>JAJHZJ010000526.1:0-600000 GCA_023548195.1 Bettongia penicillata ogilbyi | reverse complement strand
CCCCCTCCCTTCTCCTATTATTCAGCCCAACCCCATCCCCTTTGTCTAACGCTACCCACCCCTTCCACTGGAATTCTGAATGCTTGCTCCATAGGCAACAAGGGCTTAATTTATGACTTTTGCCTTAAGTCTTTTACTTTTTCACTACCTCCATCTTCTAGCTCTTGTTAAGATTTAGCTCTCCCTCCTAATTACAGAGCCTCCCTGACCACTTTTTCTAGAACTGGTTTTACTTCAACTCAGTTTCATCAGTCACTGGTTGAGGTGGGGGAGTTGAAGTACTCCTTGCCTCTCCCCCTGTTGCCTCTTCCAAGCTCTTAAGCCTATGCTACTCAATAATCCTTTGATTATTATTATCATTATATTGATATTATTATTGATCCTCCTTTGAGATTCACTCAATCTCTACTCACTTTCCAATCAAAATGGTGTTAACTGTTACCTACTGAATTCCTGAGACACTCCCCTTCTTTCCTCAAAGACTAGAATGCCTGGTGGGGCATATGAGTGTGTTCTGGGAGGACTAGCACTTCTGGTGTGAGGGCTGCTTATCAACTGTCTATGTCCATCTGGCAATCAACTCTCACCTGTGACTCCAAAAAACTGTAGCATGCCCGGTGGCCATACCCTGGTAAACCTTCTAGACAGACAGGCTAAAACTGGTGGAGGGTTGACAAGTCATAAATCCGTTGATGATTTGAGGAGTATCTACACCAAGCATGCGAAGATTTCCCTCAGTGAAATGAGTGGATGAGAACAATTTGTTCCACTGGCCATGAAGCAGGTGTTGTAGAATGCTTAGAGCTTGGTGAGACATCAAAGATGCCAAGGTCATTCACCAAATCCTGGGCTATTGCCAGTCATCCTGACCTTTGTCTTGCCACTGGATGTCAATGACTGGAAGAGTTAGACTTTGTTCAACTCTGTCTCACTTAAATCCAGTTTACTCACCTTGAGTCAAGACATCACTCATGAAGTCATTGGTCCTCTTCAAAAATGAAGGACAAACTAAATCACTGTGAATTAGACAAATGCAAATTAGAACAACTCTGAGCTATATCTCACACCTATCAGATTGGCTAGTATGACAGAAACCAAAAATGTAAATATTGGAGAAGATGTGGGAAAATTGGGACACTAATGCATTGTTGGTGGCATTGTGAACTGATCCAACCATTCTAGGGAGCAATTTAGAACTATGCCCAAAGGACAATCAGACTGCACATACCCTTTGATCTGATTGGGGTGATTGGATCTGGACCCCTAAATGGAAAAGACCATGTCTTAGGAAGCAACCCAGTCTTTCAGTAGCCCAGATCACTGGTGTCTGGCCCAAGATATTTGACCCAGCTCAGCCCACCTAGATACTTGACAGTCCTTTTCACAGTCTCTCCAGGACCACCACTCCAGGCTATTTATCACTCCTTAATCCTATCTTTTTACTGTCTCTTGTTTTGTATATAAGTATCAATCTTACCCCCATCAAGGCACAGATTCACTAGGAAAATCTGGGTGCTCCTACTGGAGTTACAATAAATCATGTTATTTGATTGGAAGATGGCTTGAGTGTGTGAATTCATTCCAGGTGGACACTACCCCGAACCCTGACATTTCAGGGTTCCCAGCACCCCAAACCACATCAGATCCAACAATACCACTACTAGATCTGTATCCCAGAGAGATAATAAAAGCGGGAAAAGGACCCATATGTATAAAAATATTTGTAGCAGCTCCTTTTGTGGTGGCAAAGAATTGGAAATTGGGGGGATGTCCATTAATTGGGGAATGGCTGCACAAGTTGTGAATATAATGGAATACTATGGTTTTATAATAAAGGAAGAGCAGGTAGATTTCAGAAACACCTGGAAAGACTTATATGAACTGATGATGAGTGAAGTGAGCAGAACCAGGAGAACATTGTACTCAGTAATAGTAACATTGTGTGATGATCCACTGTGTTAGATTTAGTTCTTAGCAATACAGTGATCCAGGGCAATTCCAAAAGACTCATGATGGAAAATGCTATCCACTTTCAGAGAAAGAACTGATGGGGTCTGAATGCAGATTGAAGCATGCTATATTCACTTGTGTGCATGTGTGTGCATGTGCATGTGCATGTGTGTGTGTGTATTTTCCTTTTGTTCTGTTTCTTCTTCCACAACATGACTAATGTGGAAATATGTCTTACATGATTGCACATGTGTAGCCTATATCAGATTGCTTGCCATCTTGGGGAGGAGAGATGGGAGGAAGTGAAGGAGAAAAGTGTGGAATTCAAAATCTTTCCAAAAACAGAATGTTGGAAATTCTCCTTACATGTGTATGTGGTTGGAAAAAAATAAAATCCTATTCATTTTTAAAGAATAAGCAACAACATAATGCCTGGCTCATAGTCTCTCCTCCCCAGCTCCTGTCCTCGTACTAGGGGATTTCAACATATGTATTGATACTCCCTCAAACCTCCTAAACTCCTAGTTCCTCAACTTACTCATTTCCCAAGATCTGCCCCTCCACTCCACCTGCACTACAGAGAGGGCTATGGTCATCACTCTCAAAGGTTCACTTTCATTTTCTGTAAATCTGAATGGTCTTATCTGATCACAGTCTGTACTAACGAAGCTTTCTAAGATAAGGAGCTATAGGAATACCTACAGGAAGATTAGTTTGGCAGTGATTAAATAGGATTGCATTTGAGGGAGGATCCAAAAAACAATGGAAACAATCCAGGTGGATAATAAAGCACACAGTGGGCTAGGGTGGTGCCAGTGGGAATAAACAGAATCAAATGGGCATGTTTTGGAGGTGAAATTTAAAAGAATATGACTACATGGATATGATAAGCATAGGACGGAAAAGGATCCAAACTAATCTATGGTTTTAAAAATGGAAGATGGAATTAACAATATTTCCACAGACAAACACAGAGTCTCCATTTTGGACCTACTATATTTGAAGCCCTTTAGGCCAAGGTCTTTGCAGGCACTCACTTAGGGTGAGGCAACTCTCATTCACTGAATAGGCCTGTTTAAGAAGCAGCCAGGGCATGGTCCCTTTAATGAGGCCAAGCAAAAAGAAAGACATCAGGCTGGGAGGGAAACAGCAACAGTTATTATTGATAATCACTATAAGGCTAGGAGGGTCCAGAGGAGTCCTTAGGCAGGGATCCATTGGCATCCCAGCTTCAGAGTGCAGTAGGTTTAAGGTTTTGGGAGAGGACAGAACAGAGAAAGGACAGGGAGAGAAACGTGGAGAGGGGAAGGGACAGGAGGGGACAGGAGGGGAGGGGACAGGACGGGAGGGGAGCCAGTAAAACCCAAGTCAACTGGGCATCTTTGGCCAACCAAATTTACCTTCCTTTAGAGTGGAGAAGGAAGGGGAGGGAGACAGACAGGAGAGGAGAAGTTGAGTTACCCAACTAGCTGGATCCCCAATTCAGCCAGCCGCGTCCACTCACAGGATTGTGTTCATCCTTCATTGCCAAAGAGGACCATGCCATCAGAGAAATGATGACATGACTTGCACTTGACATTGTTTGGGTGAGGGAGGGCTATGCAGGTCACCAGCCTCAATTCTCCTGCATAGCCATCTAAATCCAGTGACCAGGTTTCCCAGTACCTCCTGGGTCATCTCCAGTCATCCTGATGGATATCTGATCACTTGTACTGCCACCTTTCCTTTCCTTCCTTTTCCCAAAACCTTAAACCTACTGCACTATGAGGCTGGGATGCCAGTGGGCCCCTGCCTAAGGGTTCTTCTGCACCCTCCTAGCTTTACAGTGATTATTAGTAGTAACTGTTGCTCTTTCCCTCCCAGCATGATGTCTAGAAAGAAAACTTTCTTGACCTCATTGAAAGGGCCATGCCCTGACTACTTCTTAAACAGGTCTATCCAGTCATCCTGATGAATATCTGGTCACTGGATTCAGATGGCTCTGGAGGAGAAGTGAGGCTGGTGACCTGCACAGCCCTCACTCAAAACAAAGTCAAGTGCACGTCATGTCATCCTTTCTCTTATGGTGTGGTCTTCTTCAGCAACAAAGGATTAACACTATTTGGGACACTGACATGGAGTTAAGATATTTGTAAGCATTTGGAGAGGTGAATTTGGACCTCAGAAGACGTTAAGCCTAAAGGAGTGATTTGCATGGAGATGGTAGTTGAAGCTGTGGAAGTGAACGAGATTGCTAAGGGAGAGAGTATAAAAAGAGAAGAAGAGTATCAAAGGCAGGTGTTTGAAGGGCTACCTAGCTTAGGTTTTCAGGAAGGGGGTAAGGAGCTAGAGCAAGAATTTCTGAGAGTTTTGTTAGAAAAGCAGGAAACAAACTAAGTGTATGATATGTACTCTTCCTGAAGACATATCTTCCTGAAGACATATCCTAAAGGGGGAGATTTGGGAGTCTTCAGTAGATGACATGGTCATCTTTCAATTGCTACAGAAGGCAAGGAGAATGAAAGTACTGAAGGCTGTAAAAAGGCCATTGGATTTGGAGATTAGGAGGTTTGTGATGACCTTTGAGAGAACAGGTCAAACAAAATAATACAGACAAAAGCAGATTTGTAAGGCGTTAAGGAAAGAGTAAGTAGGGAGGAAGTACATGCAGTGGGTATAGACAAACTTCTCTTTTAGCAATAAAAGGAGGGAGATGGCAAGGAATTTTTAGGAATGGGGATATTTCATAGCCTCTATTGTGATGGGGCCTGGATCCCTAAAAGGAAAAGACCATGTCTTTGAAAAGAACCCAGTCCCTGAATTGTCCCACATATTTCAGCAACCCAGATCTCACTTGGGCCTCTGCCCAAGGCAACTGACCCACCCAGTCCGCCTACATCACTTGACATTAGCTTATTTGACATTCCTTTAATTGTAGCACCTGGCCACCTCAGACTTACCACTCCTTAATCCCATGCTGATCCTTTCATTGTCCTTTTTGTATATAAGCATCAGTCTCACCTCCCCCTTAAGTTGCAGTTTCCCTCAGAATCTACTCATCTTGGCGTTACAATAAACCTTGCGATTTGACTGGAAGAAGGTTTGAGTATGTGAATTCCTTCTAGGAGGACCCAGCCTCTACCCTGACATCTCAGGGTTCTCAGAAACCCAATCCATGTCACTTATTTTTTTAAGAGTTTTATGTCAATATAAAAACAGTAAACATTTTGATTCAATAACCTCAGATTAAGTTACAACCAACTTCAGGTCTTTCATTAAAGTCCTAATCAAACGTCTCATTCTACATGATATGGGGCTGACCCTGGGTCATTAAAGCCTATGTCTGATGGAAGTGATCAACTGTATATGTCTCTTATCAGAAAGGGAGCCTAGGTTATCTGAATGACTCATTTCCAGAAAGGCAGCTCATGAAGTCAATCTACTAAGGCAGGCAATGCAACACAATGGGAAGGGGTAGAGGTTATTCATAGGTGTGCCCACATGGATGGAATCATGAATCTATGAAGTAAAGTTCTGAATATACATACATATAAAGCTCTGTGCTGAATCCTAGGGGTACAAAGATGAAATCAGACACTGATATGGATCCTTCAAGAAGCTTTCCATCTAACAGGGAAATACTTGTACACAAATAATTATGATACAAAATACCAACAAAAAAAAAGCCAAGGAGAGGCATCTATATGTATTTAGTAGAATATTATTGCACATTGAGAAATAATGAATATAAGGAATTCAGAGAAATTTTAGAAGTTGCATGAATTGATGCAAAGCAGAGAACCAAAAATATAAACATACACAGCGATTACCATAGTTTAAGGGAAACAGTCCTAAAAGACATAAAATCTCAGACTAATGCAGTGATCAGTCTTTAGTAGAACTAAGTCACTGACAAAGAGATATGCCTCCCTCTTTGCTGCAGAAAAGCAGTAGTCCGCGGGTGTGAAATGTGGTACGTGTTGTCAGACGTGGACACTATGTTTTGCTTAACTGTATTTTTTTATTTTAAGGGTATATTCTGTCAAGAGAAACTGATAATTGGGAAATGACAGTGTAAAAACAAAGTAAAAAGCTCCAGTAAACCTTTGGAAAAAAAATACTCCTATGGGAAACAGAGATAAGATGGCAGAGTAGCAGGAATCAGTACAGTGAACTTCTCCCCACAAAACTCCAAACATGTAGAAAGTGCACCAGACTAAACCCTAATTGAGAAATAGAAGAAAAAAAAAATCACCATCATTTTTCCAGCTCAGGTTAACATAGGTAAAAAGACAGAGAACACAGCAGACACTAGGGTTGAGGTCTGGCCTAGAGGACATGGCTGCAGACTAGGGAAAGCAGTACTAGATTTAGCACAGAGTGGCTCAAACTTGTGCCTAGGGCAGGAACAGGTACTGAGTGGCATTTTTGGCACTCACTATCAGTTCTGAGTCACACGTTCAAGACAGATGGAAGAGCCAAGGGCTAGTGTTGCTGGTTCTAGGTCATATACCAAGAATGGAGCATGTTCTGAAGTAAGCAACAGGTGTATGCCTCTCAGGTCCTCACAGCAAAGTATGGTCTCAGTTCTCTCCTCCTATACAGTCTAAAGCCTACAGATCAATAAGTAGGGCAGGAATCCTCCCACAAAGTTCATCCTTCACTTCTGTCCCTCTGAACTAGCAGAGCTTTGCAGCTGACTAATAGTGGCCAAGTCTAGTAACATTTTACTCAAACTCCCAACAGGATGAACCCAAAGGTCTGTTGTTCAGACCCAAACTATATAGAGCTTACAGAGCTCTGATCATGGGAGGAGGGGCATAGATCAGATGCTGTCCATGGATCAGATCACTTTGGAAGCATTGAGAGCATGGGGGTCTCCAGTCTGAATTATCCCTTAAAGCCTGGCTTAACACAGCACTCAATATCCCAAAAAAGCCCAAACATTACCTTTAGAGGTATGCAGAGTCTGACCCTAATATAAAGTCCAAAGAAGTCAGGAAGCCAGCTAGAAGAATGAGAAAGCAAAAAAAAAATCCTAAAATAAAAAAAGTTATGGTGACAAGGATGTTCAAGATACAAAGAAAAGAGAATACCTCTAAAACATATACAGGCAGAACCTCAAAGAAAAATACAGCTTGGACACAATTCAACTAGAAATCCTCGAAGAGATGAAGCAAGAGGGTTTCTTTAAAGATTAAAATGTTGGGTTTTTTTAGAAGAAATGAAACGTGTTAAAAAGATTAAAAAGTTTTTGTAAATGAGAGCTAAAGGGAAAAACTGGAAAATTAATGAGAGTTATGGAAGAAAGGATTGGAAAGGAAATTAACAGCATGGCACAAAAGTTACAAAACCTTGCCCAAGCAAAAAGCTCCCTGAAAATTAGAATAGAATTCTAATTAGAATAGAAGCTAAAGACTCCCTATTATGCCTCATATTTTACCAAAAAAAAAAAAACCAACCAACCTGAGGCCATTCACTGAGATCTTTCTTTTCTCTCCTCCTTATCTCATATCACTGATAGTAACTTTCTGCCACTGTATCTGCCCTCACTCCTGACTCACATGACCATTCACTGAGATCTTTCTTTTCTCTCCTCCTTATCTCATATCACTGATAGTAACTTTCTGCCACTGTATCTGCCCTCACTCCTGACTCACATGACCATTCCCTTGACAGGCACCTTCTACTTCTACAAGTGATGCCATTAAATTCCATCTTCTCCACTATCTTAATTATTACCTTCCATCTTTTCTTGTCTCCTGGCTGCTATCCTGCTGCCTACAAACATGCAAATGTCTCCCTCATCCCAAATAACCCTAACTTGATCTATCCATCTTTCCCAGTTATTTTTCTGAAACTTTTCTCCCCAAAGTTACAAATTATCTCTTAGTTGCCAAATCCAATGGCCCATTCTCAGGCTTTATCTTCTTTATCTCTCTGCAGTCTTTGACACTGAAAATCACTCCCTTCTCCCTGTTAGTTTCTTCTTTCTAGGTTTTTGGGACACCACTTTCTCCTGAGTTTCATCCAACCTATCTCTCCAATCCCTCAGTCTCCTTCACTGGATCTTCATCCAGATAATGATGCCTAGTAACCATGAGTGTCCCATGGGTCAATTTCCTGGGACCTCTTCTCTCTCTCTCCTATTTCACTTGATCTCATCAGCTCCTGTGGATTTAATTATTATCTCTAGGCTGATTATTCTCAGATCTACTTATTCAGACTTAACCTCCCTGCTCACTAAAAGACACATCTATACTTACCTTTCAGACACCTAATCAGATAAACTGAAAGAATCTAATAAGTTATCTACTAAAAAGAAACCCTGAAATGAAAATTTTCTCAGGAACACTATAGCCTAAGTCCAGAGATTCCAGATCAAACAAAGCATACTGCAAAGTACCCAGAAAGAATTCAAGTAACATGGAACCACATTCAGGATCACACGTGATTTAGCCATCACAACTATAAAGGAGAAAAGAGCCTAAAATATGATATTCCAGAAGGCAAATGATATAGGCTTCCAGCCAAAAGTAACTTACCCAGCAAAACTGAGTAATCCTCCAGGGCTGGGGAGGTAAGGAAGTGGAGAATGGACCTTTAATGAAATAGAAGGCTCCCAAGCATCCCCGATGAAGCAACCAGAGCTGCACAGAAAATCTGAAGTGCAAATGTAAGAGTCAGGAGAAACATAAAAAGCTAAACACAAACAAAAAACAAAAAACATGAGACTAAACAAGGATAAACTGCTTAGGTTCTAATATAGAGAGATAATACAACTGTGCCCTTAGAACTCTATCATCTTTATTGATGTCATTTGTCCTTTGTTTTGTAAAAGGGCCAATGACATCATTGGGGGATGTTTAAATTCATGAGTGATTTGGATTTAGATATGTCAAAGTTGCACAAAATCATCAGACTCCTTTTTCCAGAGTCATTGAAGTACAATGGCAAGACAACGGTCAAGGCTGGTGATGGCCCGGGATGCAACGGATGACCTAGGCATCTTTGATATCTGACCAAGCGCTAAGTGTCCACAGAACTTCCTTCAGCTGCCTTCATGACTACTGGAACCAATTGTTCTCATCCACCTATTCCTAAGAGGGAAGTCTTCACATCCCCTAACTCACCAACAGCTTTGAAGTCTGTCAGTTACCTTCAAAGTGCTTTAGGCGTTAGAGAGATTTTAATTAGATAGAAGACCTGAAAGTGTTTCTGTTATGTCTTGATCTTAAAGGAAGAATAAAAGGGAGAAAAAGAATACCCTAGGGAAGGAGAGGAAGGGGAAAGTTAAAGAAAATGAACTTATTTAATTGGGGGGCACAAGTAGATGTTTACACAAACAAGGAGGAAAGGATGAGGGAATGGCTAACACTTGAACCTCATTCTCATATGAACTACTCAAAGGAGGAAAGAATATATATGTATAGTTGGGTATAGAAATACACTATACTCAACAGGGAAATTAAGAGGGGAAGGAGGAATTAATAGGGCAGGTTAAAAGAGGGATTAGTCTGAAGAAAAAAAAATCTAAATAAGGACATACAAAACTATTCATAGCTCTTTATGAGGTGACAAAAATGGGAATCTGAGGGAACACCTAGCGATGGGGGAATGACTGAACAAGTGTATTAGTAAGCACCCCTACGTACACAGGGGGGCCTGCTATCATAGGTTTATAAATCTGCATTTATAAAAGGAAAAACAACTTTTGAGGGGTCAACAATCACTTTAATTAGTTCAACCAAATGCTTCCAAACATGCCTTTTTATCTTTTACATTTCCAAAGCTACCAAAGCCTCCTATTTATTCAACCAACAGAGAAAACACAGAGAAATAAAAACCATCAGACAGGGCTGTATTGCTTGAATTAAAGCAATATTGCTATATACTTTACATTGTTGGAGCAAGAACAGTCAGAGGTCTGAACTAATCCCAAGATCCTTCTCATATGCAAACCTCCAAAGTAAAACACTCACCTCCCTGTTTACATAATGAAGACTTGGCTCCAATTGGCTCAGAGTCAGTAGGCATGAAACCTACATAATTCAGCACAGCTGTGAACTGTCGGGGCTCAGAGACTGAACCCCCAGAGGTTCACAATTTAGCCTGAGAAATGACTTCAAAAAGAAAACAAACAAACAAATCTCACTTTGCTTGCTGTTACATTCCACCCCTCCATCCTGACCTTTACAGTCTAACACTTAGCCCTTACATTCTACACAAACAAACAAGAGATTGTTATGGCCATGTATTCTCAAACAAAAAGAGGAATTAACATCTATTAACATATGTCAGATCAGATCAACATAATTCTCATAATATACAATGAATAATTACAAAATAAACATATCATGAGCTTTACAAAACACATCACAACTTATTACCAGGGTGGCCATAAGACTTTAAACAAATACAAGAGTATGTATCATCAGAACTCAACATACTCCACCCCCTAGATCCCAAACTGTCCCAGGAGAATGCTGCAAAAAAGCACACTCAGTGCCTTGCTGCAAAATTCCCATCTTTTCCTGAACTCAGCTCCAAGGTTCCTCCCTCTCAAGCAAGAGCCAGCCCCTCCCAGCTCCCACGTGGGTCTGTGGGCAGGCAGCTCTCTGCTCCAACTTCGGCTCATTCCACCACTCACCTCTCCAAGGTCAGCACACAGGCAGTTTTCTGGTCCTGTTCCATGGCTCTGCATACAATATAATCTCAGGGCTTTCGCCCCTCCAGCACAGTTTGGAGCCAGAACAGGGCTAATCCACTGGAGCCCTGGCTCTAGTCATTCCCCACCTCCCAGAGCTCCACAGAACTACAGCCACCACAGCTGGGAAACAACAATCATCCCAGTCCCACATAACCCCAAACTTTCCTTTTAATTTATGCAGATCCTTCCCACTACACCAGAATGTATCAGTAAGCACCTTGACATATATAGGAAGGCCTACTATTACAAGTTCTTGAATCTGCATTTATAAAAGAAAAGGCAACTTTTGAGGGGTCAATCAAATGCTTCCAGACACACCTTTTTATCTTTTACATTTCTGAAGCTACCAAGCCTCCTATCTATTCAACAAACCGAGAAAATACAGAGAAATAAAAACTGACACTACCTGAATCAATGTAATATTGCTATACACTTTACATATCACCACTGGATCGAGGTAGCCTTTACATCTGAATAGTTGGGGAATCTGAACATAAGGTCATCCAGAGTCTTCACCAAGTAATCACAAGAGCCTTCTCATAAATGAACCCCCAAAGTAAAATACTAACCTCCCAGTATACATAACAAAGACTCAGCCAGCTCCTGATTGACTCAGAGTCAGTAGGCATGAATTCTATGTGACTCAGCACAGCTGGGAACCCTCAGGGCTCAAAGGAGGCTGAACCCTGGAATGCTCACAAATTAGCCTGAGCCTGGGAAACAACTCCAATAAGAAAACAAACAAATAAATCCCACTTTGCTTGCTGTTACAAGTTATAAATGTGATGCAACTACTGTTGTAGTGTAAAAGTGATTAAGGGAATGCTTTTAGAGAAACCTGGAAAGTCTTACATGAGCTGATGCAAAATATGGTAAAGAGACAATCTTGAAGGTCTTAAGAACTCTGATAAGCTCAATGACCAACCTGGATTCCAAAGGACTCATGATGAAATATCTACACCTCCTGAACAGAGAGGTAAAGGACTCAAAAGTACAGAATGAAACTTTTTTTTTAAATGTTCAGTGCAGAGAGATGATTTGCTCAACTATAAATGTTTTAACAAGGGTTTTATTTTTCTTTTTTCAATGGGTTGCAGCAAGGGTAAGAAGGAGAGAAGGCTGATTTTGGTAACTGGAAAAATATATAAAATTTTATTTAAAATATTCCTTTTATATGAATTTGAGTACAAAAAGTCAAATCCCTAAATGCTAATGAATAGAGAAATTCCTTCAAAATAAAATAGCTTTTGATAATGTTAGTGGAGTTCATATTAGTAGGGTTTACCAAAGGGGCTTCTAGGAAAGGGGAATTTAATCTCTATTAAAAACATTGCAAATTCACTGACATCGTCTAGAAAATTTGCCGTCTAATTCAATAAGCACGTATTGCATGACTGTTAAATGCCTGGTCTTGTGCGGTCCCCAGAGAAATGAAATGGTCTCTGCCTTCCAGGAGTTTACATTCTATTGGGGGAAAACAACATGTATAGGAATGTTACCGTCTTTATTTCCCAATTCCTAAGTGCTATTCCCTCATAAAATTACTTTAAATTTGTTTTGTATGTAGTTTTGTATATTGAGGCAGTGTGGGATACTGAGTAAAGACCTCATCTCGGAGTCAGGAAGACGTGGGTTTAAATTTCAGCTCTAACATACACTACCTGAGTGACCCTGGGCAAGTCATTCAATCCTATTTATCTTAGTTTCCTTATCTGTAAAATGAGCTGGAGATGGAAATGGCAAGCCACTCCAGTATCTTTGCCAAGAAAACCCCAAATGGGGTCGTGAAGAGGAGTAAATGACTGAACAATGTTGGAAAGAGCCTTGGGGGACAATACTTTTAGAGGACAAGAGAAAAGTGATGATCCAACCAAGGAGACAGCATCTTCCTGCTTTGTAGATAACTAGGTCCCACGCTAAGTGGAATATTAAATGACTATGTTTATATTTCAGGGTTGAGTTCTTGCTCCAGAATGTTTCATTCTTCTCCTGGGAGCCCTCCTGAAAATGGAATATAGGAACATTATTTTCATGTCTCCTTTTGTTTTTGTAGTTCACAATGTGGCATCCCAGTGCTTCTGAAAGGAACCTGCATCAGTTCAGGGGTAAAAGTTAGAAAAAGTCCTCAGGTGTTAACAATTTATTCTTTATCAAGTCAAACATGGGCCTGCTCTTGAGTAAATTCAACATTTTTTTTTTTCTGGTCAGGCAGAAACTATCCAGAGATTAAGGATAGAAAAGCTGCCTTGGCTACTGGCCAAAGGTCAAACCTGTCTGCTGAGCAAAAACTAGTCACTTCTACTGCCTGCTTCGTCCTTCGAAAAAGTTTTATTTTTTTTCCTGTGGATTTATAGAAGAGGTGCAGTATAAACAAAACAGGGACAGCAAGGTGGCACAGTGAATAGAGCTGTAGACTGGAATCGGAAGGACCTGAGTTCAAATCTGGCCTCAGACACTTGTTTATTAGCAGTGTGACCCCTGCTTCAGTTTCCTCATCTATAAAATGAACTGGAGAAAGAAATGGCAAATCCATCCAACAGCTCTGCCAAGAAAACCGCAAATGGGGTCACAAAGAGTTGGACATGACTGAAGTACAAAAACAGCCAAAAGAACAGACTTCTCTGGATTCTCTCACTCCACGTGAGTATTAGATGTTATTTTCTTTTAAATTCCATGTACTGCTCTAAGTGATGACAGGTCCTGCTTTTCTACTCTTGGCCTTCAGGATGGACTGGGAGTCCAGGCATTTGCCACTAACTTGCTCTGTGACCTGGGGCAGTTCTTTCACAGCTCTGAAACTCAGTTTCTCATCCATGGAATGGGAGAGTTGAGCTTGATGGGTTCCTAAATTCCCTTCTACCACTACATTACTTTTTAAATTTTAATAATTTGTTTTTTCCTTAATTACATATAAAAACATATAGTTTCCCTAAAAACATATAAAAATTACATATAAAATTATATATAACATTTAAAAATGTAATTTTAAACATTTTAAGTTTTTTTTTTAAATTTTGAGTTCTAAATTCTCTCCTTGCCTCCCTCTACACCACCCCCCTCATTAAGAAGGCAAGCAATTTGACATAGGTTATATGTGCTAGCACTACATTTCTACGAAACCTCTTCTGTAAGTGGCTTCCTGGTGAGGAAAACAGATAAAACAGATAATGCTGCAAGCACCAAACTGTTAGACTTACCTAGAAATTACTTAATCCTGATGACTTTCCTCTCTGACCTTTCAGTAGCTTAGGACACCACTGGCTATTTCCTCTTTTCCATCTGACTGCTTGGGCTCAGTCTGCTTTCCTGGGTGGTCATCCATCTCCTGCCCTCTAATGTTGGCTGCACCACAAAGTTCTACCATCATAGTTGCTATCCTCACAATAACCCTGAGAGGTAGGTGCTATTATTATCCCCTTTTTACAGATAAGGAAACTGAGGCAGTGGTATAGTGATTCCTCAGTCACCCAGCTGGTAAGGGTCTGAATTCATGTTTCTCTGACCCCAAGAACAGTAGTCTATCCATCAGGACCCCTAGCTACCTCTGTCCTAGGTTTATTTTCTTCTCTCTCTAGACTCTCTTTTGAGTGATTCATCTCCTTTGAGCTTAATTATTATCTCTATGTAGATGACTCATACATCCATATATCCTAGAGACAGATATGTGTGTCCATGGGTATATCCATATATATGTATGTATACACACATATGTTCTGAGTTCCAGTCCAACATAACCCAGAATATCTAAGTCCATAATGTGCCATTTAACCCAGAATGTCCCCCCTCTCCCCTTCCGTCCCGCCTTCTCCCTCCTCCTTTTTGGCTTTCTCTCTGTTCTTGACTTGTAACACTTCATTTTCCAGTTGTGTGCCTTTGCACTGGAATGTACCAACTTCCTCACTTGCTCCTCATAGAACCAACCCCTCACTACCTTCCAAATTCAGCTCAGTCACTACCTTCTACACGAAAAATTTCCCGATTATCCCCCAGATTCAATGCTCTCACTCCCTCCTTTGTATTTATTTGTTGCATTCACTAACACATTCCCACTTGGTCTCTTTTGATTCAAAGCAAGGCAGATGGTCCAGCCTGGAGTCAGGAAGACCTGAATTCAAATGTGACCTTCAATACTTACTGTGTGACCCTGGGCAACCCATTTAACCTCTGTTTTCTTCAGTTTCCTCAGCTATAAAATAAGGATAAGAATAATAGCTCCTACCTTGTGGGGCTGTGAGGATCAAATGAGAAAACTGTATGCCTGGCATATAGTAAGCATATGCAAATGTTAGCTATTATTATTAAGTCTTTTTAATTAATTAAATCATTTGATTGTTATCATAATTATTTAATAATTATCATTTAAGAAACGCTTGCCTTTCATAATAAGCTTCTAGTTGGAAATCTCCATCTGAATGTCCAACCACTGTGAGAAAGAATGGGACATTAATTACTGAACCCAGGAAGGCATTTATTTCCTTCTTGCAAGAGCAGCTAACCTACACATAAGCACATTTGTTCAAGGGAAATAGATAATTTTTATACCTTATCCTGATTCACATTTCCTTCCCTTGCTCCCATGGACTGGAAGCTTCAGGGTTCAGAGCCTATCTGAAAATGCTATGTGAGTCTCCACCTCTGATTATGTTATATTTTTAAAAGGAATTTTGTCAATTGTTCTGGGTTTCCTTCACTTTTAACATAAGAAGAGAACCAATATCCAACATAGTATTGTGGAATGAAGTTCTCCTCAGGTCTTCGGACAATTTCTGGGTTTACCTAAAGAACAAGGGGGATGTGCCCATATCCTATTGAGTGAAGAAGTGTTAATCAACATCCCCAAAACTTTCCCTCTAATCAATTTATTTTCCTCCATTCCTTAGCAAATAAAAGCCTTTTTGGTATTGTGTGATTTCTGTGGAAACAAAAGTTCAATTCATCCTTTACACTGTCATCTCAGATTCACCACATCCAACACAGAATTTAATTCCTCTCCCCAAAACTTCCCATTTTCCATTGAAGGTGCCACCATGTTCTCATCTTTGGAATCCGCTTTCTCCTCACACTCATATTCAATCAATTGCCAAATCTTGGGTCCCCAGCAGGTGAGGTCCCCACCTGTCAGCTCAGGGGTCATACTTGAAGGCTTGGTCGGTTCTGCTGCTCTTCTTTTATTTTTTCATCTCTTCACATGTGATATCCTTCCAGGAGAATGTAAGTTACTCCAGGAAGGAACTCTTCATTCTGATCTCTAACTGATAACTAAGTAAGTATTGGTGGAATTGGATCTATAACTCAGGGTCTCTGTCATGCCTCCACAGTGAATGGAGAAACATAAAACTGATGGATGTGCTCTCTGGCACTTTGAACTCATGATCGTTAGGGCTGACTGTCCTGCGCTATCATAATTTGCCAAGAAAGTGAATAATGTGAACAGGCTTCCCCCAGTAAAACAAGTGGTTCATAGAAAAGGTTATTTTTTTAAAAATATATTTATTTTTATAACATTCACTTTTAAATGTCATTCATTTTATAACATCCACTTCTTTAGGACATTCACTTCCATGAATTTTAAATTTTCTCCTCCTACCTCCACTCCCCCTTCCCGAGAGAGTGTACAACCTTATATAGGCTCTACATGTACAATTATATTTAGCATATTTCCATATTAGTCATGATGTAAAGATTTAGAACCAAAGGGAAAAACCACGAGAAAGAACAAACAGAAAAAGAAAATAGTCTGCTTCGATCTGCAGTCAGACTCCATAGTTCTTTCTCTGAATGTGGACAGCATTTTCCATCATGAGTAGAAGAGGCTATAAGGCTGCTTGCCTACTGTATACAAATGATGCCACTAATTACAAGTGGATTTTATTCTAGTCATTAAACCAGGACCATTTCTGGCTGTGCTTTGAATAAGCAAAATTATATATTATTTCTTAAATATTTCTGTGATCCAAACTTCTCATGGATTAACTAACCTTCCACTAACTTCACCACCAACCTGAGGTCTTTTTGTCCTTAAGTCAAAACCCCAATGGCTTTACTGAACTCCAGCTGCATCTTATTACTAAGATAAAGCAGAATTGGGGCAGTGAGGAGTAAGAAAAACCTTCAGATTCAAGAAGAAACAGGCTGGTCATTGGTTTTCTGACCCATTTCACCCTGGCCCCATCCGTGGCTGGGTTTGGAAACATTCAACTCATTGTTTTTTAATACCATTGCCAGCAATGTGTGGTTTCCTGAAATATCTCCAAACTGCAAGGCCCCTGTTGACACACTTTATAAAACCAGAGAGAATTGCACTGTCTTGGACAAGGCTCATGATGGATGGATGTCCAGTGATATTTCTAATAATGGTTAACATTTATATAGCACCTACTCTGAGCCAGGCACTGTGATATTGGCTGCATGAGTATTTTCTCATTTGATTCTCGCAACAGCCCTGGGAGGTAGATACTATTCTTATCCCCATTATACAGATAAAAAAACCCTGAAGCAAACAGAGGTTTAAGTGACTTGCCCAGAGTCATGCAGCTAGTAAATGTCTTATGTCACATTTGAACTCAGGTTTCCCTGACTTGAGGTCCTGTGCTCTAACCACTGTGCCACCTTGCTGTTTCTATTTATCAAGAGGAATGGAGGATGAAGGACCTTAAAATTAGGGGTATTTACATGCTTTTACCTCATGCTCTTCATCATGAACATTATTACAAATAGAGATTTAATTTAAAAAGAAAACTCAGTATTTATACTAGAGCTGGGATTTCACTGATATAGGGAACTTGGGGATGAGGAAACTCCTTCCACCATGCACTTTCTCTGAAACTTAGAGTCTTAGTTACCTGGAGTAGTGAGAAGTTAAAGGACTTACCTAGGGTCACACAGCAGGTGAGACCCAACAGGTGTCTGAGGAGGGACTTGAAGCCAGTTTTCTATCCACTATGTCCCACTACTTCTCTTAATAAATATCTACTCCAGAAACTGTCACAGTACTAACCATGAGGGCTTAACTGCAGTGTTCTGAATACAGAGCTCTCTTCCTCTCCCTCTCCCTCCATCCTTCTCTCCTCCCTTCCCTCCTCTTCCTCCCCTACCCATCCTCTCCCTTCTTCTGTCTGTCTCTCTCCATGCAATACATTTATAATATATGTGCTCTTAAACCTTAAAACTGAACTTACTTTTAACATTCTTTTTTAAATTTTGAGTTCCAAATTCTCTCTCTCTCCAGCCCCTTCCCCCACCCAATTAAGAAGGCAAGTAGTATGACAGCCATTATATATGTTAATGCACTAAGACTTGTACACATAGATATTTGTTCAAGTGTAGGCACATATTGAACAAATAACACTGAATATAGGCTATACTCATATGTCATAAAAACAAGATTGGAAGGAGGTGGAGGGGATACAGTCAAAATTTAGAGAAATTAGGTAATTTCAACCTTGTATCCAAGGACCTCTCCTGACACAAAAGGCCCAGGTACACTGGGGTGGGGCAGAAAAGGGGGTATTTCTCAATCTTTTGATTTATTACCCATCGTCAGAAAATCTGGACAAGTGTATGCATGGTACCTCCCAGCTGGAGGTTAAGGGTACCATCACTCTCCCAGTCACCCAGGTTCAAAACTCTGGAATATTCTTTCTGTCCCTCAATCCCCTATCCAGTCAGTTGTGAAGTTCTATTGATTTGATGTCCACAATACAGTTTCTCTTGCATCCGGCCTCAAATTCTGCATTCATAAAGTCATTGGCATATTTCAAGTTCTTATCACTCCTTGCCTAGATTATAGTAACAGCTTCCTAATGAGCCCCTCTGCTTCTGGGCTCTTCCCCTCTCAAATTTATCCTTTCATACAACTTCCCAAGCTAGCATAGAACTCATTCCCCAGTTCACAAACCTTTAAGAAGTTCCCTATTTTTTTTAATGATAAAAAGCAAATTCTTCAGCCTGACATTTCCCACCTCCTGTTTCAATCTTCTCTCAGATTGTTCCTCTTCTGGAAAAGTTCTACATTTCAGCAAAACTAGACCTTCTAGATACTTCCTGCCCAATGCGCCATTCCCTAGAGCCCTGTATTTAAACAAGCTTTCTTCTGTGCCTAGAATTCACTCCTTTCTCTTCTCTTCCTTCAAGGCTCAGGTGTTGCTTCCCATGGAAAAACCTTGCCAGACCCTCCTAGCTTTTGGCATTCCAGCCTTTCTCAATTATTCCTATAACTTTCTCTCTGATCTCTCCCTGGGCATATTGGCTCCTCAACTTTGTATTATACTTATCAATCTACATGTTCAATGTAGAATGCAATCACTTTTCTTTTTGGTATCCCCAACAGTGAAGTGAAATATAGTATGCATCATTGTATGATGATTTTTTTGGATTGAACTTTATTGATGGTGGAGGGAGGGAGGAGGCCTCTGAGTTTACTCGGGTTAGCAGGTACATAAGGGATACATATTATGGGGCTAATTTCTATCCCATTTCCCACAACTTGATGGAAGAGAAGAGATTTGAGCCATGTCACCACGAACAACAATCTCTTTCTATTAAAATAGAGCCTGGCAACCCAGAGACCAGGGTTCTCTCTAAGTATGGGGAGCAAGGAGGCTCGATTGGATGTCCAAGTGCCTGCAGACAATGATAATTTGCATGACCCACTAGGAGGACAGCCCAGTCCTATTTAGCAGGGAAACCCTGAATTCTATGCTCAGCCAGATCTTAAAAAGACATCCTAAAGGATCCCTCAATGCCACTCTGCATCTTCTGTTCTCAGCTCCACAAGAACAAGATGATTGCCCCTCCTACACCTGCTCCTCATTTTCCTGCCTTTTTTTTTTTGGTGTGTTGTCTATACCCATTAGATTGTAAGGTCCTTGAGGACAGAGACTGGCTTTCTTTTTATTGATTGTATCCCTGGTGCTTAGCACAGTGCTTGGCACATAGTAGGCACTTAATAAATGTTTATTGGATTGATTGGATACCAGATTTGGCCATTGTTTTCTGAAGTAGCACAGGTAAACATCAGTTATGACTGTCCCATGCCTATGAATTATACTTATATATGTATTTCACTTGTGAGTTGCCCTGGTTTTCAACATACTGCATTATCCCCACTTTATTGCAGGAAAAAATTTTGCATAAAGGCTAAGTGACTTACTTGAGCAATCAGACAGAAGCTGAATTACATAGAAATTTTCCGGTTCCCTTTTCTGTGTAGTATAGTTTTACTGGGGGTGGGGAATAGGGGTTTGGAAGAAGGAGACTTTTAAAGTCTTTAGATACCAAGCATTAAATGATTAATTTGTTTTTCTGAATTCTCTTCAATTGCAGCTTCTTGTCCCTGTCCCTGCTGATTTGGATAGTAACAAGAGGGTGGGTTCCACCCAAGATGGCTGCTAATGGGTATCACAAAGACATAAATAATTTTAATGTTATCATAGAACTGTGCACAAGCTCTGACAGAACCTACCAAGCTGGAAAAGCTTGAGATATTGGCCTGGAGAAGGACTTGTACATCTGCCATTCTAAAATAAGCCTAGTTAAATATGGAGAGGCTTATACACCAAGGTTGCCTAAACAGTGCTGAATTTTGCAGCTGTGGTTTTTTAGGAATATGGTCTATTACAAGGCTAAAGAGGGTTTGTTTTTGTGGAGATGGGGAGTGAATGAAATCATGTATGCTTAAAGGTTGTTTTCATTTGGAATTAGTCTGGTCCTGTGATTTCATTAGTAGAAGGACTTCCTGGCAACTGGCCTAGAGCTTAGAGTCTTGCTTAGGGTCTTGCCCTCCTTAGCTGAACTTCCAACTGAAGAAGAGGTGTTGAGGGCCATTAGGCTGCTTTCATGTAGCAAAGCACCTGGTGCTGATTCTATTTCAGCTAAGATTTACAAGGTAGGGGGGGCATTGCTCATACAAAAGTTGACTGAAATTTTCCATGACAAGAGGAGGTTCAAGGATATCTCCACTGTCCATCTCTATAAAGGTAAAGGGAATAAATTGTCCTGTGACAATCACGGGGGGCCTCTCTCTTAGTCACTGTTGCCAAGATTCCTGCTAGAGTCCTCCTTAATAGGCTGATCCTTCACTTGGAAGATGGTCATATACCTGAGAGCCAGTGTGGCTTCAGAAAGAGCTGAGGAACAGTCAATATGGTGGAAACGCCAAGAGCAGAACAGGGATCTGTACACAATGTTTGTAGATCTGACCAAGGCCTTTGACATTGTTAGTCATGAGGGCTTATGGAAAATTATGTCAAAATTTGGTTGCCTGGAGAAGTTTATCAGTATTGTACGTCAATTTCATGATGGCATGTTTGACTAGGTTCTGGATACTGGGCAATGCTCTCATGCCTTCCCAGTCACCAATGAAGTGAAACAGGGATGTGTGCTTGCTCCCATGCTTTTTAGCATGATGTTTCCAGCCATGTTGTCAAATGCTTTCAATGAGGATGAACATGACTTTGGTCATGCTACCATACTGATGGTTAGTTCTTCAATTTGAAAAGGTTACAAGCCAAGACCAAAGTGGAGGGAGTGTTGGTACGTGACTTTCTGTCTGCAGATAATTGTGCACTCAATGCACCCTCTGAAGCTGAGAAGTAACAAAGTATGGATTAATTCTCTGCTGCCTGTGCTAATTTTGGCCTAATAATTAACCAAAAAAATATAGGTGCTCCATCAGCCACCACCACACCATCCATATGTGGAACAATTAGTTACAACAAATGGAGAAGTTTTGAATGCTGTGGATAACTTCACTTACCTTAGTAGTGTACTTTCCAGGGATGTACACAGTGATAATGAGGTGGATGCATGCATTACCAGTTAGCTCAGTGTTTGGGAGGCTCCAAAAAAAGGTTTGGGAAGAAAAGGTATTATTCTGATTACCAAAACTGAAGGTCTACAAAGTCATTGTGCTGATCTCATTGTTGTAAGCCTGTGAAACATGAGCAGTCTACCAGCGCCATGCCAGGAAACAGAATCTCTTCCATTTGAACTGTCTTAGGAAGATTCTGAAGAACATCTGGCAGGATAACATACCAGACACAGAGGTCCTTGTTCGAGCTGAATTGCCAAGCATTCAAACTATGCTTCAGAGAGTGCAACTCTGATGGGCTGGTCACGTTGTTGGAATGCAAAATGTATGCTTGCCAAAAAGACTATTTTATGGAGAACTTGCATGAGGCAGGCGATCATATGGTGGCCAGAAGAAGTGATACAAAGACACTCTCAAGGTCTCTCTCAAGAACTTTGGATTTGATTGTGGGACATGGGAGACACTGGCACAGGACTACTAAGTATGGCATGCCCACATCAGAAAGGGTGCTGTGTGCCACGAGCAAAGCAGAATTGAAACAGCACAAAGGAAACATAGTTTGAGCAAATTTGGAGTAACCACCCCAAAGGTTCACACAGACTATATGTGCCCAATCTGTGGTGGAGCATTCCAAGCTCATATTGGTCTGACCAGACACAGCAGGACACATTGAAACCTGACTTTATCATGGTGATGTCATTTTGGTCCCTTTTAAGAATGAACCATCACCACCACTACCACCATGTTAAGTCACTTAACTTAGTCACAGTCAGACCCCCTTGTATGTACTTTTCCATTTTCTCTCTTATTGTTCTTTGGACTTCTCCATCACACTGGAGGAAACCTCTCCATACTTCAAAATCATATCAGTCTTGGAACTTATATTTCATTAATACAGACTGCCCATGGACCCCTCTGATTGGAAGGTGGAGGGTTCCTACCAGAACATTCATTTAAGGAGAGTGGGGGGGGGCATGGAGTCAAGATGGTGGAGTAGAAAAACACACATACACTAGCTCTTCCCCCACAGCCCATAAAATACCTGTAAAGACTCTCAACAAATTCTAGAGCAGAAAAGCCACAGGACGATGGAGTGGAAGAGATTTCCAGCCCAGGATGACTTGAAACGCCAACAGGAAAGGTCTATCTCACCAGATGCAGAGCTGAGCCCAGCCCAGCCTAGGTTGCACAGCAGGGCACTGGGAGGAGGACCTGAGCATGCCTCGGGGGCAGAATCCCCAGCAGTAGTGCCGTTTGCTGATCGCTCAACTCACAGGCACCAAAGGTTAGTGAGGTTTTTTCAGCTGTCCTAGAAAGGAGCAGAATCTTCCCACAGCTCCAGCCTCAGGCACTGAGGCAGCTACATGGGGCAACAGCAGCATCCACAGCAGCCAGCATCCATTGTTGGATAGTAAAACCCCTGGGGGCACTGAGCAGTTGATCCTTACCTCAGCCCTGTGTGGAGGCCCTGCTCCCACCTAATGCCCCTGGAGGAACTGAGCAGTTGATCTTTATCTCGCACTGAATGACAGCCTCCCTGCCAAAACCCCTGAGAGGGAATTGAGCAGCTTATCTGAATCTCAGCCCCTTGTGCTGGCTTGGTGGAACTGGAGGTTAGGTAGTTGTAGAGACGAAATTCTACTACTCATAGTTTCTGGGCACAAAAATTTCTGGTTGCTCCCAGACCAATGTACACTCTTGATTGTGCCACCTTGGAGAAACTGAGATCTTATGGATCCCCAGAGTATATCCTACTCTTGACAAAGGACCTCAAAATCAAATAACTGGTTGGGAAAATACCCAAAAAAGGGAAAAAAATAAAACTGTAGAAGGTTACTTTCTTGGTGAACAGATATCTTCTCCCATCCTTTCAGATGAGGAAGAACAATGCTTACCATCAGGGAAAGACATAAAAGTCAAGGCTTTTGTATCCCAAACATCCAAATTAAATATTCAATGGTCTCAGGCCATGGAAGAGCTCAAAAAGGATTTTGAAAATCAAGTAAGAGAGGTGGAGGAAAAAATTGGGAAGAGAAATGAAGAGATGCAAGAAAATCATGAAAAGTGAGTCAACAATTTGCTAAAGGAGACCTAAAAAAAAGTGCTGAAGAAAATAACACCTTTAAAAATAGAATAACTCAACTGGCAAAAGAGGTTCAAAAAGCCAATGAGGAGAAGAATGCTTTAAAAAGCAGAATTAGCCAAATGGAAAAGGAGATCTAAAAGCTCACTGAAGAAAACAGTTCTTTCAAAATTAGAATGGAACAGATGGAGGCTAATGACTTTATGAGAAACCAAGAAACCACAAAACAAAACCAAAAGAATGAAAAAAATGGAAGATAATGTGAAATATCTCATTGGAAAAACAACTGACCTGGAAAACAGATCCAGGAGAGACAACTGAAAAATTATGGGACTACCTGAAAGCCATGACCAAAAAAAAAAGAGCCTAGACATCATTTTTCATGAAATTATCAAGGAAAACTGCCCTGAAATTCTAGAACCAGAGGGCAAAATAAATATTGAAAGAATCCACCAATCACCTCCTGAAAGAGATCCAAAACCAGAAACTCTTAGGAACACTGTAGTCAAATTCCAGAGTTACCAGGTCAAGGAAAAAATATTTCAAGCAGCTAAAAAGAAACAATTCAAATATTGTGGAAATACAATCAGGATAACACAAAATCTAGCAGCTTCTACATTAAAGGATTGAAGAGTATGGAATATGATATTCCAGAAGTCAAAGAAACTAGGACTAAAACCAAGAGTCACCTACCCAGCAAAACTAAGTATAATATTTCAGGGGAAAAAAATGGTCTTTCAATGAAATAGAGGACTTTCAAGCATTCTTGATGAAAAGACCAGAGCTAAAAAGAAAATTTGACTTTCAAACACAAGAATCAAGAGAAGCATGAAAAGGTAAACAGGAAAGAGAAATCCTAAGGGACTTACTAAAGTTGAACTGTTTACATTCCTACATGGAAAGACAGTATTGTAACTCTTGAAACTTTTTTCAATATCTGAGTAGTTGGTGGGATTACACACTTATACACACACACACACACACAGGGAGCACAGGGTGAGTTGAATAAGAAGGGATCGTATCTAAAGAAATGAAATTAAAGGGTGAGAGAGGAATATATTGGGAGGAGAAAGGGAGAAATGGAATGGGGCAAATTATCTCTCATAAAAGAGGCAAGAAAAAAGCCTTTTCAGTGGAGGGAAAAAGGGGAGAGGTAAGAGGGAAAACGTGAAGCTCACTTTCATCACATTTGACTCAAAGAAGGAATAAAATGCACACTCATTTTGGTATGAAAACCTATCTTACAATACAGGAAAGTGGGGGGATAAGCAAGGAGGTGGAGATGATGAAAGGGAGGGCAATGGGAGGAGAGAGCAATTAGAAGTCAACACTCTTGGGCAGGGACAAGGCCAAAAGAGAGAATAGGATAGGATAGAGGGAAATGTAGTTAGTCTTATATAACATGACTATTATGGAAGTCATTTGTAAAATTACACATATATAGCCTATATTGAATTGCTTTTCTTCCCAATGGGGATAAGTGGGGAGGGAGGAAGGAGGAGAAATTGGAACTCAAAGTTTTAGGAACAGCTGTTGAGTATTGTTCTTGCATACGACTGGGAAAGAAGAAATAGAGGTAATGGGCTATAGAAATTTATCTTGTCCTACAGGACAAAAGAGAAGATAGGGATAAGGGAAGGGAGGGATATTAGAAGGGAGGGCAGATTGGTGGTAGAGGTAATTAGAATGTTTGGCACTTTGGGGTGGGGGAGGAGAGAGATGGGGAGAAAATTTGGAACTCAAAATTTTGTGGCAATGAATATTGAAAACTTAAAATAAGTAAATTTAAAGGAGAGTACCCACATCACCCACCTCATCAATTTCCTGCCAGGATATTCTCTGCAGCACTCCTGTGGGTTTTATCATACTCCTATTCTGGGTACCTTCCTTCCCTTTCCCCTTTTTCAGCTTCTTTTGTGTGGTGTTTCCCACCATTAGATTATAAACTCTTTGAACAGTATTTGTATCCTGCTGGGGTGTTCAAGGAGGACTAGCACCTCTGGCATGAGAGCTGCTGTCCCGTTTTCAGGACTGTTCATTCATCGTTGGTGTCCCCCTCTCACCTAACTCTCACTTGTGGCTTCAAGAAGCTGTAGCATACACAGAGGCCACACCTTAGTACAACCATCTGGACAGATGGGCTAAACCAGAGTAACTGACAGGTTTCAAACCCATTGGTGAGTTCGGGGGAGTGTCTACTCCAATCATGTGAAGACTTAACCCTGTCAGAATAGACAGATGTGAATATTTTGTTTAATGGACCATGAAGGCAGCAGAAGCAGGTACTATGGAGTGCTTAGAGCTTGGTCGGACACTGAAGATATTCCAAGGTCATTTACTTCATCCAGAATCACTGCCAGCCGTCTTGACTAGGCTCTGATGAAAAATACTAGAAAAATATTCAGTGTACAAAGTAGATATCAAGTATGGGACTGTATTTAATTTTCTTAACCACAAAAGAAATGTTTTGTAACACATGACTCATAAGCATGCACAAGCAAATACTTAAACTTGAAACATTTTATGGAACTGAAAATGGTTAAAGAGTAAGGGGGAAGAGAGGAAGTGAAGTACAGACATCTTTTTCTAGGAGCTTGGCTGAGAAAGGGAAAAGAAATTTGGGTGATAGCTTAAGGGAAGAGTTGAGTCAAGTCAATATTAGTTAAAGATAGGGGGAAACTTGGGTATATTTGAAAGCAGTAAGAAAAGAAGCAACAAATAGAACAAGGCAGAAAATTAAGTAGAACAGTGGATGAGGTAAAAAGCTACTGGAGAAGACTGGGATGGGATGGGATGGGATCCAATGCATCTGTAGAAGGATTGGCTTTGACAAGTAGAAGGGCCACATCATTGTTGGAGACACTGAGGAGAGGAGGAGAGACTTGGGGAGTAATGCCAAGTACTTTTCAGATTAAAAGAAGAGGGATCTCAGGAGGAACAGTCTCAAATTTCTCAAAAAGTATGAGGCAAAATCCTTAGCTGAAAGGGTAAGAAAGGGGATTTAAGGAAACTGAAGAACTGGGAAGTTAGGGATTTTGAATAAACATTAATATGGATGTTGGAGGTCACCTTGTATAAAGGCAGAAGTTTGTGAGGAAAGTTTGTGTGGTATTCTAGGTGATAAACTCCTTGAGAAAGGAGAGTGACTTGGTCAGTCTACAATAGACACCTTAAATTAGGCAGAAAATTTTGATACTGTGAACTTTTTTCAAAGAAGGAAAGGTTGTTGACTGATTATAGTAAAAGAAGAGTCTAGAAGCAGCATGGGAAGCAAGGAATATTTCAGATTTTCCCTTTAGGACCAGTATGGGTGTGGAAATGTGTGGGTGATAGTATAGCTGTTGGTGGAGATGAAGGCCAAGGTCAAGTTTGGTCAGAGGGGAGGGAGGGAAGTCCCAGTAAATTCTGTTAGATGGAAAGAGTAGGAGAAAAGTCCAAGATTAAAGGAAGCATGTTCACTGTGGAAAGAGAATTCCAGCAGGCATAGAACAAAGGCTGTCAGGGTAGGATGGAGAAGAGGGAATAATAAATTGGAGTTGGGGATAATTTTCTCAAAAAATATCACAAGGGATCAAAGAAAGAGATAAAGTACCCAGATGTACAAAAATATTTATAGCAGCACTTTTGTAGCAAAGAACTGGAAACAAAAGGTAAAGGCTGAACAAACTATATTAATATAATGGAAGATCATTTCACCTAAGAAACAACAAGGGAATGGTTCTAGAGAATCCTGGGAAAACTAAAATTAACTAATCCAAAGTGGATTGAACAAAATCAAGTGAATGATTCATACAATAATGTTAAAAAAAACCAACACAACTTTGAAAGACTTAAGTTCTGATGACTATTTAACAATGCTTCTAGAGGACTGGGGAGGAAGCAGGCTCCCCACCTCCTGACAGAGAAGTAATGGAAATCAAGATGCATCCATTTCCAGAAGGACAAATGCATGAATTTATTTAGCTTCAGTATGCTTATTTGTTGCAAAGATTGTATTTTTCATTTGTGGGGAAATAGCAAGCGATTGGGGGGAAGATAGAACTAGTGATAGTGTTGCCCCCCAAGAAAAGAAAAGAAAGAAAATGGGATCAATGAAGCACTTAAAAAATATACAGGAGAACAGAAGGAACTATGAATAAGCCAGACAGCTTTGAAAGTAATATGCATTTATTATATGCTTTCTATAAAGTAAGCTGTATGTGATAGAGATTACAGTTTTACTTCTTCTTGATTTTGATTCTACTCTGTATATGGAAATGATCATTTTTTTCTGGCATTTAAGAATAAAAAGAGGATTGGGAATGCCAGACCTGCACCCCGCTGAGAAAGGAAATTTAGGGATCCAGGGAACCATGGTCATTCAGTCCCCCACTCCCTGTCCTGGGTTTCATTGGTTTCCTAAACAGACATTACAGCATAGAAATCAGATCATGGGGAGCATCAAAGGTTAGGATAAGTAGACTCAGGGATAAGAGGTCAGGGAGACAGCCGAGTAAAGGGGGGGGACTGGGGAGAGCTCAGGGCAAAGGAGGCAGGGAGTCAGGGAGAGATTAAAGGGGAGAATTGGGGTGTGATGAGGGTAAGAGAAGAGATCAGTTATAGGAAGCACTTGGGGGATCTGACTCAAGAGCATGTTTGTGGCTGCAGCAGCAGAGCGTAACAAGGAACCCACTCTCTGGGTCCTGCAGCAGTTCGTAGATCCTGTCCAGTCTAATTTCCAAGTACTGGAAATAGCATCAAGTTCAGGTTAGCATATGGTCCATTTCTTGAAGGCTTTCAAAGCAGTGTGGCAGCCCAAGGAGGTGGACCAGCAGAGCCTCCACAGCATTTTGACTTTCAAGAAATGGCAGTTTCAGAATGTGAAGACATCCCTGTTCCTGGATGCTTCCAGCAACTGGGAAAAATGGGGAGGGATCCAAGCTAGGTCGCTGGACGTGGTACTCTATTAATATGATTCGCATCAGCCCCATGAGCTGCATGGACGGGTTGCTCAAAGGGGCCAGACAGCTGCTGAAACCTAATGCTTTTGCTGATCACCTATGGGCCTTATGCCATCAATGGGCCTATCACATCCCAGAGCAACGTGCACTTTGCCATCAGCCTCAGATACAGAAATCCAGCCCGGGGGCTCTGGGATATATCCCTTTTGTAGCAGTTTGCTCAAATCAATGGCCTCTACCTGGAGAAAATGATTGACATGCCAGCCAACAACAAATGCCTGATTTTCTGAAAACAGTGATTTGCTGACCTCCAACCATCGCTCTTCACTCCAATCCTGGGAGGAGTCCAGCTTTTACCACTGTGCCTGCCACACAGTTCCACACCTTCAGAAAGACCAGGTGTCAGGTCACTACTGACAACTGCAAAATTCATCTTTATATTTGGGCTGAGATTGGAGGTAGGCTTCTCCCCTGCCAATGAGGGAACATTTCTGGGCATGTCCTAGCTTTTCAGAAGCTTGGCATATTTAGGGACCTCTCTCCAAGGTCCTGTCATGCAGGAAGCAGAACAGGCTGTATATCAAGCATTGGCAGCTCACACCCAGGTCCCAGTGTCAACTAGCTCTTGGCTGGCCTCATTCTCATGCCTAAGGTCTTCTTCTCCCTCAACCCCCTGCATGGTTTCTAAGACATTCCTGTCTTCCTCCATGCATGGTGAGGCAAGAGTCTGAGCCTAGGGGGACAAGGCTATTCATTGTATCTCCATGCCACCTTGAATGAAATCTACTTTTTTTGGTGGGTTCTGTCTCTGCCATTGACTTATCTTGTTACACTTTGTGGACCTTAGTTTTTCTGTTCATAACCTGAGTGGGTTGGAATAAAGGATCTCAGCTCTAACATAAAAAAAGAATAAAAAATTAAATATTAAAAAAAATATGGGTTGGGTTTAGAATTTCTTCTTAGAAGGTGAGAGTTGGGTCAATCAAGTGAACATCCAAGATGAATGAGCAGCCCTGAAAAAGGCTTGGCAAACCTTCACCCCAGAGGTTCTAGTCCTCCCTGAACATTCAGTACCTCCCCCCACCCCATTCCCTATAGCTATCATTGAAAGTAGCAACTCCTGTGGAGAGGGACCAGCCATTACCCACAACTTGCTCTAGGGCAAGGGCAGACAGTTTGCAAACAGCTCTCTTCCTTAAACTCTGGGATCCAGCCATGTAGGTTTAATTGCTGTTCCTCATACACCACACTCCATGTCTCCTCTCTTTGTGGTGACTGAGGTGACCCTCGATACCTTGAGGCTTCTTCCTCTTCACTTCTAGCTCTTCAAAAGCCTGGTGCCTTCCAGATATTTCTTCATTAAGCTTTTCATGATCCCCTGGTTGCTTGTACCCTTCCTTCCATAACCACCTTGCAATCATTTTTATGTGTTATGTATATATGTTTTCTACCTCATTAGAATGTAAGCTCTTTAAGGTCAGGTACTGTTTGACTTCTGTCTTTGAATCTCCAGCACTTAACATAGCCTCTGGCATACAGCAAGTCCTTAATAAGTGCTTATTGATTGATTTCTTGGCATATAGTAGGCACTTAATAAATTAATGTTGATTACTTCTACTTCTATGAAAAAAAGTGAAGAAAAAAGAGAAGGCTCAAAGAAGATTAAATAGAATTAGTGACAGGAAGAAGACTTAAGAAGGAAAGGGGGAAGATAATTGAGAGACAAACAGCTGGAGGATAAAGCAAATTGAAAGACTGGATTGATGGGTTGGGCAAGTTGCTGAAACAAAGGATGTTAATATTGGGAAAAATACGTAGGGTGTAGTTTGAGAATTGGGGATTACTAATTTATGGAGGTAACTGGCTATACTGTTTTAATTTATTGTGATAATTGGCTATAAAGCTTTAATTAATAATGAGGCACAAGCACCTACAAATAATGGGGGTGGGGGGGTGGGGAAGAGCAAGACTGCAAATCTCAACCAGTAATGGAGAACAAAAGCTTTGTTATAATTTGCAGTGAATGGATTTCTGCTACCACTGTCATCATTATTTGTGCTTCACGTATAGGGTGATTTCTGTCCTAGAGAAGAAGATGGGAATTAAGGAACACCTATCCACCCATCCCCTTGTTGGGGCCAGTGGGGAAAAAGTGATCCCAGTGGAGGAGAGTCTTGGCATGCTGCAAAGTTGGATAGTGGAAGAGAATTACACAGGAAAGGAAGGGAAGTAAAAGGACAGCTCTGCACTTATAGCAAACTACAACAAACAAAAAACCCAAGCCCCTAGACTTGAAGCTTTTCTTGAAGAGGGAGCTGGATTCTCTGAGGACAATTCAGCTGTTTGTCTTCAGTAGAGTTAGATGAAGGATCATAAAGATAGGAAGAAGCACAATTTTATAGCCTTTTGGGCATAGTAACTGAACAATATATTGAAAACATGTGCAGACCCCACTTCCATGAAGGGGTAGGTTGGGGGTGTCTTCTCATACCTCTTCACCTGAGTTTCACTTGATCTTTATTAATTTTGTTACATTTACTTTTGACTTTTTTTTGACATCTATTGTTTTTTCCATTTACATTGTTGCAGTCACTGTATTTTTTTGGAATCTGCTTACTTCACCTTCTATTAGTTCATCATATCTTTCCATGTTTCTGTCACACATCTCACAACACATTAATGTTCCATCTCTGTTACGTACCACAGCTTGCTTAACTATTCCTCAGTTGTTTGGCATCTACTTTGTTTTCAATTTGGGAGTATACGGGGACTTTTTTTCCCCTAATTGACGGCTTCCTTGGTGTATATGTTCAGTAATGGAGTCTCAAGTTCAAAGGGTATCACTTTAGGTTGCATAATTTCAAACTGCTTTCCAAAATTGTTTTACCATTACATAGCTCTAACAACAATGTATCAGTGTACTTATATTTGCACAATCCCTCCAACATTTTTGCAGCCCAGAACTAGAATCTGAATCTAGGTCTGTTGACTCCAAAGCCAATGCCCTATAAGTTATTTACCACAATAATGTGCTTTTGAGAGTTAAAATTTAGATGTCTTATTGGGACCTTGTGTATCCTTTTTGTTTAGAAAACGTTATTTTTGAGAAGCCTATGGAAGATTTCTTGAGATACAGAACCTGGGTTCTTATCATCTGTAATATCCTCTAGTATACAATTTATGAGATTTTATCTTTCCTATTTGCCTTGTAGATTAGTATTTTTGCTTTGAATTGTCACATTTCTATCTAGGGGCAAGGCAACAAGGACTTTGTCCTAAAGAACTGAAATTCAGAGGTCAGTGTTGGTAAACCCTCAGGGCTATCCAGTATATCTCATCTGGTCTCTTATGAGACTCATGCACTATCCTTGAGAGTCAACTACTGTGAACCCACTCTGTGATTTCCACTGCTCATAAGGTCTGGGACTAGACTCTCTGCATTGGCTGCCCCCACTCTTAGTGTGACTTCACCCAACTGGGATAGACTATCCTCTATATTCCATCCCTCCCCCCCTCCAAATAACTAAATTTTCCCAAGGTGCTGGAATTTCTGGTTACAGATCTGTGAATGTTCTTTAGCTTTTTAAAAAAATTAACTCTGTTCTCATTATTTGCCATTTTTTGCTCTGATATTGCTGGATGGAAAGGTAATATGCACAGTTTGGATGCCCTTTGGGCATAGTTCCAAATTACTCTCTAGAATGGTTGGATCAGTTCACAAACCCAACAACAGTGCATCAATGTCCCAATCTTCCTACATCCTCTCCAACATTTACCATTCTCCTTTTTTTTTTGTCCTATTAACTAATCTGGTAGGTGTGAGGTGGTACCTCAGAGTTGTTTTAATTTGCATTTCTCTAAATCAAAAGTGATTTGCAGGGCTTCTTAAACTTCTTTCATTTGTGATCTCTTCAGCATTTTTCATATGCCTATAGATAGCTTTGATTCCTTAATCTGAAAACTTGCTTGTTCATATTCTTTGACCATTTATCAATTGGGGAATGACTAGTATTCTTATAAATTTGACTCAGTTCTCTATATAGGTGAGAAATGAAGCCTTTATCAGAGATACTTGCTGTAAAGATTTTTTTCCCAGTTTTTTGCTTTCCTTCTAATCTCAGCTGCATTGGTTTCATTTGTACAAAAGTCTTTTAATTTAATATAATCAAAATTATCTATTTAACATTTTGTAATGCTATCTCCTGTTCGGTCACGAATTCTTCCCCTCTCCATAGATCTAACAGATAGACTATTCCTTGCTTTTCTAATTTGCTTATGGTGTCACCCTTTATGTCTAAATCATGCACTGGTAACTGACACAAAATGAAATGAGAAGAATCAGGAAAACATTTTACACAGTATCAGCAACATTGTGTGATGATCAACTATGAATGACTCAGCTTTTCTTAGCAACATAATGATCCAAAACAAGGACAAAGGACTCACGAAGGAAAATACCATCCATATCCAAATAAAGAACTGATGGACTCCGGATGCAGAATGAAGCACTTTCTACTTACTCATTCTTTCTCATGTTTTCTTTTTTATCTGTTTCTCCTTTCACAACCATGACTAATATGTAAATTTTTTTACACGACAGCACATGTATAAACTATATCAAACTGCCTACAATTTTCAGAAGCAGGGAGGGGAGAGAGAAAAATTTGGAACTTGAAATCTTGTAAAAAGAATGTTAAAAATTTTCTTGACATGTATCTGGGGAAAAAATAAAATACTACAAAAAAAGGCAAAAAAAAAATTGGAATCACCTGGAATGGCTGAGAACCTATGTTACACTTTGTGATTATACCCTACTTCATACTGTTGGAATTTCCACTTAAGAACAAATTGACACCTACCAAGTTAGACCTGAACACTTACTCTGTTGCTAATTGTATCCCAGCACGGGGAATGGGGAATAGTCCCTGGTAAATGTTGTGGCTCCTTCTCAGCTGTATCACATGCTGCTTTTTTCGGGTTTGTCAGCAAAGTTTTATCTCAATTGTCTTTGCCTAGGTGAGGAACCTTTTGGAGCCTAGTGGAGCAACTTTTAATTATAATGTGGAAACTTACTACAGAGCCAGCTAATCAGGTTTCAGTTTATGGTAATGGGAAGAGGGAGGAAGGAGAAGATAACACAACAGCAGGGAGTTATAGCCAAAAAGTACACCAGTCACAGTTAAAAGAGCAGGAGCCAGGAACTACTGGGGTGGCGGGTGGGGGGGGCCTGGTGTCTGGTTTTTTCTTCTTGTTTAATTCAGGCTTTGCTCGCAGACCACAAAACTACATTCATCTTACTCACCCAGTTACTTTACTACCATTCCCTTCAGTAGTGGTGTCAAGCTCAAAGAAAGAGGGGTAAAGCACAGGGTGGGGGGGGGGGGGGAGCGGGGTCTGCCTGGAAAGAATTCAACTACTCAAACATTCTTTCAAAGTATCTAGGTTTATCATAATACCAATAGTGACAAAATTCCTAGTAAATCTGTGGATTTGATGAGGATGGGACTGATACTTATATATGAAAAAGGGAAAAAGTCAGTGAAAAGATCTTGATAGAATTAAGGAGTGGTAAGTAGCCTGGAGTAGACTAGGGGCAGACAATGAGAGGAGGTAAGTGGTCAGGGAGTCACAGTGAAAGGGCTGTTAAAAGAACTACTGAGTATCTAGCTGGGCTAGGCCAGATGCCACAGGTGAAACACCAGGGACTTGGTTGTGTGGGAAAGTTCAAGAACTAGGCTGCATTCAAAGACATAGTCTTTTCCTTTTAGGGGTCCAGGTCCCATGACCCCATCAAATAGACTGTACATAAGGATCCTCATGGGCTCATTGACTTAGAAAACTACATATCATCTATGTTTTCTGTATTTTTATTTATTGTCAAATGTTTTCTGATTACATTTTAATCGGGTCCAGCTTGGGAATATCTGGGGTCATATGCAACTATGTGTTGATACTTCTGCTCTACATTTCTTATACAGATACAAAAGTGGGGTTGCTACTGTTTGTCCCGGCAATTTGAAGAGGACGAAGACACCAGGGAGGTGATGCTATACATGCAAATGAATTTAAGGTGGGCAGTGAGTTTTCTATATATATGCTAATGTCTCAGAAAAAAGATGTTACCAGTTACCTAAATCTACAACTGACCTTTGATCAACTACTTCATCTTGCTCTTTGCAACAAGTACGCTTCCTGTTTTTTGCCTACTATGATCTCCCCATATGACCTCAGCTCTGGAGGTTACCTTGACTATGACAACGAAGTGGCAGTACAGTGGAGAAAAGTGCTGAATTTAGAACGGAGCTAGCTACAAATCTTAGCTGTTTACTACCTAAGCAACTTTGGACAAGTTACTGAGGTCTCTGGGCCTCAGTTTCTCATTTGCAAAATGAAAGGTATAGACTGATAGCCTCTTAGATCTCTTCTAGTTCTAACTTAAGATCATATGATCCTTGTCTGCATCGAAGATTCTGAGTTTTCAGGTCACTTCCAAGGCCCTCTTGTACCTTGATTTCCCAATCTTATTATGACTCTACTTGACTTTGTTTTGAGTGAGGGAGGCTGTGCAGGTCACCAGCCAAACCTCTCCTCCAGAGTCTTCTGAGTCCAGTGACCAGATATTCATCAGGATGACTGGAGATGAACCAGGAAGAGGCAATTGGGATTAAGTGACTTGCCCAAGGTCCCAATGCTAGTGAGTGTCAAGTGTCTGAGGTGAGATTTGAACTCAGGTCCTCCTGACCCCTGCACTGGTGCTCTATCCACTGTACCACCTAGCTACCTCAAAACACTTGACTTTTGTTTTAGGTGAGGGAGGGCTGTGCAGGTCACCAGCCTCACTTCTCGTCCAGAGTCATCTGCTGGCTCTAATTGGTGAAGACTTCATCTGGTGGAATGGGTGGATGAGAACAATTTGTTCCAACGGCCATGAAGACAGATGAAGCAGGTGATGTGGAGTGCTTAGAGCTTGGTTTGACACCAAAGATGCCAAGGTCATCTACTGCATCCTGAGCCATCACCAGCCATCTTGACTCTGTCTTGCCACTGGACTATGATGACTCAGGAGGAGAGAGTGAGGCTGATGACTTCACGCAACTCTACCTCACTTAAATCCAATTTACGCATGAATCAAAAGACATCACTCATACCATATTATGCCTCAAAGTTCTGTGGTGACAGGCAAGTGATAAAGCAGCAGGTGCGGATAAACTGGGAGCTGCAGTCAGGACTCTGCACACAGGTGGCCCAGGCCATAGGGTCGTTTCTCACTGGAAGCAGCAGTGGGACTTAGCAGCCCCCTGGGTGTCCGAGCAGCCTTTTAAGGACTGCACTGATCACCTCCTGGTGTGAGGAAGGAGGCTAGAAAAGGTGCCTAAACATTACCTGCTTACCCAAACCTGGCCTGATTACCGCGGCAGGTGGGGAATTCCACTATGCAGTCAAAACACAAAAAAATGCACGAAAACATCTGCAAAGATGATTCCACTCATCATTGGCACATGGAACACGCACACACTAACAGACAACACAAAATCCAGTAGAGCTGAAAGAACTGCTCTTATTTGCAAGAGAACTCAACAGGTATCGCTTCCAAATAGCCCTGAGTGAAACAATGTTGGCAAATGAAGGCCAGCTTACTGAAGTTGGAGCTGCATACACCTTTTTCTGGAGTGGACGCAGTGAAGAGGAGTGCTGTGAAGCTGGCATGGGTTTTGCAATCAAAACTACTCCAATCAGCAAGTTGGCATGCCTGCCGAAAGAACTGAATGACAAACTCATGACAATGCGATTGCCACTCAAGGAAAATGCCATGCCACCATCATCAGTGCCTATGCTCCCACCATGACAAACCCTGATGAAATCAAAGAAAAATTTAATGAAGACCTAGAGAGCCTTATTGTCAATGTGCCAAAAGAGGACAAGCTTATAATTCTGGGTGACTTTAACGCTAGAATAGGCTCAGACTATCAGACTTGGCAGAGTCCTAGGGAGGAATGGAGTTGGAAACAGCAACAGCAATGTCATTTACTGCTCAACACTTGTGCATCGCATAACCTTCTCATCACCAACACCATCTTGTTTACCTAAATACAACCAAACTTTATAGATGCATCCTCGCAGCAAACACTGGCATCAAATAGATTTTGGGATTGGAAGGAGAAGAGACAGACAAGATGTGAGAGTGAGGAAGGCAATGTGTGGTGCAGAGGGCCGGACTGACCATAGGACTTATCCTTTCCAAGTTAAATATTCGCATTTATCAAAAGCGTCACCTCCAAGGCAAAATGACTACCAGAAGAATTGATGTCAACAAATTAGAGCTCTTCTCTGTGTGTGAACAGTTTGTTGCTAAGTTGGAGGGAAAGTTGAGCCAACAGACAGTTGGCAACAGTGGAACAGAAAAAGGAGGAGGCAGCTCTCAGAGATTTAGTGTGCAGCACTGCATTTGTTCATCTGGGTCAGAACACTCACAAACACCAAGACTGGTTTGATGAAAGTGATGGGGAAATTCAGAAGCTGCTAAATGGAAAACATGAACTCCACAGGATTTAGCAGCAGGATAGTTCATCCGCCTCTAAGAAGGCAGCATTTAATTCCATCAAAAGCAAAGTACAAGCAAAGCTTAGAGAGATGCAGGATTCCTGGCTCAGTAAAAAGGAGATGAAATTCAGTATTATACTCATAGTAACAATCCAAAGCACTTTTATGACTCCTTGAAAGCTATTTATAGGCCAAAAACTTATGGTGCATCACAACTACTCAGTGCTGATAGGAGTCACATTGATTAGTGATAAGGACATGATCTAGAGAGAAGGGCTGAACACTTCCACAGGGTTCTCAACAGACCATCAGCAATCAATGCTGAGGCCACTGACCCTTTACCTCAATCAATCAAAACTGACTGAAGTCAATCCCTACTTAGCTGAACTTCCAACTGAAAAAGAGGTTTTGAGGGCCATTAGGCTCCTTTCATGTGGCAAAGCACCTGGTGCTGATTCTATTCCAGCTGAGATTTACAAGGTAGGGGGACCACTGATCATACAAAAGCTAACTGAAATTTTCCAGGTTATATGACAAGAGGAGGTTATCCCTCAGGAGAGGATGCTTCCATTGTCCATCTGTATAAGGGTAAAGGGAATAAATTGTCCAGCAACAATCACAGGGGGATCTCTCTTTTAGTCACTGCTGGAAAAATTCTTGCTAAAGTCCTCCTTAAGAGGCTGATCCTTCACCTGGAAGATGGGCATATACCTGAGAGACAGCGTGCCTTCAGAAAGAGCCGAGGAACAGTGAATATGGGAACAGTGAATATGGTGATTGCTGCCTGACAACTCCAGGAGAAATGCCAGAAACAGAAGAGGTTTATACACAATGTTTGTGGATCTGACCAAGGCCTTTGACACTGTTAGTCATGAGGGCTTATGGAAAATGTTAAAATTTTGTTACCCGGAGAAGTTCACCAATGTTGCATGCACATTAACTTCATGATAGCATGTTTGCCCAGGTTCTTGATAATGGACAAAACTCTTGTACCTTCCCAGTCACCAATGGAGTGAAACAGGGATGTGTGCTTGCTCCCATGACTTTTAGCATGTTTTCTTGATGTTTTCAAGGAGAAGTGCTTTCAAGGAGAATGAACACAGCATCAAGGTCAACTACCGCACTGTTGGTTAAGTTCTTCAATTTGAAAAGGTTACAAGCCAAGACCAAAGTGGAGGGAATGTTGGTGCCTGATTTTCTGTTTGCAGATGATTGTGCACTCGTCTACAGAGCCATTGTGCTGACCTCATTGTTATATGCTTGTGAGACATGGACAGTCTATCAGCACCACGCCAGGAAACTGAATCACTAACAGTTGAACTGTCTTAGGAAGATTCTGAATATCACTTGGCATAATAAGGTAGCAGACACTGAAGTCCTTGCTCGAGCTGAACTGCCAAGCATTCAAACTATACTTCAGAGAGTGCAACTCGGATGGGCTGGTCACGTTGTTGGAATGCAAAATGTATGCTTGCCAAAAAGACAGTTTTATGGAGAACTTGCATGAGGCAGGCGATCACATGGTGGCCAGAAGAAAAGATACAAGGAAACTCTCTCTTAAGAACTTTGGATTTGACTGTGCAACATGGGAGACACTGGCACAGGACCGCTCAGCATGGTGTGCCCACATAAAAAAAGTGCTGTGCTCTTTGAGCAGAGCAGAATTGAGACAGCACAAAGTAAACGCAAGACACATAAATTTGGGATATCCACCTCAAATATTCAAACGGACTATCTGTGCCCTACCTGTGGTAAAGCATTCTGAGCTTGTATTGGTTTGATCAGTCACAGTCGGACACACTGAAATTTCACTTTACAATAGTGATGTCATTTTGGTCCTTTTGGAAGATGAAGGACAACGACCATGACTACTGGTCTTATCCCATCTTCCCAATCTGTGTTCATAGTCTGTTGTGTCCAGCACCATCACAATGGCATGAAAGACTTTAGACTTCTGTTAGTCCTGGAAGAATGGCTAAGATTTAGAATGATGCAAGTAAAGGAAAAGGGAAGTTTAGGCAGCGGGAACAACACAAGGAATGACACTGAAGTGAGGGTTGGCACCAACTGTTTTGGGAATAATGATGAAGTTGGTCTAGCTAAAGCAGAGGGTTTGGGCATAGCAGATGAACCAGAGGAAATGTGGCTCAGGTAAAGTGGAGCTAGATTATGAAAAAAACTGAAAATAACAAAGAATTGTAGGCTTGCTCTAGCAGGCCCCACGGAGATACCATTATGGGATCTTAAGGAAAGGTAGTGATATAATATAGGTAGTGTTCGGGATGAAATGACCTGACAGCAACTGAAGGAATTTCAGCAAAGCTAAAGACTGAAAATTGAAAATTGTGCAAGGTGGGGGTGGGTTATGGACTGGGAGTCTGCCACTCCCAAATGCATCGTGTGAGCCTTAGATGAAATGGTGTCAATGCAAGCAGCTGGATCTAGGAGTCATTCTACCTGTTGAGTATCTTTCAGGTACATCACTCAGTCAACAAGTATTTATCAAGTGGGAATGCCAGGTACTATGTTTAAGGACTTAACAAAAATCAGATCAGAATTCAGATATCCAAAATAAAGGAAAAAAAGGGCAAAAAATATAGACCCTGCCCTTAATGAGATCATACTTCTATGAAGGAGTTAACAGATAACTACAGTAGAAATGGAAGTTAATCTCTCAGGGGAGGCACTGGTTAAGATGGAGATAACTCAATCACACAATTTATATGCTGGCCAAACTGGACCTCTAGTTGTTTCCCCAGCCTCCGCTTTATACCTAGCACGATTAAAGATACGTATTAGAGTACCTACACCCCAGCTAAATGTTTTTGGTTGGTTGTTGTCCTTCCTTCTTGAAGATGACCAAATGACATTACTATGTTAGGGTCAACTTACAGAGGGTCTGAATGACTGATTCGACCAATATGAGCTCAAAACACTACCACAGGTTGGGCACAAAAAGTCCATATGCACATTTGGGATAGGTTCTCTAAATTTGCGCATCTCAAGCTTCTTTTAAGCTACTTCAATTGTTTTGCTTATAGAGCACAGAGCCTTCTTTGATGCAGACAGGCCATGCTGAGTGCTCCTGTGCCAGTGTCTCCCACGTCACACAATCAATTCCAAAGTACTTCAGAGACCTTGAGAGTGTCCTTGTATCGCCTCTTCTGACCACCATGTTAGTGCTTGCCTTGTATCAGTACTCTGTGAAAGTCTTTTAGGCAAGCTTATGTTTGGCATTCAAACATGGCCAGCCCAAGAGAGTTGTGCTCTCTGCAGTAGACTCTGAATTCTTGGCAGTTTAATTCTAGAAAAGGATCTCAAGGGTCTAGTAACATCCTACCAGGCAGATCTTCAGAATTTTCCTAAGACAATTCAAATGGAAGTGATTCAGTTTCTTGACACAGTACTGGTAGCCTGCCCTGGGTTCACAGGCATACAACAATAAGGTCAGCACAACAGTTTTGTAGACCTTCAGTTTGTTAGTCAGTCTAATACCTCTTCTTCCTCATACCTTCCTTTGAAGCCCCCCAAACACTGAGCTAGCTCAGGCAATGCATGTATCAGCTTCACTATCAATGTACACATCCCTGCAAAGTATACTGCACCGCAGTAATTGAACTTATCCTCAGTATTCAAAACATCTCCATTTGTAACCAATGGTGCTGTAACCAATAGTTCCACATATGGCTGGTGTGGTGTTGGCTGGTGAAGCACTTGCTTTCTTGGTGTTGTAAAGCCAAAATTAGCACAAGCAACAGAGAATTGATCCATACTTTCTTGCATCTCACAGAGGCTATATGGAGTGCATTAGGGTGTGGGGTATGTTCAGGGAAGACTAGTACTTCTGCTGTTGATTCCTTTCCACCAGCTAAAAATATGGCAAAATAAAATGACGTTAATCTTTTGCGATCTCCAGATTTACAGCCTCATCTTTAATTCATTAGAATATATGAGTAACCCTACAACTTAGACAAATTCTAATGTTTTGAACCCAGGCTTCCTGACTTCACTCCCAGCATTCATCCTGCTGCCTGCAGGTATTAGAATAGCTAAAATGGCATTTAAGGAAGAAGCCATTTAGCAGGACTCTACAAATTACAAATGAGTGATTTGGGAACTTTTTAAACATCTAATGTAACTTATTTTACTTTTTGTCATTTGGTAAGCATTAAATTTCTCTTCTTCCCACTTCCCTGCTTTACCCAATAAAAAGAAAAAAAATCCTCTTGTAAACACTGTAACACACATGCACAGTTAAGTAAAACAAATTCTCACACTGGCTGTGTCTCCAAGTGTTTCTCACTCTACGTCCTGAGTTTATTACCCATCAGATGATAGATGGTATGCTCCATTGTTAGACCTCTGGAATTGCGATTACTCACCGGACTGATCCTCTGATCTGTAGCTGATGAATAAAAGAGTTTTAGTCCCTTAACTATGTGAATCTTATATTTCAAGTATGTTTCTTGTAAACAACATATTGATTTCTTCTTTCTTATCCATTCTGGAATCTTATGAGTTTCATCTCATTCATAAATTATAGATCATTGTGGATTTTCCTCCATCTTATTCTCTTAATTTCTCATCCCCTCTTTACAAAGAAGGTGGTGAGAGGAAGGTGTTCTAAGTTTGATACAGTCTACTTCTGCTCCCTGGCCCTGTTTCTCTTTCCTTCACTCAGAAGTTGATCACAGGTTCTCTTTTCTTTTTAACTACACTCTCCTTTGTTTCACTTAGGACTAATCCCTCCTTTCATGTAACCTCTACCCCTTCTCTTGCTCTCATTTCTCTAGTAAGCATAATGTATTTCTGTACCCAACTATGTGTAAGGAGCCTTTCCACCTCTGACCAACTCAGATGCGTGAGGTTCAAGGGTCAGCCACTTTCCTCATCCCCCTCCTTGTTTGTATAGCTCTCTATTGTCTACATGACAATGTGAGATAATTTTCTTTACTCTCTTTACTTTCCCTTTCCCTGCCTGGTATATTCTTTTCCATTCTTTTACAACCATTAAAATACAACCAATTCCAGATTCTGTCTTAACAACTCTCTGACTCCAACAATAATAGAATTCTAGGGGAATGTGTGTACCATTTCCTTGTATCAGAATATAAACAGTTTTTCCTTTTGTCCTTTATGACCGCTCATTTATGTTTACCTTTTTGTGCTTCTCTTGACTCGTGTGTTTGCATTTTGAAGTTTGTATGCAGCTCTGATCTTTTCATCAGGAATGCTTGGAAGTACTCTATTTCACTAAAGATCCATTTCTGCCCCCACCCAGGATGATCCTGAGTTTTGCCAGGCAGGTTATTCTTGTTACAAGCCTATCTGTTTTGCTTCTGAAATACTGTATTTCAAGCTCTCCACTATAAAAGGTGGTGGCTGCTAAATTGTGTGTGTGATCCTGACTCTGGCTCTTTGATACCTAACTTTTTTTTGATGGCTTGTACTATTTTTTTTATGTTGGAAGCTCTGGATTTTGGTTTATAATGTTTCTGGAGTTCTCATTTGGGAGTTTCTTTCAGGAGGTGACTGGTAGATTCTATTTTCACTTCATTTTTCTATTTTTCACTTGGCCCTCTGATTTTAAGCGGTTGGATAGTTTTACAATTTCTTGTAAGATGGTCTTTTTTTCGTTATGGATTTCCATGGTAATCCAATGGTTCCTAAACTTTTTTTGCCTCTTGTCCAGATCAACTGATTTTTGCTATGAGATAACTTAGATTTTCTCCTATCTTTTCAGTGTTTTGACTTTAATAGTTCTTGTCTCATGGAATCATTGACTTCTGGACCAAAGTCCATTCCAACTTTCAGAGAGATTTTTCTTGGGCAAGGTTTTTGTACCTCCTGTGCTGAGTTACTAATTATATTCCCAATTGTTTGTTCCATGGCTCTCATTTCTTTTCCAGTTCTTCCCTTTAGTGCTTTTATTTTGCTAAAAGAAACATTAACAAACTTCTTGATTGAATGTGCATTGGCAGAAGGAGAGGGCTTTACTATACCAAAGAAATTCCGGTCTAAAAAAAAAAATGATGTTCTTGGAACAGTTGAAAGAATGCTGAATCTACTACCAAGTGACCTGGATTCCAGCCATTGATCCAGCACTTACTAGCCGGTTAAATAACTTAACTTTTGAACTTACTTGTTTCCTCATCCATAAAACAAGGATCAAAACAACAGAAAGATGTACAATTAAGGTGTATTATGAATTTTGAAGAAAAATTCAAATATGTTATTTTTTTACTTCCTTGACTTCCTGTTAAGTCACCCATCCTATTTTCTGATTCTTTTCTCAGTTTCCTCATGAAGTTCTTTTGAATTTTCTGGAACACAAAAAGTGAAGACTCATTGTGTGACACATTAAATTCAATTAGTTGGAGCAGAAGGGTCAGTTACTTTGCCTGTTAAAAAAAAAAAATTGGGGGAGATTTTCAGTCAAGTTGTAGTAAAAGATGTGTTGAGTTCCTTCTTAAAATATTCCTGCTTTGAAAACAAGGTCTTCAGTGGTTGGACTACACTGAAGAAAACAGAATGCTAAACATTGCTTTTGTGAGGGTTATTCAAAATGGGGACAGAAATGGCAGATGTGCTTCAGCCTTGAACTAATAATAGCACAGGTCCTATTTCCATATTGTTTTATCATTCTCTTCAGAAGGTTAAAAAATGCTAGTTTGTTTGATGGGGTTTCAATAAAACCCCATGAAATCCTTGTTTAGGGGGAAGAGATGTAGTTGTACTTCTACCCTAGAGATTTAATTTGGGCTCAGACAGAAAGATGAGAACATTTCTTTAGATCCTATCTTTCTCTCAAAGGCATATATTTACTCAGTACAACAGTAGTCTATTAAGAGACAAGACAGACTCTAGCAGTCGCATTAGATATCAAATGAATCACATATGCCACAACCTAAATACTATTTTCAGAGATGGAAAGATTAAAAATGCAGTGTATTAAAATAAAGTTGTTCTAATCTGAAGCTGATGGTCACAGGTTCATAGAATTTTGAACCTGGAAGGAACTCTAGAGGTAGTCTAGTCCAATCCTTCTCTCTGGCCCCATTTCACAGATGAAGAACTGCAGGCCTATAGAAGGGGAGGGTTACATAGGTCCAAGCTCAAGACTTCTGATCCCAAATTCAGCGTTCTTTTCCAATATGCCATGCTTAAGCTCAGTCTTGCATCTAACTCTGACTAGTAGGCCCCCACCTTACAAATGCACTGGTCATAGCCTAATTAAATCTACAAAGGACTAGCTGATTTTAAAAAGCTTTTACTGTGATCCATATTATACTTCCCATCTTTCACACCTTACATCTTTCTTAATCACTGATGAAATCTGAAGATGTCATGACTGGAAACCAACAGATCCATATGCAGAGGGGCTTCAAATTAAGGAGAACAAAGTTCATTTCTTATCTTCATAGAAGTGTTTCCCTTGCCTCTTGGAAGGAGAGTAGTTGATTACTTATATAAAACATAGACTATATTGTACAAGCTCCTCTCCTATGATGAAATCTCTTTGAAAGGAAATAAAGACATACATCTATATATCTTTACATTGATAATCACAAGAAATTATTACATAAAAATAAATTTACTAAAACTTTCTTTTACATTTCTTTCCATTCAAAGATGTTTTATTTACTGTTCTATATGTCTTGATCACTTTATCATTCTCTTTTTGTCTTCCCAACAATGTGTTATCTTTAAAACCATTCAGTGAGATTACAGAATGTATATTAAATTTCAGACAAACTAGAGCTAGGGAAAATGTGTGGCCAATACAGTATACGACTCAATGATAACTAAAATAATGCAAGTAATACAAACTCACTTCACAGGACAGATAAAATTTAGGCTTAAACAACATTCACAAAGAACAGAAAAGGGAGAGGGTAGGTAGTGTTGCTATTTACCTCTACTTGAAAACATTTAGAGAAAAATGTCAAAACTTGATGCCTGTTGGAATCTTTCAAGGTCAACAACTTTCCCTTTCACCCAATCCATAATCTAGTTTCTTTTTTCCCTATCATTTAGCCCCTCTTTCCTTCCCCCTTTCCCTCTCCCTCCTCTCTCTCAACACATACACACCCACCCACACCCACCCACCCACACACACCCACCCACCCACACACTCTCTCTCTCTTTTCCCAGATGCTTTCCATTTGGGGATGGCAGTTTCCTTTAGACAATGTGCTAAACCTGAAGTTGTTCCTGTACCAAAGATGACTTTCAGCCTCAATATTTGGAAATCCAAGCCTAAGGATGCTAGACAACTCCCCCCCACTCCAAATATGGAACTGCATCAAAATTTACAATTTATAAAGCACTCAGATAAATTTCATTTGATCTATTTCAACCATGTAAAGAAGGCAGGGCAATTCCAGCTTACAAGCATCAGCAAATGAAGATGTGGAGAAGTTCTGAGGGACTATCCAAGGTCCAATAAATAGGGCAAGGACCATACCTCATGTCACTGTCTTAAAACAATATTTTTTCTAAAAGAAAAACTGTTCCAAAACTAACAGGCTCCTCCGTTGGAAGACAACTCATCTATAGTCAGTGAAAGTAAGATAAACTCAATTGAAGAAACATAGCATAAACATACAATCTATTTTATTCTGGTTCTTTTACTTCCCAAAAAAGTAAAATGCTTGACTGTTGCTGCCCACAGTTCTAGAGAAATAAGGAGATCTTCAGCAGTCGTTTATATTTACCATTTGGTGTTAAGCAGCTCACGCTTGAAACCAAAGCCATGTCTGGGCCATCTTGAAAAGGCAAATAATCAAATGAAAATGTCAAGGTCTCCTTTGCCATACACACATATTTGATAAAATTGACACATTCTTCCACAGGCCAAAAATACAGAGAGTGATGCTATCAGCTGAGGGATTGCCGAAGCTTTTCATACATCATTTGATCCTAAAGATGCCATGGACAGAGAGCAAAATAAGAAAGAACATTAGGTTACTGCTGTAGAACACGGATGCTACCTGTTCTATTCTCTAACCTCATACGTATTCCTTTCCACAGGGATTTCAGGTAACCTTTAGAGTTGTTTGTGTAAAACACAGGGTGTTAAATGGTTCTCTTCTGATCTAATTAGTAAAGTTTTGGGGGAAAGTAAAATTACAAACTGTACTAAGGATGGAGGGGAAAAAAGCAGAAATGGTGATTGCTGCCACATATTACTAGTCAAATCAGAGTGTTTACAGAAGCAATCTGAACATTCTTTTCAGTCATGTAAGGTGTATCCTAAGCGTTGAATCTCTGCTGCTTTCTCTTTCTGTTGTATTCAGCCTTTTGATTTGTTTTCTACTAGCACCCTGATGCTAATTTTCCACTAGAGTTTAACCACCCCCAGGAAGGCAACTGAATAAGCAACAAACTAGCTTCAGGGAGGGTGAGCAGCAGTAGTAGCCTGGAGACTGTGTAGTGTTCAGGGAGTCTGCCTGCATGGTGTAGTGTGCCTAGGCCCTAAAGAAACAAAAGAAATTGCTCAGGGCAGGAAATGCTCAATTATAACTCCTCACAGTGTGGACTGAAACAACTCCTAAATGCAAATTTACACTTCAATACCCACATTGCCCTTGGCGCAGACACGATTCTCAGAAGTCAGGACTAGTACGTGCACTTCGTATGACATGTACAGTACACAAATTCCTTATGAAGGAATAAGGAAGAATAATCTCAACTATTTGAGATGATTTGGGAACAAAGTACTCCAGAGCTAGTGGAAGAACTAGTTCACTTTCTTGTTCTTGAATATGAAATATGGCTAGGTAACTGCATTAGTAATAATTTTCAAGATAAAGAGTATAACTGTGAGAGTTAAGCAATCTTGGTGGGGGAGGGTTAAACCGTCAATTTCATTTTCCTACTAGGCTTGGCAAAGCTACAAAAAGCTGCTGTTCTGATTTTCACCACAATATGCCTTAAGGTTGTGGGGTATGAAGTGGGCTGTGAATCAGGCTAACTAAATTAAATTCTAAGTTAAATTTTTGGAACAAATAACGAATTTACATCAATTCTCATTTGTGTAGAACTTTTGACCCTCCAAATCAAATCAAAACAAATACCCCCACACATATCACTTTCCCTACTGGCCAATTCCACAGACCCTCCCCTCAATTCCCTGATTTACAAAAAAAAAAACAAACCCCTAACCAATTATCAATCATTTCTTTTCTCTCTCCCCCACACCTTTCCCCAACTGACCTTTCCCATCCCCACCTTAAAAGAAAAAATAAGAAAAAAAATACTCATAACAAGCACGCATAGTCAAGAGAGGCAAATTTCCTCATTGGTCATATCTAAAAATGCCTATCTCATTCTGCATCTGGAGTCCATCCCCTTCTGGCAGGAGGTGGGGAATCTACTTCATCTTTGATCTCTGACATCCTGATTTGTCTGTTTTTCTTCATAATACTGTTGTCACTATATAAATCACCTCACCTGGCATCAGTTCTCGCATTTTTGTTCTTCATTTCATAATGTTCTTGTGGCACACTATTCTATTATGTTCACATACCATAACTGGTTTAGCCTTTCTCTAGATGGGCACTCTCTTAGTTTCCAGGTTTTTGCTATTATGAAAAGAGCTGGCATAAATATTTCTGTACATATTGGTCTTTCCCCTTTTTCCTTCCATTCCTTCTGATCAACTGAGGGAGCTGCATCCTCTAGGAAATACTAGTTTAGGTCTTCACATTAGCATTCTAGTTAAAACCTTAGCAACAATTTACACCAATTAATCTTTATTAAGTGCCTACTATATGCCAGGCATTGACTTAAGTGCTGGGGATGAAAAAAGAGACATATAGCAATTCCTACCTTCAAGGAGTTTATGATCTAATGGAGAAGACAACAGGCACCCAAATATATATAAAGCAAGCTATAGACAAGGCACTGGAATTAAGAAGGGTTAGGTAAGGCTTCCTGTTATTGGGTAGGATTTTAGTTGGGACTTAAAGGAAGTCAGGAAAGTTAGTAGTCAGCGCAGAAGAGGGAAGAGAATTCCAGGCATGGAGGACAGTCAGAGAGAATGCACAGACCGGAGAGATGGAATGTCCTGTTCATAGAATAACCAGAAGAATGGTGTCACTGGATGGAAGAGTACAGGAGTAAAGTATAAGAAAACTGGCAAAATAGGAGGGGGCAAAGTTATGAAGGGCTTTGAATGCCAAATAAAGCATTTTGTATTTGCTGTACAATATAGAGGCAATATAGGCCACTGGTGTTTACTGAGTAGGGGGTGACATGACTGGACTGAACTTGATAATTTCAGGACAATACTTAAGTGGCTGAATGGAATACGGACTGGAGTGGGGAGAGACCCGTGACAGGCAGATCCAATAGCTGTCTACTGCAATAATGACAGTGTAAGGTGATGAGGGCCTACACTAGAATAATGGCAATGTCAGAAGGGGGCATATTGGAGAGATGCTACCACGGTGAATATGCCAGGCCTTGGCAACAGTATGGGTAGTGGGGGGAGGGGTAGGAAGAGGGGAGAAGAGAGATAGTATCTCTCATCTATGACGAGTAATATGTGAATAGAAATAGAATAAATACAAAATAGTTAACTATAAGGTAATGGAGGAGGAAAGGCACCAGCAGTTGTGAGCAATCAGGGAAGATGCAGTTTGAGCTGTGTCCTGACAGACAAGGGGAACACGCTCTAAGCAAGAGACAATGAAACGAAAAGGCAGAGATGGGAGGCGGAGGCTGTAAAGACAGGTGGGGGCACGATCATAAAGGTTTTTTAAAGGCTAGACAAGGAGGGCTTTATATGTGACTCTAGAGGCACTAGGAGCCATCTGAGTTTACTGAGTAATGGAGTGACACAGTCAGATTGGAGTTAGAGAAAAAAAATTTTGGCAGCTTTGAGGAGGACTGACTAGTATGGGGAGAGACTTGAGACAGGGAGACCAATTAGGAATGGGCAATAACCTAGGTGAGAGGAGATGAGGATCAGAGAGACTTGGTTCTGCAAGAGGACTGGAGAGCCCCCCTCCCTAGGACAGTGTTACCAATTCCAAAGACCAGGGACCTAGCACTTAAAATACAAGAAATTCAGCAGATATTTAAAATTTGCTCTGTATTTCCACCTAGTTTCAAATGCTGAGTTCCATTTCATCTCTTCCCTTTGTCCTCATACAGTTAATAAAGGCATTCAATCTAGCCAATACAAAACCTTCTGAGTATGTATGACATGTATTGGCCAACATTCCCTCATAAAGAAAGGGTTTTACTTTTTGCCACTGTGTAAGACTTGACTACAAAGTGCTGAAACTGATTTTGGATACTTGATAAATTTGCTAAAATAAAGATCTACTCTCATAGGAAAGTGGTTTTAAAGTCTTTTTTTTTTTTTTTGCCACTACTGGGAAAAGTTAACGCCCCTAAAGAAGAGCTACAAATTTCAAAGACAAGCCCCAAAGAAGAATTCTAAAAATATTTTCAAAAGAGAAATACCACTGTAATAAATGTATAGCTAGCTTAGTCATCTAAGCTCTGGTACATTTAATAAAAAACATTAGTCACTTTATTGTTAAAGCTGTATGTCCCCCAAATCATCTCACAGTGATACTTACATTTGGTATCTAGATTACTGGGATGGTGGATTTCTCCAACCATTAAGCAACAGGGTTTTTTTTTTTTCTCCCAGTAATAGCTGTGTTATAGTATTGGTAGGCACAGATAGCTCCTTTGGGGAAATATCTAGGGGAAGTGGATCATGTGCCCAAGCTCCTACAACTAATTCATGTGTCAGGGATATTAATGATAAAGTCATATACCAAATATTTAGTGCCAGAGCAGTCTTTTGGATGAATGGATGCCTGTTGTCTATAGTGAGGATCTGACAGGATGGGGAAGGAAAGCAAGAGTGAATTTATCTGTCCAGCAAAATCCTACAGGTTAAACCATCAGGATTTGGTCTGGCTGAGAGCTTAGAAAAAAGAGGGCATGGTACCATCACTGAATTCAAACAAATATGTAAACAGGTACCACACATAAGATTACTTAAATCATAAGTAGTCAGCTGGTCAAGGTTTCTTTGGATAAAACATCTTTAAAACACTGTGAATCACTTTGTTCCCAGGAATGTTAAGTGACGTTTAGATAAAACTGGAAGAGCCTGAACCCACGCAGGAAGGAGCAAAGAAGAAGAGGATCTTTGCCTTATGGTCTTTATCTTCTAAATTAAATGAAATAGTAACGTTATGAAGGATTTGATGAGTAAAATGACAACTCTCTGCATGTGAGCTCTGTCTCAAAACATGAATAGACTGTGCTGATCATAGAGCTAAATGCCATTACTATTCACAGTTACACAGATGTCATAAGATGCCATAGGGCTACAGGAGGAAACTTTCACCACAGGAGAGAAAGAATTAATTGAGGCTGAAAGTTACCTAGAGAAAGGGGCATTTTACCCAGTACACAAGAGTGTTGAGCCAGTACTACTCAACAGAGTTTGTTATAGGACTCTCACGCTTTTTTCTTTAGCTTGGTTTCTAAGGACAAAAAGGAAATGTGCAACATTATTCAACTTCTGCAGATAAACAAAACAAAACTAGACCTTTCCCTGAATCAAAGAAAATGGAAAATGACTCCTATGAAGTCAAGTAAAATCCCATATGTACATAAATATTTATAGCAGTGTTTTTTTTGTGGTTACAAAGAACTGGAAACTAAGGGGAGGGGGAGCTCTCAACTAAGGAATGTGATGGAATACTATTCTTCCATAAGAAATGTTAAAAGGGATGGTTTCAGGGAATTCTGGAAAGACTAGTATGACCTGATACACAGTGAGATGCGCAGATCCAGAACAATTTACAAATGACAATGCTGTAAAAACATCTCGAAACACAAAAACCAACAATGATTTCATAGTCGTGATGATACAGATGGAACCTACCTCCTGACTGAGATGATACATTCAATTCAGAGAATGAGACATATTTTAGGACATGGACAACATGGGAATTTGTTTTAACCACATGCGTATACTATAAGGGGTTTAGGTTTTGTTTTTCCTTTTTTCCTCTAAAGGGGATGGAAATGAAAAAAAAATTGTTAATTGAAAAAAACTGTTTACAAAGAGGCATGTGGAGTAAGGGAGCAGTGAGAGGGTCTCCACATTACCTCTCTCTTCTCTGTGGCTTTGCACAGGTTGTCCCTTTGGCTGGAATGCTTTCCATCTCCTCATGTCTGGCTCAAATTTCCAGCTTCCTTCAAAGTTTAGGTGAGGAGCTACAACAGGAAGCCTCCCTCTCACATTTTCTTTGTGATCTTTTGTTTTAAATTTTCCAACTCTTATTCTCCTTCCCACCCCAAAAGAACGTAAACTCCTTGAGGTAGCGACTGCTTTGTTTTTGCCTCACAGTGCCTACAACACAGGTGCTTTAAAAATGTATGTTGCATCATGGTGAAATCTCCTAAATGAGAAAGAAGAGATTTTGCAACATTGTCTGGAAGATGGACCTGAGTCTGAAAAAACCATTTTCCTGAGTTCAAATCTGGTCTTAGACTCTTATTAGTTGTATGATCCTGGGCAAGTCACTTAATCCTGTTTGCCTCAGTTTTCCCCTATGTAAAATGAATTAGAGAAAAGAAAACCCCAAATGGGATTACAAAGAGTCAGATATGACTGAAAGGACTGAAGAACAGAGGGTGAGGTAGGAAATTCCAGGAATAGGAAAGGAGGAGATTTCAGCATGAATAAAAGCACAAGTGGAGTTAGGAAACTGTAGGGTTTGCATTGGGGATGATAAATATCTCAGTTGGCTAGAATTTGAGAAAAGTACAGTTAATTTGGCACCAGGTTGTACAGGACCTTGAATGACTACCTACCTAGTAATATACTGTCTTGTGCCACTAAAGCTATGGAGTAAGCCACAAGCAATTCATTCTATACAACTCTTAGGGATTTTGAAACAAGATTTTTCAATTAGTAATCAGACTGAGGGAAAATATGAAGCTATCAGAGGTAAACAGTTAATGATTTAAAAACAAGCTCTCTCAGCCAAGCAACATTGTAAATTGTGAATGCTCTCCAAAGAGCCCAAAAACAATAAGATGCTTAAGTGAAAATGGATTTCCTAACAGCATCCAATTCAGATTCATCTTTGTATATTGGATATCAACCCTTTCCTTTGTAATCTTTGCAAGAACTGGTTTCACTTCATAACAAATCTTTCTATTTCACTTATTACAAACAGAAGATGCCAACAATCACAAGTGAACATTCAAAACCTGAAATCTGATATAAGGAAGGAAAAAAAAGGATCATGATAATTTCTTATCCTCACTCCCATCAAAAGGTAAGGATGTTATTTCTACTTCACTGAATGAACACAAAACGCAGTAAATCACTAAAGCTTTCTAACCAATGCATAGCTTAACTTCACAGTAAAACCTAGTGTTGATAAGCCACCAGGTAAGAAACACGTGGTCCAATTGATACTTGCATGGATACTTATTTGCAAGGTGTTCTGTTAATTTTTTTTTTTGTGATTTTGTATTCAACTACAGAATGTTAGCACTGTAACAGATATGAGAAATAATCTCATGGATAATAAAACAGAAGAATATTTTTCTTCAGTTTGTTCCCAATTCCACTGATAACTGGACAATTTTATTTTACCACATAATATGTTCCTGCTAAAGTTTCTACCTTAACTTATCCAAAGTCTGAAGTCTCCTGAATTTAGAAGTAGCAGTATTGCTGGACTTTTCATTTCACGTAGCAGTCCGGAATTCTCTAGCAAAAGGGATGGCAGACTGATAGGCTTGAAATGACTCCAATTCCATTCCCTTTTTTACATAAAAAGCATTTCTTACCTCTTTTGATGTAGAAGGTTTCACTTTCTTAAAAGCTTCTTCAAAGTGCTCCTGGCTAACCTTGACTTCTCCTATGGAGAAAATACATATACAGTCTGATTGATTATTGGTCTGCTGACTTAGAAAAAAAGAATGTTAGAGCTTAGAGGTCATGTAGTCAAATGCCCTGATTGTATAGATAAGGAACCAAGTCTCTGAAGGTGAAGTTATTTGGTTAGCTAGAACTGGAATTCAGATCTGCTGAACTGCCAGGTCACTGCTCCTTCCACTGTGCCATGCTGCCTCTCTTACTGAACATGATTTAATTAACTTAATTCTCAAGGACACATTAACACAAAGAGTATATCAAAAAGCAATATATTTCCATAATCACTGATGAAAATATCTCTATGCTTTGCATTTCCTAAAGAATTATTTTCTTACAAAATCTCTTATCTAGAATTTTGTTTCAACACCAAATAAAACAAAATAATCACCCTAGAAAGGGCATCCTCTCATGTGTTTTTTTTATGTATCGCACACCCTTTTTCTTAAAAAGTAACATTCTATGTAAAATAAGAATTTCTACTAGTGGAAATTCTATTATGTCTACTATGATAACTGACATGAAAGCCTGGCCAATGGGGTAATAAGTTTTCAGTTCATCTATGGAGAAGGATCAATACTATAGTTGGAAGAGAGGAAAGTGGAATGAAAATTTAGACAGCCAGATACCCTCTGATTAAGTGGAAGACAACTAAATTTCTTCTACATATTCTTTCATTTAGACACTAATTTATTAGTCTCCTCTCAGTTTCACATGAGTTATACTGCTATAGTTCCTCATAAAGCAGTATTCATTTATCAAAAGTATCTACTATACGTTAGATTCCCATTCACTCTCTTAAGAACTTCTAGTGCTTTCTGCATCACCAAAACACTCATGTCTTGTTTCATTTTTTCCCGACAATCTTATGAGGATAGGTACTACTAATCTTGTTTGTCCTAAGTTGCTTAGTACAGTAAACTAGCGCATTTGACACCTGTGTCCTCTACATTCCCACTGCTGTGAGTCTGTATGATGGCAAAATCTGCAACAATCAATGGATAAAAGCTTGTAAAAGAAATAATCCCATTTTCTCACAGGTATATAAATACTATTCAAGAAGACTTTCTTCTGTTGTATTTTCTATCTTATGAAGCTAATTTAAGTATTCATTAAAACATTTACCATGGTCTGCTCTACATCAGGGATTTCTTTTTTGGTTTAAGACCAGTGATTTCACCCTTGTAGAACTCCTAGTGTGCAAACTTTCTCTACTGATGTAGATGCACCACTATTTGTAATTTAGTCTTAGAGATACTCAAGGAACTGAAAAAATTTACCCAAGGTCACACAGCTAGTATATGTCCAAGGTCAGACTTAATCCAGATTTTTCTCATTCAAAGGAAAACCAACCCTCTATATTCACTATTACAGACCAGTCTGCCTCTCAGGTAAGGTACAGAGACTCAGAAGGGCTTCTAAAGAACTCTCTAAAGTGATATGGTTTATATTTGAAGCAGCTGATAGTAGCAAAATATAAGCAAGTATTGTAAGCAAACGAATTCAGATTCCAATTGAGAAGGCAAAGTTTTAACTCATTTCTAAAAAGAATAAAATGGAAAGTTTCCCTTAAACAAGATCCTTATCCCAGAAGGTTTTATACTTCTTGCCTTGGGGAGGCTTTGTGTGACTTTCTCTTGAAGTTTTAGCCTCCCAAGAGAGATGAAAGAAGAAATTAGGGCCACTATGTCAGCACAAGTTTCCAAATAAGAAGAGTCATAGCAATGAGCCTATAAACTGTATTATCTATAGTAAACTAAGAAATAAACTACAGAGCCACCTCTCAGAAAAGTAACAAGATGTAGAAAAGTACTTTCATTTATGTCTGCACGATTAGTACTGAAATTAAGATAAGCTGGGAAAGTTAAGTTTTAGTAAGAATGGTATCAAATTGTTTCTTAGACTATTCAAAAAGTTACTTTAATGTTAGAAGAATATTTTCCACCAATGTGGATCTCAATCTCTATAAATTTAGATTGTTTTTCTAAGAGAAACGAAAATATGATTAGGAATTTCCCTCCACTGGCTGAGTAAATCCTTAAGAAGATGTGTTAGATTTTTAAAAAGGTATTATATATTCAGCATGTAAATGCCATGCCCTTTCACGCTAAAAATGCAAAGGAGGCAGTTTTACTCAGCTAGCTAAAGAAAACTTTGCGGTTCTCTACAGAACTGGTTTATCAGTCACTGAAATAAGTCTGTTTTCTAAAACAATATCATCAGAAAAATGTTAGTTTTAATGTCATAATTATAGAGCTAATACAACCAGATTTTCATAGAATAGAAATCCCTCCTCCGAAGAGATTTCCCAACAATAAAAACTGAAATGGAACTGAGGGGCCTAAAGCACACTTACCTTTTTTATTACCACTCTTATGACTAGCCATTTCCTGCCTCAAGACACAGATGGAAGCTTCTCGTATCAGAAGATAAAGATCAGCACCCCTGCAGTACAGAGAAACAGGTGTTTAGGTTATTGTCTTTATTCATCTTATTGCCTGAACTTATCACATGCACTAGAAACTGCAAAATGGAGAATAATTCTGACAGAGGCAAAAATCACGCTGATCAAAAACACCTCCAATTAAATACTCGTGGAAGGAATTGACCAAAGAGAACAGAATGAACTGGCTAAGACTGGAAGAAAGGTGATTTGAGCTTTTTTTAGGTTACTTTTCCTACTCTCCTTAAAATTAGAAAATGAATAAATTGTCCTATCTCATTACACAATTTACATTCGCTATATCTGCATTTGATATTTAAATGCTATTTATACTCTGAAAAGACAAGAACTAAATAACCAACTTTCACATTCGTAACTTCCACATTTTCATCCATAAAATCCATGACTGGTGTGCCTACCAAATGTGGAAAATGATATGCACACTAAATATTTCAAGTGGAGAGAATATAAACACTGAGAAACCTCTGATGTACTTTGTTCAGGCAAAAGGAACCTCAAATTTACAAGCTCAAGTGAATACATCAACCATTTAAGAAAGACAGAAAGCTGATAGGACTTGGCTTATTTTATTAATGAAAAAAAATGCTCTGGTACAAGATTAACTGGTTATACTCAGTTAAATGCTCCTGGCCAACAGAAACAGTGAATATTGTTGCCTGTATTACAGGTTTTAAAAAATTTGTAAAACTTAAGAAAAAATGGTTGTTTCGACAAAGACCTTAGTTACTAAAAGACCCTAGTTCTCCTTTGTTATACAATGATCTCTAGATGTAAAAGAACTTCATTTTAGTCAAAAACTTATTTACTTATTTACTATATATGGTTGAAGACCTGCTTATTAAATAAAGCTAAAAAATGCTCAAAAATCACTTAAGAAATATTAATTTGGGGGAATGCAATTAAGGAATATTATGGTTCTAATAATATACTGGCTTTGTTTATTCTTCCCACCAACTTTTCTATAAATGGCACTTGTAATTATCTGTCATCAAGACTACTTTGGCTACTTGGTAGTAAAGAAACAGGATTGTGCTATGGCATCAATGGAGGGGAAAGCATAAAAGTGTTTGGAAAGATCAGTGAAACTGGTCACCAATACTAGAAAATAGCTATGTGCTAACAGTAGACAATTATTTCCCTATTTTATTTTCATATGCAAAAAGACAGCACATGTTCTTTCTGAACAGATTTTTACACTGCTTATAAAATTTCCAAATCCATAAGGAATAAAGTTATTAGCTAAATTAGGGCTAAGAATTCACCACACCAACTCTACTTTTTCACTGGAGATACTTTAAGATATAAACTTCTAAGCAGTGTTTTTAAATTATAATCAATAGTTACAAATTTCAGTGCTAGTCTAACTAATTAACATGTCATTTTTTGCTCCTGCATCTAGAAATAATTAACATAAATACATTTTAAAATCAAAGAGTAGAATGTCTGAATAAATATTAGCTTACATAGCATTTTCTAACTGTACAACATAATTTCTGGTATTTTTACTGCATAGGAGGGAGTATAATATTTGATAAAAAATTTAACAGTATTCTTCTGTTAAGTAAAACTGAAGATAAAATAACTTACAAAATACATTGGCAACAGTGTTGAAATTCAGAACATTTCAATAAGTATGAGAAGTATGGAAATGTGAATAAATTCTGTAAATCTTACCCTTGATGTGTTGCAGTCCTAATTTATTCACAGTTCATTTCTTATACATGATAAATTAAAGACAAAAAAGGCTAACATTAAAAATAGAAAAACTGATTTGGTGATTAACTCATCCAACAGTAGGTCAATAAGTCACTGTCTGTGAAAAATTTCAGCATTCCTATTCACTGGAACAATTTGGCAGTCATTCATATCTTCTTTTATATATTGGAAAGGATAAACAAGACAGAATTTGTGCACAGTGGAAACAATGAGAAGGGAGTTTAGGAATTAAAGGTCAGCAGATGAAATCTCACATTCACAGTAACACACATTTCAATATCTGACCAAAAACATTCCTTTTTTTAAACTGGAGGGAAACAATAAACACTTACGAGAAGTAATCACATCGAGGGTCATGAGCAATAGCCTCTAGGCTGACAGAAACATCCAGGGGAGGTGTGGTTCCATTCTAAATTGGATAGAGAGAATTGAACACTTTTCAGTGGGGTTTGGAAGAAATGCCCTTTTGAGAGTAGGTACTCATTGTGGAAAGGTGACAACTGATGGTACCTAAAATATTTTAAATGTTTCATCTCAAAAGACACAAGGTTCAGAAATGGATGATGAGTTCTGCACAGTCTAATGGAAAATAATCCACACTTCAAAGAATTTTGATCTTATTCCAGGAAAAAACCAAATTCTAACGACAAGTGAAAACAGATATGCAGTTCCTTTATATGGCTAAGTTTGGTATTATTAGCATGGCATAATGATAAAAATGCTAAAGTGGGACTTGGGAAAACTTGGGTTTATGCCCCATTTCTACCTTTTATATTGGTTGTATGAGCAGGGGGAAAGCATTGGTTGTTTCTCAACGAATAAAATCTCTACCTTACATGGATAATTCATAGGGTTGCTGTGAAAATGTAAAAACACTCTGCAAACATTGAAGTGATAGATATGTTAATGTCAATTCTCATTTGATTTTACAACCCAAAGAGGCATCAACAAGAAACTCAGTAGGAGCCCACCTATTAGGAAATGGATAAACAAAGTACCTATTATGTGCCACACGCACTGTGCTGAGTGCTGGGGATACAGAGAAAGATAAAAGATAGTCCCTACCATGGAGAAGCTCACAGTTTAAAATTCTAAGATGTCAGGAGTTCACAATTTGGTAATTCTAAGATTTTTTTTTTTGTCCTCCAAAGAATAAGTCACTTAAATAGTTAATGCTGGAAGGGCTGGAGGAAAACAGGCAACTAATACAGAGTTAGGGGAGCTGTGAGTTGGTCTTACCATTCTGGTACCAATTTGGAATTATGCTAAAACAAAAATGACTAAATGTTCCTATCCTTAGACACAAAAATCCCACTACTCGATATATACTTCAGTGAGCTCAAAGCCAGAGAGGTCCCAGAATAATAAAATATTGACAGCAGCACTTTTTGTGGTATCAAAGAATTGGAAATAAATCAAGTAATCCTAGACTTGGAAATAGCTAACATGATGCATGACTGTAATAGAATATTGTTTTGCTAAAAGAAATGACAACAAATAATCCCAAGATGATGTAAGTGAACTGACAGAGAGTAAAGTAAGTATAGCCAAGAAAATGATGTACACAATGTACTGAATACTGTGTAACTGTAATAAGGAAGCCTGGCTCCAGAGAAAATTAAAGACTACATCTTCACCTGTCATCGTCCAGGAGTGGAAGATTACACAGACTGTCAGAAGTAGTTAGTGTGTTGGCTGATTTTGTCCAACTACTTTTTATTTCCTCTTTCTTTATAAACCTTCATTCCAATGGAAGACGATGGGAGAGGATAAATTCGGAAATGAATGATGCTTCACTTTTTGGATATTTTTTAAAATAAAATTTTATTGAGATCATGTTTTTACATCACCTACATTTCCCGATGTAACTCACCTCTAACACATCCAGAAAATGAGCCCTTATAACAAAATATAATCAGAAAAAACAATCTACCAGCCATCAAAAAATTCATATAGTTCTTTCAGTTTTCACTGCTGTAGTCATTCACACGTTCTTTCCTGGCTCAGATTACTTTATTCTGCAACAGTTAATAGAAATCTTTCCCTATTTCTTTGTATCTATATGTTCTGTATTTTATAATACAGTATATTCCTTTACATTCACGTATCACTACTTGTTTTATCATTCTGTAATCGATGATTTGTTAATTTGCTTTCAGTTCCTTGATATTATAAATGTTTTGCTACAAAGAAGTCCATTTTATCACTGACTTTGGGATGTGAAAGGCATCAATTGAAAAAAAGAATGTTAATACACTGAAAAATGTCAGAAAGCCAAGTTTTTAGCCCTGATATTGAAAGGCAGCATTTGACAACAGCATATAAAATTCAATTCAGTGGTTTAAAACTCCGGACATTTACAAGGAATCTAATTATGCTACCCCTTTAGTAAACAAAATTGCCACTAATTTCTATTAAGCTCAGATATGGTAAGATAATATGCCTAACATTATATTGAGACTTCTCAAGATAAACACTATCTAATAAAGTTCTTTTTGTCTGCTTAAATAGGTAATGTTATTAATCAAGCATTAAAATCTAAACAATAAGCTAGCTAATTTGTCCTAATTTTAATTAAGTGATTTTGAGTGGGAAAAATGTAAATTTAAACTTTGTCAATTTTGAAAAACAGTTCAAGCTCCAAGCTAGGCAAAGTTATAGAAAGAAAAAGCTTGAATGTGGTTTTCAACTATTTTTTTTTTATTACATACATTACTACCTAAATTATGATGCTCTACCTGAAACAGAATCCTTTTACAAATGGAAAACATGGTTCCTTTTACTCACCTTTGTAATAGTTTTCAAGATGGCAAAACGATCTGCAGGGGATGGCAAGCCCACAAAAAGGGTTTTATCCAGCCGGCCAGGACGCAGGATGGCCCGGTCAATAGAATCTAGTAAGAAGATGCAAATACTACTAAAAGCAATTTCCCTGAAAGGCAGAAGAACCATATTCTTAGCCATAGCCAATTCTCACGTAGCATTTTTATAAAATACTTTTTATCAGGTTAGAAGACTATATTTATTCAGTGGTGAAGCTGTGGTTCAGAATATTTCTAGAACTGTTCTTTGGATATCTGTTGTACAAGATTGCTGAAAGGATGAACTGAAGTGTATAAGAAACCGCGAGAAGGGCAATCCATCCAACAAGGGGTTTTATCATTTTTAATTGTTTCAACTGAGTTTAATGGTTGTTAGTGATGCCTCAGAGTTGTTTCAGCCCCAGTTCTATGAGGAAGATATTGAGGAAGGCAACCATATCCGTGCAGTTAATGTCAGCAGCAACCTCCTGGGCTAACCCAGCACAGCGAATTCTTAAGTTCTTATGGAATACTACTCATCTCATTCTTGGATTTTAGGTTTCATAGAAATATGTGACAAACATGAAGTTTTTTATTTACTGCAAGTGGCTTTGGCTATTAATTTCTTATTCTTTAAAAATCACAGTATGGAAATAAAATTCGCAAAAAGAGCTGATTTCCTGTCCATGAGGGAAATTTGTTAGCCTTGAGGGATAGAAATGAGTAGCAGATTAGAAGTTTACAATTGAGATACAGGTTTCTAAGCAAGAAACACTACAGTTCGAAATGAGTACATAATTCAAACATACAGAGTAACAAAGGATAAGGGAATTACCTATTAGACAGATCTATGGAGAGGGGAAGAGTTCATGACCAAAATAAGCTAGATAGCTTTATGTGAGGTAAAATGAGTAATTCTGATTACACAACATCAAAGTTTTTAGACAATCCAAACCAACTCAGCTAAAATTAGAAGAGAAGCAGGAAACTGGGAAAAAAAAATATCTTTTTAGCAAGTTTCCCTGATTAAGGTCTCATTTTAAAGCTACATGGGAACTGAGTTTAATTTAAAATAAGAGCCATTCTCCATATGATAACTAGTTGAAAGATAGAGTCATTTTTTTCAAGGAAGCAATCTAAGCTATCAACAGCAATATGAAAAAAATGTTCTAAATCACTAATAACTAGAGAAAAGCAAATTAAAACAACTCTGAGGTACCACTGCACACCCATCAAATTGGTTATATTGACAAAAAAGGAAAATGACAAATGTTGTAGTGGCAGCAGGAAAACAGATAAATTAGTAATACACTGTTGATGGAACTGTAAACTTGTCCCACTTTTCTGGAAAGCAATTTGTAAGTATGCCAAAAAGCCATTAAATGTGAATATTCTTTGCCTGCTGATTCAGCTGCTAGGTCTACAACCCAAAAAGATCGAAGAAAGAGAAAGGACCCATATGTACAAAAATGGGAAGCTAAGTGGTGCGGGGCATAGAATGCTAGGTCAGGAATCAGGAAGACTGGGGCCTCAAGACATTTCCTACATGTGTGACCCTAGGGGCAAGTCATTTAATCCTGTTCGCCTCAATTTCCTCATCTGTACAATGAACTACTCTAGTGTCTTTGCTGAAAACCCCAAATGGAGTCATGAAGAATCAGACACAGCTGAAATGACGGAATGGTAACAGTTAATGAAAAAAAGAAACATAAACATATATGGTTTTCTAAGTCAATCTCTAAAGTGGAGGCAAACCATGTCCTGTGCTTGTTATGCCAACCTTACAGTTATAAAAATCAGATGAAATTAAGTATACGAAAAAGCTTTAACAGGAGATAGTGGGAAATATGTCTTGTGTAAAAAAAAAAGCATTAACAGGACCTTATTTAAAAAACTGCTTTAACATTTAAAGCTATTATTTGCCATCTGAAAGGAGAGAAAGGAAGGGACAAATAGAGAAAAGACAGGACGAAGAGTTTAGGAGGTGAGTTTAATGCTTTGCTTCACTGAGTAACACAGAACTTCAGGACATTATTTATCAGATTTATTTATTACTGCATATCCACAGTATAAAGGGATACAAAATTTGAATAAGTCTCTGTCCCTAGGGAGTTTACTGTCTAATGGGGGTTGGACACAAGCAATACTAAAAGCATTTTAAAAACATATAAGTATGCCAAGTATGCCATAGGATCATAACTTTAATGTTCAGAGGGACCTTAGAGGTCTAATCCTTTAATTTTATATGTGAGGAAATTAAGGCCCAGAACAGTCACTTAGTCAGATGACTATTAAGTTCTAACACAGGGTCACTGACTTCAAATCAATTCATAACAGGCAGTATCCATTGTAACGTCTCAGAGAAGCACAAGTATAGTCTTATGTGAGGTTTGAGGGAGGAGAATATCGCTGATGGTACAGGAGGGGTGGGGGAAGATGAGAGCAGGCTTCCTATAAGGTGGCATTTGAACTAGGTTTTAAAGGATGGATAAATATTTTAAAAGCTAGTAGTGATGAGGGTGGGAATTATGTGAAGGATGGCATTTGAGGTATGGGGACTGTCATGCACAGAGGTATGGAAACAGTAAAACAAAGCATATACAAGGAATAAGTTGAGTTGGGTAAGAGTAAAGAGCATATATCAAGGAAGCATTTTTAGGACAAGAAAGTAGGATTGTTTAAGATTATGGAGAGTCCTAAATGCTAGGCAAAGGAATCTGAATTTTATTCCAGTAATAGAGTTTTGATTACCTATGTTTAACGTAGGAAGAGCAACTATCTCAATACCTTGAATGTAGAAGGATATGAATAAAAGTTTGTTGATCTGAATAAAAAGGAAAGTATGGCTGCAGCCTAACTCATTTCTCTGGCCTTCAACATCCTTACCTATACAATGAGAAATACGGAATGGATCATTTCATATCTAAATCTACAGTTGTATTATTTTTTGGAGGTAGTAAAAGGGAGAAGTGAGCTTTACATTACTTATTCAAGTGGGAACACAGAAGAGATGGATGATAAAGATATGGAAGACATATGATCCACAAGACCTGGTAAATGAAATGAAAAGCTAAAAATAATACCAACATTTCAAACATGGAAGAATGAGTGATTGATGATATCACTCTTAGATACATTGGGAGTGAAAAAAAAACAACAGCTGTTTTATAGCAATGATGTTTGATTTGGACTCAACACTATATGTTTTTAATGTTTCTTCTGGAGTTATGCTCTAAATGGGACAGTTCACTAGGAAGGATATTAACTACTGATTGGCTATTGGTTAAAATATTAGCCAAGTTTCTCTCCCTGCCCCCATTTGCTAAAGCTTTGTTTGGCTTTTGTCTCCCCATGTGCCCTTAGAAAAGGGAATGGCTTGGAATATTCTCCATAACACAGTTCCCACTAACTCACTGTTTTCCACCACAGTCAATCTGTATTCCCTTGGTAAAAACATGCCCTACGCATTAACAGCATGGTCACACACAAAAAACCACCAGATATATAGACCACAACCACTCTGGTAGAGCAAGGGATCAGCAGGGCATACAAATGTAAAAAACAAGACAAGGCCTCATATACTGCAACCAGCTTGTTAGGGGACATCACTCAACTGTCTCCTAGTCTCATCCGATACAGAATTTTTTTCTGTATACTACAGAATTTTAATGGCGACTCTCTAGCATTTGGAGCCATCTGAAACAAACTCCTACACATAATCCCACACAAACTTTCCTACCTTCATGCCTGTTTTTTTTCTTTTTTTAATATTCTAAACTTGATGAGAACCAGCAAGCACAACCGTTTTCACATAAAAGAACAGAGAATGAAGTGCATGGCACACAAAACTGAATTTCCATTACATACAATTTGCTCTTTTTTTCTTAAAGGTATTTAAGAAATTCAGTGCTTTACTGTTAGGTCCCATTTAGTGGAAATATCCTTAATAAGAAGTTATCCTCTTATAACAGTCTGGAGGCTGTTATAAATAGGTGATTGGAACTGTGATTTCTGATCACCAAAACTTCAGAATTTCCCCATTAGGCAACCTGAAGGTTTAACCACTAGCTTGAAGAGTATAGAGGCCAAATGTAATTCAATTCAATCACAACTATTTGCGTGACTCTTGACAAATCACTTATTTTAATTCTCCTCCCTCTGTAACTTGAGAAATAATGGTGTGTCATGAATTCACTTTACACGAATACTTAAAATTACTAAGTGTGGACTGTATTTTATGAGGTGGGTAGTATTTTAAGTATTATTTTAAGTTTTTAAATTTTAAATGTTTTTAATTTAAATTTTAAATGTAAGTATTTACCCTATAAAGGGTACAACTTATAAACTTTATAAAGGGTAAAAGGGTATTTTATAAAGATAAATTATAGCAGCAAAAAACCCCCCAATGTTAAGCACTTCATCTTGATCAGCTTTTAAGGCAAAAAACTATGTTTATTAAAATTATATGAATGACTGAACATTTCACTGTGGCATTGCTAGCAAATGTAATGTAATTCCTAAAAGAACTATTCATGAGAGGACATATCCAATGTTTGACTTGTTCTTGGCCAATAAAAGGTATATTTTATGGAGTGTTATGGATCAGAGCTCCATTATAAAAAGAGTAAAAGTTGGATAAAAGGTGAAATTCCACTCCTGCACCTGTCATGCCTGCCAAGTAACTTCTTTGAAGTACTACGTACATAGCTGTCATGAATTACTGTCCACTGTTAATTCACTTTGCTATGATCCTCCTTCAGAATTCGAGGTGTTTGGGGGCTGGGAGGAATGCAGGGAGAGGGCGAAAGGCCACCTAAGGCCATCTGTCCAAGAGGCAGAAATATGATTTATATGACAGAACACAACAAAAAAGGCAAGCAATCTGATTTTTTTTTGTCCAATATTTGGTTTACGACAGTTTCTAAAACCACACACATTTCAGTTCCTTTAGAAAAATGAAGATTTTTACCCAGCATTTTACTTCACTAAGTACTATGTGGACTAATTTAAATATCTGAAAAGGGCTTTGAGAAAATTATAAAAGCATGCTGTGTCAAATCTTATTCAGGGTTTCCTATAAAGGTTTTTCTTCTTTGAAGTCAACAAAAGTTAGAGGACTAAATAAAAGAGAACAGGAAAAAAAAAAGTTGAACTTAAGTCCAAAACATTTTGGTACAGGGTTCCAGCAACAACCTTCTTGTCTGGATCAGACCAGAGGTGGCCTCTGCTGGCCTCTGGCAGGAGGTTGCTCGGCCTCCTCATCTCAGGTTTAGGTTATGCTGCTTTCAAAGCCAGGGCTGGCGGCCTCTAAATTTTCAAGACCTCCATGGTGGTATGATCTGGAAGGAGTTCCGGTCACCTTCTGGTCTTTGTTTCTGTCCTTACACAGGTGGGGCCCCAGCTCCCTTACAACTACAACCCCCAACTGGGTAATGGGGGACAGCGGGGCCAAAGGGCGCCTGATCATGCACCCTGGGCTAGTAGAGGGACTCCCTGGAATCTCTTTCTGATCAGATTTCGCTTCCTCCAAGGCCCCCAGTATGTGCCACACCCCAGTGTTCACAAATCTCTTTCTGCCCAAGCTTTCATGGGCTAGAAAAATGGCTGTGACCTTTTGCTGGTTATCCTACTCTCTATATGTGCTTTATGAAGCTGTTTGGTTCTCAGCAATGCAATGATCTAAGACAATTCCAAAATTGGAATGGATGGAAGGGATGGAAAATGCTATCCACACTCAGAAAAAGAACTATGGAATCTGAATGCGGATTGAAGCACATTATTTTCTTTTTTTGTTTTCTTTTCTTGTGGTTTTTCCCTTTGGTCCTGGATTCTTCTTTACAACATAACTAATGTGGAAATTTGTTTAACATGATTGCATAGGCATAGCCTATATCAGATTATATGGCATTGTGAGGGAGTGGGGAGAGAAGGGAGAAAATGTGGAGCTCAAAATCTTATAAAAGCAAATGATGAAAATGCAAAATAAATCAATAAAAATTAAGGCTATTTTGAGAGCCGGGTTGGGAGAACTCACAAAAAATTCTTGCTTCTCTCTACGCCATCCTGGCTTCACCCCCTCAACAATCTCTTAATTAGCAAGTCACAATGATCTTTTCTCAGTCCTAATCATTTCTCCCTTCCCTGCTGCATCTGACACCGCTGCCCATTTTCTCCTCTACGTCATTACTCTCTCCTGGTTCTCCTATCTCAGTGCTCCTCTTCAGTGTTCCTTACTGCCTCATCACCCAGAGCTCTGTCCTGGGAACCCTTCTGTTTCTCTACATTCTTGCTACTGCTAATCACAGCAGCTCCCGGGAATTTAATCATCATTTTTATGTAGATGACTCACAACTTTAAGTGGCCAGCTCAGATCTCTCCCTTGAGCTTCCATCCCAGTCAACTGCCTCCTGGGCATTTCAAACTGGATGCCCCAGAGACCTCTCAAAAGCCACACATCTAAAAAGCACAATGCACTATCTTTCACCCTCTCCCAAATCAGCCTAACTTCCAAATTTACCTATTTCTACATAAAGTACCACTACCATTCTTTCAGTGTCCCTTGTTTGCAACCTCAGCATTATCCTTATTCTCCCCTGCAGTTTTTACTGCCACACAACATTTCTTGACCCCTTCCCTTTGCAACAAAAATACAACCACTGTCTTAGTTCAGGCCTTCCCAACCTTCACCTAGACTACTGCAATGACCTCCTAACGGATATCCCTGCTTCAGGAATCTCCCCACTACCGTCCACCCTCCAAAACAACTACAAAGTGATTTTTGTTATCTGACCTCTTAAGAGTGAACTCTGGGAGATCCCTATTGTCTTTAGGATAAAATATAAACTCCTCTATTTACCTTTTTAAAGATCTAGTGCTACCTAGTGCCAGCCTTAATTTTCAGTCTCACTGCATGTTACTTCCCCTTCTGTGATCCAATCTGCCTGTCCTTTACGCTCCCATCTCTATGTTTCTGCGCTAGCCGCCCCCATGCATGGAATGCATTTCCTTCTCACTTCCCGCCTGAGAATGCCTCTCTTCCTTCAAGATACATCTTGAGCCCCACCTTCTACACAGGGCTTTTCTGAGCCCCTCTAAATGCTGACCCCTTCCTACCAGCTATTCTATAATCATTCTCTTATACTAATTCTGTGTATACTCATACATGTACTTAACCTGCTTAGGTTAGAATTTAAGTTCCCAGAGAGGAGGGATTGTTTCTAGGCTCTACACTGGCATCCTCAGCACCTAGCACAGTACCTGACACACATTAGGTGCTTAATAAATGCTTACTGAGTCATATGTAAGGGGAGAAAAGGGGAAACTGAAACGCAAAAGGAGGACAAACTCCAGAGCACCACAAGGTGCTTCTTAGTTATTCTCACTGATTAAATTTAACAGGGCTTAATGTGCTCAATTTTGAGATTCACAACAAAAAAATCAATATGTAATTACCATAAATGTTGAAGTTTGTCATAGACACAGAACAATGGTAGACAGAGGCAAGTGGCTAGCACATTTGAAAAGGGTTCAGTCCATGTAATTTTTTAAAAGCCCTATTTCAGTTCTCTTAGAGCACTACATTCTGCTGCCCCTGCACCGGCCTAGCTCTGGCAAGAGCTATTTCTCAAACCAAAGAATGTCTCTCTTAGCTCACGCTGGACAGGTATGAATATGCATAGACTTAAAAGCAGTCATGGTTGCAGGACACAACCATCTACAACTGATCAAAGGAGGAAGAGTTTTTCAGACTTACGTGCTTTTATACTCTTGAGGAAAAAATAGAAGACATTCTGCTCTTAGAATCCTTCTTTGGAAACATGATACTGGATCAAGGTATATAATAATGATAGTGCCAACTTGCAATAAGACTGAGGAGTGGACAGAAAAAAAATCATAATCTTGAATGAGCTACTTCTTTGTCCTGCAGTACATTAAAGCTCAAGATCTTATTTTCAAATTCCTGGAAGGTGGGAACTGGTGTTTTTTCCAGCTTTCATTTAGTAGGCATTCAATAAATCATTGAAGAGATGAAATGAACATCTGCTACCCAAACTTACCTGTGTTTACCAGAAATTGCACAATTCATACTTATTCTAAATTTCGAAAGTCCTTTCATCTCATTTTAGATCCCAGCGTCTCACCTGGCCTGTTGGTGGCTGCCAGAATGTAAACCTGCTGCCGTGATTCCACACCATCCATCTCTGTAAGAAGCTGACTTACCACGCGGTCACTGACAGCAGACTGAAAAAGAGATGGGCTTCCATGAAACACAAGGGGAAACAAAACCACGCCCCATCATTGTATCAAGCTAATGCAAAGAAATTCATCACAAAGCGGAATGTCTGTTAAATTTAAACGAACTGCTTTTGTAGCAGAAAATCCGGTTCAGATACATCAAAAAGATGTGTGTCGTTCACAAAGGTCTTTTTTGGAAGGTCTGGCCTAAGATTAAGATGAAACACCCTAGATGATCTAGAGTTCTCAAAGTCATATTAAAATCTTCCAGTAAAGCTTTCCAACAAAAACTTTTACAAGATTTTCTTTTTCTTAATGTTCTTTAGATAAGAGTGTGGGCAGTTCACTGCAATGTCTAGGAGGTAATAAGATAAGATGTGTAAAGCAGCTAGATGTTGCTAAAGTTACTGGTATAAATAAAGATACACAGATATGAATATTTATAGATATGAATACATATAAAAGAAACTAGGTGGTATAGTGGATAGAGCACTGGTCCCAAAGTGAGGAAGACCTGAAATTCAAATCCAACCTCAGATACTTCCTCGATCTGTGAACCTGGACAAATCACTTAACCTCTGTTTGCCTCAGTGTCCTCAATTATAAAATAGGAACAATGATAGTACCTTCCTTGTAGGGTTGCTGTGAGGACCAGATGAGATATCTGTAAAGTGCTTAGCATGTGTTTGGCATATAGTAGGTGCTATATACTTATTCCTTTTCCTCCTTACCTATTCCCTATATAAGAATAATAAAAGCACACAATATGAGGGACAGTAAGAGTGAAAGGTAGTTTACAAAACTTATTTTCATAATTCACAGTGTCCCATCTACACAATATAAATGTTCTCTTTATAAAAAAGTGGTCATTGGCCTAATACTCCTTTCTCTTAAAACAAATTAACTGTATCTGACTACCATCCTTGTGTCCCAGTTGGAACCTTGCTCTAACAACTCCTTTAGCAAAACCTATGGGAAAAAAAGCACTCCTTCACAAAGGTCTAGTCAATACCTTTACATATGAGGCTCTGTTCAAACCCAAGTCAGTGTGCTACTTTCATTATGATGTTGAAAGAAGCCATAGCAGGAAATCCAGGTAATGATTGTATCTTAGCATCAATTTTCAGGATGGGGTGTAATTCTAGTACTTGTAAAATCTCCCTGCACAATGTAATGGTGCTATGTGATGTGAAAGATGGTGGAGAGGATGAGAACTGCAGCCTGGTACACTCCATGACTCAGGAGATCCAGTTTTACAGAAGCTAACATTAGAAAAGTTAACCTCTATATTCCTGCGAATACAAATGCCTATAGGGTCACTTTAAATTGCATGTCTTAGCATTTCATATTACTGATAAAGAGGTTAAATGCAACACTTAACTAGGGAAAGGCGGGACAGAAATTGTGTTTATACCAGAATCTTAGCCACAGGCTTGCATAGAGATTATGGTAGGTGTGGCCAGGCACACCTGACTGCTTCAGCAGACCATGAGCAAACTTTGCCAGGATCAAGAAGCACCCAGTTGCTGTAATCACTGAAGCTGCTACTCCTGCTTCAGCCTCTGCTGTTTCCACAAGGCTCTGGGGCAGGAGGAAGAAAAAGGAGACTTGTGATTTGTTTGCTCCAAAGTCTAACACCCTTCATTATTAGCCCTTTTCTTCATCAGTTCTGGTGGACCTTCATCATGACAGAGTTCAAATGTGGGAGTTAAGTGAGCTGTCTGTCCTTCCTTTCTACCCAACTGGCTTTAGTCAAGGCAAAGAAAAATCATCTACATGGTTTTATCCCATGATGATTTGTTTTCCTTGTTGTAGCAACTATATATGGCCTCTGGATTTTGGCTGGTATGGGCAAAAAATTTTTTTACAAAAGAATTCACCTATGATGAATGTCCATTAATTCAACCACCATGGCAAACTGTAGGGCTAGGAGAGAACAGTGCATTGGAAAAGATGCTTTTTAAGTAAAGAAGATATAGTTGAAAAATTGTTCTATATTTTAGAGTAAGGAAGAGGTTTATTCTAAAGGAACTCTTTGCAAAACCTAAATACCTTTTAAAGTTTAGTTGTTAGTTCTTAAAAAGCTAAGCTTTAGCTTCTTTAGTATGAGAAATAATAACAATGTCCCTTATGACTGATTTAATAGAATGAACACTTCAAAAAATAATTTAAAAAACTCAAACAAATTCTTTGTGCATTAATGAATGTACTTGGCACAAACTGATCATGTTAAACCACACATATCATGATATGTTCCAAAAGGCTATGTAAATATTTATGGATATTTAATATATAAATCTTATCTCAAAAGGTTTTGAGAAGAACAAAAGGAGGTTCACAATTACTTTAAGGGGAAATTATTAAATAAGAGAAAAAATCATAAAAAGACAAAGCAAACAATGTGGATTATAGAAAAATTTTCAAGTTTTTGCACAAAGTCAATGCAGATATACTTTTACATCAAAGATCACCGATAAAAGTATTATAGATATAAATATATCCCAATTATTGTTTACCAAGAAAAAAGTGAATAAAGAAGTTACAAAAGAACTGCAAACCTTAATTGGCTACATGAAAATCGATTTGTCTATTATATAGACATTTTTATTTTTAAATTTTATTATAAATTTAACATATAACTTTCAAAGTTGTCTTGCTTCTCTAGGTTTCTTTCTTTTAGTCAAACCATTAACAATTAAGAGAAAGGCAAACTGAAACAACTCTCAGATTTTACCTCACACCTTGCAAACATAACCAACAACAAGAACAATCAATGATGAGAGGGGTAATATGCTACACCAGTGGCAAAAGGGTGAACCGATCTAACCATTTTGGACATTAATCTGCAATCATGCAAGACAAGTAACTAAACTGTATTCTTTGCTTTGGTAATCTTACCCCTGGGCATTTAGCCAAGAAATTCAGAGACAAAATAAAAATCAAATTTATTTTAAAAATATTTGTAGCAATATTTTTTCATGGTAACAGAGAGCTGTAAAGAAAAAAAGAAACAGGCATTCATCAACTGGATATAATGGCTATAAAAATTTCTTACGTTTTAGGATTGAAAAAAGATCTGAGATTTAGTCAAGCCCAGTTACTTTTATAAATGAGGAAACTGAAGCCAAATCAGGTCCAGGGACTCAGTCAAAGTTATATAGATAGCTAAATACAAAGTCAGGATTTAAAAAGCCAGGTTTTTTAAACCTGTGGAAAAAAAATTTGGTTTGGGGGGACTCTATGTTGAATTCTCCGTGTGTTAGATCATAAGATATACAGATACAATAGATATTCAACATGTCCCAGTAATTATGAAGGATTATTTTTCTAACATACAAAATCTGGAATTACATTCTGTATCAAGTAACTGATATTCTTATTCTTGACTCATGTTGCCTTCTCTATTTGTAAGAAAGTTTAGATAGCCAATGTGTAGTATACAAGACCATTTGAAGTATTATGCCTTCCTACACCATACAATGAACTTACTTTTAAAAACATAATATGGCTGACTGCTCTCTACTTGGGGCAAAAGTTCTTAACTTGAAATTCATGAACTAATTTTTAAAAATAAATTGACAACTATATTTCAATATATCTGTATATTAAAATATTAATATATTCAATATCCTTTTCAAATCATATGTATCTTACTTTATCTATTTAAAAATATTCTTCTGAGAAGGGCTTCATGGACTTAAGCAGAATGCCCATGGATCCATGACACCAACAAGGTTAAGCTATGATACAATATGGCTCTGAGGGCTATAATATTCAAGAGCGAAAATGGGGAAATCCACACATACACTAATACAGATTGCAAACTAAGTTTACACTTTAGGATGAAGCCTTGGAGAGTTCCCTGATGCTCAGGTAAGTTAAGTGTATGTTCAGGGTCACAGCTGGTAAAGGTCAGAGGCAGGATTTGGACTAAAATTTTCATGCCCTAAAAAAACCAATCTATGTGCTTACACTACACTGCCTCTATATACTTAGTGAATTTGAGGCAATCTGCCAAATTAAACGCAATTTTTTTTTTTGCCTCATCAGGAAAAAATATCTATATGAACACCAAATAAATGCATATCTATTTAAAATATTATTTTTCAAGTATTTGCCCAAGTCTTTGCCAACAAGGTAGCCTAATTCCAGGTTGTTTTTTTAAGAGGAAAGAGAAATGAAATCATGATTAGAATTTTCCCTCCACTGGTTTTTAAGTAAATCCTTAAGAAAACTTAAAGATTTTTTTTTATTAAAGGTATCATAGATTCAGCATGTGAATGTCATGCCCTTTCATGCCCTAAGAGTGAAAAGAATTGAAAATGAAGCAGTTTCTATTCCACTGGGTGAAGAATAAATGATCAGAAAACTTTGTGAGTCTCTTAAGCCAAAATGCAGTCTGACAGTTCAGCTTGAAAAACAAACACACATGGCCCAACAGAGAACTCTGAACTACTAATCCCACATAATCCCACTTCTATGTGAATCTCTCGAAACCTTATTTAGAAACCTAGAACTATGGGATATTTATTTGCTTGCGCTAAAAAAAAAATCCACCTCTGGGCTTCTGCAGTCAGGGAGCCTAATCTTCTTTCTCCAGAACTCCTAAGGTGATAAGATTGTAAGTTGTAGGTTGTAAGAATTCAAAGCTTAACTTCCTTCCCTTTGTTATCATGTGGAGAAGATGGTATCAGTGTGGTGGAGTAGCTGAGATACAAGTATGGTAAAATGAGGGGAAAAGAATCATGGGTCTATGTAATACACCCCAGAAAAACTGATAAAACTTTGAAAAATACTTCACAAACTCATTTCTAAAGTAATAAAAGAGCACTGCAAACTTACCCTTTCTAAAAGAGATACAAAGATACAAATAAAAGAGTTTGTCATCTGTGAGACTTACCTCCACTTTTGCTCTCTGAGGGCACAATCCATCTATTTCATCAAAAAAGATGACACATGGAGCTGAATTTCTGGCACGCTGGAAAACTTGTCGCACAGCTGACTCACTCTGCCCAACATACTAAGTATGTATGTTAAGAAAAAAAGGAGATAGCTCAAGTTAAGTGATTTTTTAAAACAATACTACCAATATGGCCACCTGAACTGGGAGACAGCTGCCGAATTCCCCTACATCAATTTCAACAAACTCTGAAATTTACAGCAGACTAAATAACAAACAAGAAATATAAAGAAAAACTGGAGTAAATAGTTGTCCATCCCAGAAGTGGAACAAAAATAGTTGACCTTCTGAAGCCCACAGGAACAAAAAAGATCTCCCCACTCCCAAGCACCCCACCCCAAGCCAACATGACATGAGATCTGACGTATATGGGCAGCTCCTGTGTCGAGCAGAAGTAAGAGGACAACATTCCCCTGAAAAAATCCCACGGTGGTCAGAAAAGTCCAAGGTAGGGAATCTGAAAGTTCCAGGCAAATAGCTACACAAGTAGTGTGTCCAAGTATTCAGACCATAACAGCCAAGCCCTGGGTCTTCTGAAGTCTCTAGTTCTCTGCCCTGAGACACTAGAAATCGACTTGAAGATACAGCACTTTGAACCACAAAGATCCAGGAAGAGGTGAACTCTGGAAGATGGTCACCACAAGAACCGAGGTGATGTCTAACCACCCTACTGGTTATTTCATTTCTCAGGTCAACGAAGTGACAAAGGGAAACAGCTATTTTGCCCAGCAAGAAAAATCTGAGAAAAAATTACTGACATTTTAGAATTCATGAGAGCCAAGGAAGATGTAGCTGTAATCTTCACTTTATAAAATCATAAGCATAATTCTATAGCCTGAGAAGCTGCAAGAAAAGGTTCACCAAGAAAGAGCTCTCTAGAAAAAATCTTGACAATACAAACGTTCTTGATAAGAAAGCAAGGGGTTAACATAAAGGAGCTAACGTAAGAGCCCAGGGAGCCTTCTGATGAGGCTTCTAAAAGGGCATGTAGAGAAATGAAGAAGGTAAATGTACCCACGGACAGATACTAGAGTAGCACAGACCTTCAAGAATGACATCAAAAAGGCAGAAGCCTAGAATGTGTTAAAAGCTTGAAAAATGGAAAGAACAAAAGAACCTTTTTAGTTATGTTTCACTATTTGGGAGACTTGGTAACATTTTAATAGAAGACAGACAGAACTCAAATTCTTCAATTATTACTTTGATTCCATTTCCTCTACCAAAAAAAAAGGGGGAAGGAGATCTACTAGACTAGAAAGGATAAAACAATGTGGTTAAGAGGTAACTTGTGTCCACAATTAGAAAGGAGATGACAGTCCCCAATTGCTCTGAGCTGTTTTCTTGGCCCAGACGAAGTACATGTCTTAGGGCTGAAAAACTTAAAGTTGAAATAAGTGTATTATTATTAGAGAACAAGAGTTTTAGAAGGTAAGCCAGAAGCAATCTCCTCCTCCTCCCAAATCCTGTAGCACTTAATGTACTCAATGTTCACAACTATCAATCTGATACATCATACACTACAAAATATAGTTTTGCTATATATTAGTAACATATATTAGTAACATTATAGCACCCACCCCAAGGAACCCATTTTTATCTTGTTGCTCTTCTCAGAATATGCCTACAAGTTTCTTTATTATATTATCATATTTTGTTTTATAAGATTGACTTGCATTAGTTATTTTCTCTCCCACAAAATTCTACTTGAGTGATGCATCTTTGTGCTTTCAAAGTGTGAACTAGAGGACTAGAAGCTCCAGCAGGTTCTATTATAATAGAAAGCCTGTGTACAGTTTCAGCTTTGTTACTGCTAGAAGGTTGGCCAATAGGTCAAATCTGAGTTAAAATATAACCTTAGATACTCATTACCTATGTGACTCTGGCAAGTCAATTAACTTCAGGTTCCTGTAAGTAATACTTCTTAGGATAACATGAGATAATAATAATGAAGTGCTTAGCACAGAACCTGGGTTATGTGATTAATGCTTAATTATTGATGTTATTATTATTAAATGACAAGCTATGACATGTATATTCAATATCCCATTTATGTAGCCTGCTCATAAAACAAAATTACTATCTAGGTACAAATGCAATAGGAAAAAAATTAGAATCATCAATATATATTTATTATGTACTTTCTATGTGCTAGGAACTGTGCCAAATGCTGGGGATACCAAAAATGGGGAAGAGGGAAGAGAAAGGCATGATGGAGAAGTCCAAAGGAATGCTAGCTAGGAAATGTAGAGCTGGCTGGCCTGGCTACTCTCTTTAAACAGAGGGTTTGTGAGGAGTTCTCCACTCTACCCTCCAAAGAAGTCCCAGGGACAGAAGGCACTGAGGAGGCATGAGTACCAAGACTGATGTGATCTTGCTGGATGATGAGATTCCTGTGGCCATGATAAGAGAAATCCAAAGGAGAGTTGCCCAGTGGAAAATTAATTCACAAGAGATTTTATGGAAGAAAACACCAACTCTTCCCTTACATGGTTTTCTCTGAGGTTTGACCAAGAAAATTATAAAGAGGTCATTCCAGGAACCATTTTGGTATGCAGGTTTGCTGGAGAATCTATTTCTGCTAAGGAGAGAACAAAAACAGACTTAAAATCCAGCAGGAACACCTGCATTATAAGGTTGAAACAATTTGCTGAGGAGGTAAAGGAGGTCACTATTTCAAATAGTAAACATTTATTAACTGCTTCCTATGTACAGTTACAGTTAAGACATTTTGTTAGAAATAATTTTAGAACTCTTCTGGGATGGCAAATAATATACAAAATTAAATTAACGTAAGTACAAAGAACAACAAAGGTAAAATTCTAAGCAATTATGACCCCCAGAGAGGAGATGAGAAAATACATCTCCCTCTCTGTTTTTCTTTCAGAAAATGGGCATCAAAACTATAAAATCTATTAGATTTAGCTGATGTAGTGGTTATTTTAATAAGGTGTTGTTTTCCTCATTTAAACTGTTTTGTTACAAGGCATGGTGCACTATGTAAAGAAGAGGGAAGGACAGATTTGGAAATGAAGTTAAGATGAAAACAAAAAGTTACAATAAAAATCATTAAATCCCTTTCAAGGAAATTTAAAAGTCTATAAAAAAGAAGCTAAATTATAGTTGGTTTTCCACATATTATGAATCTGAATTGCTAAATCATGATTCATACACAGAGTGCATTAATTCAAAAAGAATATGAAATGCACACAATATCATTAAGTGCAGTAGTAGCAACGGCATTTCTAAGCAAGCCATCTTGTTAAAGCAAGATCCACCCATGAAAGTGAACTGGTTTGTGTTTTTTTTCTTCAAAGCTTTCACATACCCCACCTACGGATAATTTTCCCAAACTTCTGAATGGCATTAAAATTTGACTCACACAATTTTTCTTTCCATCATACCTCATCACAATCCTAATCACATTAATACCTCTACCACTGACCACACAATTCCTCAACCTTCTAAACCTTCTTATTTAGCTGCACACAAACATGGTTACATCTGAGTTAGAAAGAACCCTGCCACTTCTAAAATTCTTAAGTTCAAAATTTCATCTATTCTTCAATAGGCAAGTGGTAAAAGAACATGCAGTTTTCTAAAGAATTACAAAATATAAATGATTACATGAAGACAGGGAACCTCAATGCAATAGTGACAAAGCTGTCAAGTAGCCAGACTATTCAGAATATCAATTTAGGAATACGTTAGCAAAATGAAAAATGTCCATAATCTTGGCACCAGAAATGCTATGACTGGGCAAATAACAAAAGAAAAGTTAACGATGGAAACAAAGGTCCAGTATGTGGCAAAATATTTATAAAAGCACTTTCAGAGACAACAAACAACTGGAACTGAATGAATGAATGAATGATGGGACATACACTAAAATAATTGTTTGAGAAAAATGAGAAAAGTTTTTTTTTTAAATAAAAAAGGCATATGAATATAATGGATAATTACATAGCAAGAAATAAAAAATATGAAGAATTCTGTGTTTGAGACACTTAGACACTTTGTATTGTAATCAGAATTCCTTCTCCTAAGGCAGCGATTAAAGAGATCTCAATAAATGGCGAATGCCATTAATATTACTCACCATATTTAATAATTCAGGGCCCTTCACAGAAATGAAGTTCAGTCCACATTCATTTGCAACAGCCTGTAAAAATGAAAGCAAAACCAACAAGCTGAATATTACTTATTGTGTGGCAAATGTTTTTGTTGCCCTTAATACTGCTCCCAGCCATTCTCCCCCTTCTCCAGGGATCTCACTAAATTACAGTGAGTGAACAGGAAGAAATGGGCTAGAACCTAATTAAAGGAAAGCAGTATTAAATGTTAACCTAAGCAGCATACGAACTATATTCAAATAACACAAACTAAAAGCAAAACCATATATTCCTGGTTTCATTTCACAAGTTTGAATGTGGCTCTTGGTGAAAATTCTAGTGAAGTCCATTGTGTTGATATTTATTCAAGGGGTAATAAATACTTGCTACTTAAAAGTTTTGCTTTCTCAGGTACTAGTTTTGCATTTAAAATGCCTACATTTCTTTGAAGAAAAAAAATCTTGAAAACTACATAAATGATAGTATATGTTCAAACATAATTTTGTTTTCTTTTAACAAGAAGTTGTACGAGATAGAATTGAAAGATAACACATGGCTATTTAGAATAGATGATTCAAACAGAACAAGCTAGGAGCCAGAATCCAAACACAGAAATGAACTTTGTTAAACAGATGAAATCAGAACTTTGGCATGACAATTTCCTTTAAATTTATCTCATCCTTACAGAGTAATACTTCCAAACAATACAAGGCAATTGGAGAATTGTGTAAAGCAACAAAGTGAAAGCGGTCTTCATGAGCAAGTTACGTAACCTCTCTGACCTCACTTTCCTTATTTATTCAATGAGGTGGCTGAACTAAATAATGTACACAGTCCTTTTCATATCTAAAAATCTATGACTATGTATTTCTTGCTGCATTTTGACTTTTTTAACTAATCAGGCTTGGGAGAAGTGAAATTCAAAGATTTCCTTCTAGTCTTAACTCTCATTCCTCACTGGGGTGGAATGGGGCTATGCTAGTCTTTAAAGCCACTGTAGCACAAGCTCTGACAAGTCCAAGCAGTTTGGAAAGCATTCACTACCTCCTGTGTGGGATGATGGCCTGTGTGTTGTTGGAGGGCAAGCCTATAAACTTGGGAGTTCATGGAAAGTCTTATCACTAGAAAGGTTAAAGACAGGCAGTGAATTTCCCAAAGTATGGAAGGGCTGTGATCTTCACAGGGGAACGGAATACAAACAACAAAAAAAAATACAAACAAACAACAAAAAAACAAACAAAAACAAACAACAAAAAATACAAAAAACAACAACAAAAAAAGAGGTCTTCTAACTCGTTAAAATAATGCCTCTTTCAGCTAGCCATTAGGAGCGTGGCCTATCATATTCAAGTAGATTTTGTAGGCAACTAACCTGAATCCTTAACGTTCTTGAATTTTCCTCTTGTACCTGTTTCTGAAATATTTGTAAAATTAAAAAAATACTCCTGGACCTTCTTAAACTATAGATACTGAAGGACAGGGGAAGCATCAAAATAAGAGATTATTACTGTGTGGAAACTACACCACCTGCCTCCATCGACACAGATCAGCTTGTTTGTGAGATTAAGTCTTTTACTGCCCAGGGCACAAGTCAAGTAACTTGTCCATCATAATTTTCCTTACAAATAGTAACTACGGTACAACAATATCCTGAAGAGCTACTGAATAACACGGCTGTTTCACTCATGTAGAACCCTGAAAACACTTTAATTATGGCTTCGTTCCATTTCAGATAACTTCAAAATGCATAAAACCTGAAGATTAACATCCCACAGCATACTTGCATAGATTCAATTACAAAGGACTCCTTAAAGAACTAAAGAACAACCTGAAGAGCTGGAGGAATATTCAGTCTCAAGGGTGCCAAAAAATGATAATATTAGCAAAATTAACTTATGCTTTTAATGCTATACCAACCAAATTATCAAGAGGAAATTTTACAGTGCTTGATAAAAATAGTAACAATATTCACCTTGAAAAAACAAAAGATCTGGAATGTCAAGAGAAATGATGAAAAGAAGATAGCACTCTAATTGTATTTAAAGCAGCAGGTATCAGTTTTGGTCTGATAGTGGTTGAAGACAGAAAGTCAGACCAACAGAAGAGATGAGACAAGAGTCATAGTTCAGCAGAAATTAAGCTTAGACCAACATCTTTCACCACACTTCAACCACAGTCTCAATGGATACCTGACTTTGATGAAAAAAGCATACTATAAAAAAGTAGAAGACAAAATAGATCACAAAATTATGGGTAACAAAAGTATTCTTAGGGGCGGAGCCAAGATGGCGGAGTAGAAGGACGCACGTTTACGAGCTCCGAAACCAAAGCCCATAGAATTAATGTAAAAAGAGTCCCCCATAACTTCTGGGTGAATACAAGGTGTGCAGAAGCAGAGTGGAAGAGATTTCCGTTCCAGGGACCGGCGCGCCCCGGAAAGTAAACCCGACCCCCAGCGCTGCCCTGGCCGAGACCCCAGAGAAGCTGATCCGAGCAGGCTTCAGAGACGGAAGCTCCGGGAGCCGGGAAAGTCCCTCCGCCCACAGAAGCTACAGGTCAGTGAGAAAGAAGGCTGCGCTAGGGAGGGGAGCAGAGCGTCTCCGTGACTCGGGCCCCCTCGGGAGGAAGCGGCGGCGGCAGGGACGGGGGCAGGAAGTGGCGGAGGCAGAGGTGTGGGCAGCGGCTGAGGCGGCAGCGGACCTGGACCCAGGAATCCCCCAGCGGCAGGCAGGATCTTCTTTACAGAAGATTCCTGCATAGGACCTCACGGAGTTGAGCCTGGGAGACGGCCCTGCCCCCAGCCCGCTCTGTTACTGAAGGCTTCTGCTTAAAGCCCCCAAGGGAGCGGGATTTGGGAGGCGGGGCCCCCCACCCCGCCCCCACCCGTTCCATTCCTGAAAGTCTCTGCATAAAGCCCCCGAGGGATCAGTCTCAGAGGCAGCCCTGGCCCCACCCCAGCACCTGAACTAAAGCTCACTGATTGACAGCCAGCAGGAGGAAAGCCCATTTAAATCTCAGAGGCCAAGCACTAGCTGGGCGGATCCAGGCAGAGGTGGAAAGGAATCTCAGAAGTCAAGTAACTGGCTGGGAAAATGCCTAGAAAAGGGAAGAAAAATAAGACTAGAGAGTTTTTTCCAACAAATGCAAATGATTCCGACCTTCGGATCTGACGAAGATGAGGACGTATTCTTGCCATCAGGGAAAGACATGGAGGGCGGGGCCTCAGTACCCCAGACACCCCAGGGGAATGTCGGGTGGGCTCAGGCCCTGGAAGAGCTCAAAAAGGATTTTGAAAAGCAAGTTAGACAGGTGGAGGAAAAACTGGGAAGAGAAATGTCAGAGATGCAACAAAAGTATGAAAAACGGGTCAATACCTTGGTAAAGGAGACCCAAAAAAATGCTGAGGAAATTAACACCTTGAAAAATAGGCTCACCCATTTGGCAAAGGAGGTTCAAAAAGCCAATGAGGAGAAGAATGCTTTCAAAAGCAGAATTAGCCAAATGGAAAAAGAGGCTCAAAAGCTCACTGAATTTAATAGTTCTCTCAAAATTAGAATGGAACAGATGGAGTCTAATGACTTTATGAGAAACCAAGAAATCACCAAACAAAACCAAAAGAACGAAAAAATGGAAGAGAATGTGAAATATCTCATGGGAAAAACAACTGACCTGGAAAATAGATCCAGGAGAGACAATTTAAAAATTATGGGACTACCTGAAAGTCATGATCAAAAAAAGAGCCTAGACATCATCTTCCATGAAATTATCAAGGAAAACTGCCTTGACATTCTAGAACCAGAGGGCAAAATAAGTATTGAAAGAATCCATCGATCACCACCTGAAAGAGAAACTCCTAGGAACATTGTGGCCAAATTCCAGAACTCCCAGCTCAAGGAAAAAATCTTACAAGCAGCTAGAAAGAAACAATTCCAGTACTGTGGAAATACAATCAGGATAACCCAAGATCTAGTAGCTTCTACATTAAGGGATCGAAGGGCGTGGAATAGGATATTCCAGAAGTCAAAGGAACTAGGACTCAAACCAAGAATCACCTACCCAGCAAAACTGAGTATAATACTTCAGGGGAAAATATGGTCTTTCAATGAAAGAGAGGACTTTCAAGCATTCTTGATGAAAAGACCAGAGCTGAAAAGAAAATTTGACTTTCAAACACAAGAATGAGAAGAAGCATGAAAAAGTAAACAGCAAAGAGAAGTCTTAAGGGACTTACCATGAGTGAACTGTTTACATTCCTACATGGAAAGACAATATTTGTAACTCTTAAAACTTTTCAGTATCTGGGTAGTTGGTGGGACCACACATACACATGTACACGCATGCACACACATACACACATGCACACACATACAGAGATAGAGAGCACAGATTGAACTGAATAGGATGGGACCATACCTTAAAAGAAACTAAGGTAAATGGTGAGAGAGAAATGTAGGGGGAGGAAAGAGAGGGAAAGGGAAGGGGGTAACTATATGTCATTTAAGAGGCAGGTAGGAGTTTTTCTTAGTAGAGGGAAAAAGAGGAGAGCTGAGAAAAAAAAAAAACAAAAAAACAATTAGTGTACCCTCATCACATTTGACTAAACGAAGGAGTGAAATGCACACTCATTTTGGTATGAAAACCTATCTTACAGTATAAGAAAGTGGGGGAGAAAGAGATATTGTGTGGGGGGGGGAATGATGGAAGGGAGAGCAAAGGGAGGAGGGAGCAATTTGAAGTCAACACTTGGGGAGGGACAGGATCAAAAGACAGAAGAGAAACAATGAGGGGCAGGTTAGGAGGGATGGTAATCCAGTTAGTCTTACACAACACGACTATCAGGGAGGTCACTGGCAAAACTACACAGATATGGCCTATATTGAATTGCCTGCTGTCCCAAAGGGAATGGGTGGGGAGGGAGGGATGAGGAGAATTTGGAACTCAAAGTTTTAGGAACAACTGTTTAGTATTGTTGTTGCAACTAGGAAAGAAGACATACAGTTAAGGAGGAATAGAAAGTCATCTGGCCCTACAGGAGAAAAGAGAAGATGGAGACAAGAGAAGGGAGGGATGACAGAAGAGAGGGCAGATTGGAACTAGGGAAAATTAGATTGCTTGGGGTATTGGGGTGGGGGGAGGGGATAAAAGGGGAGAAAATTTGGAACCCAAAAATTTGTGAAAATGAATGCAAAAAAATTAAATAAATAAAAAAAAAAAAAAAAAAAAAGAAGTATAAGCAATATGTGTCTGTGGGTATATACATATACATATATATACATATATGTGTATATATATGAATAAAACTAATAGCTATTTTCTAATAGATAAATAGTTAAAAGATAAAAAGACCTACAAAGTTAATGACAACCAAATGAAAAAATGCTCCAAATGACTAATAGTAAAAGAAATGTAAATCAAAACAACCCTGATGTTTCACCTTACATCTTGCAAATTGGCAAAAATGAAAAAAAAAAAGCCAATTATCAATGCCAGAGGGGTTGCAGAAGGATAGGCACACTAATACATCATAGGTGAAGCTATAAAATGGTAAATCATTTTGGAAAGCAATTTGAAATTATGCACAAAAAGGTACTAAACTGTCCACATGCTTTGAACCTGAGATTCCATTGCTGGCTTATTATACCTCAAGGAAGCCAACAATAAGGAACAAGTCTCCAAATGTTCCTAAGTATTTATAGCAGCACTCTCCATGATAGCTAAGAATGGGAAACAAAGTAGGCACCCACTAACTGGACAATGGCTAACCAAACTGTGGCATATAAATGTAATGGAATATTATTGTGCTGTAAGAAATGATGTATGTGCGGGGTGGAGCCAAGATGGCGGAGTAGAAGGACGCACGTTTACGAGCTCCGAAACCACAGCCCATCGAATTAATGTAGAAGGAGACCCCCATAACTTCTGGACCACTGAAAGGGGCACAGAAACGGAGTGGAAGAGATTTCTGTTCCAGGGAGCCCTGGAGACCTGTCCCCAGGGTCCGTCGCGCACTGGAAAGCGGACACCACCCCAGCGCTGCCCTGGCCGCGGCCCCAGAGAAGCTGACCTGAGCAGGCTTCAGGGACGGAAACTCTGGCAGCCGGGAAAGTCCCTCTGCCCACAGAAGCTACAGGTCAGTGAGAGAGAAGGCTGGGCTGGACGAGAGGGAGAGCGGAGTGTCTCCGTGACTTGGGCCCCCTCGGGAGGAAGCCGCGGGGGCAGAGATGGGGGCAGGAAGCAGCGGAGGCAGAGGCGTGGGCGGCAGCAGAGGCAGCGGAGGCAGAGGCGTGGGCGGCAGCGGAGGCAGCTGCGGCCAGCCCAGGACTCCCCCCAGCAGCAGGCAGGATCCTCATTACGGAAGGTCTCTGCATAAACAACCTGAGGGAGCTGAGCTTGGGAGACGGCCCTGCGCCACCCCGCTCTTTTACTGAAGGCCTCTTCATAAAGCCCCTGAGGGAACTGAGCCTGGGAGGCGGCCCTGCCCCCACCCCAGCACCAGAACTAAAGCTCACATTGATTAGCTGCGCGAAAAGCCCATTTGAATCTGAGAGCCCAAGCACTAGCTGGGCGGATCTAGGCGGGGGTGGACAGGAATCTCAGAAGTCAAGTAACCGGTTGGGAAAATGCCTAGAAAAGGGAAGAAAAATAAGACTAGAGAGTTTTTTCCAACAAATGCAAATGATCCCGACATTCGGATCTGATGAGGACGAGGAAATATTCTTGCCATCAGGGAAAGACGTGGAGGGTGGGGCCTCAGCACCCCAGGGGGATGTCGGGTGGGCTCAGGCCTTGGAAGAGTTCAAAAAGGATTTTGAAAAGCAAATTAGACAGGTGGAGGAAAAACTGAGAAGAGAAATGAGAGAGATGCAAGAAAAGTATGAAAAACGGGTCAATACCTTGGTTAAGGAGACCCAAAAAAATGCTGAAGAAAATAAAACCTTGAAGAATAGGCTCACTCAATTGGCAAAAGAGGTTCAAAAAGCCAATGAGGAGAAAGCAGAATTAGCCAAATAGAAAAGAGGTTCAAAAGCTCACTGAATTTAATAGTTCTCTCAAAATTAGAATGGAACAGATGGAGTCTAATGACTTTACGAGAAACCGAGAAATCACCAAACAAAACCAAAAGAACGAAAAAATGGAAGAGAATGTGAAATATCTCATGGGAAAAACAACTGACCTGGAAAATAGATCCAGGAGAGACAATTTAAAAATTATGGGACTACCTGAAAGTCATGATCAAAAAAAGAGCCTAGACATCATCTTCCATGAAATTATCAAGGAAAACTGCTCTGACATTCTAGAACCAGAGGGCAAAATAAGTATTGAAAGAATCCATCGATCACCACCTGAAAGAGATCCAAAAAGAGAAACTCCTAGGAATATTGTGGCCAAATTCCAGAACTCCCAGCTCAAGGAAAAAATCTTGCAAGCAGCTAGAAAGAAACAATTCCAGTACTGTGGAAATACAATCAGGATAACTCAAGATATAGCAGCTTCTACATTAAGGGATCGAAGGGCGTGGAATAGGATATTCCAGAAGTCAAAGGAACTAGGACTCAAACCAAGAATCACCTACCCAGCTAAACTGAGTATAATACTTCAAGGGAAAATATGGTCTTTCAATGAAACAGAGGACTTTCAATCATTCTTGATGAAAAGACCAGAGCTGAAAAGAAAATTTGACTTTCAAACACAAGAATGAGAAGAAGCATGAAAAAGTAAACAGCAAAGAGAAGTCTTAAGGGACTTACCAGAAGTGAACTGTTTACATTCATACAGGGAAAGAAAATATTTGTAACTCTTAAGACTTTTCAGTATCTGGGTAGTTGGTGGGACCACACACACACGTACATGCATGCACGCACACACACATACACACATGCACGCACATACAGAGACAGAGAGCACAGAGTGAACTGAATAGGATGGGACCATATCTTAAAAGAAATTAAGGTAAATGGTGAGAGAGAAATGTACTGGGAGGAAAGAGGGTGAAATGGAATGGGGTAATTATATGTCATTTAAGAGGGCAAGTAGGAGACTTCTTAGTGGAGGGAAAAAGAGGAGAGCTGAGAAAAAAAAAAACAATTAGTTTACCCTCATCACATTTGACTAAAGGAAGGAATAAAATGCACACTCATTTTGGTATGAAAACCTATCTTACAGTATAGGAAAGTGGGGGAGAAGGAGATAAGCAAGCGGGGGGGGGGGGTGATGAAAGGGAGGGCAAAGGGAGGAGGGAGCAATTTGAAGTCAACACTTGGGGAGGGACAGGATCAAAAGACAGAAGAGAAACAATGAGGGGCAGGTTAGGAGGGATGGTAATCCAGTTAGTCTTACACAACACGACTATCAGGGAGGTCACTGGCAAAACTACACAGATATGGCCTATATTGAATTGCCTGCTGTCCCAAAGGGAATGGGTGGGGAGGGAGGGATGAGGAGAATTTGGAACTCAAAGTTTTAGGAACAACTGTTTAGTATTGTTGTTGCAACTAGGAAAGAAGACATACAGTTAAGGAGGAATAGAAAGTCATCTGGCCCTACAGGAGAAAAGAGAAGATGGAGACAAGAGAAGGGAGGGATGACAGAAGAGAGGGCAGATTGGAGATAGGGAAAATTAGATTGCTTGGGGTATTGGGGTGGGGGGAGGGGATAAAAGGGGAGAAAATTTGGAACCCAAAATTTTGTGAAAATGATTGTAAAAAGTTAAATAAATAAATAAGAAATGATGTATGTGATGAATATAGTGAATGAACTGATACAGAGTGGAGTAAGCAGAGCCAAGAAAACAATATATAAAGTAACTACATCAACGTAAATGTTAAGAACAAGACACCAAAAACTTAAAAGTAAATGTAACAAAATTGTACAGATAAATGGAACTCAAATGAAGGTATGAGAAGACACCCCCAACTCAGCCCTTCCACAGGTGTTAGAGACTACATGTTTTTGGACTTTCTCAATGTTCTAACTTTTGTTTCCTCTCCCAAACAAACACTATTTGTTTATGGGATGGAGGAGAAGAGGAAGGATACATGATGTAAAAAATAAAAAACATTAATTATTTTTAAAAATTGCTTCTGTTGTCTCTACTACCTTTTTCCTGACTGGTAGTTGTCACTTATGTTATCAGATACTGGTAGCGACCTTATCTCACATTCCTTCAACTGTTTCTTATAGGCTATTCATTCTCTACTAAGAAAAACTGAAGAATTCTGAGACAACATACCAATCAACTGAAAGTTGGAAAGCTTTAACAGGGATTCAAAGTGCTAAGTAGCTCCATGCCTTTCCATGGAGCAAAGAACATGGGCTTCATGAAGACTATTTTACTGTCACTTTAGCATTTTTCCATTAGAATGTAAGCTCCATGAGATCTAGGATAGTTTTTTTCCTTTTGCTTTGTAGTGCTTAGCATAGTGCCTGGCACGCTGATGCTGAATCAACACCTTCTGACTTATTTCTAAGCTTCAAACTGAGACTACTGAAATCTGATGGGTGTATAAGAAGGACACTGTTTTTGGTTATTGAATATACAAAGATATGGCAACAAAAAGAATATCAAAAGCTACAGGTAAAAAAGAAGTTTTTAAAAATTATAGATTACAAATTATTTATCCCAGTTGACTATTGAAAAAGTTATCAGTAACTTTTTTTTTTAAAAAAAAGCAATACACAGAATTAAGATAAAATAAAGCAGGCAACTAGGTGGCACAGGAGATAAGAGTAGTACCAAGCTTGAAGACAAGAAGTGAGCCCAAATCCAGCCTAAGTGATTGACTAGCTGTGTGACCCTGGGCAAATTACTTAACCCTGTTTGCCTCAGTTAACTCATCTATATAATCAACTGGAGAAGAAAATGGCAAAACACTCCAGAATTTTTGTCAAGAAAACCTCAAATGTAGTCACTAAGAGTTGGACATAACTAAAACAACTGAACAAAAACCATGTCATCATGACATACTTGCTTAAAAGTTCTGAGTACAATTATGACCAGAGAAATAAGGAGCTACAGATCTATTACTACATAGTTTCAGTCCCAAACAGCTTTCCTCCACCACTTCTAAGTTCTCAAAATCCTTACTTGTAGTATTAGAAAAAGTCCTGAAAGTATCAAGTACATGCTCTTCAAAGGAATAGCTAAAGAAAGACAATGGCTCATAAGTACCTAGTAAAAGTGCTACTAAGTTATGGTCAGTTTCATTCCTTTTACTCAGGTGTTACATCTGAGAAAACCATGTTTCTATTTACCACATTGGTACACTTGAATCTAACATGCTGTGTGGTACAAATATACAAAAATATGCAGCTGAATACCCACCTTTGCCAGGAGTGTCTTGCCACAGCCAGGTGGCCCAGCAAGGAGGATACCGGCTGGAGTCATTAATCCAAGAGTTTTAACCTGATCTGGATAACGCAATGGGGCCTACAAACAAAAGTCCCAAAATATTTAAATTATTAATCATTTTCCAACATACCACCCCCAAATGGAACTAATTATTTGCAGTCCTGATGTTCCCATCAAAAGGATAAAAGACATAGCTGTTAAATAGGCTCAAATGTACCATATACTTGTAAGGTGCTATTTATAAAAATGTCTGTTGTAGAGATCTCAGCAATCATTTAGGTTTCTGGAAAATGTAAATTTTATACAAATCACAATAAGCAGAGGTCTGCCTGATATATTCTTTGCAATTTGAACCGATATCCATTTCTTATCCTTCTTTTTAGCATATTTTAACAATAGATTTTATTTAATTATTATTAAAGCTAATTAGTAAGAATAGAAATTTAATACAAAATTTAAAGTTGGAGTTAATTTAAAATTTATTTTTAAATGTATTCAATTTCAGAAACACTGACTTAAGAATTTGGTCTCGGAATGAAACTTGATGTGTCTTTGATTAAGTCAAAGACATGTATAATCATAAACTAAAAATAAAGAAAATCTAAGAGATGTCTCAAAAGCACACACCATTCCTGGGGTAGAGGTGTTAATTTGCTAGGACCCCTAAAATAAAAATAAAGAGCCAAGACAACCATGTACACAACAGAAATATAGTGGCATGAATCTGTGCCTCTACTTCACATGATATAACATCAGACACACCTACCAATATTGCCATTGTGAGCTCTTCTCGAATATCTTCCAGGGCTCCAATATCTGCCCATGTCACATTAGGTACAGTGGCAAAGCCTTCTCTCTTAGCAGAAGGCTGTACTTTGGATAACGCAACAATGAAATCCTTCATTTCTATGCATAGCATCTGTAGCTGCTCTTCCGGGATGGAGTTTTGGTCCTTTAGCAACTCTAGGAGCCTCAGCAATTCATTCTTGGAGATAGGAAGTATGGGAGAGGCAGGACCAGAGAGAACCAGATATCATTTAGAGTTTACTGAAAAAATAACATCTATGTTTTTACACTCAGTTAACATTCCTCTTAATCCCTTTGCCCCCCCATCTATTGCTGCTTCTCTGGAAGCTAGAATAAGCTTCGTTACAAATTAATGGTTTTGTAAATTGATATCATCATAAATTTGACTTGGTGTCATAAGGTTACACACATTGCAGTGCAATGGTCCTCCATTAATTTTCATATAATCAATCAACCAAACATTTAGTGTACTAGCTGCTAGGGGGTTTCAAGTATAATAAATGAAACAAGAGAGACACACCAGCAAATGTACAGCCCTCGGGAAAATAATTCAGTAATAACTGAATTGCTCCAGAAGAGTAAAAGAAACCATCATCTCCAACTATATGGAAAGTTACTCTGAAGCTGTTGTTATTCTTCTACTTCAGAGGACAAAATACATTAAAGGAAATAAACATACTTAACGTAACAGTATGTAGCAGTACAGAGTTAGCTACAGAGGTAAGTAAACAGTACAATGGGCTATCATGACAAGGAATGAAATCTACAATCCTGGAAATATAGCATAGTAGGAACCAAGAAATGTAAGAAAGGTGAGATGTGTAGCCAATTATTTAGTTTGAAAGAATACGTATTTAAGAAGGGAAATCATGTGGAAAAAGGAAAATTGCAGCAAAATTATATTTGTAAAAGGAAAAAGCATATAAAATACATGTCTTTGCAACTATTTTAAAAAGAAAAAGTATTCTTATAAAAACCTGTGGAATCACTATCAATCATCAACAAGTATGGATTACATTAGCTTAGAAGAGCTTTATTACACCCTCCCAGAATCACTTCTAAAACTAGATGCATAACCATCAGTCTTTAATGGTTTAAATATTAACCATGATCCAGATGGAAGACCAGATCAAATGACTTTAGGTTCCTTTCCCATCTCCAATTAAATGATATCTGAGACAACTTTTCCCAGAAAGGCCTGACAGGCTCTGGTGTATACTATTTTCAGTATGGAGTGCTGACAAATTCTAAGGGTAAGAATCTAGGGGAGGAAGTAAAGGAATACACAGGATCTGGATGGGCGAAGGGGAAAGGGAAAGACAGAAGAATGTGAGTGAAGGCAGGAAAGCAGGACATGCTTGCTGCACAGTGAGAGCAGCCTGTCTGAGCACAGGGCAGAGCATAGGGAACAATGGGAATGACAATTCTTATCCTTTTATTTCTCTGTTTGTTAAGCTTCCCCCTTAAATTTGGAACTCCTATTTGGTGAGCACTAGTTTTAAAAACTCCATGCTTTCACACAGTAGAGAAGCTTGGAGAAATACGCATATTACAAACAGAAGGCCAAGTAAAGGATTACAAAATTATTAAATGGCCCACATATCTGAGAAAGGACTCTATGCTTTCTGAAAGAATACACCACGAACTTTTCCATACAACAATTCTCTCCCAGTAGATTTTAAAGGTGATTCCATTCATAAGAATTTCATTATCAACTTTTTCATATTTGAAAAGTTAGAAGGGACCTCAAAATCCATCTAGTCTAATTCATACCTGAATAAAGACTCCTACAACACCCCTAACAACTGGTCACCTAATCTTTGCTTGGTAAGAATTCTGAAAGTTTATTTCCCTTCAAGCCTCGAGTCAGGTACCACTCCTTCCATGTATTCTTCCCTGAGTCCCCTCACTGAAAACGATTTTCTCTCTAAAATTTGCCTAGATTTCCAAACTTTCTTCTCCTCAAATCTGATCAGCTCTCTCCTTTAACCCCACTGGACCAATCCTGTACTGGATAAATTTGTGTAACGACCATATAGCCAACAGTCAACTGCATAATAAATGACTGTTGAATTACTTAAAAGAGAGTTTGCTTGTAGTTCCCCATGAGTGGATCAGACACAAAATGATTTGTATTTCAATTTAGAAGACCAGGGGCCAAATCCAAACTCTGCCACCTTATTACTTAACCTTTGGGGGCTTTCCCTGGTTACAAAATAAAGGCTTCATCTAATCGAAATCTAGATTAGATTATAACTAGATTATAATCTATTTATAATGACTGTTTTCAAATTTTCATAAAGTACTATTCCCTTAAAAGGTTTCTGCCTCATAAATATTCTCCTGAAATTATTGTGACTGACTTCCAGGACCGTATGACTTGAAACAGGTACTGTGGCTATGAGAGGAGGGAAATGTTACCTTAAATCAACTGTAAAAGTCCACTGAAAAACATGCCCAAATTACTTAAAAGCTCCGCAGCTGTATAAAGTTTGCTGCAGATCCAATCTACTCAAAATTAATCATAAAGAACTAGTTGTTTTTTTTAAAATAACAGATGTTACTACAATTTTTAAGTAAACAACTGATTGCTTCATGCAACGATGCCAATGAATAGGGGACCTCATAAACATAAACTGGCTTGACAATTAAAATAAAGGGCACAAGGAAGAAAGTGTGTAGTCATTTACAATACCTTTACAGGAAGGTCCTGTGATTCTGAATGATCTTCTGTTTCCACCAGCTCCGCTGGGCTTCCCTCAGTTGCCACACCTCCAGACTGACCATCTTTCTGCTTCAACACGTTCAGCTTTAACAGGACCCTATCAACTGCACAGCTGACTGCTTCTTGACGCAGTGCCATCAGATCAGCACCAACATAGCCTGGTGTAAGGTGGGCTAAGTGACGAAAATCAAAAGTCTCAGGGAGCTTCATCTTTCTGCACAAAGTCCGAAGAATTCTGTTATAGGAGAAAGGCATAAGGTAAAAATTCAGGGATCCATTTTAAATATGTACAATTTTCTGTTAAACTAAAATTAACCCTCAAGATGCAAAATGATCAAAAAATCAAATTCATCACATCCTAATTCAATCCAAATATTTGATGACCACTTATGATTCTAAAGTACTATGGTTAAGTTGACAAAAAGAGCTAACTTTTCTGGATATCCCCAACTTCTAGTGCATCCCCCCATTTTGCATTTATTTTTTATACAAGAGCCAAAATGGCATAGAGGATAGGGAGCAAGCTCCAAAGCCAAGTAGACCAGGCCCAAGTCCTGCCTCTGGCATATACCAGCTACTGTCAAGATATTAAGGGACATACTGTTTTCTAGAGCTAAGGCCCAGCAATCAAGACTGAGCCCTGAGCTTGGCATAACAAAAATCCTTTGCACTCACAAACTCTCTGGATGATCTCAACCAGAGCAAAATCGGAAGATTGTTTTGTGGTCATGAAGACAAGTTACAAATCAGACTTGTCACACTGTTGCTGTTACCCTCCACTGCCAGGGCTACACCTCACCTGCAACCCTACATATAAGGACTAAGATCTCCCTACACTGTCTCAGGTCCCTCCGACTAGGGCTTGGGCTCTAGCACGTGTCTTTGCTTGCAAGTCACTTCCCTCACTTTGAAATTAAACTTCTGTTTGATTCCTGATTCTCCTGCCTCTAGCTTGCTTTGTTTGGCTCTAGCCACCTACTACTGGTTAGAGATTGGTTCCATCCAGTTGATAACTATATAACCCTGGTCAAATCTCTTATCAACTAAGACTAAGAAAAATAAGACTTGTAGAAAGTATTGAGACCTGCACTGGTATACAGAGTTCCTTCATTTGTGAATTCCCTATAAGGAGTGGGGAATCTGCAGTTTTGAGGCCACATGTGGCCCTCTGGGTCCTCAAGGGCAGCCCTCTGACTGAATCCAAACTTCACAGAACAAATGACTTTAATAAAAGGATTTGTTCTATAAAACTTGGACTTAAAAGGCCACACAGCTACAACTTATTTTAAGGAAATCACAGATCTAGTCTCTTTATAATTTATTCTATAAACACTTATATATTCACGTGTCTTCCCTGTTAGAAGGTAAGCTCCTCAATGGGGATTGTTTTATTCTTTCTAAGCGTAGAAAGACACTACCCTAGGAAAGTGTTTACCACATTACCTCACACACAGTAGATATGCATAATAAATGATTATCAATTGACTGAGAAAGTAAATTAGTAGTTTGGATAGTGGTAATGGGGACTTGAACTATTAAGACAATTTCTGAAACACTGTCAAAATTAAAGCCACCAATGAGTTTTTGGCTTGCCTTAATGAAAATTTCATCCTTGGAAAGGTCAATCAAAGAGTTAATGCATTTATTAAGTGGTTACTATGCACTAAGTACAGGGGACAGAAACAGAAAAAGTAAGACAATCTCTTCTTATAAGGAGCTCATACTCTAACTAAGGGAAATACCACATAAAAGAGTGGACAGGATAAATGGAAAGGTCTGAGTATCCTTAGGTTGTAACAGCAGGGCAGGTAACAATGCCTGAAGTCTTCACAACATAAAGGAAGTCAGAAGGATCAGAAAGACCTTAGGAGGCAGCAAGGCAGAGGGTAAAGTTTAGCCCAAGGTCCTCCATCTCACAGGAAGTGAACTGAGGCTCAGGGCTACTCTGACCCTTACTAATCAAGAACTAGTTGATAAAGTAGACATAATGGGGACCTTGGGGGAAGTGACTATTAGATGTCAGAATTCATGATAGAGGAGAGGAACAATAGATATTATCAGATGTGTACCAACATTCTGGGGACAGCACAGACTATAACCAAATTGGTAACTAAGGAATTAACAACCGTTTAAATACACTAAACATGGCAAGCACTGGTAAATATAAAAAACATAGGAATCTCTTCTTCCAATGAGCTTACGCTGAAATGAGAGAAAGGAGGAAAAAACGGAGAAGGGAGGGAGGAACTCCAACAGACAAGTAGGAATCAGAAATTGACATCTAAATGTTGCAAACAGTCTGACAAATATGGTAGAAAGAACATTAAATGAGTCATGACGCTTAGAAAATTTTAACTGGTACAATCTGTTCTTTAACTGGTACCTAGAGCACAGCAGTAAGGATGCATAAAGTGATTCTTTATAATCTTCCTTGCTACATAAGTATGAGCAAACAACACTGCTGATAAGCCGAATGCCTCATATCTAATCTGAGCACGGAATCTGATTTCCTGGTGATGACACATTTGCCATCACCTTCCCCCAACCCCCCCCAAATATTTATGTTTGACGGCTAGAGAATAACTTTATAACAACAAAAACAATGGCTATCATTTGTATAGTACTTTAAAGGTCTGCCAAGCTTTTGCAGGTATTATCTTATTTGACCATCATCTGGAAAATAAGTGCGACTATTACCCCCATTTTACAACTGAGAAAACTGAGGCAGAGGTTACACTCTGGTCGTGGTCACACAGCTGGTAAGTGTCCATGACTGGATCAAAATACAAGTCTTATAACTCTAGAGCCAGTGTTCCATTTACTACAACACCAATTTTATTATATGTCATTCTGTTTCTCTCATATATCGTAGGGTATTTTAATCTTATAATGAGAATTAATATTACTTGCCATTACTCTGAAGTGTAGTATTTTTGAGGGGTTAGCTAAAAGGAAGTATATGTAAACAAAATTATTTCATTATGTTATTTACATCTATCAATTATATAAACCAAAGGAAATTATGACTGAATTCAGTATATTTTTCTGGGTGTTGGGAGATGTGTGGGTATCTTTATTTTTAAAATCAGCTGGGATTATGAGTTAATTTACCAATGCCTTTGGATTGCTTCTGTACCTCACTTTTTCAGATGTTAACTGAAAATATAAAAGGTAATTGTCTAGAATAAGATATATACAAACATAGGTTGCAAACACAATTGTCCTCATTGCAAAATAAAAAAATATTATGCAAAAAAAAAAAGAAACAGAGTTGGTGAGCATTAAATAGCTTCCAAAGTTAATGATGAGATCAGCTTCGTTGCTAGGAATGCAACCTATTTGATTTCTCTAGCCTACACTTCCATTTTTAAAAGTTCTATGAATATAAATATTTAAAATTCAATAAAAAATCCATGGACTAATGACTGGTTTCCAAGTTCGAAGAAGACTACTCAGTCTTTCAGGTTTTCTGAAAACATCTGGCACAGGGATAAGAGAAATTAAATTCATATTAGAACTGCTAAACTACTTCTGGCTTCTTAGGGAAAAGACGGTGGGATAAGGAGCAAAAGATGAGGAAAGGGCTTAAACTGGTAAGAAGGAAATTATACAAGTGATTTGGAAGGGTTTGGACTACTGAAATTGGTCAGAAATTGAATCTAGGGAAGAAAATTTTGGGAGAAATTAAGAAAAATTTGAAAAGTAACCCCCAGGTCTAAATACAGGATCAAAGGCAAATTAAATAGGATATTAAATAGACTAATGAGGATTTGTAGTTATTCAGTTCTGTCTCTTGGTAGACCCCATTTGGGGTTTTCTTGGCATAGATACTAGAATACTTTGTCATTTCCTTCTCCAATTCATCTTACAGATGAGGAGAGGCCAAACCAGCTTAAATGATCTGCCCAGGATCACACAGCTAGTTAAGTATATGAGGCTTGAAGCTGAGCTCATGAAAAGGAGTCAGGATTCCTGACTCCAGGCCCAGCATTCTAGTCACTGAACCACCTAGCTGCCCCTCAAGAGTATTGAGGATTAAAGATAATTAATGAGAAAAACCAAAAAGGAAGACTAAAAAGAAAAAGATTAATCGACTATAAAGTGGGTGAAATTAGTCAAGAGATAAAAAGTTGCTTTAAGGGGAGGTGGGTGTGGCTGTGTAACTGCAGCTAAAAATGAAGAAAATAAGTTGAGCAATATTAGCAAGTTATTGAGGTGGCAGTAAATGCCCTAAATTTTAACTTAAAACTAAAACTTAAGGTTGATAAGTAAACACCAAAAAGGAACAAGGCAGGCTTGCTGAACTTTTCTACTCGATTACCAGTTATCTCTTATTGCCAGATGTAAGGGCCTTTTCCCTATCGCTTTTAACTTCTCTGCACACTTTGTCATTGTCAGTCACTTTCTCCACTCTTCTCTAGTTTAAGACAAGGCTTTCTCCTACTTATCTAATCATTCTTTCTCAGGCTCCTTTGCTGGATCTTCCACCCATGTCATATATACATCAGTTATGAGTATCCCCCAATGCTCTATATTGGGCCATCTCCAGTTGTCCTGATCTGTATCTTACCACTGGACCCAGATGGCTTCGGAACAGAAAGTGAGGCTAGTGACTCTGCGCAGCTCTCCCTCACTTACATCCACTTTACCTGCAAGTCATGGCATCATCTTCCTGATACCATGGTCCTCTTGGAGAAGAACGAACAAACAACGATCTTGGGCCCTCTTTTCTTCTCCCTCATCAGCTACTGTGGTTTCAACGATCACCTCTTTGCAGATGACTGTCTGAACTATCTATCCCGCCCTAACCTGACTCCTTCCTCCTAGACTCACATCTAAAACTGTCTCCATAACTGAATGTGCTGGAGACAACATGTCCAAAACTGAATTTATCTTTTTCCTTCAAACCTTCCCTTCTAACTTCTCTATTATTGAGGGCATCACCATCCTCCCAAACTCAACAATCTAGTTGTAATTCAACTCCCTTACTCTCTCATTCCCAATAACCAAACTATTGCGAAGTCTGTAGATGCTGCCTTTGTAATATTTCTGGTATCTACCCCTCCTCTCTAGATCGTCTGAATTCATCAAGAAAACTTACTAAATTTTCTTATCTCCTCAGCTGGGATATCAACTCACTGTCTCATCATTTTTGTTGTCATTTCCAATGTAAAGGTTATTCTCCTTTTCAGAGGAAATTAAAAAATAAAAAAATGAGCATTTCTTTTTTGTCTCTGTTGTCAGTTACCATCCCATCCATGCTGAGCAGAGGTCCTATCCATTTGATTCTCCTTTTTTTCCAAAAACTAAAACCCCATTTTGCTGTCTTTAGCTCCCCTTATCAGCCAAGACTATTTTAAGCTTTAACTCTCCTGATACTACTTTCACAGGACCATGTCACACTCTTAAATTTACCCTCTACCATTCGGTTTAGCATCTACCTTCCTTATCTCTTTTTAAAGTGTAAACTGGTTGGAGTTCCTTGTTCATTCTTACTGATTTCTTCAGACAAACCCCATTTTTCTTTTGGAAACGAACTGTTTCTCTTTCGTCTTCATAATATTCACAAGTATCTCCCATTCCTTTGGATTGACTTCCCTGAAGCATTTTACACAATAAAATCCTTCCTTTCCTCTACACCCAGTGTGGTATGCTTTCCTAAAACCTAGGGTACATAACAGACTATGTCTAGATTTCCTCTCCTTTGTCGTATCTCTAGGAGGTAGTTTAATTAAATTAAAAACTTTTTCCACAAACTACCTCCTTGTTATTGCTGTTGTGTTCGTCCTTCCTTTTTGAAGAGACTGTGATATCAGAGAAACAATGACATGACTTATACTTGACTTTGTTTTGAGTGAGGGAGGGCTGTGCAAGGTCACCAGCCTTACTTTCTCCTCCAAAGTCATCTGAATCCAGTGATAAGATACTCATCAGGATGAATGAAGATGGCCCAGGATGCAATGGGAAACATTAGCTTTTTAGGCTAAGGCCTTTTCAGGTACTCATTTAAAGTGAGGTAATGCTCATTTGGTGAACAGGCCTCCTTAAAAAATAGTCAAGGGGGATGGCCCCTTTAAATAGAAAAGAAAAATAAATGAAATCTAGCTGGGAGGGGGCAGGAGCCTCAGAAACTTCTGGACACCATACACAAAAGCTTTATGGAATGACCAAATAAATGATGCTCACGATGCCAAAATTTAAGCTACACATAAAGCATTTGGATCTTTTTCATATTGTGATTATCCCTAACCTGAATATTATACATTTAATAAGTGTAAGGTATTTTTCCATAAGAGTAGACACTACTAGGATAGATCTGTACAAATTTATCTTCAGAAAATATGACCAGAAGCATTTGCTCTACTAAAGGTACACCAGGAATGTCATCTTCAACATTCTTTTTACAGCAGAGGTAGTCTGAACCAGATGAAAATGTAATTGGGAAACACTAAACAAAATAAATAAAAATACAATAAAATATAGATAATATTAATTTGTAGTTTGCAGTATGCAGCCTGCAGGGATCTGTTCCTATTTGACTTACATTACTGCTATACATGACTTTTAGATATTTGTCCAAAAAAACCTCAAAAGATAAAAATCCAAACTTCTTACTATTGGTTCCAATATTTTACATATTAGTAACCTGTGACTTTGGAGTTGATTACTGGTCCTGGAGTCAGGAGGACCAGAGTTCAATTTTAGTCTCAGACACCTGACATTTAACTAGCTGTGTGACCTTGTGATATTTAACCCCAATTGCCTGGCTTTTCCCACTACAAGAAAAAAAAAAAGAAAAATTTACCTTAAGATCTATGAATAGAGGAACAATTTATAACCAAATAAGACATAGAGAGGGTCACAGGATATAAAATGGATAACATTTTGATTACATTAAATTAAAAACTTCTTGCCCAAATAAAGTCAATGCATTCAAGATTAGAAGGAAAGTAGGAAACTGGGGTGAAGAGGGAATTTGACAGCAAGTTTCTCTGATAAAGACTTTATTTCTCAAATATATAGAGAAGTGAGTCAAATTTATAAGAATACGAGTCATTCCCAAATTGATAAATAGTCCAAGGATATGACAAGTAGCTTTCAGAATTCAAAGCTACTTAAAGTCATATGAAAACAAAATGTTCTAAATCACTATTGAGTAAAGAAATGCAAATTAAAACCACCTCAAACCTAGCCAATAAGACAAGAAAGGAAAATGACAAATAATGGAAAGGAAGTGGAAAAATCAAGACACTAACGTACTATTGGTGGAGCTGTGAACTGATCCAACCGATCTGGAGAACAATCTGGAAGCATCCCCAAAGGGCTATAAAACTGGGACCCAGCAATATGACTGCTAGGTTCATATTTCAAAGAGATCAAAGAAAAATGAAAAGGTCCCATGTATACAAAACTATTTACAGTAGATTTTTTTTTTGTGGTGGCAAAGAACTAGAAACTGAGGGGCTGCCCATCAACTGGGGAATGGCTGAGCAAGTTGTAGCAAATGATTGTGATAGAACATGACATACTGTAAGAAATGACAAGCAGGATGGTTTCAGAAAAACCTGGGAAGACTTATATGAACTGAGATAAAGTAAAATAAGCAGAAGCAGGAGAGCATTGTACACAGCAACAGCAATACTGTAAAGATGATCTACTGCGAAAGACTTGGCTATTCAGATAAATACAGCGATCTCAGGCAATCCCAAAGACCTAGATGACAAATGCTATTCACCTCCGAGAAGGAACTGATGGAGTCTCAATGCAGACTGAAGCATAATTTTTTTCACTTTATTTTCTTGCTTTTTTTTTTTAAACATGGATGACATGGAAGTGTTTCACATGATTTCATATGTGTAAATGATACAACACTTCCTGCCTTCACAATGGCTGGGGAGATAATTTGGAACTCAAATTTTTTTTTTAAATCAATGCTAAAAGTCAGTAAATAAATAACCATTTTCAAAAAACAAAGAATTTACCTTTCTCTGGATGCTTCATCTGGAATACCTAAGCAAATTTCTCTGTCAAACCTTCCTGCACGCCTCAAGGCGGGGTCTAGTGAATCTGGTCTGTTTGTCGCTCCAATTACTAACACCTGCGCTGTAGCGGCCAGATTATTCAAATCTAAAAGAAAATAATCAATCAAGGAATTGGTGAAAATATTAACCCTTGGGATTTATCTTAAATATGCTGTTTCACAATAAACAACTGACACTGGCCTACAAAGGGTCCACTGCATACATCTAATTCCAGGAAATAATTAAGATTGTTGTTTCTCATTATTTATTTCTACACAGATCTTCTTCTAACTGCAATAGTTCATCTACAATATCTGAGTAGAAATGTGCAATTATAGCTCCCATATTTAGATAACCTAAGACAGAGAAGTTAAATGATACAGTCCTAACTCTAACAATGAGTTTTCCTTCCAACAGTGAGAATTTTCACATACATGAATCTGATACTTTTACTGCTCAATTTGAGTTGAACAATCCCAAAGGACTCCTATGAAAAAATGCCATCGACCTCGAGAACTGATAAACTCAAGTGCAAACTGAAGCATAATTTTCTCATTTCTTTGCTTTTCTTGCTTTTTAAAAAAGTGACTAATATGGAAATACGTTTTGAAGGATTTCACATGTACAATCTATATTATATTGCTTGCCTTCTCTGTGAGTGGGGGAAGGAGGGAATATGGAACTCAAAAGTTTAAAAGAAAACAATGCTAAACACACATGCATGCATACACATACACACACTTACTTTTTAAGAGAAAAAAAAATTTATTTGAGTTATTTGTGCCATCCAATCCTGAAGGGGAAAGATGATTGTTAAATTCCAATTGTAGCAGTTAAATAAATTCTGAGTAAAACACTAAGTAAAAAAAAAGTACCCATTTGGAAGTCTTTAAGGAAATCTCAACAAAAAACCTCAACTCTTATGCCACTAGGTATCCTGCTACTATGTTAAGGTTCCTTAGCATTTATATAAAAATCAATACCATATAATTTGTGCACTGCTTTTGCATTATGCTTACAAAGTTTTCTATCCTATCTCTACCTCATACAGGATGTGAGGCTGGATGTTAAGCATGAAGATAAGATTCATATATTCGTCTTCATTTGCATCCCTTGAGTCTTCAGTGCCATGTTCTAAAATGATTTGGCCAATTAATCAGGAAGATAAACAATTTATTTAATCACTAGCATGAAAAAGAACCTTCTATGAAGACTCTCTAAAGAGAAAAGCTGATAAAATGCCCGCTCTTGGTACAGAACACTACATTTGTTTTTGGACAAAAATGACAGGTTGGTTAATTTTACTGAACCACCTTTTCCCTGCCTCATCTTTCCTTTTTAAAAATCTGTGTTACAAGGGTGGACTCCCTGGGTGGAGAGGGGAATAGATTCATACACAAAGGAAATGCAAAAAAAGGTATCAATAAAAGTAAGGTAAAAAAGAAATAAAAGTACTCCTTTCTTTTAAAACGAAATAAAATTAGGGGTAAGGTAATCTACCAAAGCTGGGATCTTATTCTGATTACAAAACATTTCTAGAGTAAATTTCAATTTTATATTTTTCTCAGAACTCATTACAAATAACATATTGTCTGAATTACAAAGCATTTTAAACAAAATATAGCTTTCTAAAACAGAGTAATGAAGCTAGTTAACAAAGCTTGATAGAGGTTCTTAGAAGAACTGCTTTAATGAATAAAAGTCAATTTATAATTAGCATAAGGAAAAGGCTATCTGAGTATGCAAAAACAATTAAAAATAACTTTTCTCAAGTATTTAAATATTCTCCACCAAAAGTACAGCACAGGTACTTGGGTTCTGCTCATCCTTCTTGACCTTTCCGCAGCAATTGCCACCACTGAATGGCACCTCCTCTCCTGGTCGTTCTGACATGCTTCTGGGTCTCCTTTTCTACCTATATGGTTGCCTCTCCTTAATTCAATTCAACCACCATTCATTATTCACTTACTGTGTGAAGATATTACGAGGCAATCAGGACTGAAAAAAAAGCCCAAAATAGTACAGTCCCTTGACCTCAGGAAGCTTATTATTTAGAGAAAGCATCTATAATATTCTTAGAAAAGTAAAACAAAAATTCAATTACCTGTAACAACTCAAATTATGTGAATATTCCCACTCAAATGTTACTGTGCCAAAATACAACTGTCTGATAATAACCATGGCAGGTTCCAGAAGATCAGAAAGGCAAAGAAAGGAAAGGGCTTATAGACAGAAATGAAACTATGGTTCAAGCCACTGAAGAGCCATGACAAGTTCCTTCAGGTACCAAGAATATGCGGTTACCATTCCCCCTCAACCTCTCCATGCAAGTATCCATCTGGATAACATTCCTATCATCGTGACTCGCATCCCCCATGACCAGGAACAGAGCTACATCCTGTCCAGGTATTATCAAAGATTACAATGCAAGAAGAGCTCATGGTTGATTATTTGGAGAATGGGTAGTGGGGGAGGGGAGGAAGGCAAAAGTTACTTAGGAATTCAAAAAAAATTGACTTATCCTTATTAAAGCACAACTAAGGTACTAAATCCTAAATCCCCCTGACAGTCTAATCATGTTCATTCTTCCTGCTGTCAACCTTTTTTTGCCAAAGATTTTGCTTCTCACACTGCCTCATTCTATCCACCAACCTATTACTTATACTCTTACCCTTTTCCCACAAATTTTTGTCAGTGTACATTTAGAAATCCAACCTACAAATGGGACCCAGAAAACTTTAACATTTATGCATGTGGTGAAGAATGATGACATTAAATAACCACAAAATACTATAAAGAAACCTGGCTTGGGTGGGAAAATGACAGGGGAACAGAAGAATGGGAAAACATAGGAAAATCTACTCTCAGTTTGCTGATCATCTACACTGAATGCCAACCCAAGTACAGTCCTAGGGTCTTTTTTTCTCTATCTGCTCTCTTTCAGTGATCTCAACTGGAATGGAGTTCACTTACCAGCTCTACAGAAGGAACATTCAAATCAATACATAGATCCCTAATTTTTTCCCTGAAATGTACATAAAGCCTTGCATTGCAAAACTACTAGAGAAGTATCCACTTGGATATCCTGCTAGCAACTTAAAACTTAAGGAGTTTCAAACTAAAATTCTTTTCTCTCCCCCAACCACATATCCTTCCTTGAAATTTTTCTATTGTTGTTAATGGCATCACTATCCTCTAAGAGACTCAAGTTCAGAACCTGGAGTTTGTTTTTAACTCTTCCCTTCTACTCCTCATCCCAAGGAGCTGCCAAATCTGTTCTCTCTACCCCATTTACAGTCACCGTCCTAGTTCAGACCAGTACCATCGTTCTCTGGATTACCATAGAGTCTCCTGGTCTCGTCTTTGTCCCTCTTCAAACGACCCTTCTTGCAGAGGCCAGATTAATCTTCCTAACGTACAAAACTGACACTCAAAACCCTTCCAACGCTCTCTATGGGATTAAACACAAACTCCGAAACCTGGCAACAAAGAAACTCAACAGTCTGGCTCAGACCTAACTTTTCTACCCAACTTCCTATTACTCATTCCACTCAAACATTCTACTTTCCAGCCAAAGTTGACTACTAGCTATTCCATAAACTAATTAGGTTCTTCTAGGGATTTAAAGCAGGAGATAGAACCATACAAGCAAATTCTACAACTGCAGGTTTTAATGATATGAAATAAACCAATCTAGTGCATTCTTAATCATCTGGTTCCCTCTTCATTGCCCTCAAATTTTCTAAGTTTCCCCAACCTTAAAAAAACCTTCACTAAATTCCATCATGCCCTCAAGATAGCATCGTGCATCTCTTCTCTCTCAGCTTAATTCCTTGAAAAAGTTGTTTAAATTTGTATTTACTTCCTTTCCTCTTGTTCCTTAATGCTCTGCAACCTGGCTGCCAATCTCACCACTCAACTAAAACTACTCTCTCCAAAGTTATCAATCATCTCATACCTACCAAATTTGATTTTCTCTCCTTGGTACTAAATACTTACCTATGGGGGAAAAAAGGGAACAAATAACACTAATTTTCTAGGCTATATGGAATACTGATGGACAGACAAGCTTTCATTTATTCTGGATGCATGATGACCTGGAAAAATTCTTGAACAGGACGAAGAGAAGTAATTGGATTGTTTTTAATGACTCATAGACTTTCCTAAAAGACCAGCTTTTTCATATCAATATTATTAAGGTGATACTATACGGCTTTGGGTTACAGAATATCACCACGAAGAACTAAAGTTGAAGATCATTCAAAGGGCAAGTGAGAGATGAAAGGGGATGTATTGCACAGAAGCAATACCACTGGAATGGTATTGATGTGTGAGCAGAAAAGGAGACAGACTAGCCATACTGTGAAAATAAGGAATAGTTAACAAGACAGTCCTTATTGGATAAGACTTGTAGGTGGAACAATGGAATGTGTGGCCCTTTCTCTGGGCCTTGGAAAACAACCAGATTTAAACAGCAGAACTTAGCAAATCCAGATGACAATTCAATTTGGCTGGCATGTGTTATTTCAACAAGAGGTTTAGAGGAAAGTTCCAACACAATGCTAGACTCCCTGGGGAGGCTTTCTGGATGAATATGGTCAACAGTAAGATAAAACCCAGCTAACTATCAAAGTATTCTCAGCAGTCCTTGATACATTAGGCACTTAAGAAATTTTGCTGAAATGAATTCTTTTCATGATCTTGTTCACACCATGTATTTACTTAGTAAAAATTCATGTCTGAATAAGCAGCAATTCCGAATGGAATCAAAATGCATAATGATTTTTTAAAATAAACCTTAAAAATGTGTACTGAAAACACCACTATTTGTAGTATAATCATTTAAGTTGTGGAATTTTATGTTCTGGCTTAAAGGCTATTCCTTTCAAGTCCTATATTCTTTTCAAAGTTGATTCAGGTTCAAAGATGCTGGAGTTTTTAAATGGTATGCCTCATGTTCTCACATCTAATGAAAAAGATAACTGGACTTAAAGTCTTAAAAACTGTGCTTAAGTCCCTTTCCTATTGATGATTAATGCTGTAACCTTGGGTAAGTCACTTCATTTCTCTAGTATTCAATTCTGTAACGGGTAAAAATGCAGATAATACTAGTTACACAAACAAGTTCAAAGAATGATTTAGAATGGCTAAGATAAAGTATATAATGTATTTTTTACTGTACAGCACTATAAACATGAACTATATAATCTTAATGATCCCTAGTATGGAATCTTAAAGAGCAAACTATTATCAGGAAGACATACCGAGGCTTAAAAGTCAAAAGAATACAGGATACAAGTAACCAAAAAAGAAATAAACAGATTGACTTTTTAAGTTGCAAAAAGTTACACAAATACCAATGTCATCAAGCACATTTCTGCTTCAGATTTAAACAAATACACAAACCACATATCTAGTCCTAAGAGTCTGGTGGAACTGGCAGGGTCAGTCCCCTTAATGAAAATTATACTTTTAAAAAAGAATATTTTTCAAACAAGTATTTATTTTAAACTAACCATCCATGCAGACTAGGAGCTGGGCCACAATTCTCCGTTCCATGTCTTTTGAAGCAACTTCTCTTTTGGGGGTGATAGCATCAATTTCATCAATAAAAAGGATGCAAGGTGCATTTGACTAAAAATAAGAATGCCATGGTAAGTGATTCATGAAGATATCAACCATACAAAGGTGAATAATAAAACAAGTTATGGAGACATTCACATAATTAAAAACTTGGAAGTTTTAAGATCACAGATTAATACCAATATCTTTGACCCAAAGGGAATCTAGATGGTTCTGACAAGGAATACAAGCAGATAAGAGTTGGAAAAAAAAACCCCTGGATTTCAAAAAAATAACCCTTTATTAAGCACCTACCATGTTGTAGGCATTGTGCTAAGGATGAAAGGACAACCACAAAAAAAGAAGACAATATTACATATACAGATACAAAACAAATACAAAGGCATTTCCAGGGGAGAAGATCAGGAAAATGGGAATATGGAGAACATGGTGCTTAATGAGAGTTTTTAAGGACAGGAGGAATTCTAAGCAAGAGGGACAGCCAATACAAAGACATCATCGATGGAGTGTCATGTGTGAGGAGAGTAACAAGGCCAGTTTGGATGCACTGTAGAGTTCAAATGAATGAATGGCTGGCTGTAAGTTCTTTTTATGTGCCAAGCACTGTGATGGGAATACACACACACGAAAAAATTACTGTGCTCTAAGAGCTTAGATTCCAATGGGAAATGTAACAGAGGGGGGAGGAGCCAAGATGGCAGAGTAGAAAGACTCACGTATGCTCGCTCTGAATCCACAGTCCATAAATTTCCTGTAAAAAGAACTCCCCACAAATTCTGGAGCACTGCAAGCCGTGCAGAAACAGAGTAGAAGAGATTTCCGTTCCAGAGAGCCCTGGAAAGCTGTCCCCAGGGGTCTGTCGTGCTCTGGACGCAGAGCCCAGCCCTGTGCTGCCCTGGCCGCGCAGCCCCAGAGGAGCGGATCCGAGCAGACTTCAGGGACGGAATCTCCGGTGGCCACGAAGGTCCCTCCACCCACAGGCGCACAGGGCAGTGAGAGAGACATCTGGGTTGGCCGAGAGGGGAGTGGGGTGTCTTGGGCCCCCTTGGGAGGCAGCAGCAGCGGCAGAGGCCATGACTCCCAGAGCAACTGCAGGAGCTCAGGGCCATTACCGAAGGTCTCTGCATAAACCCCCTCAGGGAACTGAGCCTGGGAGGCGACGCTGCCCCCACCCAAGCACCAGAACTTAAGCTCACATTGAATAGCAGCCTCTCCCACCGTGGAAAGCCCTGAGGTTGGGGAGCAGCATTTGAATCTCAGACCCCAAGCACTAGCTGGGCAGATCTAGGCGGAGGTGGACAAGAATCTCAGAACTCAAGTAACTGGCTGGGAAAATGCCCAGAAAAGGAAGCAAAATGAGACCATAGAGAGCTAATTTCTTGGGAAAGAGATGTTCCTTCCCCCCTTCATTTCTGATGATGAAGTACAATGCCTGCCATCAGGGAAAGATGTGGAGGTCAGGGCCTCTCTATCCCAGACATCCGAAGTGTATGTCCGGTGGGCTCAGGCCATGGAAGAGCTCAAAAAGGATTTTGAAAATCAAGTTAGACAGGTGGAGGAAAAACTGGGAAGGAGAAATGAGAGAGATGCAAGAAAAGCATGAAAAGTGGGTCAATACCTTGCTAAAGGAGACCCAAAAAAATGCTGAAGAAAATAACACCTTGAAAAATAGGCTAACTCAATTGGCAAAAGAGGTTCAAAAAGCCAAAGAGGAGAAGAATGCTTTAAAAAGCAGAATTAGCCAAATGGAAAAAGAGGTTCAAAAGCTCACTGAAGATAATAGTTCTCTCAAAATTAGAATGGAACAAATGGAGTCTAATGACTTTCTGAGAAACCAAGAAATCACAAAACAAAGCTAAAAGAATGAAAAAATGGAAAAGAATGTGAAATATCTCATGGGAAAAACAACTGACCTGGAAAATAGATCCAGGAGAGACAATTTAAAAATTATGGGACTACCTGAAAGCCATGATCAAAAAAAGAGCCTAGACATCATCTTTCATGAAATTATCAAGGAAAACTGCCCTGAGATTCTAGAACCAGAGGGCAAAATAAGTATTCAAGGAATCCATCAATCACCGCCTGAAAGAGATCCAAAAAGAGAAACTCCTAGGAACATTGTGGCAAAATTCCAGAGTTCCCAGGTCAAGGAGAAAATATTGCAAGCAGCTAGAAAGAAACAATTCCAGTATTGTGGAAATAAAATCAGGATAACACAAGATCTAGCAGCTTCTACATTAAGGGATCGAAGGGCATGGAATAGGATATTCCAGAAGTCAAAGGAACTAGGACTCAAACCAAGAATCACCTACCCAGCAAAACTGAGTATAATACTTCAGAGGAAAATATGATCTTTCGATGAAACAGAGGACTTTCAATCATTCTTGATGAAAAGACCAGAGCTGAAAAGAAAATTTGACTTCCAAACACAAGAATGAGAAGAAGCATGAAAAAGTAAACAGCAAAGAGAAGTCATAAGGGACTTACCAAAGGTGAACTGTTTACATTCCTACATGGAAAGACAATATTTGTAACTCTTAAAACGTTTCAGTATCTGGGTAGTTGGTGGAACCACACACACACACATACACACACACACACACACACGCACACACGCACACAGAGACAGAGAGCACAGAGTGAATTGAATAGGATGGGACCATATCTTAAAAGAAATTAAGGTAAATGGTGAGAGAGAAATGTACTGGGAGGAGAGAGGGTGAAATGGAATGGGGTAAATTATATCTCATTCAAGAGGCAAGCAGGAGACTTTTTAGTGGAGGGAAAAAGAGGAGAGATGAGAAAAAAACATGAACTTTACCCTCATCACATTCCACTAATGGAAGGAGTAAAATGCACACTCATTTTGGTATGAAAACCTATCTTACAGTACAGGAAAGTGGGGGAGAAGGAGATAAGCAGGGAGGGAGGGATGATGGAAGGGAGGGCAATGGGAGGAGGGAGCAATTTGAAGTCAACACTTTTGGGGAGGGTCAGGATTAAAACAGAATAGAAAAAATGGGGGGCAGGATAGGATGGAGGGAAATATAGTTAGTCTTATACAACACGACTATTATGGAAGTCATTTGCAAAACTACACAGATATGGCCTATATTGAATTGCCTGCCTTCCCAAGGGGAACGGGTGGGGAGGGAGGGATGGGGAGAATTTGGAACTCAAAGTTTTAGGAACAACTGTTGAATATTGTTCTTGCTACTAGGAAATAAGAAATACAGTTAATGGGGAATAGGAAGTCATCTGGCCCTACAGTACAAAAGAGAAGATGGGGACAAGAGAAGGGAGGGATTAGAAGAGAGGGCAGATTGGTGATAGGGAAAATTAGAATGCTTGGTGTATTGGGGTGGGTGGAGGGGATAAATGGGGAGAAAATTTGGAACCCAAAATTTTGTGAAAATGAATGTAAAAAGTTGAATAAATTTATATTAAAAAAAAAGAAAATGTAACAGTAATTTCAAGTTAATAATAGTAGGTGGGGGGAAGAGTTAAAGATCTTCAACGCACATTAATAGGCCTCAATACCTTTTATTAATTTCTACTGAGGTAATGGGTCAAAGGGTTCTGCCCTCTGGCTCTAAAAAGTATATAAATACTCTGAGGTGAGGTTTCATTTTGGGGCTTAGTTTTTGGAAGAAGGTATGTGTGTGGGATGAGACTCTGGGAAGCCACTAAGGAGCACCCCCCCCTCCAACCCCCTACTTCTGGCTTTGAAAAACCCAGACGTTGGTGCTTCTCACTCTGTTAACTATGTATATATGGCCAGACAGCTGAATCTGTCTGTTGATCTGTCTTGTATGTATTGCTTATTATCAGACGTTGGAAGCCCTGTTGATCTTTATTTATCTTTTTGTATTTTCTCTGATGTTCAAGGTACTGACTTTTCCCCCGAACTAAGTAAATGATATATGTGCTTCATTAAAGTAGATTGCTGACCCTTCAAAAGTTACCTTCCTTTTATTTTTTTTTAAATTTATTTACTTAAGTTTTCAACATTCATTTCCACAAAATTTTGGGTTCCAAATTTTCTCCCCACTTCTCCCCCCCCCACCCCAAAGTGCCAAGCATTCTAATTACCTCTATCACCAACCTGCCCTCCCTTCTAACATCCCTCCCTTCCCTTATCCCCATCTTCTCTTTTGTCCTATAGGGCAAGATAACTTTCTATACCCCATTACCTGTATTTCTTATTTCCTAGTTGCAAGACAATACTCAACAGTTGTTCCTAAAATTTTGAGTTTCAACTTTTCTTCCTCCTGCCCTCCCCACCCACTCCCTTTGGGAAGGCAAGCAATTCAACATAGGCCATATCTGTGTAGTTTTGCAAATGACTTCCATAACAGTCGTGTTGTGTAAGACTAACTACATTTCCTTCCATCCTGTCCTGCCCCCCATTTCTTCTGCTCTCTCTTTTGACCCTGTCCCTCCCCAAGCATGTTGACTTCTAATTGCTCCCTCCTCCCACTGCCCTTCTTTCCATCATCCCCCTCAACCCTGCTTATCCCCTTCTCTCCCACTCTCCTGTATTGAAAGAGGTTTTCATACCAAAATGAGTGTGCATTTTATTCCTTCCTTTAGTTGAATGAGATGAAAGTAAGCTTCATGTTTTTTCTCTCACCTCCCCACTTTTCCCTCCACTGAAGTCTTTTCCTTTCCTCTTTTATGATATAATTTGCCCCATTCCATTTCTCCCTTCCTCCTCCCAATATATTTCTCTCTCATCCTTAATTTCATTTATTTAAGATATGATCCCATCCTATTCAATTCACCCTGTGCTGTGTGTGTGTGTGTGTGTGTGTGTGTGTGTGTGTGTGATCCCACCAATTACCCAGATACTGAAAAAAGTTTTCAAGAGTTACAAATATTGTCTTTCCATGTAGGAATGTAAATAGTTCAACTTTGGTAAGTCCCTTAGGACTTCTCTTTCCTGTTTACCTTTTCATGCTTCTCTTCATTCTTGTGTTTGAAAGTCAATTTTCTTTTCAGCTCTGGTCTTTTCATCAAGAATGATTGAAAGTCCTCTCTTACATTAAAAAACCTTATTTTCCCCTGAAGTACTATACTCAGTTTTGCTGGGTGGGTGATTTTTGGTTTGAGTCCTAGTTCCTTTGACTTCTGGAATATCCTATTCCATACCCTTCGATCCCTTAATGTAGAAGCTGCTAGATCTTGTGTTATCCTGACTGTATTTCCACAATACTGGAATTGTTTCTTTCTAGCTGCTTGCAATATTTTCTCCTTGACCTGGGAACTCTAGAATTTTGCCACAATGTTCCTAGGAGTTTCTGTTTTTGGATCTCTTTCAGGAAGTATTTGGTGGATTCTTTCAATATTTATTTTGCCCCCTGGTTCTAGAATAGGGCAGTTTTCCTTGATAATTTCATGAAAGATGATGTCTAGGCTCTTTTTTTGATCATGGCTTTCAGGTAGTCCCATAATTTTTAAACTGTCTCTCCTGGATCTGTTTTCCAGGTCAGTTGTTTTTCCCATGAGATATTTCACATTATGTTCATTTTTTTCATTCTTTTGGTTTTATGATTTCTTGGTTTCTCATAAAGTCATTAGCCTCCATCTATTCCATTCTAATTTTTAAAGAACTATTTTCTTCAGTAAGCTTTTGAATGTCCTTCTCCATTTGGTTAATTCTGCTTTTTAAAGCATTCTTCTCCTCATTGGCTTTTTGAACCTCTTTTGCCAATTAGGTTAGCCTATTTTTCTTTCTTTTTTTTTTTTTTAAATTAATACAGTATTTATTTGTCTTCCCTCTGTCAAACCCTGAGCCTGTGGCTTTCCCCAGGACCACCTGGTAAGATGGAGGGGGAGGTATTCACAGGCTGCAAGAGACATGAAAGGACCAGGACGAGGAGGAACATTCAGAAATGTTGGGGGATAAAAATGGCTCCATCACATGGCGAAGAGGATGAGGAAGGCCACCATCAGGCAAAAGAGCCCCATGGCCTCAGACAGGGCAAAGCCCAGGATGGCGTAGGAAAAGAGTTGCTGCTTCAAGGAGGGGTTCCTGGCATAACCAATGATGAGACTTCCAAATACTGTCCCAATACCAGCTCCAGAGCCAGCCACCCCTACAGTGGCAGCCCCAGCTCCAATAAACTTGGCTGCTGTGTCAACGTCCCTTGAGACTGCGCTAGTTTGGAATCCACATCTGGGGACAAGTGAGGTCAGGGGACCTGATGCTGCCAAAATGCTGAGGTTCTCATCTGTCCGAACCTCCGGCCGTTTTAGTACCACTGAAGATAAAGGTCTACTCAGTAGCTGAGAGCTGCTCCTCACAAGGGCAGGGGCAGAGATGGGCTTGGTGCAGGCATACATTCTCAAGGGGTGAGGGGCAAAGCTGAAGAGCTGCCGGCAGAGCAGAGGAGCTAGCCTATTTTTCAAGGTGTTATTTTCTTCAGCATTTTTTTGGGTCTCCTTTAGCAAGTTGTTGACCTGCTTTTCATGCTTTTCTTGCATCTCTCTCATCTCTCTTCCCAGTTTTTCCTCCACCTGTCTAACTTGATTTTCAAAATCTTTTTTGAGCTCTTCCATGTCCTGAGCCCATTGAATATTTATTTTGGATGTGTGGGATACAGAAGCCTTGACTTTTGTCTTTCCCTGAAGGTAAGCATTGTTCTTCCTTATCTGAAAGGATGGGAGAAAATATCTGTTCACCAAGAAAGTAACCTTCTATAGTCTTATTTTTTTCCCCCTTTTTGGGGCATTTTCCCAACCTTTACTTGACTTTTGGGTCGTTTGTCAAGAGTAGGGTATACTCTGGGAATCTGTAAGATCTCACTTCCTCCAAGGTGGCACAATCCAGCATGTACACTGGTCTGGGAGCAGGAAGTGATTTTTTGTGCCCACCTCTCCACAACCACCTGGTCTCTAGTTCCACCAAATCAGCACTGGGGGGCTGATTTTCAGTTAAGCTGTGGGGGCAGGGCTGCCATTCAGTGTGAGACAAAGACCAGCTCCCTCAGGGCCTCTACACAAGGCTGAAGTAATATTCAGCTCCTCAGTGCCCCCAGGGGTTTTTACCCTCCAACAATGGCTGTACGAGCTCTTGTGTGGTCTCTGTGGCGGCTGCCTAAGGCTGGAGCTATGGGAAGGTCCTTCTCCCTTCCCGGCCAGCTGAAAAATCCCTATCACTGACCTTTGGCACCTGTGGGTTGAGGGATCTGTGGACCGTTGCTGCTGGGACTGGGGATTTACTGCTACTGTGACTGGAGATTCCGACTCCGATGTGTCCTCCTCCTTGCACAGCCAAGGCTGGGCTGGGCTCCACTCTAGGTCCTGTGCAGCTGACGTTTCCTGTGGGCCTTTCAGGTCACCCTGGGCTGGAAATCTCCTCCACTCTGCTAATCCAAAATTTGTTGAGAGTCCCTCTCTACAGGTATTTTATGGGCTATGTGGGGAGAGTCTCTGTATGTGTGTCTTTCTACTCTGCCATCTTGGCTCTGCCCCTTACCTTCCTTTTAGAAAAGCAGATCTAAGAACCTGTACAGCAGGCCACCCTGTGTATGCCAAAGTCCTTGCTGTTACAGGGAGAAAACACATATAAGAATGCAGCTACAAGATGGACAAGGCCCAGTAGTCAAGAAGGTGCAGCTCCTGGGTAGATGGCAAAGCATGATATCCTAAATTAAGGTGACCCTCATGAAAAAGTAATTTCAGTCAATGACTCCACTCACTGAAGTGGTTCCTCATTGCCTGGACTGATTCTACTAGTTTTTGTCTGAGTAATGTCAGAGAGCCTAAGGGTTGGTCTGGAACTGAGAAAGCAGTCTGGGTTCCCTTGGTCACTTAGCCACATAGCCATAATAGCCCAGATGCCACCTGACATGCTAAAGAAAGGGATTCTATACTATTGGGTATCATTGCTGTGTTAATCAGTTTTCCTTCAATTTTCCTTTGTCATAATGAAAGGCTTTATGTGGTTAGAGTGCATATGGGCATATGACCAATATATTCTAAAAGAGATATGTATCTACAGAATATTTCATGAGATGATTCCAAACTGATCAAATATAATTTTATAATCTCATCCAGAGTTATGATTTTTTGGTATATCACTCATTATTTGATTCTTATGCTTAAAATATTCTCCTTTCATACAAGATATAAAATGAACTTCACACTGTTAGACAGAGTCTGTAGAAAGTCCCTTGCTAGAAAACTCTCTAAAAATATTGTGAAGCTCCAAGAAAATTTCAACCTGATGTAAGATCAGTAAAGAACAGTAAACTAAATGGATTAAATGCCATTTCTGTGATGTGCTTTCATTTTCAAACTGTCACTCACTGTCGTTTTGTTTCCCATGATTCTGAAAGTAGCTTTTTTTCCCACCAGTTCCTCAGCAAATATTGTCAAGTTATTTTATCATGGTAAAAACAAATAATAACATTCTACTTATTTTTCAGTTATTTCAGCCTAACACAATGTGAAGTAGGTTGGTATTTTTTCAATCATTCTATCCAGAAGCATATATATGCTAAATTCTTTCTATGGTCACAGGCACACTGAGACTCTGTCCTACTGGAAAGGTTTGCATAACTGCAGAGGGTACGAGTCTGTGGATCAGAGTAGAACTTTTGCAACATGGCCAAACAATAAGTTTAAAAAGGCAGGGGGGCGGAGCCAAGATGGCGGAGTGAGAGCAACGACTCACCTAAGCTCTCGGACAAACTCCTCCAGGTACCTCTGAAAGGAGAATCTGACCAAATTTTGGAGGTGTGGAATCAAGCGGGAGACAGACGGTGATGGATTCGGAGCTCAGGTTGGACTGGAAGGTCCACGGGAAGGATCTGTTCCGCAGGGGTGAGCCCACAGTGCAGTGTGGCCAGCCCAGCAGAGCAGAAGAGATCCGAGAAACCTGAGTGTCAGGCAGAACCAGAGGAGCGGCACCCAGGGCGGGAGACAAGCTGAACCGAGTCAGTGAGAGTCGCGGAGCGCCAGATACCAGCGCAGCAGCTCCTGAGACCTTCAGCCCGAAGATCAAACTTCGGTAAGTCACCTACTTGAACTTCCGGGAGCCAGGATGGCGGAGTGATCAGTAAATGCTCTCTCCTCCCCCCTCGATGACCGTGAAAGAGCCATAAAATATCTCCCCAGAAAAATCCCAGATCAGTAGAAATAGAAGAAGGAGACCAATAGTCTCATTACACCTGAGACGAGGAAAATAGCTAAGGGGGATTCCTCCTACGGTGGCAGAGGCAAACCGGAAGGACAGAGGACCCAGGGCAGAAAAAACTTGCACTAGGACCCAGGCAAGCCTCAGCGCCAGGAGAGGAGCCCCAGGAGGGGTGGGAACACGCATTAGCATCTAGGCGTGCCTCAGCTGTCCAGGGAAATCAGAAAGACAATAGGGCAGCTGGGATTACCAGATCCTGAGTTTTGCCTTTGCCTCAGTTCAGCTGAGGAGATCTCCTGTGACCAGACCACTCCCCAACACTTAACAAGCTAAACCCAGGGCTGATCAGGGAAACACCAAACAAAAACCTGCTTTTAGCTTTTTCACACATCAGCTCAACAAAAAGTTCTCTAGCTTCTGACTGAAAGAACCACAAGCCACAACACTCAATCAAAATCATGAACAGAAAAAAGCAGAGGGCCAAAAGAACCACAGAATCTTTCTATGTGGATGAGGACCAAAACACAAACCCCAAAGAGGTCACAGCTGAGACTGTACTTCCATCTGAAACTTCAGAAGGGACTATGAACTGCTCACAAGCACAAGCAGCTCTCCTGGAACAGCTGAAGAAGGAAATAGAAGATAAACTGGCCAATGATTTTAAAATTATTAAGAAAGAATTCACTGATGAGAACATCTCCTTGAAAAGGAAAATTGAACAAATGGAAAAAGAAGTTCAAAAATTAACTGGAGAAAATAAATTCCTGAAAGGCCAAATGGAAAAGGAAGTACAAAAATTAACTGGAGAAAATAGCTTCTTAAAAGGAAAAATTGGGCAGATGGAAAAGGAGATACAAAAGTTAACGGAAGAAAACAATTTGATGAAGATTAGAATTGGGCAAGTAGAAACTAATGACTCAATGAGACAGCAAGAATCAGTCAAACAAAATCTAAAGAATGAAAAGATAGAAGAAAATGTAAAATATCTAACTGGAAAAACAACTGACCTGGAAAATAGATCCAGAAGAGAAAACTTAAGAATTATTGGCCTGCCAGAAACCCAGGATGGAGAAAAGAGCCTGGACAATATCTTCCAGGAAATCATTAAGGAAAATTGCCCAGAAGCACTAGATTCAGAGGGCAAAATAGTCATCGAAAGAATCCACCGTTCCCCTCCTGAAAGGGATCCCAAACTCGAAAAGGCAGTTTAGAGGTAGGTTTAGTCTAGAAGAGCTTAAGATGCCAAGTAAGGTGAATCAATCTGATCCCAGAGAACCAGTGCAATTTACTTACAGTGTGATGTGGTCAGATTTGCACTTTAAAATTGATGAGTTTTGCAAGAATGAGCAAGATACTAAAGGCAAAGAGATCAATTAGGATGCAAGAATCCGGACCAGAGATGTTAAAGTATAAAACAGGGTGGCAGCTACATGAGAAAAGGAATATTTATGTGGAAATGACAAGACCTGGTAACTGAGTGGTCATGTGGGCTGAAATAGAATGAAAGTCAAGTACAATGCCAAGGTTTTAAACCTGGGTAAATAGAAGAATATATTGGTCTATTTGACAGAAAAGGGGAAACCTTGATTCATTGATTTTTGCTCATCACTTAGTACCTGTGTGACCTTGAACAAGTGATTTAACCTCTGTGTGCCTGCTTCCTCATTGGCATTATACCTACATACTAATTATCTCACAAGGTTACTGGAAAGACTGAATGAAATAATGGACATACTAGCTACCTCATAGGAATTTTCTGAACTACAAATAACAATATATTACTTGTTAATATTATTTTTAAGTCCAAGCTTTTTTATAATACACAACTAATGGAAAGTCCAAGATCACTGCAACTGCCAAACACATTAATTTTCCGACCTAATACTTAATTTGATTATCTATGTACTTCTACGAAATGTAGTTCAATGTAAGTATCAAGAGTGAAGCTCATTTTGAGGCATATGGTTACAAGAAGATGGCAAACTCTAAGGTATATACAGTCTACCTTTGTTACATTTTAGAAATGGATGCTTACATGGTGTACAATGAATTAAAAATAAAGAAATGCATTTTAGAGCTGAAGTTCTTAACTTTTTTATTAGGCTGTGGACCCTTTTTGCAGTCTGGTGAAACTTATGGACCCCTTCTCAGGATAATTTTTTTTTTAATAACTGAAAAAATGCCAAATTTCAGAAGTTGGTAAAAATAAAGATGTTAGTGAACATGCATTTATTAAGCACCTACTATTTGCCAGACACTATCCTAACTGCTGGGGATACAAAGAAAGACAAAAAGTAGTTCTTGCTCTCAAGGAGTCATACTCTAATGGGGGAGACAACATGCAAATAAGCTAACTACAGGATAAATTAGGGCTAGTCTTAAGGTTAAGAAAGACTGTGAAAGCCTTCCTATGGAAGGTAGAACTTCAGCTGAGACTTGAAGCCAGGGAAACCAAGAGGCAGAGATAAGGAAGTACAGAGTTTCACAGAGGTGATGATGAAAATGCTTGGGTCAGGAGATAAAGTTTCATGTCTGAAAACTCATTCTTCTTGAACTCTGCTGAAGATACCTTCTCTTTGATACCATCTTGTCTCTAGGTTTTTGGAATACTACTCTCTCGGTTATCTTCCTAACTATGACTGCTCCTTTTCTTTTGCTGGAAACTCAATTCAGGTCATGCCCACTTACCTTGGGTTCCCACAGTGCTCAGTTCTGGTCCCTTTCCTCCTCTCCATCTATAGTATTTCACTGGGTGATCTCAACAGTTCCTACAGATTTATTATCTCTTTGTTAGTAATGACTCTCAAGTCTATCTATTCAGCCGTAACCTCATTTCCAACAGCTTTTCAGACATCTCAAAGCAGATATACAGCATATACCTTAAACTCAATATGTCCAAAACTGAACTCATTACCTTTCCCCCTGACCTTCTCCCCTTCCAAACCTCCAAATGGTTGAAGGCATCATCATCTTCCCAGATACCCAGACTCACAACCTAGATGTCATTCCCAACTCTTTAGTATCTCGACTTCCCTTCCCCTTCACATCCAACCTGTTGCCAAGGCCTGCGGATTTCATCTTTTTAACATCTCTTGACTACAGCCTCTTCTCATATCTGACACTGGCCCCACTCTAGTGCAGGACCCTATTACCTCAAATCTGAACTACTGCAAAAGTCCTCTAGCATGTCGGCCAATCTCCAGTTTATCCCCCCTCTTCAGTCCATCTCCCAATTCAGCTGACAAAAAGATGTCCCTAAAACACAGGTCTGACCATGTTGCCCCCCTCAATAAAATCTAGTTGCTTATCACCTCCTGGGAGGAAATACGAAATCCTTTGTTTGGCTTTCGCAACCTAGCCCACCCTTACCTTTTGAGTCGTCTTACACCTTACCAGCACCCTCTCTTCCCCACTGTACACTCTATGATTCAGTGACACTGGCCTCCCTGCTGTTCCAAAACATTTCACCTCTTGCCTCTGGACACTTTTACTATAGCTATGCGCCATGTCTGGAATGCTCTCCCTCCTCATCTCTGCCTCCTAGCTTCTTTCAAGCACCAAGTAAAATCCCCCCTTCTACAGGAAACCTTTCCCAATCCCTTTTAATTCTAGTGCCTTTTTAAAATTTATCTTATTACATATTTGTTAGGCGGTTGTCTCCTCCACTGGATTACAAGCATACTGCCTTTTGTCTTTTTTTGTGTCCCTAGCACTTAGGACAGTGCTTGGCACATTAGACACTTAATAAATGTTTAATGATTGACTGCCAATGTGAGGAATAGCAAGGAGATAAGCACCACTGGATCACAGAATATATGGAGAACAGTGAGGTTCATGAAATTCTTTATAATACTGTTTCAGAGAGTCAGAGTACGTAGAATTGAAACTTCCTGTGCAAGCTAATATTTAATCATTCAACATTAGGCCTATGGGTGGGGAGGGCAGATGCAATTGGGTTAAGGATAGAAGAAGTCTGGTGGGTAAAGATGTTAGCAAAATATCTGCCACATAGTGGTGCTTAATAAATGCTTATTATAAGTTAAATAAGCTTATTTATATAAGCTAAATTACTTAGCTTATATAAGCTAATATATAATAAAGCTAAAATTACACCAACTCATGAATAGGATACATCTTATTTAAAAGAAAAGTCGGGCTATTCACTGTCTAACTCTCTTTCAAATTACAAATATTTGTGGGGAAAACACACACATAGATGGAAATCTCAATGAGGGTAGGTGACTTAACATGGTCACAGAGCTAGTAAAATCACAGGGAGAATTCAAATTTAGGTCTTTATTCCAAGTCCAACAACCTACCCACTACACCAGAAACATATTATCCAAGTGGAATTTCCATAAGCCAAGTATATCAAGTTACATGAAAAATGGAATGAGAAGGAGAAATAAAAGAAGATATGGGATGGTATTAGAATTGAGACTGAAAAAGAAAGTGACAAGAAAAAATAACTATGTCATTGGGAAAAGTATCATTCACAGAGAACTGATCTTATAGTCCTGTTGGCTAAACAGGTGTTATTACAATTCTCAGAAAGCGAAAAGACTCATAAAAGACTGGTAGTCTGGAGATTGTTTTTGTCTCTTTAAATATAATGATACCAATTACACCTTAAATTAAAATGTTATAAATTTAAGTCATGTCACAAATATAGTTCACTACAGCATTCTTCCTACTACATACACACACCACACACACTCAATGGAGTGCCAAAACAAAGCAAGAATTTTAACTGTATCTTCTTCTGGTTCCTCCCTTATAACTTCTCCACCCCATTTTAAGGTGATCTAGTAAATCACCTACTATCTTTGTTTTGTCTCCTATACATCCTTTTAGCTATTGCTGCAGTAGAATTTCTCATTTCCATTTATAACGCAGTACTTCCAATTAAACTGAACATGTTCATTAGACATAACAAACTTTGTTTCAAACGATGAAGAAAAAATGTACTTGTCCCAGTTTTCATTAAAGAATTAATCACTGTAATAGCTAGCTAATAAACAGTCAAGTGTGGGAACAAACTTGAACTGAATGCAAATACATTATTATGTTTGCAATATTCTTGGGTTGTTTTAATTTTTTAAACCTTTAAGAACTTAAGCTTAGATTAAGACAGAAATAATCCAAAATCTTTCTAGGGAAACATAACAGAATTTCCTCCTCACAAGGGACATCTTAAATTATACTAGCCCCAGTACAGTTTACATTCAAGTTTACAAGTGGTTTTCTTTTGCTGTGAAATCCAATATAAAATATAGAGTATTCTCTTGGACATTCAAGTGGCCTCTAATACCCATCTGTATGTTGTTTCTGTCCTATCATGTCTCTGTCATAAGGCCACTGGGTACAAGGTACTATTCTGATGTCTCAGAAGTCCTCCCCAACTCTCCCCTGTACCAGCAGGCATGCTAACCCATGTCAATCAACTCAGTGAATGAGCAAATGCCAGTAATGCCAGAGAAATAGGAGAAGAGACTAAGCTGAACAGAACCTGCCAATGAAATGGCCTCTGTGTAGCTAGCAGCTGCCTTGACTTACCACAGCCTGTTCAAACAGTGCCCTCAGCTGCTGTTCAGACTCCCCTGACAATCCAGACACAATCTCAGTGGCAGCTACTTTAAGAATTGGCAGCTCAAGTTCCTGCATATGAACACAGAAAAGAATAATGAAACTGCTAAGTTTTAAACTAAATTATTTCCTTCTGACCCAGTCAACAGAAATACACTAATTTTTTTCAAAGTCTAATTTCTAAGGAATGGTTAGCTTTATATACTGACACAATGAAAAAGAAACATATTTTAATCAAGATTTGTTTTTACATTAGCTTTTTTGGACATAGTGCCTGAGGATTTTTAATTCCACCATTGGCAAAGGAAAGCTTGAAGATTATTTTCTTCCTCCTGAAAATCTGGTCTAGAACCAAAGAAGCTATAATCTTTCCCAACTCTAGAATGGGCCAACATATTGTGAAATGTCCTCTGCCTAGGGAACAGGAACTACAGGTGATCTGACAAACCCTGAAAACGTTTTTCCTCCACTTTTAACTTATAAAACAATGGATAGAGTTCAGGAAAGAGAAGCTTCTTTACTAGAAAGATACTATATATGAAGCTAATTGTACCAATGGCAATAAGTAGGGTAATTACAATCATCTTAAAGGTTTACCAACTATTGCTCTAGTAGAAAAAGAAACAGGCTCCTATTCCAACATAAAAAGTCATCCAGAGGAAAAAGTAAGCAGATGACAATTATGGTCATTATCCACTTAGGAGCTAAGTGAATAGAAAGCCTGAAAACCAAACTGGAATGCCATTTCAATTTCCAGCCTTATAAATTAGCACAAATTCAATCACTTTTAAAATAAAGAGAGAAAAAATAATTGTTTCTAAATGACAGCTGTCCTCTTCCTGACACCACCACAAAATAAAGAAGTTTAAAGAGAGAAACAGTAAGCATCAACATTCCTTACCCCAGCAATTGCTTGTGCAAGTAATGTTTTTCCACAACCTGGAGGTCCATGCAAAAGAAATCCTCTAGGTGGCACTACACCGAGGCAGTGGTATACTTCAGGATGACGCATATGAATAAGCATCTTGCACACTTCCTGTCAAGAAAAAAGCAAATAACACTAGTTTGCAAAGCATTTTATCTCATTTGACCAGCACAGCAACCTTGTGAGGTATGCTCTACAGGTATAAAATTTTTCAGATGCAGTAGATTAAGTGACTTGGCTATGGTCATACAACAAATAAAGGATCAAAGAGGAGATTCTAACTCCAACCGTACTTGACTTTAGGTTCAATATTCTTTCTAATATATCACAGCTTCCACTAAGACGACCAAAGAAGAAAATACATTTTTAAGTTGAATTAAATGACCAATTTTTAAAACAAGCAACTTTGTCAAAGTACAACTCAAATGACCGTAAATCAAAGGTGCTGTGTTTTATATCCCTTATTTCTTTTGCCCCTCAATGAAGTCAAAATGCAAAAGGCTGGTATTCACGATGGATACACATTTGACACAGGCAAAAAACACCACAGTCTGTTTCCTTCTGTCACTATCAGCGCAGCAAGATGAAGTCATATTCTCTAGTGTAACTAACCTTCAACGTCACATCATTGCCCCCTACATCTTCAAATTTCACTGTTGGGATCTGTAGCTCTCGTATCTGAGATCTGACTGTCAAGCAGAAAGAAGGAGCATGAAGAATCCAGAATAAATCAACAGGAATCTACTTAATAAGCTCTACTAAGTAAATAACTACAGATAAGGAAATATTGTCTAGTGTATGCTTCTGTATAGTCTTACTCTCACCTGATAAACCTAAAATCATAGGACTCAGCATTTCCCTCTCCCAACAGTAGTTACCTGAAATTTAACGTTAAATATGATCTAATGATACACTCCTAAAACTTACCACCCACATAAATGCAAATTACTCATTAATCTAACCTTTTTTTTGCAAAACATCTTTTATTTCTCCATCTACTTTCGGAAGATCTTCAGTTTTCCTCTTGGTTCTCTTCAGTCTGTTTTTTCTTTTACTTTCATTCTCCAGAAGAGATTTATCTTTTGGATCCTAGAGAGATACCGAATGACATAAGAATACCTGTAAGAGTAGTCAATTAACATGCAGCTTTTAAAATATGTAATTAAGCCAAATCTGAAGATATAATAGAAAAGGCCTTAACATCTCTAGAGAAGTGTACTGTCAAGAATTTCATTTGTTCCTGCCTCTCACATTTTGAATTTCAGACATTAAGAGTTCATGGTTATACTCAAGTAGATAAGGAGAGGACAAAGCCAGCTAAAATTCAAGCATCCAAATTACTTCCAGCTCTATTAAACTCAAAAGAGCTTACCTTTCAGATGTTCCTAACATAGACACACTGCATGCTTTGCTGACCTCCCTGTTTCTTGCCTAGACTCCTTATGGTTCTTGGTCCACCAGCTGACTTCAATTTCAGTTAGAATAGATTCCTATGACATTGTACACAGTCTGGACTGACAGATTCTGACCTGTTACCTCCTGGGTCTTGCTATACCTTTCCTCATCCTGGTTACATGCTGCTTTGCTATCTATGCTTCACTTGACAAGCATCAGAAAATTCATGTATTCTTACTGAGAAAGGTTTTAAAACAGATTTTTAAATACATCATAACACTAGAGAACCTCCATAGTGTTCTGCTACAACAACTAATCATGCAAGGAGGTGACTCTTGATTCTATCATAGCAGAGGATAAGCTCTGGATATTTCTACCATGTTGGAAACTGACTATTCTAATCAAGAGGCACAGTGTTTAAAGAAGACTAATCTTGCAACGTAGGGAGAGACATGTCATCAGCACCTAGCCACCAGAATAATCCTTTTCTTTTGGCCGTGAATACCTATGAAACAGAGAAAATTGCAAAATGACCCTGTCCTTTGTGGCTCCCTTAAAATTCAAGTGACAGGGGAAGCAGGAATGAGGAATCCTACAGTTTTTGGAATTTTCTGGAATTTAGATGCCTGGTACTCTTAAAAGTGAAATCCTTATCTAATGACCAGCAAACGGACATCTTGCTGGAGGAGTTGAATCCTATTAGTCTGATACTTTTGCTACAAATGAATCCAGAAGAAGGAAGTTGCAGTTAAATGAAAGAATGGCATACAGGTGCTCCTTTGAGAAGTAAAGAATACAAATTGCAGAGTTAGTTTTACCATGTCCAAAAAGTCACATACCACATGATTTCATGGGATGGATAGTTTGGTCATCCAGTATTGCAAGATCAATGACAGTATTTGTAAAAATATCACCACAAAAATAACTGCAGCTTCTATATAAACATCAGTTGCTGAGCATAAAGATGAAGAGGAATCTATAAAGTACTCATTAAGTCATTCCACCAAATTAAATCAGCATACATTGTGATACAAGATAACTTCAATACAAAGGTAAAAAAAGGTAAAGATAAGAAAAATCCTTGGGAAAGGATGATTCAGGAAAGAGAAGCCATCTTTCAAGAAATTATCAAGGAGATTCTAGAGGATATTCTAGAACAAGAAAGTAAAATAGAAATTGAAGGCATTCACCAATCATTTCCTGAAAGAAATCCTAAAATGAAAACTTCTATTATTATGGCCAAATTCCAGAGTTCTCAAATTAAGGAGAAAATATTGCAAGCAGTCAGAAACAATTCAAATATTGTGGAGCCACAGTAAGAAAAAGGTAAGATTTAGCAGCTTCTACATTAAAGGATAAAAGGACTTTTTATGATACTCTGGATTACAATTAAGAATCACCTATCAAGCAAAACAGCATAATCCTTCAGTGAGAAAAAAAAAATGGATACTCAATAAAATAGAAGACTCTGAAACACTCCTGATGAAAAGACCCACAATGAACAGAAATTTTGACTTTCAAATACAAAACTTAAGAAAAGCATAAAAAAGTAAACAAGAAAGAGTAATTATAAGGGTTTCAATAAGGTCAAACTGTTTACGTTCTTACATAAGAAAATGATACCCATAATTCCTAAAATCTTTCTCATTATTAAGGCAGTTAGAAGGAGTAGACATAGACAGAGGGAATGGGTGTGAGTTGATGAATATAATGGATCATTGTCTAAAAAAATGAAATGAAGGGGTGAGAGGAATGTACTGGGAAAAATGGAAAAGGGAGCAGGAGAATGGAGTAAATTCTATCACATAAAAGAGGTATGAAAGAGTTTTTACAGCGCAGGGGAAAGGAGGGAATTGAGGGGGAGCATAAAATATTAAATCATAAAAATAATGAGAAATATAGTGTACAATCAAAACAACGCAAACTATTTAAAAGACAACAAAACCAAATACAGTAAAAATACAATAAAAATGATACTAACAACAGAATAATTTCATCTAGAAGTTTAACTTAATTGCCACAACAAGGAGGCCAAAAGTGTTTCTGGGTTAAGGCTATCTGGGCAAAGTGCCTTAGTTAGCAAACATCTGACTCTCAAAGAAGAACAGAACAGGATTGGAGGGAAATTAGAGTTGGCAATCATAACTGTGAATATAAATGGGATAAAGTCACCCATAAAATGGAAAAGGGACAATACAGACAGTTCTAGTATTACATCAATTCATTTTATGCAAATTAGAAACCTCTCCGGCTGCAGAGGCCCATAGGGGCAACTGGGAAATCTGCAGATTGCTCCAGTGAAAACTAGCTGTATACTGTTTACAAGAAACACACAAGTTAAAATTAGGAGTGGAGCAGAACCTATTATGCCTCAGCAGAAGTAAAAAAAAAAAAGGCAGGCAAGGCTATCATGATCTCAGACAAAACAAAAGCAAAATTAGATCTAAATAAAGAGATAAACAAGAAAACTACATTTCACTACAAGGTACCATAGGTTATCAATGCATATTGATACTGAAAATATTTAGCATCAAATGAGTAGTATCTAAATTCTTAAAGGAAAAGTTAAACTAATTCTAGGAGTAAACACAGTAAAACCAGAATAGTGTAAGATCCTAATTTACCCTCTAACCTAGAAAACCATAAAATAAACAAGAAATAAGTTTAAAGAGCTGAACAGAATTTTAGAGAAAGGTATGATAGATCTCTGGAAAATACTGAATGGGAATAGAAAGGAGTACACCCATTTCTCAGCTATGCTTGGTGTGTTCACAAAAAACAACCATGAGTAAATGCATAAAAATCTCACAAACAAATGCAGAAAAGCAGAAATGTTAAAAATATCTTTTTTTCTGACCATAATGCAATAAAAATTACATTCAATAAAGAGGCTTTGAATCATAAATTAAAAAGTAATTGCAAAGCAAATAACTTAACCTTAAAGAATGAGTGGTTCACAGGAGAACTTTATACACAGCAACAACCACAGAATGAGAGAATTTTTTCTGGTAGACTTAGAACTTTATTGCAATGCAAGGACTTAAAAAAAAAATTCCCAATGGTCTCTTAAGGCAAAATGCCTTCCACATCCAGAGAAAAAACTATGGAATTTGATCGCAGAATGTAGCAGATCATTTTCTTTTGTATTACGTTTTGTTTTATGATTTCTCCCATTCATTTTAATTCTTCTATGCAACATGACTAAGGTGAAAATTATTAACAGGAATGTATGTGCAGAACCTATATAAAATTGTATGCTGTCTCAGGGAAGGAGGGGGAAAAAATCTAAGTTATATGGAAGTGACTGTAGAACACTGAATACAAATAAAATAAAATATAAAAATGAAAACAAAAAAGAATGAGTGGTTCAAAGAACAAATCACAGAAACAATCAATAATTTCATTAGAGATAAAGACAACAATGAAACAAAATATCAAAATTTGTGGCTAACAGCCAAAGCAGTACTTAGGGGAAAATTTATATTTCTAAATGCTTACATCAATAAAAGAAAGAGCAGAGCAATAAACTTGGTCATGCAACTAAAACAAATCAAAAAACAACAAAGTTTAAAACTCCAATTAAGCACCAAAACAGAAATCCTAAAAATCAAAGGGGAAATTAACAAAATAGAAAATTTTTTTAAAAATTCTATTAATCTAATAAAACCAGGAAGCTAGTTTTTTGAACAAACAACAAAATATACCATTGGTAAATCTGATTGAAAAAAAATTATCAATAACAAAAATGAAAAAGGTGAACTTACAACTAATGAAATAAAAGCAATTATTCAGAGCTATTTTACCCAATTATATGCCAATAAAGCTGATAATCTTAATGTAATGGATGAATAGTTACAAAATATGAACTGCATAGATACACAGAATCCTTAAATAATTCTATCTTAGAAACAGAAAATGAAGAAGCCGGAACTCCCCAGGATCAAATGGTTTTGCAAGTAAATTCTACCAAAAGAACAATTAATTCCAATATGATAGAAACTGTTTGGAAAAAATAAAGAAGAAATTCTACCAAAATCCTTCTGTCATAAAAATATGGTCTTGATACCTAAACTAGGAAAAGTCAAAGTAGAAAAAGAAAACTATAGGCCATTTTTTCTAATGAATATTGATTCAAAAATTTTAAATATAATCCTAGCAAGGGGAGTATATCACAAAGTGAGCATATCAAAAAGATCATACAATATAACCAAGCTGAATTTATACCAGGAATGCAAGGCTGGTTCAATTTTAAGAAAACTACAACTGACCATATTAACAACAAAATTGTATGACCATTTCAATAGATGCAGAAAAAGCTTTTGACAAAAGACAATACTCATTCACATGAAAAACACTGCAAAGCACAATAGCAAACAGAGCTTTTCTTAAAATGATAAGTAATTGCGATCTTAAGCACTAATATTCTTTACTCTGTAACTAAGCAGGATGTCAGAAATTCCAAATCACAAAACTATTTGGTTTCAGAAATGTTAATTATGTCATCTCAGGTTTTTTAAAATTTTCAAACAAATCACAAATTTTGCCAAATACCTCAGTGTAGGGGGAGTTGAATTTAGAACTGAGAAATTTGGGCTAAAAGCCAGTATTATTAGAGAGTTGCTTAAGATGTCCAATTTCTACCTAAGATGGTAACTAATAATATCCTGAAGGTAAGGGCTAAAAGTAGATCAGATGAAAGACTAGAAACATGAGAAAAGAAAATCAGAAGGGTTAAAAGTCCTACAAATCAGAATAGAAAGTACAGATCTAGAACACATAAGTCTGGAGGAATCAAGTTCTGAAGCTTAAATTTCCTAAGCTCATAAAGGGCACAGGATGACTTTGACCAAAATTTATTTACAATTCCAACTTAGAACCAACTGTTCTGGGGTCATTTAGAACAGAGCCCTTCAGTTCCGTTGTCTCACATTCTCAAGCAGGAACCAAAGCAATCAGGGCAAGGGAAACTGCTGTGTGTCTCACTAAGATTTCCTTAGACTATCTGGGATATAGGTTCCTCAACAGACCAAAAAATAGGTCAAATGATATTAAAATATTATTCCACATTACAGCAGAGAGTAATCAAGAATTTTTGCAGAGATGCTTGATAGGATCCATTGTTAACAAGCAAATCATGACATATAAAAGAAAATTCAAACTCTCTCCTTGATCATTCCAGTAATGCTAATTACTGATGACAAAGCCAAGGCAAAGAAAAAAGGTATATTCCACCCAATAAAGGTTAGTGATACATTTTTTTTTTAACACCCTTCTATATGACAGCATTATAAAGAATCGGGTAACAGTTATATCTATTCATTCTAGCCATTTTCTCAATACACCCATTCATGTGGGGATATCTGGAACTAAAACTGCAATTCTACAAAGCATGTTTTTACAGCTCCTTTCCTCATCAACCAAGTAAAAGGCAATCATACTACTAGAACCTAACCCCCCCCATCAGTGCCCACTAAATCTCAACAGGTTAAAGGCAGTATAGCAAGGTCCTATTTCTTTCATACAGCAGAAATATCTACTTGAAAGAGTACAGACCTAAGAACAATGATTCAGAAGACTGCAGTAAGCTCCTGGAAAAATAAGGCTAAACTATGAAAATGCAAATACCTGTAATTCAGAAATTGGCTTCCTATGGTTTCCTTGCTCATCTAAAAGGTCTAAAAAAGCATTCTCTTTTTTTCCACTTGGGGTTTTATCAATAAACCATCCACCTTCAGAAACCCTGCTAAAAGCAGATGCTGTTGAAGGGAAGACATTCTTTGCCACAGGGAGATTATTTTTGTCTTGTTCAACTGTAGGACTTTCAGGTAAAATGTCAGGATTTCCTTTCCGGTACAATGATAGCAGAGAGTTGTTCATGTGATTGGCAGACTGCAAAAAAAAAAAAGAGTATATAAATGAATCAATAATATTCAGAAAAATGTGACCATCTATATTAACAAGTTTCTTACATCAGCATGACACTTCCATTTACATTCAAACACTAAAAGTGACTTCACAAACAAGTAGTTTACAAAAAAAAATTCCCTTACTCACCACTTAAAATCAGTCATCCAAATAAAACAAAAGCTTTTCAATTCTAGGAATCACACTAAAGCTCTGAATTGATGTCAGATGTAAAGTAAATTGTGTTCTCATAACTGAATCAGTGGGAAGCATCATTTTTTAAAGAATATACAAGTTAAACTACTCTAACTGAAGTGAAAAAAACAATTTTTTAACAGAAAAGTAACATAAAAACAAAGCTTTGATTTGTGGAATTGTGATGTAAATTGTGATGGCCCATTGTGAAAATGACAAGGAGCTATACAGTCTTATAGAGAAAAGCAGAAAAAAGACCTGATATAACAAGAATCCACATGTGGATGTTGCAGTGTTGGCTGATGGAGAATCTGTTTTCTTGATGTTAACTTTAAGGCCAAAATTAGTACAAATGGCAGAGAATCAATTCTTGCATCTCAGTCTCATTGGCTGCACTGAGTGCATAATCATCTGTGAACAAAAAGCCACACAACAACTCTCCCTCCACTTTAGTCTTGCTTTTAGCTTTTTCAAGTTTAACAATTTACTATAGTGCAGTAGCTAACCTTGATGCAATTTTTCTTCCCACTGAAGGTGTCTAACAACACCACTGAGAGCATCAGGCTTAAAAAACATGGGAGCATGCACAAAACCTTGCTTCACTACACTGGTGACAGGGAAAGTACTAGAACATCATCCATTATTCAGAAACTGTGCAAGAATGTCACCATGGAACTGTATACAATACTGACGAAGTTCTTTGGGCAATCAAATTTTGCCATGATTTTCCAAGTGTAGGTATGTATAAAATATGGTTGGAAAGATAAATTAGGTCCCGGATGTAAATGGTTTTACATTCCAAGCAGAGGAGTTTGTATTTGATCCTGGAGGTAATGGTGAGCCACTGAAGTTTACCGAACATCAAACCTATTCTTTAAGAATATCACTTTGGCAGATTGATGAGATAATGGACATACTTGAGACCAAGAGCGTAATTAGGGAACTGTACTGCAATAGCCTGGACAAGAAGTGATAAGAACCTGAACTAGGGTGGTGGCTGTGTAACTCCAGAACAAATACTATCATTTTTCCTTTCATAGAATCTTACTAAAGTTATCAGTTCCCTATGATTATAAATACTTTCTCCATTCTATTTTTGGTACTCCTCCCCATCTTGCCACCATTCTCTACTTTCCCACCTGAATTTGGTTACCAACACATATATGAGAAGAGAAAATAATTCCTAAATAATGTGATGTGTTCTAAGAAACTACCCTGCAGACCATATTAAATGAGTGTTTGTCAATAAAAATGCTTGCCAAGTTAAATGTGTGACTCACCTGTTGATCTGGGAAATCTTCCACATCTGAATCATCATCTGTTTTGTTTGCTATATATCTTAAGTAAAGATAGGAAAAGGAAGAATATTTTTAGAACAAATTATTGAGGATCAGGATAACATTCTTGAAAAAAGATTTATACAATTAACAAAATTAACATACGAAACGAAATAGCCAGACCAAGAATCATCAGGCATATCTCTCTTAAGAGTACTATGCTCCAAATTAGCCAGAAAATGGCAAGAAATAACAAATGAGAAGACTTTTTTCTTGGATTTTTAGGTGACACAGGAGAGTCAGGAAGCCCTGAGTTCAAACGTAATCTCACACATTTTATTAGTGTGACCCTGACAAATCACCTAACTTCTCTGTGTCTTGGTTTCCTCATTTATACAATAGCATCTACCTTCCACAATTGTTATGAGGTTCAAATGAGATAATATTTGCAAAAACACTCAGCACAGTGCTTGGAACATAGTAGGTGCTACTTAAATAAATGTTAGCTATCATCATCATCATCATCATCATCATCATCATCTTTACTTCCAAGAATCCTGGGTTATTATAAATTGATGAAAAAGTGAAATGAGCATCACTAGGAGAACAATTCATACAAGTACAGTAATGCTGTAAAGAAAAAAATGACTCTGAAAAGCCTAACTGATCAATACAATGACCAACCAAATCGTTACAAAACCACTGAAAGACAAATATAAAAGTACATCACTATAAATAACACCACTCATCAACAGACAAAGAGTTAAATGGATACAAGGTGCAGAAACGATGAATTTGGACAAAACAATTATGTAGATTAAGTCTAAGTTAACAATTGTGCTACAAATAAAAGAGGACGAGGGAAACATTTTTTTAAAAATGCACAAAGGGAAACAGAAGGAAGCTTAGAAGAAAGCACATATAAGCAAGACATTTTTTTACGTAACATGGAAGTATTATATACTTTTTTTAAGAGGCAAGCACACTAAGGGACACTGAAACCAGATAATTAGTGTAAAAGGAAAACCCATGAGGTTTTTATTTTCAAAAACTGGTTCCACATAGAATTTGTTTCCTGCCTCAGCTTAAAGCAGTAGGTAACTTAAGTCCATCAGGAGCAGTTGTGTAAGCAAGTCAGCTCAGGATGGGCTAGCTTAAAGCAGTAGGTAACTTAAGTCCATCAGGAGCAGTTGTGTAAGCAAGTCAGCTCAGGATGGGCTAGAACACCGAAGTCTTGAATTGGAAATCAGGGAGACTTCTGGCTTTTAGGTCATCTAGCATGCTGATCAGCTTCACTGCCTGGTTTCTATATCCTAGACTAGCTCCTGGTAATGAACCTTCCACGTCAACAGTCATTTTGAGGTTAGAGATAGGGCCAATAACCGGAGAGCAAACCAAAGCTACTATCTTCCTTGATCTGCCAAAGAAAAGATAAAGGAACCTGCCCAGGTTTCTAAGAGTTAAGAAAAAGTGAGGCTATCTTATCTTCTTTCCAATCTTTGAACAAGGCCTCAACCAAGGGAAAAGTTCTAAGTTTTCCAGTGGAGATAATCTGGGGACTGGGAAATAGTTTAAAATGCAAAAGTATTGCTGCTTTTCTATTCACTGGTCAACTTAGGCGGTCCCACGGAAAAGGCAAAAAGTCTGGGCTCCCCTAACTTCAATACTGGGAATTTTATTTTTTCAAGGAAACTTAAGGCCTACACATTTTTTAAAAAGGCAAGTACTATGAAAGGGAGACTAAATTTTAAAAAATATAATCTACTTTTTCTGGTGTGCTGTGAATACGGAAATGATCTCTAAGTTCAGAAAAGTTAATAAATAAAATCACCTATTTTCTAATACTCACTCATTAAACTCTTGATTTTTCCTTGCTCTTTTTGTGAGGTGTTCATCTTCTAATTCAGTTAAGTCTTCAAGTTCTTTCTCTCTCCTGATTATGCTAAAAACTAGAACGAGAAGGAGCTTCTATTAAATAGGATAATGTTTTCTACAACAGTTGTTAGCAGTCCAACACTCATCAGGAAACTCACCTTTTTCTACCTGGATTCTGAAAGCATTTCTCTTTCTTCGGCCGTAATCTACACTGAAAGACAATACAAATCAGTTCAGCAGAGCAGATACTGCCAATCAGTCAACAAGTGTTTTTAAATTCTCACTATGTACGAAATGTTAGAAATACATATACAAGCAGAAAGACAAGACAGCCTCTGCTCTCAAGAACCTGCCAATCTAAAGGAGTAAGACTGTACACAGAAACAGCTGAAAAACTGGGAAGGGTCGGAAGGGAGAGAGATTAAGGTGCCCATCAGGAAGGTATGGTACAGAAAGTCCTGGGAAAAGTCAGGACTACAGCCTGAAGAGGAATGAAGACATGAGCATCCTTAAATGCTAGTTCTGACATGAACCAGTCAATCAAAGGGAGAAGCTGTAGGGGTAGAAGGGCTTCTAATATAAGTGGTCCAGAGGTGGGACAAACTTCCTGGTCTGCTATGACAAGATAGACAAAATTCTGAGGAAATGGGTCGGTAATGCAACCTGGAGAGGAATGAAGTCTCTTCTCAAATATCAAGACCATATCCAAGAGAAAGGGATTTTAAAGTGACAATTCAATCCCCTATTAAAATATTTATTAAACATCTAATATATGCAAGGTATTATACTATGACACACAAACAAGAATGAAATAATCCCTGCCTTTAAGAAGCTTTCATCTTACAGGGTACTGAGGAGATTCAAAGTTTACATAAACAAGGTCACTCTGCACTTGGCTATGCTTGCAATCTATTGGGGGCATAAGCTACACCAATAACTATAATCCTCAGAACATCAAAGTACATCTTAGAGAATAAGAAATTCAAGGCAACGGTTTTGTTTCACCATGGTTTGTCTTCTGTAAACCCTAAAATGCATTCACTAGAAACAAACTGAAGAGGAGCTTACTTCCTTTCCACCAAAAAATATGATACTGCTTCAAAATTAAGCCAAGAAATCTAAATGATTACTGTAACAGTTTCTTCAGCAAAAACATAGCAACAAAAACCACAGAAGTTACAAATCTTTCAAACGTCTAGTTAGTTCAACCTTAAGTATAAAATTCAGTGGCTCAATTTACCACTTAAAAGTCTTCTCAGTGCTTTGGGTGAAATAATGCCTGAACTAACTAAAATCACGTTAGGTTAGCCTTGTTACTTTTTTACTTAATTCACTGAACACAATACAAAAGGTATTAATCTAGCCTTTTCTTGCCTCAAGCAAAGTCAGGGTTTAGAACTAAATTTACATTGGGAATAATCTGTTTTGCTAACTTTGGTCAAAGTTGTTTAAGTATAAAGTTACACCACCATAAATAAAAAGATCACTATCTTCTTAACTAGTGTACTATTTGTTCATGAAACACTACGCATGCACAGCACAAAATACTATGATAGTCGGATTATGTAACTTCTAAGTTCTCTTCCAATTCTATTATTTCAGGATCAGGTAACAAAAGCATTAAGGAAAGCTCTGAAAATTGAGACCAGTCCCTAAAATGCTTAAAATCTAAAGAGAAAGGTAGTTCAACCTAAAATAAAAACAGTACAATTCAGTATGTTCAGCTGATTAAGGAAGGCAGAATTTGTTCAACCCTAAGTAAGTTCGCATATTCTATTCTATATTCCCTAAGATATCAGTACTTCCCTCTTTCCAATTATCTTCTATTTATTTATTTTGTATGTATATTATGTACGTAAAATACATACAGAATAGAATAGGGAAGAAGAGAATACAGAAGGCCTGGGTTCAAAGATCATCCATCTCCTCTTTTCTTCAGAATTTAACATGAACCTTCCATTTCTTAATAATCTTTCCAGGTTTTCTTTTTCTTTTTTTGTTATTGTTGCTAATTCAGTTTTATTCTTTTCTTTTATTGTTTTGTTTTTACACTAACCACTCTCCCTGCCCCCAAGAAAACAAAAGGGGATCTCAGGAAAAAGCCCTGAACACCTAACTGCACAATCCAATAAAACAAAAATGGCTTTGTCCAAAACAGTATGCCCATCTCTGCATTTTCAGTTCATCACCCCTCTGGAAGCAGGTGAGTGGCATGTTTCATCGTCAGTCCTTTGGACTTGTGGTATCTCACTGCATTGATCAGAGTCCTAAAATCTTTCCAAGTTTTCTCTCTCTGTTATCGTGCAAACTATTCCCTTACCTCTGTATAATTTGCTCTACAGTATATTATAAGTCTTCATAGCTTCCTTAGAAAGTGTCCATTTCATCATTTCTTGTAGAATAATACTCCATTACACATACACACACCACAATTTGTTTACCCCTTCCCAATTGGAAGACACCCTTAGTTTCCATTTTTTGACTACCACAAAAAAAAGAGTTGCTATAAATATTTGTGTACATGTCTTTTTCCTCTTTCTTTGATTTTTTTGGGAGGTAAAGACTTATTATAGTGGATCAAATGGGTTACAAGGTATACATGCTGTTTAGTAAATTTTAGTGGAAAGTTCTAAATTGCTTTCTAGAATGACTTTCCCAAACTTATTTGGCCTACCCTCCTTAAAAAAAAAAAAACAATCAGTGTCCCCCTGAGATTAGGTTAACCCTTATTTTTACTCAACACCCCTCAACTGTACCTGAAGCTACTACCATCCCCCTGCAATACCCCAGGGAGCAGGACGGTCCACTTTGGGAACCTATGAACTAAACCAATTAACAGGACAACTAAAAGTGCGCTGCCACACCTGTTCTGCCCCTCCATCATTTGTCATTTTCCTTTTTTTCCCCATTGTACAGTGTGATGAATGGAACCTCCAAGTTGCTTTAATTTGCATTTTTCTAATTATTAGTGATTTGGAACGCTGTTTCTATATGGTTAACAGTTTGGATTTCTTTTTTGCAAAACTGCCTATTCATATCTTCTGATCTTAAGTCTTATACATTTGAATCAGAAATTTCCTGGTTTGTGATTTTCTCATCGTTGATGTGAGAAAAATTAAATTTGCCTCTCTAACTCAGATGAGCTATTGGTTTAAAAAACAACAGCCTAGTTTTATATACCAACTTAATGGTCTTTTGCTTTCACTTTCGTTAATCTGCTTTAATCTTCAGAATTTCTACTTTGTAACTTCTACTAAGTTACTAAGTTACTTTGTAACTTAGTTGGAGATTTTTTTCTTTGTCCAAATTTTTTAAATTGAATTCCCAATTCACTCATTTGCTTTCCTTTGTTGATGAAAGTATTGCAAGATTTAAAATTTTCCCCTTAGAATTGCTTTGGCTGCAATACTTAAATCTCGTATGTTGTCTCATTGTTGCCATATTCTTTTATAATTTTTAAACTGTTTAATTTATTCTTTGATCTGTCAGTTTTTAGAATTATATTATTCTCCAATTATTTTAAAAATTCGTTAATTTTTCTTTCTTTGTGATCAATAAATGTGCTTAGTATTTCTGCTTCTCAACATCTTTTGGGGAGGTCTTTATGTTCCTACAACATGGTCAATTTCTGTAAAGGTTCCAAAGAGCTTAGGAATATATAATTTCCTTTCTATTCCCATTCAGTAATTATCAGAGATCTACCATCTTCAAATTGAAACTCAATTCACATTCCTTATTTATTTTCTCGTTTATCTTTTCGTTAGATTTGTGTAAAGCTAAAAGGGAGTACATTAAAATGTCTTTACTTCTATAGCTTTACTATCTGTTTCTCCCTACAATTCAATTTTTTTAAGTACTTAGATGCTGTTATTGGTGTGTGTGTGTGTGTGTAATAATGATGTTCACATTCATCATTTTGGCAGGTTATGCCTCCTTATTTGAGTACTGCTAAAAGGTAAAACATTTAGCTCCAGTCCTTCATTTTAACTTTGTGAATCTTTGTGTTTCTTGTAAATAACACTATCAGATTCTGCTTTCTACTTCATTCTATCCTCTTCTATTTTGTGAGCACCTGCCATTCACATCCAGTTTTAAATATTAAATGTGTATTTCCCTCTATTCTGTTTGGTTTTGCTAAGAAAATACTTTCTTCTTGTCTTCTTTCTATATTTACAAGAGCTCCTCTGTATTCCTTGATGGTTTATCTTCATTCTGCCTTTGCTAAATCTGACCTTGGTTCTTTTCCCTCCTCTCTTCTCTGTTCTTCCAACTGGTCAACTCATCTACCCTAAGGATCTCAATTATCATTTGAGTGATCCTCAGCTGGGTTACTTCTAAATTCGGTATTTCCCCAAGTCACAGTCTTCTTGAATTTCCAACTGCATACTGAACATCAGCCACAGACATCATCACCTGGACATCACAGTGCAACTTCTCTCCAACTGAACTATCCTCCCTCATCTCAACTTTCTATTTCTGTTGATGGCAGCACTCTTAGGTTCAAAATCTGAAAAATAGCATCTTCTTAAGCAGCAATCGGGTACAACAGAAAGAGAGTAGCATTTAGAAAAATAATTCAAATGCAAAGGGCAAAAGACCCAAGCAGGATCTAAATTTTGTCCCTTACTCCCTTTATGAACTTGGCAAAGTCACCTGCCCATTCTGGGTTTTAGCTTCGATATTTTTACCTATTAAAGGAGATGACTAAATGAAATAACCTTGGTGGGTCCATTTTAGCTCTAAAGCTATGGTCTTGTGACAATTTGAGATGGGAGAAGAGGTCATGATTTGCTAAGATGGCAATTCCACTTCAGCAACATCTCATATTTAAACCTTGTTCTATTGCCACTATCACCACTGTAGTTCAAGTTCTCATTTTCTCCCAACTAGAACATGATAATGACTTCCTACTCTGTTTCTGTCTCACCTCTCCTCTCTCCAATCTACTACTCACAACTATGTGAAAGAAGTCCTCCTCATTCGGTGCAAGACTGATCATGTCACTTCCTGCTCAAAAACCTTTAGTGACTTCCTGAGTCTACAATTCTCAAAGGCTGCAAGGCTAACTCTGGCATATAAAGCATCTCCACAACGTAACTCCAACCTACTTTCCCAGTCTATCATACACTCACTATCAATATAGCCCATTAGACTCTTGACCAATTTCTAATCATTAAGTAGTTCACTCTTAACTTTGAGCTAAAATATGCATCCTTATAACTTCCATCAGTTCTACTAGTTCTTTCCTTGGGGATAAACTGAGTAAATTTCTTCCACATGACTACTCTTCAAATAAAGAAACACTAATCATAGCCCTACCAAGTCCTTTTCTTCTCTAAATATCTCTGCTTATTTTAACCAGTCCTCTCACATGCCCTCATAATCTTGTCACACCTATTCCACCCAACTGGACAAGATTCAGACTACCAATGTCCTTCCTAAAATGTGACTTTTAGAAATGAACTCAACACACTATCCCAGTCTTGATCTGAATCAGTATATCAGGGCTATCTTAGTTTCATTTTAGACACTATTTTGTCTATTACAAAGACTCAAAATTTAATGAAAAACCATAATTTTAGATTTATTCTATTTTAGCCTGTCAAGGTCTCTTTGGATCTTAATTCAATATTTAACTAATCCAATAGTTTAGCTGTCTCTCCCAGTAACATGTCATTAGCAATTATAATAGAATGTAATCTCATAATTTCAGTTAAGTAATTTATAAAACTGTTAGACAATATATGCCAAAAGGTCAAAGGCATCTCTGTGACATTCCACATAGATTAATAACCACTAAAATCAAATCATTTAACCAATTCCAAATCTAACTAACTATTCAATTAGCCAAGGCATTTTCCATGTCAGGCTCTCATGAAAGACTTGGTCAGAGGAATGAAATCCAGGTATATCTGTGAAATTAACCAGATCTATCTGACATCTTTCTTCCCACCTCCCAACTCCTCACCTATCTGAATAATTCACATTTACATGGCAACAATCTTATTCTTGGGAGCTTTCATTCTTCTCAGGCCAGCAAGTGATGGTATTGTACTTACTCTCTGTCTATAAACTCTTTGAAATCAGCTCTCTGAAAATCACGAGTAGGTTTCACTAACTCAAATGACTGGCAAGTTGGGTTTTTTTTATCTTAATATAGCAGTCATTTCCACTTCATCAACCAATGCCTCCTATCAGATTCTATTAAGGTCTAAGACAATAGCCTCAACTCTGAGTTTTCGCCTCACACATTGCAAACTGGCAAAGATGACAAAAAAATGGCAATATTAAATGTTTGAGTGGTTGTGGGATGACAGGTCTACTAAAATATGTTGTTGGTGCAACTGTGAAATAGTACAATCATTTTGGAAAGTCACGCAAATAAAGTGATTAAACATCCTTACCCTTTGACCCAGAGATTTCATTACTGGGCTTATACACCAAAGAAGTCATCAATAAGAGGAAAGTCCCCATATACTCAAAATATTTCCAGAAGCATTTTTTTTTTGTGATTGCAAAGAATTGGAAACCCACAGGTAGATGCCCTCCAGTTGGAGAACAGCTAAATAAACTGTGGTACATGAATATAAGGGAATATAGCTGTGTTGTAAAAAAAGATGGGTAATGAATACAGAGAAGCATGGAAAGATCTACATGAACTGATGCAAGCAAAGGAAGTAAGCAGAGCCAAGAAAACAATAAACACAAAAACTATAAAAATGTAAATGGAAAGTACTGCACACAAAAAAACAAAAGTAAATACAGCAAAATTATAGAGATCAAGCATGACGTGAATAAGAAGACTATCACTTAGTGGAGGTGAGAGGTCCACAGGTGTTACATAGTAGGTATATTTTGGGGCTTCTTTTTTTGTTGTTTTGGGGTTTTTTTTCAATGTATCAATTGAATATGATTCAATTCCTTTCCTCATTAAAAAATGCTATTTGTAATATGGGATGGCTCCCTTGGGAGGGGGGGAATACTGGGGATAACTATGATGATATAAAAAAAATTAAAAACATCAATAAAAATGTGTGGAAAAAATAAGATTTAACATAAGCCAAGTCTTGCTAACACTATTCAATTCAATTGAACATACATTAAAAACTCCAACTACCTGAGGTATTAAACAAGGCACAAAGGTGTGAGTTTGGTGTACATGCGTGTGTGCGTATGTGTGTTTATAGCTGTCTTCAAGGAGCTTATATGGGTGTTGTGACATGTAGGGAAAGGGACAGAAATTATGAGTAAATATGATACAAGGGGCTTGAGAGCAAAGGAAAGATCTGAAGTGTTACTCTAGAAAGGTTTGAAGGGAATTTTATGGGGGAGAGGAGATCAAGGAAGGCCTCACAGAGGGACAGACACCAAGTTTTGAAGGACGAAAGAATCTTATAGATAAAAGGAGGATGTGTATCATAGGCTGGAATTTTCACTTTAACTAATATGGGTAAGTTGGGAACAGAAAAGGTAGGAGGTAGTGAATCTGGTAAGGAACCATCTCATACCTGTACTTGTCCAAGTATAAGATGACTAAGGTACAGCCTTAGCATGTGACTGTGGAAAAAGAGATAATCGGATCCATGGCTCTTAAAAAAGCAGCAGCATGAATAGGATGATTAAAACCAGAGAAGACTCAAGAATGACTGAAGAATTCTGATGAACGGTGACCAAAAACAACTGCGAAGGACCAACAGTGATGAAGCATGAAGGATGAACAGTAGCAGCTAGCATTTATACAGATTTCGAAGGTTTACAAAATACTTTATAAATATGATCTCATTTTATTTTCCTAATAAATCTGGGATGCAGGTGCTATTATTACTCCTTATTTTACAGATGAGGAAACTAAGTACAACAGAGGTTAAATCTGACTTGTCCAGGGTTACATGACACTGAAGTTGACCAAAAGGCAAGACATAGCCTAAGTGTCGATTTGTTTTGTTTGCCTATTTTATTTGTTACAAGTATTATTTATTTGTTTAATTGAAAGTGGGCAGGGGGCAGATTTGAAAGAGAAAGGGAGATTAGCAATAATGATACCAAAAAAAAAAAAAGAAAAGAGAGTCACAGAAGTATTTTCGAATGCACAAATGAGAATAGAAGACAGCTCAGCAAGACCAACAAGTATGGCAGCTTTAAAACTAACTGAATTTATTACATACTTACAAAGTGTTCAGGAAAAAAAAAGAACTGAGATTCTAAGAGAAAAAGGCTGATTAGGACATCGAGTATTGCTACCAACTATAATTTTGTTGGAAATATGGAGAGCAGATGGAATGATAGATAAGCCAGCTAGGTGGTATAATGGAGAATGTACTGGACCTGAAATCAGGAGGACTTGAGTTCAAATCCAGCCTCAAACACTTACTAGCTACGTGACCTTGGGAAAGTCACTTTAACTTCTGTTTGTCTTAGTTTTCTCAATGGTAAAATGGGGGTTATAGCACTTCTCATAGGGTTGCTGTGAAAATCAAATGAGTATTACTATTCAGCAGTGTCTGGCACATAGTAGGTGCTATAGAAATGCTTACTCCCTCCATCTCATGCTAAACTGTTTATTGCTTACCTGTACAATTCTTGCAAATCAGATGCTAAGATGCCAATGTCCACATATTTTCCACATTCATTACTGCTCAGGTACTAAAACATAAAATTTGAAAAATGTAAATATGTGATCTTCCTTCTTCAATGATTAAAATCCATCAACTAGTTATAAGGGATCATGATCACAATATGGCATAGTGTAAAGAATCTTATCTAGAATTCAAAATCTCAGGATCTACTTCCTACTGGTGTGACCTTGGCTGGGCAAGTTTTTCTTTTCTTCCCTTAGTTTTCCTGGGTAACAGTTTCTTCATTTGAAAAATTCATAGCTTACACTAACTTCTAAGGCCCCTTTTGACTAGATACATAAAATCATTTCAATATTCTCTCCCTCCCTCTAGCCCCTCCTCCAACAAAGTAGAAGACAAGCATTATGATACCCATTTTACATGTAGACATTCAAAACAGAGCTCCATATTAACTATGTTGCAAAAACAAAAACAAGAAAAAAAAATAAAGTGAAAAAAATGCATCAACCTGCATTGAAGGGTTCCTCAGTTCTCACTCTGAAAAACTTTAATAACCAATTCTCTCCTCCTATTCTCTGGTCTTGGAAAATAAGGACTCTCTCCTTGCCTATACTTTACCTTCTACCTGGACTCTCATCCTGTCTCCTCTAGCAGCTTACTCCTTTGATAATTTTTCTCACTGAATTTTCTTTTTTTCTTATTAATAATTCTTGTTTTCACATCGCATTCATTTCCTAATATATCCCTTTACATTCCTTTACCCAGTGAATTTTAGCTATTATTATTATTAACTTTCAAGTTCCCTTTATTCTTCCTGGCTAACCATAAATATATCCATGCTTCCTTCAATCATTAAAAAACTTTCCCTCATCCCTGCCATCTCCTCAAGCTACTGTCTTTTCCATGGTTCTCATGATACTTCCCTCTCCTCAGTAAGGGGAAAAAAGAGAACTGTTTGACGAGGGAGAAATCTTTTTCAGTTGAGGGAATCAAGGAGGAGATAAATTAACAAGCACTTACTAACCAACTTCCATGTCAGGCCAGGCACTGTACTAGATAGAAAAGACCTCCTACAGAAGGTAAAATCTTAGTTGGGTCTTACAGGAAGTCAGGAGGTAGAGGAGAGAAGTGGAGGATTTTCCAAGCATTGAAAATAGTAAAAAGAATTCAGAAGACAAGGCAAAAAGTAGATGATTGTATCATGTGTGAGAACATCGAATAAGTCACTGCGGTTGGATTTAAGAGTGAATGGAGTACAATATAAGAGAATTGAAAAGGTAGGAAGAGCCCTAGTTGTAAAAGGCTTTAAATGCCAAACAGATTTATATTAATTCCAAGAGATGTAATAGGAAACCAGCGGTGTTTATTGAGTAGGGAAATAACATGATCAGATATATACACTGGGAAAATCATTTTGGCAGTTGAATGGAGAATAAACTGGAGAGGGGAGAGATGAGGAAGGGGACCCACAAGGTGACTAGTGAAGTAGTAGTTACTGCTGTAGTGAGGGTAGGCACTGTATGAGTGGTGAGAAGGGGAGGTATGTGAAGACTTTGTGAAGGTAGAAATGACAAGATCTGACAACAGAATGCCTATACTCAATGAGTGCATGTGATGAGTCACAGGTAATACAGAGGTAACTAGCCTGGGTGATTGAGAGGATACTAACACAAATAAAAGATAAGTTTAGAGGTGCAGTGACAATGGGAAGGGAAATTCTGATTTAAATATGTGGGGTTTGAGATTCAATTCTAAATGTCCAAAAGGTAGTTGGTGATATGAGATTAGAGCTCAGAAGAAGAGGTTAGGGCTGAATATATAAGTTGGAATTATCTGCATAGAAATGATAGTTGAACCAATGCGATCACCAAGCAAAACAGCATAAATGGAGAAGAGAAGCTGGCCCAGAACAGAGCCCTGTGAAATATTCATAGATAACAGGTATGACCTAGATGAAGATCTAGCAGAGGACACTGAGACAGAGAGAAAAGTCAAACAGATAGGAGGGGACCAGGAACCAGAAGAAAGTTATGTCATAAAAACCTAAAAAGAAGAAAATACTCAAGATAGATGATGATACTCTGTCAAAGGCTATAAAAAGAGGTAAAAAAAGGATAAGATCTGGATTTAGTAACTGCTAACTTTGGAGAAAGCAGTTTCATTTGAATGATGAGGTTGTGAGCAAGACATCAGGGGGTAAAAGTACCTGGTGCATGGCTTTCTAAAGCAACTGAGAAGAGAAAGAGAGGAAGAGGACAATAGTAGGATTATAGGGCTATGAGTCTGGCTGCTGTTAATTTAAGGATGGAGTAGGCATAGGATCATTTGCAGATATCAGGGAAGGAACTGACAGAGAGAGGGAAACGGAGGGAGAGATGGAGAAGGAAGAGGAGAGAGAAAGAGAAATTGAAAATTGAGAAAGAGTGGGGATAATATGCCAGAGAAGTTAGGAGAGGAAGATATCAAATGTACATATAGAGGGGTTTACCAAGAAAAGAGACACCTCTTTACCAGACAAAGTTGTAGAATGAGATAGTGGGAGATGTCTGAGTGATACAGTAATATGAGAGGACAAGAACAGTAGAGGGAACTCTTTGAAAATAAGTCTTAGTTTTTTGGGGTTTTTTTTTTGTGGTGAGGTATAAAGCAATTAACTAGAATTGACTAGACTGAGAAACTGACAAGGAAGCATCAATTCATATCCTGAAGTTGCCTAGAATAAGGACAAAAGCTTCAATGGAGAAAAAGACTATGTGAGTCTGTGCCTACAGAACTCACTTAGGAACAAAGGGACATGTGTCTCACACATGCCTCAGGGACAGTGTCCAAATTAGATGAAATATGGATAATATGAAAATCAAAGGAGAGACCTGAACCAAGGTAGTGGCAGTCTCAGAGAGAGAGTGGCTTATACAAGAGAAGTTGAAAAGGTGAAATCAATGGGCCTTGGAAACACATGGGATATAGGATGGGGGAGAGGGAGGTGGAAGATGGTGAGGACTGAGGATGATGCCTAGGTTATGAACCTGGGTGACTGGGAGAAATGATATTAATAGTATATCAATAGAGAAATTAGTAAGAGGGAAGAGTCTGGGAGGGGAAGAGGAGAAATGAGTTCAGTTTTGTTTAAGTTGAGTTTAAGATGTCTATAGGATATCCATCCAGTTTAAGATGACCTACAGGCTCCAACTGGGGATGGAAGAGTTTACAAAGACTGGATAATTAGATCTAAGAATCCTCAGCACGCAGATAACTGGACCCAGGGAAGCTCATGAAATCATCAAGATGGGTCATAGACGTGGAGGGAGGGCCCAGAGGACCTTTGAGACACATCCACAGTGAGCAGACCTCACCCTGAACACCTACAAAGGACACGAAGAAAGAACAGAAGAGAATCTGGAGAGACTCAGAATCACGAAAAGCCTAAAAAAAAGGGATGTCATGGAGAAGGTAAACGGAGCCAAAGTTTGGATAAATGTCAAGAAAGTATCAAGACTGAAAAAGGACAGAACAGTTTCAGTTGGAAAAATGAGTCAGAAGCCAGACAGCATAGTTAAAGAGAGTGAGAGGAAAGGAACAGGAGGTCAAGGGCAGAAAAGGACCTATAAAATATAGCTAATAAAAAATAAAATAACGAGATAAGTGCTGGATGCCCCGCCCCGCCCCTCACACAGGAGGATACCGGGAGCCAGAGAGGTTCACCGTCCGGCCTGCGGTCAGTGATGGCTCAGGGACACTGACTCCGATTCCTAACTCCGAACCGATCGCTCTTTCCATTCACACCGGCAGGGCCCTAAGCACGTAGGGGGCACTGCCCAACTTAGGGGCGTACAGGCTCCCATTTCTGAGTCCGATACCACCCCAGTCTGCGCATCGGCCCCGTATGGGGGAGGGGTGCCGATTGGCCGACCCTCCCCACGTGGTCTTGCTTTCCTTCCCACCTCACGACACTAAAGACGTGAAACAACGGGGACGACTCCAGGAGGGACCAACTGAGGAAGCGAGGGCGGCCACCGGGCTTTCCTCAGGAGACGGGGTGGGGGAAGGGGGGGTGCTGGGAGACCAGGGGGCCCAGAGTGCATGAGCCGAAGGGCCGTGGTTGGAACGGAGGGGCGCGGGGCTGCTCGGAAGCAAGAGCGGAGGGGTCCACGGACGGGTCCCACCTGCACGATGCGCCTTTTCAGCTTTCGGTCCACGGGGCACACGGCTCGAGGTTTCATGTCTGAAGAAATCTGCAGCCTGAGACGCCGAGGTCTCCAGCAGGAAGTTGGGGACCTCGTCTCTGGAAGTGCCCTAGAGAATGCCTGATTCATTTGCCAGGCTGTTAGACGTGATCCATCCCACCTGTCTGTGGCGCTCTTCTTCACAGTGGGTTTTTATAATTAGAATGATAAAAATGAAATCATCAAGGAAGGTGTGTAAGTCTAACTCCGTAGAGTCAGTTTCTCATTTTTCCCGTAAGGCTTTTGCCAGAACACCCTGAAGGTAAGGACCCTTGAAGAACGGTCTAAGCCTATTGGTTACAAAACCGGAAGTTTCATGTTCTGAAAGACACGTGGGGAACGTATGATTCCTTGCTTTGCCTGATTCCACGTGTCCTGACTGTTTTCCTGAGTCATGCATCGATGTTAGTGTGTATTTTACATTTTTATTTTTTATAACGTACTTCAGTCGCGGACATAGGTCAGCTCAGAATTTCGCAAACAAAATGAGATGCAGACTTAAGCACTGTAATCAGATAATTCAAGCTAAAAAACTTGCTTTTATTCTGTCATTATTTAGATCATTGAGAACACAAGGACGCTTTTTCTCCTTCCCCTCTCCCATCCATTTTTTTGCTGGCGAAAAAAGGAGATTTTTTTTTTGACAAAATCCAATTCTTCGTTTAGCTGGAGCTTACTGGATAAAGAGCTGGTCTGGAAGTGAGGAAGATGAGAGTTCTTGTCTCCTGGTACAATACTGACTTTCTGATCCTGAGGAAGTCACTGAACCACCCTCCACAATTTTTTAGATGCAGACCTGACTTGTTTGAGGGGGTTTCCTTACTTGAGAGTCCCTTTTACCAAAGAAGCCCCAAGTCCAGTCCTTGTCACCTAGTAGAAAATGCTAACTTAGTAACATATTAAGTAGCAGATGCATTCCACATTACCCCCAAACCCCCCCCCCCAAACAAAAAGTTATACCAAGTTCAGGTACTTAGGAAATTTCTATCCACTAACAGTTCAGGTGCTTCCCCTTGTATTTACTTTTTCTTTAGTCACCCCGGAGAACACAATTAGCCCAAAAGAAAAGTTTTTAATTAAATAGGATAGTAAGAAAATAGTAGAACATTCCCCCCATAAATCTATGGCTTAGACTTTTACCAATATACATTCTATGGGGGTGGAGTGGGGCAGGGTGGAACTGTGCATATGAAGTGTACAAATAAGTGACACACACGGGGAACATGTGAAGGGACAAATTTAATGTGGCAAAGCAACTTACATCTTATAAAAATATTATCATCTTTTCTCACTAGGACTGTGCTCATTGGTTGTGGCATTTACTTCATAGGTCTTTTGTAGTCCTACGAAAGCTACTGGGCATATGGTATCCACTGGCATATTGCTTTAAATTTTTTTTATTTATTACAAACTTAAATACCCAAACAAAGGAGCATTCACACATACATGATAGATCAAAAAGAGTATTCTATATGTCACTGTCTGTTTCTTCTTTCTTTTCCCTGGCTGTACTCCATGTCTGGAATGCTATTATGTACTTTCACCTCCCGACTTCCCTACAACTTTCAAGATTTAGCTCAAATCCCAACTTCTCTTAGGCATTTTCTGATCTCTCCCTCCCCAATTCCATTCCACACTCAGTGCTTTCCTTTGAAATTATCACCTATTTATATCATATTTATTGTGTTATACATAGTAGTTCGCATGTGGTCTCCCCATTCAGAGTGTGAACTCCTGGGAAGGGACCCCTGTTTTCCCTTTCTTCATATCCTCAGTGTTTAGAGTGGTGCCAGGCAAATAATATGACCTCGTTGTTGTATGCCTGGAACCTGGACGATACCTGCGCCATGCCAGGAAACTGACCTGCTTCCATTTAAATTGTCTTAGGAAGATCCTTAAGATCAACTGTCAGGAAAAGATTCCAGATACTGAGGTCCTTTCTAGAGCTGAACTGCCAAACATTCAAACTCTGCTGCAGAGAGTGTAACTCCAGTGACCCAGCCACATGTCCTGAATGCCAAACATATGTTTTCCTAAAAGACTATTTTATGGAGAACTCAGTAAGCAATCACACAAAGGTCAGAAGAAGTGACACAGGGATACACTCAAGGTCTCTCTTAAGAACTTTGAAATTGACTATGTGACATGGAAAATACTGGCACAGGACAGCTCAGCATGGCATGCCCTCATCAGATAAGGTGCTGTGCTTTGTGAGTGAAGAATTGAAGGAGTTCAAAGAGAAACTTGAGATGCACAAATTTAAGAATCTGCTACAAAGGTTCACATCAATTATTTGTGCCTGATTTGTGGTAGAGCCTTCTGAGCTTGTATTGGTCTGATCAGCCACATTCGGACACATTGTAACTTGACTCTTAATAGCGTTGAGTTCAACATTTTGGTTCTCTTTGAGAACAAATGACAACAGCAAAAATTAAATGCTTTTTGACCAATTGAATAAAAGAAATTCACATTTACTTCCAAAAACTATCCTATTCTTTATTTCCTTCTGAACTTTCTTCTGTGTTTTAAAAAGTGTTTAAATGAACCTTTTAAAAAAATCACTATTGTCAAATCTCCCTCTACCTCCACCCCCATTAAAAAAAACCAAGAAGGGGAGAGCAGAAGCCTTATTACAAATAAGTATAGTCATTGGTCAGGTCTTAAAAGGTACATTTCTTTCTTATCCTTGAATCTCTCTTCTGTGTTAGGAGGAAAGTAACATGCTTCGTCATGGGACCTCTGGAGACATAGTTGCTCATTACATTGATCAGAGGTCTTAAGTTTTTCAAAGTTGTTTTCTTTTACAATGTGATTTTTCTTATATAAAGTGTTCCAATTCTACTCTATTCTGAATCAGTTCATACTACCCAGGATTTTCTCATATCATCTATAGTCTCCTCATTTATTATAGTTCAGTAATATTTCACCATATTCATAAATTCAACCTGGTTACACTCCTGGACTATTATGCTCCCAGTAGTATTCCATTATGTTAATAAATCATAATTGGTTCATCCATTTCCTGCATTGTCTAAGAAGCGATCTAAAGCACACCCCTCTCCCCATTCAAGCCCCACGAATCTCATTATTATGCAAGGCTATCAGCCTTGGTTCTCAATGTTTCATCAGTACCCTCAGAATTCTCTGCCTCTCTGATGGGAGGGTTGAGTGAAGAGCTCCTCTCAAAGTCTGCATTTAGGGAGAGTATCCAGTACAGTGATCTTGTCATTTCTTTCTGTACTACACTCCTATGGACTTGAGTTAGTTTTAATTAGTCTCCTTGCCTTCATAATAATACCCAACATTCATATATTGCTTTAAGGGTTGCAAAACACCTTCCATATATCTTTTTATTTGATTCTCATAACTCAATAAAATAGGTGCTATATAATATCTCATTTTATTTGAAAAAACTGAAGCTGGGAGAAATTAAATGACTTGTCTAAAGTCACAGTGAATGACTTTAGATACTCATTAGTGAGTATCTCAGGATTTGAACTTAGGTCTTTTGTGATTTGAAGTACATCTTCCACACAATTGCCTACTATATGCCAGGCACTGTACTATGCAAAGAGGGAATGAGGGGCCTGATCTAAGGTCGCGGTTGTGTGAATAGAGAGAAGGAAATGGATATAAGAGATGCTGTAGCAGTAGAAACAGGCAACTGATTGAACAGAGGGGCCAGGATAAGGAGAGTTAAAAGATGATACCAAATTTACAAACCTTGGAAACTGAAAGAATGATGATTCCTTCAAAAGAAATAGAAAAAGGTGGGACGAGGGGAGGAATTCATGGAAAAGATAATGAATTCTGTTTTGAATATATTGAGTTAAGATGATTACAAGACATTTACATTGAAATATTCAATAGGCAATTGGTTTTGTGGCACTGGATCTTAAGGGAGATACAGGGACTGGATAGAAATATGTGAGTGTTATCTACATAGAATGATAACTAACTGGGAAATGATGAAGTTACCAAGTGAAAAAGTGTAGAGAAAGAAGAAAAGAGGCCCAGGAACAGTTTTAGGGATGCAACCACAATTAGAGGTTTTGATATGAAAAATGATCCAGCAAAGAAGACTCAAAAGGGGTAGTCATTCACTTAGGAGGAGAACCAGGAGAGAAAAGTGATACAAACGACTAGAAAGTAGAAGGGGTCTAGGAGTTAAATGTAGAACAGCTATTTAGCAGCCTTGCAAACCCTGTGTTCAATAAGGCTTAAGTATTAGCCTCCCAACTGACTGGATTAAGTGATATTACTGAATTCTGATCTAATTAGGATAGCATCTTTATTGCTTGCTTTATTGTTTATCTTTCTCTTTTCAAGTCAATTCAATCAACATGTATTAAGTGCTAAGTGCTCAGCTAAGAATACAAATATTTCCAGAAAGACAGTCCTTGCTCTAAAGGAGCTTTCAATCAAATGAGGGCAAGACCTAAAAGGAAGCTGGAAAGCAGTGGGAGGGGTGGGGAGAGAGAGGAGGAAAGAACACGAAGGGGAACCAATTGTCCAGTGTAGCTGAAAGCAAGCAAAGCCACAGATGGGGAGTGGAGAGAGGGAATAAATTCTGTGGGAATAAATGACTTGATCTAAGGGCTAGGAACCTGTGACCTCAAGGCCACATATGACCTTCTAGGTCCTTGGGTGTGGCCTTTTGACTGAGTCCAAGTTTTACAGAACAAATCTTTTTATTAAGGGGATGTTTTGTGAAGTTCGGATTTAGTCAAAGGACCACATTTGAGGACCTAGACGGCCCTATGTGGCCTCAAGGTCACAGGTTCCTCACCCCTGATCTTGCTTTTTATCTCCTATTGAAAAGTCAGGCAACACCAGAGCAGTGAACCCAGTACATAAATATATGGCTAAGTTTAGAGCAGGAAGGGGTAGGTAGCTTGAGTACCAGCAGAAATTGCTTTTGGCCTCTATTCTAGATTAGTTAAGGTTTGAGGTCCTAAACTGAGAGGGTGCGGGGTCTGGGGAGGAAGGAGATGGGTAAAGATTTGAGGGGAGAAGAAAAGGTTTGGAATAACCTCGGTGGGGAATAGATTAGGGAGTCAGTTAGGGAAGAGTAAATGCTGTACTGCCTTTTTGAGATTAAATTAAAAATGTGTAGTGAACCTAGCCAACTTGACAGTGTAACTTCCTCTAGCTCTATCTATCAACTTATGAAAAGGACTGGCGTAGGCTGTTAGTTTTTGTCCGGCAATTAATTGAATAGAGAAGATTGAAAGTGGCTAGTAAGACCCTGATAAATATACTTGTAGTTCACTTTCACTGCCTAAAGAAGAGCAACTAACAATAGCTCTAACTCAACTAACAAAAGGTCACCTTAAAGATAATTTAATCGTTCAAAAGGTGGCAGAGCCAACAAAGAAAAATTCTATATTGGTTCTGATTCTTATCAACAAGGAGGAATTGGTTTCTGGGGTAGAAATTATAAAATCTTAATGTAAAATACTATTCCATCTTGGAATTTGGGAAGAAGAAAAGAAAACGGATACCCTATCTGTACCCTAACACTTAGAAGGGCAGGTTTCATAATAGTCAGGAAATGTTGAGGGAGGATCACACCTGCTGAAATTCTACAGGGAAAAGGCAGTCCAGAGAGATAGGAAGTCTCAGGAAGGAGATCTGAAGAAAAAGATACAGAAGATGGAAAAGGAGATGTTGTGTAAAGGGTCTAATATCCCTTTAGATGTACAGGGAGCTCAGTACCAACTTAGATTTTTACAAAATGTAGACAGAAGATAGAACCAAGAGCCAGTAAGAGAAGATGAATACAAAAGTGTGGCACTGTTATATGAGAATAGGGTCAACTGTATTAAAGCTCTAAAGGAACTGAGGCTAGTAAGAAAAGCTAAGGAAGACAAAAACAGATGGCTGATGGGAGAGAGAAAGAGGAGGATTGTAAAGAGTAGGGCTGATGCTGGTAGGGGTTGGATGGCAGTGAAATAGGGTCATGATAACAAATGATAGAGAAGGTAGAAGTAATTTCTTATTTTGCTTTTGTTTTCTCTGTCAAGGAAGATGATCTTTGGATTTGAATCTTGAGAACAAAAATGACTAATAAGAAATTGATTTCCTAGGTAAGTAATAAGATAGGGAGAGTACATAGCTGCTTTTGATAGAAATTCATCAGATCCAGATTAACTACCTCCTGGGATACTAAATAAGCAGATACGATTCTTTGAGCCTCAATCAGTGATCTTGAAGGATTTAGGAGAAGAAAAGTACTACAGAAAGGCAGAAGGGTAAAGATTGCCCCAAATATTTAAAAAAGAGAAGAGAACGGGACAGTTAAATTGACTATTCCTGGCAAAATTCTAAAGCATATTTTAAATACATGGTGAGTTAAAGAAGTGGTATTGACAAAGAGTCAGTGTGGCTTCATCAAGAACAGATTATGCCATACCAACCCCATTCATTTTTTTTTATAGGATTACTAGAGCAGGGAAATGTTGTAAATGTAGTTTGCCTAGATTTTCATAAAGTATTTAATGAAAGCTCTCAAGCTATTATAATTAAGTTCTACACCCCTATTTCAATCAATCAGCAGATGTCAGTAGGTTTTTGAAGTATGTAAATAAGATTTCTAGATCCTATTATCTCCTTTTAAAGAGGAGACATGACCTCCTCTTTAATTGGTTCAAAAAGGTAACAAAATGATTGGCCAACCAAACAACCTAACTATATCTTTGAAGACTTTAAATAGTCAGTGAAATTTTAGCAGTTAATTAATCAAGCAGCAGACCAACCCATCTTTGAGAGATCCATGTCATGTCACTGGAGAGACAGGATCAGTAGGAGATGAGGCATCTTGCCAAAATATCAGAGACACACAGATGTGCACCAGAGAAAGAAGAGTCTGTGCCTAGAAAGAGAAGCAGACATACCAAGGGTAAACATTGATAAAGAGATTAAAAAAAGATAGCTATCTCATATGAGATTTGACTATTAAAGATTACAACATAAACAAATTAGAAGAGAAGCAGATTATAGCCTTCATAGTTATAAACAGATGTATTCTTAACCACGCAAGTGATAGAGGCACTTACAGTTACTCTCCACTAAGGAGATCATCTGAACCCTGAACCTATGCATGCAGTCTGGTTTTCAGTTCTAGAAAGTTTGTCTCCTGAAGAAAGGAATCAGTTATTTTTTTTCCCTCACACTCTTTGATTTTTTTTATACTACTGCTCCAGGAAAAAAAATCATTTATATTAGATTTGTCTAATGTCTAGAGTCTGCCTCAAAAGAGGGGAGAAGACTACTTTGCAAATTACATTGCAAATCAGATATAGGACAGTTATTTATTTCTATTATTCAAAAGAAGTATTTAACATATAAAGAACTAACAAACACAAATTGACAAAATATTAATCATGAAAACATAATTTATAATTAACAAAAAAAATTAACCATGAAGCAGTAATTTATAATTAACATATTCTCCCTGGAGATTGATACTTTAACAGCAAATATATTTGGCATTTTATGAGACTGCTGAATTGGTACCTTCAACTACATTTTGGCTCTGCACTGTCTAAACAGTTCCATAAAAGTCCATGTCTCTGGCAAGCCAGATCAGGGATTGAGATTATCTATAATTTCTGTTTAAGAAATTTAGACATACAGCTGTCTGACTGACTAGCTTTGCACATTTTGGGGAATATAAAAAGTAAGCACAACACATATTCCTTGACCTATAGGAAGTCATAGTCTCACTGGGAAGCTGTTTCTTCTGTATTGTATTATAATTAATGATTACGATTGTGAAATAAGATATAATTGCACAGGCAATGTACACTGAGGGTTCAAAGAAGGGACATTAGATAGGATTTCATAAAGGAGTTGACATTTCCAAATGCACTTTGAATTTGGGGCAACTGGAGATAAGAGTATTATAGACGTGAAAAAGCATGGAAAGGGGAAGGAGAGCATTGAGCATGTTTGAAGACTGGTGAATCTGGATTGTCTTGAAGGTAAGGGAAACTATAAGGAGAGTGTGGATAATAATTGAGAAAATAGCAAAGGAAACTCTAATTACCAAGAAGGAACATGGACTTTGGTAGATGATGGGAAGATACGTTAGGTATCTGAATAAGGAAATAACATTTATCTTTTAGAAAGTTAACCTAGCAGCCATAAGAAGGTTGGATTGGAGGTGGAGAAACGGAAGCAGGGAAAATAGAGGCCAGTGACAAAGCAGGCAAAATAAACTAGACTCCAGCATCGTTTAACTTCCAGAACTCAACTTTGAGAATCCTCCTTCAGTCTTCGGGTGAACACCTCCACCTAGTGGCAGTGGCATATTTTCACTTCTATTCTTCAGCTCTAATACCCTCACAAAACTTTCCCTTCATAATAAAAAACAAACTCGTGTGTGTGTGTGTGTGTGTGTACTTACAAACTTTTTTTTTAATGACAAACTCTTTACCATCAGAGACGGTGGAATCAAAGCTTTTGGACTTTAATGGCACTAAGAGAAAAAGCTGGACAGTTGTTGAACAGAGCACTCAGTGGACAGAATCAGGGGTTTAAATCTGGCCTCAGAAACTTACTAGTTGTGTGACCCTGGATAATTTATTTAACTCTGATTGCCTCCCAATCGCCCCTTCCAAATACTAAAAAAGCTGGTTCGGACCAAATATACACAGAAGATGTTTGGAGATGACATAATGGAAAGGATGTTGAGAGATATACTCGTAACATATCTGAAGAAGTAAAAGATACTAAAGGCATGGACAAAACCTTAGATTTTATTCATAGTGGGAGGAAGAAAGAGTCACTAAGAAAATACAACAACTACTAGCCTATGTCCCTACTTTTTCACCTAGAGAAACTTTGAGAATAACCTCCATCCATATGTAGGGTCTCCTTAATGAAGGTATTAGTAGGAAACAGGTAGGCTTTCTTCAGTGATATTCCACAATAGATCACATTATCTTCCATCATATAATTGACTGAAAGATTATATAGAAAATATAAAATTCCACTGTGTTTATTATTTATTGACTAAAAGGGCATGTAATTTGGTAAAGCAAAATACTAACAAAAAAAAGGACCCTTCTCCAAATAGGTATCTTTCATGCATATTTCAAAATTATTCTAGACTACAGAGGAGTTAGGTGGTACAGTGAATAGAGCACTGGGCCTGGAGTCAGTAGGAGCTGAGCTCAAATCCGACCTCAGACACTTGAACTTACTAGCTGTGTGGCCTTGGACAAGTCACTTAACCCTGATTGCCTCCCCCTCAAAAAAATTATTCCAGATTACTAGAAAAATATGTAGCAAGTCCTCTTTATGGGCTCACTATCCCGCAATCAGGTTGCTACATCTTTCCTTAAGGGTTGACTATAAAAATCCAATATGGATTTGATGTTTACTGGACTGTTTGGACAGTTTAGAAACTCATAAGGTCACATTGCCTCCAAATTATTTTTCTTCACCTAAATCAAGGGGACAAATTCCAATATAGGTAAAGAATTGAGGCATAGAAGATATTTACTTAGGTGGCAGACGGCCCAAGGCCTCTCTCCCCTTAGAGCATTGTCTCTCATCAGATATCTTTGATCAGATACCCAGAGGGATCCACCAAACTCAAGCTGACTAAAACTTTTCGAAGGCACCCCTAGATCTGGTTTTGCAATTGTAGCCAATCTAAGAGGCTGCTGCTGTCCATCATGTTATTAGCAGACAAGAACCAGTTAAAGAACATCTACACATTCTCCAATGTCTCTCCAAGGCACTTCCATTACACATTTTCTTGACTTTCTCAGAAGCAGGTTTCCCAGGCTCTTCCACATGAAGAATTGCCTTGAGCCAAGCATGCTGATCTACTCTGCACAGGTCCAGGCACCAGGCTCATTGGTTAAGATATAACAATGGAAATTACCTTATTAAATCATCCGATTGTGAATATCAGAAGCATAAAACAGCACCCATGGAAAAGGATCACACAGATAGCACGGTCCTCCAGATACTCCCATATGCAACACTCCTATTTGAAAAGTACATTATGAGGATGGCATCATGACCTAGAACACTGAAGCACTTCTTGGATGAAATCCATAACTCTCAAAAGCATTTTTCCCAACTATTCACACAGGAAAAATCAAGTGGTTGAAGAATGCCTATTGTTCAGACTGCTATGCAATGGCTGCCAGATCACCACTAACCTTGCTTCTAGTTTGCACCCCAAAACCATCATTAAAAGAAGCAAACCCTGAGGAAAGGGAGCTTGCCTTTACTTATACCAATCACCTCCTGGCAAATTGCCACCAGTGAGCTGGTAAACCTTAGAGCCTCAGAAACCAAGGTGTCCACAGATCGCTAGCCTGCTTCTAACTTAGCCTAGGCAGCTATCATTGAAGGAATGATCCGTCACGAAAACAAACATATCATCTCTATCACAATGAATACCAACTGCCAACAAACTACCATGAATGGGCAGGTAAGCTCAAGAGTCTTTAGAACAGTAGCATTGGGGAAAATGTTTTTTTAATATTTAAAAAAAAGAATAGCAGCCTCCCATTTCCAATCCCCCATTTCTAACCTGGTCCTGAAGCCACAGTTCAGGAAATAATCTTTTTTGGAGGCATAATTTCTCAATTTCCTCTGCAGGTGCTACAACCCCCACCTCCTCATCAGCCACAGTTATCAAAGACCTGAAAAAATAAAGTTCTTGACACCAAAGTAGTGCAACTATCAAATGAGTCAACGTCAAAAATCAACATTGTTTTATTAATGGAATGACACAAAAGTAAATGCATGAATAATATGTATTGTATATATTATAATGGGGATTCTTCACTATAGCTTTTTAGGGGATATTTCTCTTTTATGACAGATTTAAAAATCTTTCTCTAGGATATAGGTGATGGAGGAAGAAAAAAGGGCTCTTCTCTTCAAGTGGCTATTTTGCTCGTCAAGTTCTTGGCTCTGTTTAACTACTGACAAGTTAACTACTCTGTCACTGAAATAATTACACTTCACCTTCACTTTTGATCATGGACTTAAAAAGAAGAGCTGTTCTGAAGACAACTACTTATATTTCTACCTTCAAGTTTAGCAAGTATTGCCAATTCTAATACGGTGTAAGCATTGCCACAAAGTCATAACAAGAGTGAGGACAGAGAATTTAGAAAAATTATAGTGATTGGTAACATTCCAGTTGGGCTCAATAGGCCCCCTCTTTTTGATCTCTCTATTTGTTGATGGACACTAGCAAGAATTGAAGAGCATTCTAATACACCAATGAAGCATCTATGATTAATGTTTGCAAAAGACTGCTTATGGAAATAATTGAAATTATGTGTCAATATCTGTTACAGTGATAGGTAAATTCTATGACAACCTTGAGAACACTTTCCCAATTAAATTAACATATACTTTAATATTCAATGACTTCTGTGGAAAAATGGGAATAGGTGAGGATGGCAAGAAATATCCTGGAAAACATGGATCAGGAAAAGATGGAGAGAAGCCAAAGACTTGCAGAACACACAGAAATCTCATTCTTCTATATCAAGAGGGAGAAAAGACTTGGCAATGACTGGATATAGCTAATATCAAATATCACAAAGAATGAAATTGAATCTATTTTAACAGAAAAGAAACATGTTATTAATGTGTCATTCCTAAATCATCTAAATGCCTGAATTCATGTGTTGTTTGTTGTTCATTTGATTCAGCCAAGTCCAACTCTTTATGGACCATATTGTCCATGAGATTTTCTTGGCAAAAATACTAGAGTGATTTATCATTTCCTTCTCCAGTAAATTAAAACAAACAGAGGTTAAATGACTTGCCCAGGGTCATACAGCTAACTAAGTATCTGAGATCAGATATGAGCTCAGGGCTTCTTAATTACAGATCCAGCATTCTATCCAGTGAGCCACCCAGCTGCCTCTAAGAATTCATGCATACAGTCAGGTGATTGACTAACTAGATCAAAATTAATACAAATCCAGAAAAAAGTTAAAAATGAGAAAAAGATAAGGTATATAATGACAATAATCCCAACGTGACCTATTCTCATCAGTTCTTGATCTTGAAAAATGGGAAATAGAAGAGAGTAGATTAGTTCAGTTGTCACTTTCTATTCTATTACATATGGAATTGTCTATTTATTTGGTGTTTGTTAAGTTTAGAACTTTAAAAAAGTAGAAAGAATACAAAATAAAAAAAAATATTTTGTTTATTTACTTATCTCTAGGGACTTCTTTGACATCAGGCAACTTCTCTGACATTTAAAGCCCTCCACAATAAAACCTCAACCTATCTTTTTTGTCTTACTTCATACCATTCTCCTTCATGCAATCTACAATCAGGTCATTCTGACCTTCTTACTGTTGCTCAGATACACCATTTCATCTCCCATCTCTGTTCCTTTCCACTGACCATCCCTCATGCCTCATGCCTGGGACACATCCCCACCTCACCCCCCACCTTCAGCTTTTAGAACTACTTATTTCCTTCAAGACTAAGCTCAAGCACCACCTTCTCCACTAAGCCATTACTGATCTCCATAGCTACTTGTAAACACTACCATCATCTTTTATCTGTTTTGTATATATGCTAATATATGAGCATGCTGTCTCCCCTGGTAAAATGTAAGCTCCTTGCAAGTAAGAACTTTTTACTTTTGTCTTTGTATCTCTACTTAGTACCTGTACTTAATAATAGCACCTACTTCACAGGAGTATTTTGAGAATCAAATGAGATCATATATACATATACACAGAGAGACATATATATGTATATGCACACATATGTATGTATGCATGTATCTATACATACTATGGTATCTATAAATATATTTGTATGTATGTATTCATACAATATGGTGTCTATATATATCATACACATATATGTATATATATATGTATCGCTTTGCAAACCTTAAAGTGCCATAAAAATGTTAGCTATTATTATTTTTAATACAATTTTATTCCAAATAATTTAAATTAAATTAAAATTCAAAATTGAATTTAAAAAATTGAATTAAAAATTTTTAATACATTTTTAATAAACGTTTGCTGGCTGATGTGATGTGGCAGAACAAAAGCCCACCTTAAAATACAGCCTTTTCTCTAAGAAGGCCAATGAGAGGTAAGTCATTATGACCATGTGCAGTGCACTGTGCTTCATTCAGGCCCCCATATGGACTTGAGAACAAGCACAAGCATTCTCTGATTGTTTCTAATCTATTTAACACACAGTGAAGACCCTGGTTTCTGCTGTCAAAGAAGTGATTTTGTCCATCAGCCATACAGCATTCAGAAGGAAATTCCATCTGGCAAATGTTTGGTAGCAACTACTTTAAGTTTTGACTTACTCTCCTCAGGGACCAAGATAGTATGGGGAAAAGTGTGGCCCTAATATAATGTATTGTGTTTTGCACTTCTGCTCTTGTTCAGTATCTTCTCAGTAAATTATCTCTTTGTCAAAGCTAATTGTTTTAATGATAGTGGGTACTAATCACTGGGTCGGTGATATGAGGAAGATACTAATTGTAACTGGCATAGATATTAGGGGCAATGCACAGGATTCAAAGCTCAAGCTATTAACGTTTGAATGATAAACCCTTGATCTCTCAGGGGTACACTACTTAGTCTTGCTTTGGGAGAACCAGTTCTCCAATTCAAGTGAATCTGGAATAGGACCCTCAAAGTCCACAGGGGCTGCTATTGTTCAGTCATGTCTAACTCTTTTTTTTTAAATAAAAATTTATTTATTTAACTTTTTACATTCATTTTCACAAAATTTTGGGTTCCAAATTTTCTCTCCATTTATCCCCTCCCCCCACCCCAGTACACCGAGCAATCTAATTTTTCCTATCACCAATCTGCCCTCTCTTCTATCCTCCTTCCCTTCTCATGTCCCCATCTTCTCTTTTGTCCTGTAGGGCCAGATGACTTTCTATTCCTCATTAACTATATGTCTTATTTCCTAGTAGCAACAACAATACTAAACAGTTGTTCCTAAAACTCTGAGTTCCACATTCTCCCCATCCCTCCCTCCCCACCCATTCCCTTTGGGAAGGCAGGCAATTCAATATAGGCCCTATCTGTGTAGTTTTGCAAATGACTTCCATAATAGTCGTGCTGTGTTAAGACTAACTGAATTACTCTCCATCCTATCCTGCCCCTCATTGTTTCTGTTCTGTCTTTTGATCCTGTCCCTCCCTAAGAGTGTTGACTTCAAATTGCTCCCTCCTCCCATTGCCCTCCCTTCCATCACCCCCCTGCTTGCTTATCTCCTTCTCCCCCACTTTCCTGTACTGTAAGATAGGTTTTCATACCAAAATGAGTGTGCATTTTATTCCTTCCTTTAGTCAAATGTGATAAGGGTAAACTTTTTGGGTTTTTTTTTCTCAGCTCTCCTCTTTTTCCCTCCACTAAAAAGTCTCCTGCTTGCCTCTTGAATGAGAGATAATTTACCCCATTCCATTTCACCCTCTTTCCTCCCCCTACCTTTCTCTCTCACCATTTACCTTAATTTCTTTTAAGATATGGTCCCATCCTATTCAATTCACACTGTGCACTCTGTCTCTGTATGTGCGTGCATGTGTGTATGTGTGTGTGTGATCCTACCAACTACCCAGATGCTGAAAAGTTTTAAGAGTTACAAATATTGTCTTTCCATGTAGGAATGTAAACAGTTCACTTTTGGTAAGTCCCTTATGACTTCTCTTTGCTGTTTACTTTTTCATGCTTCTTCTCATTCTTGTGTTTGAAAGTCAAATTTTCTTTTCAGCTCTGCTCTTTTCATCAAGAATGCTTGAAAGTCCTCTCTTTCATTGAAAGACCATATTTTCCCCTGAAGTATTATACTCAGTTTTGCTGGGTAGGTGATTCTTGGTTTGAGTCCTAGTTCTTTTGACTTCTGGAATATCCTATTCCATGCCCTTCAATCCCTTAATGTAGAAGCTGCTAGATCTTGAGTTATCCTGATTTTATTTCCACAATACTGGAATTGTTTCTTTCTAGCTGCTTGCAAGATTTTCTCCTTGACCTGGGAGTTCTGGAATTTGGCCACAATGTTCCTAGGAGTTTCTCTTTTTGGATCTCTTTCAGGTGGTGATCGATGGATTCTTTCAATACTTATTTTGCCCTCTGGTTGTAGAATGTCTGGGCAGTTTTCCTCGATAATTTCATGGAAGATGATGTCTAGGCTCTTTTTTGATCATGAGTTTCAGGTAGACCCATAATTTTTAAATTGTCTCTCCTGGATCTATTTTCCAGGTCAGTTGTTTTTCCCATGAGATATTTCACATTCTCTTCCATTTTTTCATTCTTTTGGTTTTGTTTTGTGATTTCTTGGTTTCTTAGAAAGTCATTAGCCTCCATCTGTTCCATTCTAATTTTGAGAGAACTATTATCTTCAGTGAGCTTTTGAACCTCTTTTTTCATTTGGCTAATTCTGCTTTTGAAAGTTTTCTTCTCCTCATTGGCTTTTTGAACCTTTTTTGCCAATTGAGTTAACCTATTTTTCAAGGTGTTATTTTCTTCAGCATTTTTTTGGGTCTCCTTTAGCAAGGTATTGACCCGTTTTTCATGCTTTTCTTGCATCTCTCTCATTTCTCTTCCCAGTTTTTCCTCCACCTGTCTAACTTGCTTTTCAAAATCCTTTTTGAGCTCTTCCATGGCCTGAGTCCACCGGACACCCACCTGGGGTGTCTGGGATACAGAGGCCCCGCCCTCCATGTCTTTCCCTGATGGTAAGAATATTTCCTCGTCATCAGAATTGAAAGGCGGGAACATTTGGACCCGCTCAAAGAAGCTCTCTATAGTCTTATTTTTCTTCCCTTTCCTGGGCATTTTCCCAGCCAGTTACTTGACTTCTGAGATTCCTGTCCACCCCTGCCTAGATCCGCCCAGCTAGTGCTTGCGGTCTGAGATTCAAATGGGCTATCTGTGGTGGGAGAGGCTGCTATTCAATGTGAACTTAAGTTCTGGTGGTTGGGTGGGGGCAGGGCCGCCTCCCAGGCTCAGTTCCCTCAGGGGCTTCATGCAGAGACCTTCAGTAATGGAGTGGGTGGGGGCAGGGCCGCCTCCCAGGCTCGGTTCCCTCAGGGGGTTTATGCAGAGACCTGAGCTTCTGCCTGCTCAGGGAGTCCCGGGCCACTGCCGCTGCCTCTGCCACCTCTGCCACTTCCTGCCCCTGCCTCTGCTGCTACCTCCCTAGGGGGCCCAAGTCACGGAGACACCCCGCTCCCCTCTCAGCCAGCCCAGACTGACCTGGAGCGTCTGTGGGCAGAGGGACCTTCCCGGCCGCCGGAGATTCCGTCCCTGAAGCCTGCTCGGATATGCTCCTCTCAGCCACATGGCCAGGGCAGCACAGGGGTGGACTCCACTTTCCGGGGCACGATGGACCCTGGGGACGGCTCTCCAGGGCTCTCTGGAATGGAAATCTCTTCTGTGTTTCTGCACACGTTGCAGTGATCCAGAATTCGTGGGGAGTTCTTCTTGCAGGAAATATATGGGCTGTGGGTTTGGAGCTAGCATACGTGAGTCTTTCTACTCCACCATCTTGACTCCACCCCATGTCTAACTCTTTGTGACCCCATTTGGGGTTTTCTTGGCCAAGATACTGGAATGGTTTGCTAGTAAGTGTCTGAGGTTGCTTTCGAACTCAGGAAGGTAAGTATTCCTGAGTTCAGGCTTCTAGGGATTACAGGTATCCAAAGCATTAAGGATCTCTGGAAAGATATACTGGTAGAGAAAACCTTGTCCAACAACCTGCTGGTTAAGCAAGGCATAAACCAGGGAGACATATGCTTACCAAAGGCATTTCAATCAATCAATATCATTTATTACACTCCTATAATGAGACATGCACTGTGTTAGAGCCTGGGATTATAAAGATAAAAGTGAAACAGTCCCTGCCCTGAAGGAATTACAAGTGTAATTGGTAAAGACAACATTTGGATATAGAGGTATATGCAAAATAGATACAAGATGACTTTGAGAGGAAGGTACTAGCAGTTGGAAGAGGGGAAGCATTAGAGAAGATTTCTTGTAGAAAATGGTTCTTGAACAGAGCTTTGTAGGAGACAATGGATTCTAAGAGATAGAGGCACCAGGGATGACCAGCGCAAACACATGATAGCATGAGGGCTTATGTGAGAACCAACATGAGAACCAACAAGAATGCTTGTTGAGTTAAACCATAATATATGCAGAGGGAAGTAATATTTAATTAGCTAGTAAAGGTAAGTTATGACTTACCTCTAGGATCAGGTTGTGGAGAATTTTAAATGAAAAAAGAGAGGAGCTTACATTTTATTTTAGAGGCAATAGGGAGTCATTGGAAGTTATTGGAAAGGGGAATGACATGGTCAGAGCAGCACTTTAACCCAATATGAGGAGAATCAAGAGAGAGGAATGCCACAAAAACCAGAAAAGAGTATCGAGAAAGAAAGGGTAGTTTCATATATCCAATGCTGCATAGAGGTCAAGAAGAATGAGGAATGAGAAAAACTCATTAGATCTGGCAACCAAAAAGTTACTGGTAATTTTGGAAAGAACAGATTGAATTGCATGATGACTTGGGAAGACAGACTATAAACAGTTTAGAAGAAAATAAGGAGAGATAGCAGAATCAAAGAATGTTAGTTTTTTAAAGAATTTCAGCTGAGAAAGGGAGAAAGTGTTAGGATGATGGCTTGTAGGGATGCAATGGGAGGTGGAGTCAAGATGGTGGAGTAACAGCTTTCACTTTCTAGAGTGCTCCCCCCAAGCCCAGCCAAATACCTATAAAAACTGGCTCTAAACAAATTCTGGACCTGTAGAACCCACAGAATCACAGAGTGAAGCAAATCTCCAGCCCAAGACAGTTTGAAGGTTGCGGGGAAGTGTCTATAGTGCCACTCAGGGGACAAGGGGCAAGGAGCAGTCCAGTGTGGGCCAAACTGGCACAGACAGGACCTGATCAGGCCTTGGGGAGACTGAATATCTTCCACCTGTGGCAGTTTCCAGATTTCAGGATCCCAAAACACCAAGGACAAACTGAAAGGTCAAGTGGAAGAAGTCTCTGGGACCAATGTGAGAGAGTGGAGTGGTCTGGCACCAACCCTAGGACAGCAGAGGGTAGAAGAACCTAAGGCAATCACAGCAGCAGCAGAGGCAGCTGCAGCTACTGTTTCTGGAGCTCTAGGCCCACAGATTGTGGGGGAATGGAGGTGCTGACAGTATACTCCCCCCACACTGGAAGCAGAGATCTACCTTGACCAAGAGCTCAAAAGTCAATTAAAGGGCTGGGGGAATTGAGCAAAAACCGAAAAAAGAATCAGACTATAAAATCTTACTTTGGTGATAAAGAAGACCAAAACATGCAAACAGAAGACAGCCAAGTCAAAGCTTCTCCAACCAAAGCCTTCAAGAAAAAAATGAATTGATTTCAGGCCACAGAAAAGCTCAAAAAGGATTCTGAAAATCAAATAAGGGAAGTAGAGGAAAAATTGGGAAGAGAAATGAGAGTGACACAAGAAAATTATGAAAAATGAGTTAATTGCTTGGTAATGGAGATCTAAAAAAATGCTGAAGAGAATAACACTGTAAAAAAACAGACTAACCCAAATGACAAAAGAAATCCAAAAAACCAAAGAAGAGAATGCCCTATAAAGCAGAATTGGCCAGATGGAAAAGGAGGTCCAAAAGCTCACTGAAGAAAATAATTCCTTAAAGGTTAGAATGGAGCAGATGGAAGCCAATGACTTTATGAAAAATCAAGAAATTACAAAACAAAACCAAAAGAATGAAAAAATGGCAGATAGTGTGAAATAGCTCATTGAAAAAACAATTGACCTGGAATACAGATCCAGGAGAGAGAATTTAAAAATTATTGGACTACCTGAAAGCCATGATCAAAAAAAGAGCCTAGACATCACCCTTCAGGAAATTATCAAGGAAAACTGCCCTGATATTCTAGAACCAGAGGGTAAAATAAATATTGAAAGAATCCACCAATTGCCTCCTGAAAGAGATCCCAAAAGGAAAACTCCTAGAAATATTATAGCCACATTTCAGAGCTCCCAGGTCAAGGAGAAAATATTGCATGCAGCTAGAAACAATTCAAGTATTGTGGAAATACAATTGGGAAAACACAAGATCTAGCAGCTTCTACATTAAAGGATCAAAGGGCTTGGAATATGATATTCCAGAAGTCAAAGAACTAGGTTTAAAACCAAGAATCATCTACCCAACAAAACTGAGTACAATACTTTGGAGAAAAAATGGTCATTCAATGAAACAGAGGACTTTCAAGCATTCTTGATGAAAAGACCAGAGCTGAATAGAATATTTGGTTTTCAAACACAAGAATCAAGAGAGCATGAAAGGTAAACAGGAAAGAGAAATCATAAAGGACTTACTGAAGTTGAACTATTTACATTCTTACATGGAAAAATGATATTTATAGCACGTGAGACTTTTCTCTGTACTAGGGTAGTTGGAGGGATTATATACATATAGACAGAGGGCACAGGATGAATTGAATAGGATGATATCTAAAAAATAAAATTAAGGGGTGAGAGGAATATATTGGGAGGAGAAAGGAAAAAACAGAATGGGGCAAACTGTCTCTCACATAAGAAAGGCAAGAAAAAGTTTTCTGAATGGAAGGGAAGAGGGGGAGGTGAGAGGGAAAAAGTAAAGCTTACTCTCATCACATTTGGTTTAAGGAGGGAATAACATGCATACTCAATTTGCTATGAAAATCTATCTTGTACAGTACAGAAAAGTAGGGGAGAAGGGGATAAGTGGGGACTGGGGGGAAGATAGAAGAGAGGACAAATGGGAGGAGGGCGTAATTACAAGTAAATACTTTTGAAGAGGGACAGGGACAAAAGAGAGAATAGAATAAATGGAGGGCATAGAATGTAGGGAAATATAGTCTTTCACATGACTTTTATGGAAGCCTTTTGCATAACTGCACATGTATAACCTATATAGAATTGCTTGCCTTCTCAGTGGAGATGGGTGGGGAGGGAGGAAGAAAGAGAAGTTGGAACTCAGTTTTAAAAACGAATGCTAAAAATTGCTTTTATATGTAACTGGGAAATAAGATATATAGGCAGTGGGACATAGAAATCTATTTTGTCCTCCAAGAAAATAGAGGGGATGGGGGAGGAGCCAAGATGGCGGAGTAGAAAGACTCACGTATGCTAGCTCCGAACCCACATTTCATAAATTTTGTGTAAAAAGAACTCCCCACAAATTCTGGAGCAGAGCAAGCTGCGCAGAAACACAGCGGAAGAGATTTCCATTCCAGAGAGCCCTGAAAAACCAACCCCAAAGGTCCATTGTGCACCGGACAGCAGAGCCTACCCCTGCGCTGTCCTGGTCATGACAACCCGAGAGGAGCAGATCTGAGCAGGCTTCAGGGACAGAATCTCCTGCAGCCAGGAAGGTCCCTACGCCCACAGGTGCTACAGGTCAGTGAGAGAGACTTCTGGGCTGGCTGAGAGGGGAGCAGGGTGTCTCCATGACTTGGGATCCCTTGGGAGGCAGCAGCGGAGGCAGCGGCAGAGGCAGCAGTGACCCGGGACTCTTGGAGCAGGCAGGAGGTCAGGGCCATTACCGAAGGTCTCTGCATAAACCTCCTGAGAGAACTGAGCCTGGGAGGTGGCCCTGCCCCCACCCAAGCACCAGAACTTAAGCTCACATTGAATAGCAGCCTCTCCCGCCGCAGAAAGCCCTGAGGCTGGGAAGCAGCATTTGAATCTCAGACCCCAAGCACTAGCTGAGCAGATCTAGGCGGGGGTGGACAGGAATCTCAGAAGTCAAGTAACTGGCTGGGAAAATGCCCAGAAAAGGGAAGAAAAATAAGACCATAGAAGGCTACTTTCTTGGGGGACAGATGTTCCCGCCTTTCATTTCTGATGAGGAAGTACAATGCTTGCCATCAGGGAAAGATGTGGAGGTCAGGGCCTCTGTATCCCAGACATCCAAGGTGGATGTCCGGTGGGCTCAGGCCATGGAAGAGCTCAAAAAGGATTTTGAAAATCAAGTTAGACAGGTGGAGGAAAAACTGGGAAGAGAAATGAGAGAGATGCAAGAAAAGCAGGCCAACACTTTGCTAAAGGAGACCCAAAAAAATGCTGAAGAAAATAACACCTTGAAAAATAGGCTAACTCAATTGGCAAAAGAGGTTCAAAAAGCCAATGAGGAGAAGAATACTTTCAAGAGCAGAATTAGCCAAATGGAAAAAGAGGTTCAAAAGCTCACTGAAGATAATAGTTCTCTCAAAATTAGAATGGAACAGATGGAGGCTAATGACTTTCTGAGAAACCAAGAAATCACAAAACAAAACCAAAAGAATGAAAAAATGGAAGAGAATGTGAAATATCTCATGGGAAAAACAACTGACCTGGAAAATAGATCCAGGAGAGACAATTTAAAAATTATGGGACTGCCTGAAAGCCATGATCAAAAAAAGAGCCTAGACATCATCTTTCATGAAATTATCAAGGAAAACTGCCCCGATATTCTAGAACCAGAGGGCAAAATAAGTATTGAAGGAATCCATCGATCACCACCTGAAAGACATCCAAAAAGAGAAACTCCTAGGAACATTGTGGCAAAATTCCAGAGTTCCCAGGTCAAGGAGAAAATATTGCAAGCAGCTAGAAAGAAAAAATTCCAGTATTGTGGAAATACAATCAGGAAAACACAAGATCTAGCAGCTTCTACATTAAGGGATCGAAGGGCATGGAACAGGATATTTAGAAGTCAAAGGAACTAGGACTCAAACCAAGAATCACCTACCCAGCAAAACTGAGTATAATACTTCAGGGGAAAATATGGTCTTTCAGTGAAACAGAGGACTTTCAAGCATTCTTGATGAAAAGAGCAGAGCTGAAAAGAAAATCTGACTTTCAAACAGAAGAATGAGAAGAAGCATGAAAAAGTAAACAGCAAAGAGAAGTCATAAGGGACTTACCAAAGGTGAACTGTTTACATTCCTACATGGAAAGACAATATTTGTAACTCTTAAAACTTTTCAGTATCTGGTAGTTGGTGGGACCACACACACACACACACACACACATACACATGTACATGTGTGTGTGCACAGACACATACACACATTCATGCACATACAGAGAGAGAGAGCATGGAGTGAATTGAATAGGATGGGATCATATATTAAAAGAAATTAAGGTAAACAGTGAGAGAGAAATGTAGTGGGAGGAGAGAGGGTGAAATGGAATGGGTTAAATTATCTCTCATTCAAGAGGCAATCAGGAGACTTTTTAGTGGAGGGAAAACAAGGAGAGCTGAGAAAAAAACATGAAGTTTACCCTCATCACATTCGACTAAAGGAAGGAATAAAATGCACGCTCATTTTGGTATGAGAACCTATCTTACAATACAGGAAAGTGGGGGAGAAGGAGATAAGCAGGGTGGGGAGGGATGATGGAAGGGAGGGCAATGGGAGGAGGGAGCAATTTGAAGTCAACACTCTTGGGGAGGGACAGGATTAAAAGACAGAATAGAAACAATGGGGGGCAGGATAGGGTGGAGGGGAAATAGAGTTAGTCTTATACAACACGACTATTATGGAAGTCATTTGCAAAACTACACAGATAGGGCCTATATTGAATTGCCTGCCTTCCCAAAGGGAACGGGTGGGGAGGGAGGGATGGGGAGAATTTGGAACTCAAAGTTTGAGGAACAACTGTTGAGTATTGTTGTTGCTACTAGGAAATAAGAAATAGAGTTAATGGAGAATAGAAAGTCATCTGGCCCTACAGGACAAAAGAGAAGATGGGGATAAGAGAAGGGAGGGAGGATAGAAGAGAGGGCAGATTGGTGACAGGAAAAATTAGATTGCTCGGTGTACTGGGGTTGGGGGAGGGGATAAATGGAGAGAAAATTTGGAACCCAAAATTTTGTGAAAATGAATATAAAAAGTTGAATAAATAAATTTATACTTAAAAAAAAAGAAAATAGAGGCGATGGAGATAAGAGAAGGGAGTGGTGTGATAGAAGGGAAGGCAGATTAGGGGGAAAGGGTAATTTGAATGCACGCTGTCTTGGGGTGGGTAGAGGGGAGGGATGGGGAGAAAATTTGGAACTGAAAATCTTGTGGAAGTGCATGTTGAAAACTAAAAATAAATAAATAAATTAGAAAAAAAAGAAAAGATGGGATGGTAAGGTCTAGAGAGGATGTTTTTGGTTTTTTTCTTTTAAAAGATTGAGAGACTTGACTAGGTTTGTAGATAGAAGGAAAGAAACCAGTAGAGTGGAATAAACAGAGGAAATTGAAGGGGCAATCCACTATAGAAGATTGGAAAGAACTGGATTGAGGGCACATTTAGGGGGGGATAGCCTTGAAAAGGAGAAGGAATCCCCTTTTATGGGAGGCAAGTAAAGGAGATAGAGGGGGCCATTTGATTTGACAATTAACAATTCATTCTTAACTCCGGAAAGAGTAGTTTCAGGGTTGTTTATTAGTTTGCCTGTTTAGAGAGCAGGTTTCCAAATATTTACCAGCCCAACGCTACTGCACATACTCCCAAAAGTTCAATGAGATTATAACATGAGGGGAGCCAAGATTCAAGCTGGGGGAACATCAGAGGAGCAAGAAACAAAAGACTGTAGCAAAAAAACAAAACCAAAAACCAACTTTTTAGAATGATGATAAGTTTATATTTCTAGCAAGGGGGTAAACTCCAGTGAAGAGCCAAGGAAATGGCTACCTGTAGGTGAATACTTCTACTGCCTCTTTCCTGGTGACATTTTGTGCTGCTTCTCCACATATGATTTGCTGATCCAAACAATAAACACATTCCTGCAGTTACATATTTTCAACCTCTGGATTGAATGAGGAATGGCAGCCCAATAAGCAGTAGGTCAACAAGTATTTATTAAGTACCTACTGTGTGCTGAGCACTGGGCAAAGCACTGAAGAATGCAAAGAGAAAAAAAAAAACCCACCAGACCTTGCTGTCAAGAATTTCATAGTCTAAAGGGATTTCACAGATCCCTTTCTGACTTCTGCTCTGCCTGATTTCTATTTTCCAGAACCAAATCTTTTAGCTTGTACTGTGAACCAGGGTGATTAATCCTACTTCTGAGGCAAATCACTGCTTCATAGCAAAACTTAATAACTAGGATCCCCACTAGAATCTCTTCCTGCTCAATCTCAACCTTCCCACACCAAATCAGGCATTATTGCCCCCAGATATTACTTTGGATGGGGATGTAAGCTCCCCCTATTTCTGCAGCAGTCATACTCTCAACCACCAGAGTCCATATCAACCACGTAGGTATGCAAAAGATCTCTACCCATAAGTAGAGAACCACTATTGCTAAGTGGCTATTTGATATCACTTCCTTTTTTCATTTATATTGAGTCTGTTTTCCTTCTTTTTTTTTTTGCAGCAAACAACCGTGTGTGTGTGTGTGTGTGTGTGTGTGTGTGTGTGTGTGTGTATGTTAGACTGACATGACTGTGTCAGTTACAGTCTGTGAAGAATCTGCAGCTGAATTATGGGAGCACCAGAATAGCAAAAAAAGACTTTTTATTAAATGAGAATAAGTACTGGAATCTTCTGGTATCACTGGCTTGATTTTCGATGTGGTTTAATAGTACAAGTAGGGTAGACCCTTTTTACTCAAATTGTATTTCAATATGTAATCTAGAGAGTGATTTAGGTCTCTGGAAGTTATTACTGATAGGGAGGTCTTTCTATTTCTAGGTCCAAGCCCCTGTTACAACCTGGCTTAGCAGGCATTGATAGTTCTCCTGACTGAGTTCAGAGAACAGTAATCAGAGTTGAAACTGAGATCCCCTTTGTTCATACTTAGAGTTTTCTGTAAATTCCCTACCTCTTATGAGGATCGATATATACAATATTATTTGTAACAGCATCTTTTGTTGCAGCAAAGAAATAGGAACAAAGTGGGAGATGATCAACTAGGTTAACAGCTGAACAAATTACTGCAAATATGGTCTCCTTGTCATGGTTCTTCTATCCCACTATCTCCTACCCTGGGTACTGATAGGTAAGCTTTTTTGCCTTAAATTGCAGGGTCCCAGGACTCCATGCAACTTCCTTAGGTTTCCTTGCCATGCCCCTGGTATCCTTTCCACCTCTCCTTTATGTACTGCTTTCCTCCATTAGAATATAAGTTCTTTGAGGCAAAGGTTCATCTGGTTGTATTGTATTCCCAGCATCTGGCAATTGCCTGGCCCATAACTAAGAGATAAATTGTCTCTATCTCTGCCTGTCTCTCTCCATCTATCCATCTATTTGACTGCAATGTAAATATTGTTGCAGAATAAGGAATGATAAAAGTGATAGGTTAAGAAAAATACAAGAAGACACGTAAATTGATAGAGTGAAGTGAGTAGAACCAGTACAATTTATAACATAACTACAATAATTTAAAGGAAAATATTTTTGAAGGAGTTAGGAATGCTGATCAATGACGACTCCAGAAGAAGACCTCCCATGTCTTGGCAGAGAGGTGGGGGAGTGGGGAAGCACAGTAAGAGACTTGTTTTACTTGACTGTGTGTTCATCCTTTGTTGCCGAAGAAGACCATGCCATCAGAGAAATAATGACATGACTTGCACTTGACTTTGAGTGAGGGAGGGCTGTGCAAGGTCACCAGCCTCACTTCTCCTCCAGAGCCATCTGAATCCAGTGATCAGATATTCGTCAGGATGACTGGAGATGATCCAGGATGAGGCAACTGGGTTAAGTGACTTACCCAGGGTCACACAGCTAGTGAATGTCAAGTGTCTGAGGTGACATTTGAACTCAGGTCCTCCTGACTCCTGCACTAGTGTTCTATCCCCTGCACCACCTAGCTGCCCCTAGTTCTTGACTGTACTTATTTATTAGAAGGAAAGGCTTTAATTTTTTGTGAGAAAGGAAAATTACAGGGAAGAATCCATGGATAGTGATAGTGATGAGGGCAAGGAGGGGAGGGGAACTGTCAAAAAAACATTAAAAACACCTCAAAGAACTTAATTCTAACAGAGGAAAGAAAATGAAGTTTCTCAGGCAACAGAAAGACAGTGTCAGCGCTGCTCTCTGACTAGGTGTGATAATTCAGAGTAGGAAAAAAGGCAAAAGGGAAAAAAGACACTCCCTCTTGCTGGCTTCCTGCCACTGCAGGAATGTGGGCAAAGTAAAGTCTTTTTGCCTGGAGTCCCACCAGGGGCTCAAGGCCAAAAGGCTCTAGGTCCTCAAGTGTGGCCCTTTGACTGAATCCAAACATCACAGAACAAATCCCCTTGATAAAAGGATTTGTTCCTTAAAACTTGGACTCAGTCAAAAGGCTGAACCCAGGGACCTAAAAGGCCATATATGGCCTCAAAGCAGAAGGTTCCCCACCCCAGATCACTGGCAAAGTCTAAATAAGAGGTTACACATAAAACAAACAAACAAAAAACAAAAAAATCCCAGCAACTGTAGGTAACAGAGATTCATGGTTATAGACAGATTGATTGATCCAGATTTATAGACATAACTGTATCTATATATAGTTATATCTACATATATAAGTAACTATATAGAGAACTATATATAGATATAAGTATATCTGATCCCGCTTTTCCTGTTCTTTGTATGTTAAAACGCTCGAGTTCATTGAGTTAAAAGTTAATTATTAAAAAGAAAAAACAAATTAGGTGAGATGTGATTGGAGCCATAGGGTAGGGTGGAGGATGACCCCACTGCGTTGTGACTAACAGATGTGGCCATGAGCAGTGAGCTAACGGTCGGGGGTCGTGTCACAGTGACCAGGCCTCGCAGGTTTGGAGCTTGAACCTGATCTTGGAGGTCAGTCGTTCCAATTCCCTCCTGTTACAGAGGAGGTCCGGAGGAGGGAAGTGACATGGCCAAGGCCACAAGGTTGGCCAGGGTCAGGGTCAGGAGGGAGGGGAGGCGCCCAAGGCCACAAGGCCGGTCAGGGTCAGGGTCAGGAGGGAGGCGAGGCGCCCAAGGCCACAAGGTTGGCCAGGGTCAGGGTCAGGAGGGAGGCGAGGCTCCCAAGGCCACAAGGCCGGCCAGGGTTAGGGTCAGGAGGGAGGCGCCGCGCCCAAGGCCACAAGGTTGGCCAGGGTCAGGGTCAGGAGGGAGGCTAGGTGCCCAAGGCCACAAGGCTGGCCAGGGTCAGGGTCAGGAGGGAGGCGAGGCGCCTAAGGTCACAAGGTTGGCCAGGGTCAGGGTCAGGAGGGAGGCACCGCGCCCAAGGCCACAAGGTTGGCCAGGGTCAGGGTCAGGAGGGAGGCGAGGCTCCCAAGGCCACAAGGTTGGCCAGGGTCAGGGTCAGGAGGGAGGCGCCGCGCCCAAGGCCACAAGGTTGGCCAGGGTCAGGAGGGAGGCGAGGCGCCCAAGGCCACAAGGCCGGTCAGGGTCAGGGTCAGGAGGGAGGCTAGGCGCCTAAGGTCACAAGGTTGGCCAGGGTCAGGGTCAGGAGGGAGGCGAGGCTCCCAAGGCCACAAGGCCGGCCAGGGTCAGGGTCAGGAGGGAGGCGAGGCGCCTAAGGTCACAAAGTTGGCCAGGGTCAGGGTCAGGAGGGAGGCGAGGAGCCCAAGGCCACAAGGTTGGCCAGGGTCAGGGTCAGGAGGGAGGCGAGGCTCCCAAGGCCACAAGGCCGGCCAGGGTCAGGGTCAGGAGGGAGGCTAGGCGCCCAAGGCCACAAGGTTGGCCAGGGTCAGGGTCAGGAGGGAGGCGAGGAGCCCAAGGCCACAAGGCCGGCCCGAGTCGGGTCAGAATTCCAAGCCGGGCCCTCGCGCGGACCCAGAGCTGATTCCACGCACCAAGCCTCCACGAAGACTCCTCGTTTCTCCAAAACTGACTTTTCGAGAAGTTTTAGCACAAACCATCGGATGTGATTCCAATGCCAAGTAGAGTTCGCCTCTCGAAAAGGAGCCGAGCTTGCTCGGGGCGTGCAGTGCCGAGGCCTCGATCCTTGGGGAATGAACCTGGTCGGAGGCTGCGCTCTCGCACCTTTGCCCAGCCTGGGGATGGGCGCTTCGTGAAGCTCCAGAGGCCGAACGAGCCAAAGCGCCGCAGCCCGCGCTTCCCAGCATGCAGCAGGCGCCGCCGCGGAGCCGGGGCGTGGGGGGCGGGGCTGACAGGCGGCGGACTACCACTCCCGTCATGCAGCGGCGCGGGAGGCCATTGGTGGGAGGTTCCGCGGACGGTAGCCGGTGTGGCGGAACAGGCGGCGACGAAGGCGCCGAAGGATGGAGGCGGTGGTTTTCGTCTTTTCGCTCATCGATTGCTGCGCCCTCATCTTCCTTTCCGTCTATTTTGTATCCTTGCCTCTCGCCGTCCGCCGCCCTGCGGGGTGGCGCGCGTGGCGGGCCCGGGCCTGGGTCGGGGGAGCCCCAGCCTCGGAGCTGGGCGGGCGCGGGCGGGGGAAGGTGGGGGGCCGCCCGCCGCGGAGCCGGGGTGCAGGGCAGGGCCGGCCGGGGCCCGCTCCAGGGCGGGGCGGGCTGCCGGGGCCCGGGGTGGGTGTGTCGGGCGGAGGAGTGAGGGAAGCCCCAGTCTCGTGACTTCCTGGGTCCTGGCTTTGGCTGGGGTGAGTGAGGGGGTCTCCCTGGCTGCACCCCTTCCCTGCCCCAGTCTTAGGTGCAGCCTAACCGGGAATGAATCCTTGCCTCGGTCCCTCCCGCGGCGCCCTTCGGGAAGGAAGGCTAGGTTTCCCCAGGAGCTTTTTTTGGGGGGGAGTCAGGCAGCGGGGGCACTGGACACCCCGTGGGGCTGGTCCCCGCTCCGCGAGGCTGATCCGGTGCTAGGGAGCTCGCTTGTCATTCCCTTAACCATCCCCCGCCTTTGTTCTCCGGGGTGTTGCAACCCAGGCATTTCACAACCCAAGCAAGACTCCTTGCTTTGGAACAGCATCTTTTTCTGGATGTTTTAGGTTAAAACTTCTTGAAAAAGCAGTTTTGAAGAGATGTTTTATCTATAAATACACCACTAATTAGGTAGCTGCCTCCATCCTTTCTAAAAGTAGTTACTTTTTGGAGTTTCCCAGAAGGTCAATTCCTTATAAGCCTTTCAACGTGCCAGAAGTGTTTTTATCAAACAGGCCCATTTTTGAAATTGGCTTCAAGTCTCGTGGAGATCTTACATTTATTCTTTCGTGGTACAATGTTTATACTGTGTGCGAGGCAGAAAGTAGTTATTGAAGCTCAGGATTTGAACTAAGGAGGCACTTCAGGACATAGAAAAGAAACACACTCTGTCTCAGCCCCGGAACACCAATCTTATTAACAGTGTTGCATAATAGTAATCACATTGTGATTAAAATTGAACTACAACCTGCTTTCTATTTTATAGTTCTTAGTGCCTTGAACGTAATAATGTACCCACTCAGTAATTGTTGAATGAATGAATGGTTTAGAAATTAATGTTCCCACTTTTTTTTCTAGAGATTTTAGGTCGTAAATTTTTAACCTTTTTTTGTCATGAACCAATTTGACAGTCTGTTGAAATGAGGACTCTTTCTCACAACAGTGTTTTTAAATGCATATGTGATCATAAAGGAAACCATTTCTATTGAAATATAGTCAGCAAAATGTTTTTTAAAAGTTCATGGACACTAGATTAAGAATCACCATTTTTTAGACAGAATTAAACCATCCGTTTGTTAGACCGTACTGCCTTTTGGTTATACTATGGCAGTTTTAAAATTCTTTTAAAATTGATAACCTTTTTTTTTTTTGACACAAAGCAACCCCCAGTGCTTTTCCACAATTCAGTTAAGCAAAATCACCTAATATAGTGTTTGCAACTGATAGTGCTTATCACTTTTCTGTAGAATGGTGAGCACAAACCCAGAATGTTGGGGGTTAAGGAGACAAGGACATTGAGGAAATGGAGGAAAGGGATATATGCTGAATGGTTCCGTTAAGTTTTTTAAAAATAGTTATTACATTACTACTTTAGTAATTTCATTTTGGAGCTTTTTAATCTCCCAGGTTTTTTTTTACATTGTGTTATATTTGGGAGGCCCAGATGTGGACACAGTTACTACTGGTAGGGCTATCCATGCATGTCATTGGTTGAAGAGGGAAAAGGGATAAAACAAATGAGAAATTTAAGTTGTTTTAATAATCTGACTTTAATGTTCTTTGGTAAAGAAATAGCAAAATTGTTTATCAAGACAAACCTCATTCTATCTTTGAGTAGTGTGGGTTGTATACTTAGTAATTTTCTGAGACATTAAAATGAAATCATTTGTTGTGTTTAATTAGAGAACAAATTTAATGGTTCCTTATCTTTGTCCTCAGATAATCACATTATCAGATTTAGAATGTGACTACATCAATGCTAGGTCTTGTTGCTCAAAATTAAACAAGGTAAGACTTAAAAAAAACCCCTGTCTTCTAATATTCTCATCAATAGGAATCTAGTCAGCTCTCAATCTTCTGTACCAATGAAGGGGAACAGTTGACTTTAGAATACGTGTCGTTCTTTAAGTTTGAATTATGGATGTAATATTTTCAAAATAATATCAGGAAGGCAGTAGGCCAAAATGAACTCAAGTTGTCAGAATTAAAAAAAAATATTCCAAGGACACTAAAGAACTTTAAAAAGTAGATTTGATATAAAGATACCAGGGAAGGGCTGAGTCTACTCTTTGGGGCAGATAATATAATAATAATGTTACTTCATGAGAAAGAGAAGGGAAAGCTACTCTGCTTCCGCCTTGTCAGTTGAGAGAAAGGATCCTCAAACCAGTAATGGTTGAACAGACTTGGTGAAGAGGAAAGTGAAACTCAAGACAAGCAACTAGATAGTAAGAAGGCATACCAAGCTGCTTTGAATGACTTTTCAAAGAATCATAGAGTCTTAAGAGTTTGAAGGAACCTCAGAAGTCTTCTGGTGTAGACTTTCTCTGAAGCATGAATCTGTACTATAGTCTCACTGACATGGGAACATTTAGCCCCAACTCGGACACATCTAATGAGAGAGAGCAACTATTCTCTTACTTTCCAAAGCTATTTCCAACTCATTCTGGGGCAACTCTTAATTCTAAAGAACTTATTTCTTAATTAACCAAAATTTGTCACTCCCTATTCCTGGTTCGGTTCTCTGGAGCCAAGCAGCACAAGAGTAAATTTGTGTTCTCCATAAAAATATCGCACAGAATTCACCTGTCTTAGATGATCTACATCAACAAAAAACTAGATGAAATTGTAGAGTCACTCAGAATCCTGAAAAATGTGCAATATGCCAAAAGACTGAAAATAGAAAAATACTGATTTGTCAGCGAGGGGGGAAGGAAAGAATTGGATTCTCTAGAAACTAGACTCCTGATCTTGATGTCAATCCCTGGCAAAATATAGAACATTTACAGGTGGTTTGCAAGAACTTAGAAGGTGACATAAATAGCATAGGAGAGAGCACTGTATTTGCATCACGAGAATCCAGATTTAATTGGAGTTCTGTCACTTCCTGACACTCCCTTAGCCAAGTATAATTAAGTGACATAACAGAGTGGTTGAATCTGTACCTGAAGAACGTTTGATAATGAATCGATATTAAGCTGGAGAGAGGTCTTGCTGCTGGTGTGCATAAATACAGTGTCTTAAACCCTGATCTTTTCAACATTTTTATCACTGATTCAAATGAAGACATCAATGGCATGTATATCAGATTTTCAAATGATACAGAGCCAAGAGGGTTAGCTAAAATACACTGACAGAATTTAAAAAAAAAAAAGATGGATCCAGATTGTTTTAAGAGTGCCCAGATTTAACAAGATGAAATTTAATTGATATTATTCTGAAACATACAAATGGATATCTGAGCTCATTGATTCTGGAGTTCCTGAAGTGATGCAGGTTGCCCATCCTTTGCTATTCTTGTCAGTGTCTTTATACAAATTTGCTATAGGGTGTCCAACCAGTATGTAGGAAGCCATTCTTTCTTCCAGCCTATGAACTGGAATTATGGTGATGACAATAGATTACATTTATGTATATAGTGCTTTATTGTTATAAAAACTCTCTTCAGAACAGTCCTGTAATATAGGTAGTATAAATATAATTTCTATTTTATAGGTGAGATAACTGAAAAGAGATTGTTACTTTATCTGCTGTTACATAGATAGGTAAGAGGTAGGGCCCAGATTTCATCTTCTAACTCCTAGGTCCATTGCAATTTTTACTACACCAGGCTATCTTTCTAAGATTCAAAACTCTTAGATTCAAAAAGTTAACTTCCTAAATGTGGGATGGAAGAAATGTGTCTTAACAGCGTTGTATATAAAAAAAGATTCAGGGGTTTTAGTTGACTGTAAACTCAGCTAGAGTTGTCAGTGTGGTTTATCTGCTGAAAAACTCTAACATTAGGCTTTATGATTATAAGCGTATTTCCCGTAATAAGGAAAGGATTTGTACAACAGTTGTACAAATTGTTCTCTCTGCTGGTCAGATCACATGTAGTATATAGTATGTTCATTTCTAGGTGAGCCATTTTAAGAGGGACATTGGACAAGATGAAAATCATCTGTGATGTTGAAAGGATTAGGAACTAGGTCAGAGGAGTATTAGTTGAAGGAACTACCATTGTTTCACCTGGAGAAGAGCAGATTTACTGACAAATAATATCCTTGTCTTCAAGTATTTGAAGGGTTGTTGTATGGATGTGGGGTTGAAGCTTAAATCTGTGTAGCTCCAGGGGGTAGAACTAAAATAATGGATAGTAGTTATAAGGAGACACATTTCATTTCAACATAAAGACATTTTTAACAATCAAGGCTATCCGCAAATGGAGTGGCCTGAATCAGAATGCAGTTAGAAGGGATCACAAAGGTTGTTTAATTCAACCCTCATTTTACAGATGAGGAACTGAGACAGAAAGTAGTTAAGTGACTTGCCCAAGGTTGCACATATAATAAGAAGCAGTGCCTGGATAACCTCAGACCCTCTGACTCCAAAACCAGTGCTTGTCCCTGGAAGATCCAAGCAGAGACTAGGTGGCTGTTTGTCAAGGGTACCCCTGAGTGAGCTCAGAGATAAGATGGGTCCTGGATGACTTGAGAGTTTCCTTCCATTTCAGAGATTTGATTAGTTCTGACGTTTCACAATACTTGATGTAATCAAATGCTACTAGGAATATTTGATGTGAAAAAAAATCTGTGTCCAGTTCCTCATTTTTCTCCCTTTCATTTCCTCTCACTGTTACAGCAGAGGCAAAGTACCTACCTGAGTAAGGCTGTTCCCTTTCTCAAGTCTGTGTTTCCTTCACCTTGGAGTCTCATCTTCCGTGGGTGGGGGTGATAATTGAAAACGCAGTTACTTGTAGCCATACTACTATTATGATACCTCTTTGGAAGGAAACACACACACAAAATGAATAACACTTAAAGATAGGGATGGTGAGAGCCAGCTTGAACCAAAACTGGAGCCATTATAAAATTGTTTAGTATGAGTATTTACATCTCAGAAATTGGCAAATATAAATCAGTGCTTGATTTATTGTTTTATTGATTGTCTTAGACTTAAAGTGAGGAGAAAATACTAACAATGCAGATTAAACTTACAAATCTGTCATATGTACCCCACTACCCCTCTCCTTGTTAAACATTTATCAGAGCATTGCAGCTTATAGGCCATACTTTGAGTTTATATGATCCAGTTTTGGGAGAAAAATTATAGTCAGACCAAAATAGTGGGCATTTTTATTTAAAAGATTCCCTTCAGGCAACTGAGGTAATATCATCTTTCATTTAGCAAGAATTTTATTTTTTTTGTTTTTTCGTAAATTTATTTATTTTTAGTTTTCAGCATTAACTTCCATAAGTTTTAAATTTTCTCCACCTCTCTTCCCTTGCCCCTTTGCAAGATGCAGAATTTTATTTTGGTAAAAATATTTGAATTGCAGAAATTGAATGTAAGTAAATGAAACAATTAGTACTGGTTCATCCTGGGTTAAAGGTGGATGCAGCTTTTTTCACAAAAGGTACTATCCACATGCTTGATTTTAAAAATCATTTTCGTGTGTCTTATCCATTTTTTCCTACTGAGATTTCTGTGGCCCACAATAAAAATAAAATGAAACTTTTCTAGTTGATTTTTTTATAAACTGTATCTTAATTACCTAGTAGTAATATTGTTATTGAATTGCTAACTTTCAAATAATTTCTTGGTTAGTTGAGTGGCACATTATTTTTGTTTAGTGTGTAGGATGTTTTGTAGGTTTTCTCTTGAAAACTGAAAAAAAATTATCATCCCTACAAATATTACCAGTTTTTTTTTTTAATGAGAGGGTTATTCCTTGTCATCCATTTAAGTCAGAGGTCTGTGAATTTGTTTAAAAAACTATTTTGTTAGCTGTATTTTAATAAAATTGTTTTTCATAGCAGTCCTATACAATTAAAACATTAAGAGATACAAAGGCTTCACCAGATTGCCAAAGAGATCTGTGACACAAAAAAAAATAAGAACCCTTGATATAAGTCATTTTAGAGACACCTAGATACATTGGCAGATCTCTAGGATGGTATTAGCTAATTATAACATGGATATAGCTGGTTAGGATTTGACAGTCCTTGGAATTTGAATGAGAATTTTATGAAATCATCCTTCCTGGGGTTCCTATTTGTCTTATCTCATAAGCCCACAGCTCTTTTGGAACTGATGATGGCACCCTAGGGTCAGGGTTGAAAGTGACATTGTCTTTGCGGGGTGAGCCACCTTCTTGTTCTGCCACACACAGGGATGTCATTTATAGCAGCTGTACCACCTCCATATGCTCTTTCCTGACTGTCATCTCCTACCCTTTTTTATCTTATTTTTACACTGTCAACCTAAGCTCCTAAGGTTGAATTCTGTTCTTCTGGCACTCTGTCAAGGAAACACAATGGAACTTCAGAATTAGAAGGGACCTAAGAAGCCATTTACTCCAACTCATGTTTGGAAAAATTTGGAAAAAACAGACAACTCCACAACCTACTGAGTCTGTACATTCTGCATTTAGACAGTTCTTAGGCACTTCTTCCTGCTATCAAGTCTAAGTTTGCCTTTTTGCAACTTCTACCCATTCCTCCTGGTTTTACGCACAGAAGCCAGATTGAACAAGGGCAATCCATCTTCCACATGACAGATCTTGAAATATATGAGGACAGCTGCATTGCTCCTTCCTTCCCCATGAATTTCCTGTTCTGGCTAAACATCCTTATTTTCTTCAGCCAGTGTTCATATTATGTGCTCCTTCAGCCTTCTGGTTGTCTTCCTTGAATGCTCACTGGCCTCTCAGCGTCCTTCCTAAATTTTGATACGCTAAAATGAGTGCAACATTCCAGATATCTGACCAGGGCAGAATGAATATAGATTGTCAGCTCCTTGTTCTTGCTTCTCTTGATTCAGCTTAAGGTCACATTAAATTTTTTTTGTAGGGATATCACACTTTTTGACTCATTGTACTTGTAGTCCACTCAAACTCCTAGCTCTTTTGCAGATGAGTCACTTCTGTCTTGTATTTTGGAAGTTGATTTTTTTAAAGCCAGGTATATGACTTTACATTTAGCCATGTTACATTTAATTTTATTAGATTTAGACCGGTAAGATAAAATCTTTTTTGATCCTGACTCATCGAACAGAGTAACTATCTCTTCTAGCTTTATGTCATCTGCAAATTTGAAAAAAGGATGCCATCTATACCTTCTGTTGATGAGGATGTTAAGCAGCATACAGCCAAACATACGTTCCTGTGAACTCCGTTGGAGAGCATACATACGTTCCCGTGAAGTCCATTGGAGAGCATCTTCCAAATTGATATCAAACCATTAGTGGCTGTCTTTTCAGTCCAGCCTTTCAACCAGTTCAGAATTCATTTAACTAGATAGATATATCTCTCCATAATTTTCCTAACAATAGCATTAGATATGTATTCAGATACTTTGCTAAAGACTAGGGAAACAGCATTCCCCCAATTTATCAGTTTAGTGACACTATCTCAAGAAAAGAAAATAAGGCTAGTATAAATAAATGTTGACTGCTGAACTAAATTAATACATTTGTTAGTAGTTTGAAAGTTTGACTACACTTTCAGAAAATGTGAAAGGAACAAGTATCTTATGGTTTGTCCCTAGAGAGTAAATTACCCAGTGGGAGGATTTGGTTGATTGGGAGTTATTTTAATATTCCATTTTGTTTGGCTTATTAAAATATGTTATTAAAAATGATGAAACATAAGTTAATATAAAACATTTTATTAGGTCCTTCTTTTCCCACATCCTCTGCTTCCTGTTTGCCCCATGGAGAGCCAAACATAATAGTTGTCAATGCATGAAAAATAGAATTATAAATGAAGGAAACTAAAATTGTGTTGCCATGTTAATATAATAATATAATCTTAAATTTAAGTCCTGGTTCTGCCACTGCTTGTCTGCCCTTCCAAGTGTTTACTTTAAGCTTTATTCATTATATAGGTTTATATCCTTCCTCGAGTTGAATGGTGGTCTCCACAAGAATGTTGTGTTTGTAAAGTACATTGAGGTTCCTGGTTGAAAGGTCTCCTGGAGATGTTAGCTATTGCAAGCATAGCAGGTAGAGAGCTGGCCTTGGAATCAGGACCATCTAATTCAAGTCTCACCTCTGACAGCCACACCGTGAACTTAGACAAGTTATTTTTCAGTGCCATAAGCCAGAGGCAGCAAATGTGAGGCCAGAGTCTGGCTAGAAACAGATTAAAATGTAATTGAGACGTATTTAGCAAAATAAATCAAAATGGTAAAACATAGATAATGTCACATTTTAAGACTAAAACACTCCGTAGCTCCAGGGATCCTCATGTATGGATTAGTGGGCCCTCATTTTATTTGAGTTTGATACCACTACTCTGAGCGGCTTTTAAAAATCAGAAGTTGTAAAGAAGGTACTGGCTGACCTATATGGTAAAAGTTTCTCACCAGGAGGATACCCCTAAAATTATAGGTTCAGTCCCTGTCCCTTTCCAGCTGTAGTGCCTTAATTTGTGTTCATATTGACTTAGGTTTTTTTTTTTGAAGCACAGAGATCAAATTAAAAGTAAACCAGATTTCTACCCCCCCAACCCCATTTTCAAGCAAGACTTTCAATTTGCATGATAAAATCAAACATGAAATTTAAGTATGTTATTTAAAACAACCTTGAAGGCAATAAATTGGTTGCAAAGGTAGGTGAAGCTGCTTGCAGATCCTTTTATTTAGCCCTTGGGGTAAAGTTCCAAGATTCCAGTATGGAGGTTTTTTATACTCGTAGACTTGGCTGCAAGGGATATGAACAAAATGTGCTTCTTTCCTTTTTTTTTTTCAGTGGGTGGTCCCGGAATTGATTGGCCACACTATTGTTACTGTATTAATGCTTATTTCATTGCACTGGTTCATCTTTCTCCTCAACTTGCCTATTGCTACCTGGAATATATATCGGTGAGTACAATATATTTAGTTATTTAATTAGGGCAGGTTTTTTGTCCTAGAGTAGTAAAAATGAGGGTATACTAAGCCACATTTGAAAGTTAGTCAAAACATTTATTGTATTTTTTTAAATGACTTACTCTTAATAAGAAGTTATTGGATAATATAGTAAATGAAAGGATTCTTTATGACTTCTATAACATGCATGACTTGTTTACTTTGGAGTGGAAAAATAGCTATTTTCAAGATTCTATTCTTGCGGAAAGGCATAAATTTATATTGTGCAAATATTTTTTCCAGTCTATAATTTTTAGCTATTGTAAACTTGAAAAATGTTCTTTCATTCAGTACTTAATTCTTTCAGGGAAAAAATTTTCAGACTGACTGAAAATGTTAGGTTTTTTTGTTGCATTTAGTCCAAACCACAGATCATTACAGATTATATATTATAACATGGAAATTAGCTAACTGTAACAATGACTAAAACTTTGACTTAAATGTGTAGTTTAAATACGTTCAAATATGGCAAATTGGAAATACCCTCGTAGTTCTATGAATATACAGCATACTTTCTAACTTGAAAAGAACCCTAAAATAACAAACAGTGCTTGAAAACCACATTTGTTATGGTACTAGTTTAGTGCTTTTGGAAACTTTTAGCTTTCTTGTTTTGTATTTATGCATGATCAATTGACTGGAGTGTTGCTTTCTTATTTTAAGAAGCCTTTTTTTTCCACTTACATTGTTACTTCTTTAGTTAAGACTCTCTTCATTCAAAAATTAATCTTTTGTTTTGAAATCATTTTCAGATCTCTTCCCCCCCTCACTCAGAGAGCTATGCCTTGTAACAAAGAAGAAAAAAGGGGGGAAAAAGTTTCTGCAAAACTAACATACCATTTGAGTCTGAAAATATAAGCAATATTTATACCCTTAGTCACTCACCTCTCTGGTGAAGAGAGGTACATTTTCTCATCTCATTTTTCAGGTCAAGCTTATTATTATATGTCTAATAGACAGTGACCACTTTGATTTATTTTTTGTTCATTTACATTGTTGTAGTTATTGTGTATATTGTTTTTTGGTTTTGCTTCATTTTGTATCAGTTATATATTTTCATGCTTATGTGTATTCTTCTTATTTGTCCTTTCTTATAGCCTAGTAACATTTCATTACATTTATGCACCAGTTTGTTAGCTTTTTCCCATTCGGTGGACATCTACTTTCTTTCTGATTCTTTGCTATCACAAAAAGTGAGATAATGAATATTTTGGTGTAAATGAGACTTTCCATTCTACTTTTGTCTTCCATGGGGCATAAATCTAATAGTGGGATCTGTGGCTTAAAAGTGTCTGGACATTTGAGTCACCTTTTTAACATAATTCCAACTTAGTTTCTAGAATCATTTTGAATTAATTCTCAGCTCCACCAGCCGAGTACTGATGTGCTTGTTTTCCCACAGTCCCTCCAACATTGTATTTTTCCATTTAGTTGATATCTTTGTGAATTTGCTAGTGAGATAAAATCTCAAGTGATATTTTGATTTGCATTTTTAAAAATTAGTGACTTAGAGCTGTTTCATAGTTAATAATTTGTAATTTTTATTTTGAGAATTGTTTGTTAAAAACTTTTGACTACTTGTCCATTGGAGAATGACTCTTGATTATAATACATACGTATATATGTATTCATGTTAGCTTCATTTACATCTTGGATATCAGACTTTGATCAAGAATATTTTTGTAAAGATTTTTTTCTCATTCAGTGGTTTCCCTTCTTATTCTTGTTGCATTGATTTTGTTTGTTCAAAAGCTTTTTGATATTATATAAACTAATTTATTTTAATTCTTTAATTGCCTTTGTCCCTTGTTTGGTTAAGAATTCTGTTGCTACCCACAATTGTTAGTGATAATGTTTTTCTCTTTTTTTGGTGTATGTGATGTGACTTTCAGTAGTTTTAAGGTTTCCATTTGGGATTTGTTATGGTATATGGTATAAATTCTGGCCTATATTTTTGAGGATTTTTTGTGATTTTGTTTTTGCCAAACAGTTTTCCCAGTTGTGGCCAATAGGGAATTAATCTCGAGGTAGTGTGTGTTCTTGGTTTATTGAACACTGCGTAATTGAATTTAGTTATTTCTGATTCCTACTTATCTAATTTGTTCCAATGATCTTATTTTATATATTTTTTAAACTGATACCATAATGTTTTGATGGTTACTGCTTATAATATATTTTAGATCTTGCCCCTTCATTTCTGCTTTTTGTCATTATCCTTTGGAGATTTTAGACCTTTTGTGCCTGCAAATGAATTTTGTTATTATTTTGTCAAGCTCTATAAATTATTTTCTTGTAGTTTAATTGGCCTAATATTAAATCTGTAAATTAGAAAATTACTTTATATCTTTTATCAGTCTTTTTTAAAAAGAAGGCAGATAGACTTGAACAGAGTCAACATGTTTATGTCTCATAGATCTACCCACTGACCTTGACCTCACTGCTAGATAAATCAAGACCCCACTACTTGTAAAATGCTGTCTCATTCTTACCGTAACACACTATACAAGAGCTACAGTGGTGACTTGAATCTTTAGTCTCTAGGTCTTGGGTATCCTTTTAACTAATCACAAACCATACCATCAGGAGTTTAATGCATGCAAGGGCTTACTTATCTTATTGGAAACTAAGACATACGTGGAAGAAATTAAGAGCTCAAGTAACCACCTTTGTACTTAGAGTTAAATTGCAACAGAGAGAGGCACTCCCCTTGGTTGCTTTTGGCTGTGAAGTCCAAAGATCCCCCTTCCTTTTAATTACATGAGGATAGAATGCAAGTATATGTGTTTGAAAACTGTTTCCGTAAGAATATTTCAGAAGAAATAACTTCCTCCTCAGTTTGTCAGTCATCTGCTATGGATAAAACTTTATACCAGACACTGTGGGGGAGACATGAAAAATTATAAAGTGTGGGCCCTGTTCACAAAGACCTCATTTCTGGAAACAGGATATAAATACCTGGAAAATTAAATGACAATAAAAACATGATATCCCAAGAGAGCATACAACTCATTGCCAAATACTTGGTTTTGTCAGTGTGTGTCAGAGATCATCCTGTCACCTGAGCGTAGCCTTGAAGAAGAAAGAGGATTTAGGCATATAACAAAACAGGGGCAGGAAATTTTGCCTGGATTATATTTTCATAAAGAAGAATAATGGAAGAGAACACTGGAAAGGTAGTAAATAGTATTTATATAGCACTTTCAGATTTCCAAAGCACTTTAAAATATCTCATTTTATCCTCACAATTGCCCTGGGAAGTAGGTGCCATTATTATTCCCATTTTTCAGATGGGGAAACTCAGACAGTGACTTACCTATCATCTCACACCTAGTTACTGATTGAGGCAGAACTTGAACTTGGGTCTTCCTAACTCCAGTACTCCAGTACTATATTTTCTTTTCCTTCTAACTGCCTAGGTGGGCTATGAATTTGTTGTAGAGTTCCAAGTGAAGGAGTTTCACCTTAATCTTGTAGGCCTGTGGTGTCAAACTCAAATAGGAGCCACTAAACTAAAAATGGGAGTCACTAAACCATACATAAAAATCCCTGAAGGCCACACTGAGGAAAACCTCATCTTAATATCATTGTGTTGCTTTTTTTAATTTTGTCACATATTTCCCAATTACATTTTAATCTGATTTGAGCTGTACTCAGGAGTGTCATGGGCTGCATGCTTGTCACTTCTGTTTTAGGCGATGGACAGCTGTTTTTCCCAGGAAGAGGGAGAGGCACTAAGTCCAGGTACCTTATGGGAGTTCCCTCCTATGACTAAAGGAATATCTAACATGAATTTCAGAGTAGAAGATGACTTATTTGGGAGAGGGATGGTTAATAGGATCATAGATCTGTAGCTGGAAGGGACCTCAGAGGCTGTTGAGTTCAGTACCCTTATTTTACAGATGAAACAGGCCAAAGAAGTTAGTCATTTGACTTACTCAAGCTCATAGAAGTAGTGAGCTTCAGAGGCAAGATTCGAACCCATGTCTATCCCCTGACTCTTTCCTATGCTTCCTTAATCTTAGTTTCTTCCCTTTGAGACTATCCCTAACTTACTGTCTGTATCTTTGTTGACAGTTGTTTGCATGCTTTCTCCTTTTATTAGACTCTCAGCTCCTTGAGAGCAGGGACTGGTTTTTTTTTTTTTTTTTTAATTAAATTTTTTGGGTTTCCGAACCCTTTCTTTGTATTCCTGGGGCTTAGTGCAATGCCTGGCACATAGTAGATGCTTTATAATGCTAGTTGACTGATAGATTATTCACCCTTTATATTCAATTAATTGCCAGATCTTGTTGATTTTTCCTCCACAATATGTCTCCCAAGACTATTCCTGCTCCCCTGACTTCCAAATGATACGATATCTTTCCTCAGTTATACCTTATATCCATATTGGGACAGGTTTTGGTGCTAATGCAAATACTTGGGAATGATGGAGGACTCTCAAGGCTGTCAGCTCGTTTGCTTTCATGCCGCTTTACTGGCTACTGTTATGCATTGGTAACAACTCGAAATTGACTAAGTTTTGTTGAAGAGTTCCAAGTGAAGGAGTTCTATATAAGCCCTATATGTTACATCCCAAAATTTTTAATAAAATCATTTTCCTTTGTCTTGTGCTACTTTTGTTCCAGTTACACTAGTTTAGGCCCTCTTCACCTCTTGCCTGGATTATTGCAATAACCTTCTACTTGGTCTCCTTGCCTCCAGTCCCTCCTGCTTCTATCTCATCCCCCATGTGACTGCCAAGATATACCTACACCATGGATATGCTAATGTGGAGAAGCTGGAGAGGCTCTCTCTTTTGTGTAGAATAAAATATAGACTCTTCTGATTGACTTTTCACTGTGGCTTGAGCCAGCCTTTTTAGGCTTCTTGTCACAATGAGGCTCTGCCCAGTCTTTCAGACCTTATCACACGTTTCTCTCCTTCATCATTCTATGTGCCAGCCAGATTGACCCACTTGTATTCTATACCTGATACCACATCATGTATCACCCATGCCTTTGCATAGGCTGTCCCTCAGGTCCGGAGTGAACCCTCTACACCCCTGCCTCTGAGACTCCCTTGCTGCTTTCAAAGTTCAGTTCAAGTATCTCTTCCTATAGGAAGCTTATCCTGATATCTCTAATCATTACAGCCCTTGCCTCAGAAATTGCTCTGTATATAGTTTGTATTGAATTTTCTGTATACATGTGTTTACTCCCAATAGATTGTAAACTGTTTGAGGGAAGACACTACTTGGTTTTTGTCTTTGTATTTTTCTTTTAACTCATCTTACACGGGCTATGTTAATCTTTTACAAACATTACTTTTATTGTATTACCTCCTTGTATAAAACCTTCAATTTAATTCAGCAATTTATTAAGTTCTATTACTGTGCAAAGTGATGAAGCGACTTTTTCCAATGGAGTATGAAGGAGGGGGATAATGAGAAAATATTATTTAGAGTTGGAAGGAACTATAGAGATCATCAAAAAGAACAGAAGACTAAGGACTAAACCTTGGGGAATGTTCATATTTTAAGGTGGGAAGAAGCAGAGGGATGAAATAATGATATTTATACTTTTATTAGAAATGTTAGGATAATGTATGTATGTATGTGTATGTGCATGTATGCATACACATATATATGTACGCATATATGTATACACGTATGTATACACATATATACTCATAATAATAATAACCAGTGTTTATATAGAGCTTTAAGGCTTGTTAAGATGCTTTATATATGTTACCTTATTTGATTCTCATTACAGTCCTATGAGGTAGGTGTTATTTTACAGATAAGGAAATAGAGGCTTAGGTGACTTGCCCAGCATAATTGAAGTACAAAGTGGAATGGGATTTGAATTCAAGTATTTCCTGCTCCAAGTGCTGTGTTCATTCTCCCCATGCCTGAGACTGAATTTGAACACAGGCTTAGCCACTTATACATTCTGATCATATCAGAAGACTGAAATTTGACTGAGTACCCTCATTTATAATATGACTCAGTTTAAGAGGGATCATGAGTATCAAAATAATTATTTTTCATGAAGCTTTTATTTTGATTGACTTGTAGTCAGTGGGTATATTGCTGTTTGGATTCTTTATGTTCTTCATATTTTAATTTCTTGTGGCATATTAAAATACGATATTCTCTTAACCATAGTTTGTTTCTTCATTCCTTTTCCTGCTACTGCCTTCTATTATAAGTAGTTTTGGTAGTAATGTTTTTGTTCAGGTCAATTGACTTTTCCTAATAGTAATTCCTGTGTATTCCTAGTAATTGAATTAGTTGGTCAGTGTGTATGAACATCTTTTATTCTTTAATCTTCCAGGTTCATTATGGTGCCAAGTGGGAACATGGGAGTGTTCGATCCTACAGAGATACACAACCGAGGGCAGTTGAAGTCACACATGAAGGAAGCCATGATCAAGCTTGGTTTTCATTTGCTTTGTTTCTTTATGTACCTTTATAGGTAAGTCTAATATCACTGGGGTTTTCCTTTATGCCAGGGAATTTTACTTTCTTAATGTTCAACATATTAGAGCACAGATGATTTTTGCATTGATACTGAAAGCAAAAGTGACTTATGGAGAGTACTTGTATTTCTTTTAGCTATGCAGAGATCATTGTCATCGTATCTACATCCCAAATTTTTACTTAACGTGTTAGTAGCCAGTGAACTGTCAACATGCTTAAAGTTCTATTCACTGGTTAAGAATTAAGCTCATTATTCTCATGTTCCTCTATCTGTGAGTTTTCACTTCATGGTAGACTCACTGAATTCTGTGCCCTGTGCAGATTTTATAGTGCCATTGGTCCCAGCAACAGTGGGCCAGTTTGGCATCCCCAAGACAAACTCCTGCTCACCCAACTTCCAAATGATCCTCAAATGTTATATCCAGAGAATAATTGGGAGTGATGGGGCCTCAAGGGAATCACCAGAAACTGAATAGAAGCATCTACAGAAACCCTACATATTTCTTTTCGAAATTTCAAACATGAAATCCTTTCCTGTGTCTTTCCCATTACCTCTTCATTCTTCAGGAAAAGGGAATGAAAGAATCTAATATATCTTATGTGTGTATTTGGATAAACTACTTCATTTGACTTGTGAAAAGCATTCTTTTGTGACCTTGGAAATTTAGGATAGGGTATTGTTTCAAAACTTATGAGGCTTATTTCTTTTTTCTTCTGAGTGCATTTCACAAATTTTAGGTAAACAAAGGAAATACATTAGGAACAGCATAGACTGAATAATAAATAGAATACTGGACTTAAAGTCAGGAAGTCCAGAGTTTGAATTCTGCCTCAAAGGCTTGCCACCTGAGTGAGCAAGTCATTCATCCTTTTGAGCCTCAGAGGCAACATTATGAGATTTTAAATTGAAAGGAGTTGTGATGTAACAGTGAAAGGGCTTCTACTATTAATGAAATAGACTGATATATATGTCAAGATTTAGAACTTTTATCAGCTGCAGATTTCTAATGGTTTACATTACTACAAAGCAATGACAGATTTTATAAGTTGCCTTTGTTTGGGCCCCTGAGGAAGACATGAGGCATCATGGCTAACATTTAAATACCTTTTCAGGGTCTGCCATGAATTTTGCATGTATCTTATTTGGATCTCACAGCATGTGAGGAAGATAATTGTAGGTGTTATTCCTATTTTACAGATGAGAAAAGAAAAGCTTAGAAGGGGTTATTTATCTGGATTCAAAGAGCGAGGAAGTGCTAGAGGAGAGATTAGAACCCAGGTCCGACTCCAAGCCAAGCACTCTGGACAGGTGAAGAGGAGCAAAAACTTATGCCTATAATTGTGTTTTATTTGAAATTTAGTTAATAGGCAAGAGGAGAGAGCCTTTTTCTATTTTTTTAAATTGCCCGCCTATGTCTTCCCTTTTTTATATTGGATGGAAATAAATATTTAATTCCATCATTGAATGAAACAGCTTAGAAGTCACAGCCATTATGCTCCACCCTGTAATGCTTATTTTCTAAAATCTATTATTGTTATAGGTTATGTTGAAATTGGAGTTCATTTGGTTTACTTTTCATCATCCACCTAATTTTCCTTTTTTATATTTTTACTTTGTAAGACAGACCTATCCCAGTCATTTGCATATATGTAGAAAAACCCCTACCAAGTACCAAAAATGAAAACTGAAGGTTAAATAATTCTATTGAAGACCTGCTTCATTTAATTTCAGCAAACATGGGAATAAACTTGTTCCCAATAAGTTTGGTAATTCTGTTTCTTTGCTGTTAAATGTTTACCTTTTGGATCTTAGCCTCCATGCACTCTTCCTGCCAACATCCTGGGGCTCCTATGGACAATGCATTGAATTATATGTAGCAGGCACTTCAATGTATGTTAAATTATTCAATTAAATATACATGCATATGCTCAGACTCAGAATTAAACAGAAAATAAACTGGTTTTAGTCCTTCCATATCTGTTAAAATCCTTTACTTCAAAAAAAAAAAAATCCTCACTTCTCAGAAAATCTGGCTCAGGTTCTGTCTTCAAGCCTTCTCAGGTATACCCCAATTGAAATCTCTCCTTTTTGCCTTAGATTTCTTGTAGTACTTTATCTAGACACAGGGGTGGGGAACCTGTACCCTTAAGGTCACATGTGGCCCTGTAGGTCCTCAAGTGTGGTCCTTTGAGTCTAAATTTCACAGAACAAATCCCCTTACTATAAAGATTTGTTCTGTGAAACTTGGATTCAATCAAAAGGCTGCACCCAAAGACTTAGATCACATGTGACCTCGAGGCCGCAGGTTCCCCACCCTGGATTCTAGCATCTAGACTCTAGATCTTCCTTTGTCCTGATGATATCCTAGGTACCTGATACTTAATTTGTTTATATTTTATCCCTTCGTAAACCTTTTGAGGGTAGGGATTTTTCTTTAGTCTTTGCATCTCCTAGCTTTATACATGTTTACTTATCTATTTTAATTATCATGAGAGTAAAATTTTTCCTTGTTTAAAATAAGATGTATACTTACGTTGGTGGTAGTGAGTGATGAATTTGTCTCTTAATTAACAACTGCTGTGAAGATTCAGGTTTCTGAACACTTTTCCTTCTTACTTTGGTTTAGGTTATATTCTCAATTTTACCTTTAACTACCTTTAACTTCAAATGAAAATGGAGTCAGTCAGTTAACAAGCATTTATTAAATAGTTACTATGTATGGATTTCAAAACATTCTGCTCTATTTAGGTCCGTATTTTTCTGATCAGAACAGCATTATCAGCTGGCTGTGCAGGTTAAAAATAGGAATTCCATTGTGTAGTTGAGGGTGGTTGGACAACTCTTGTAGGTCCTTCTTAAACACATGTTAACAGCAATCTCTTTTCTTTACAGTATGATTCTGGCTTTGATAAATGACTGAACCTGGAAGGAGATGCCTAAGTTGGAGTCTTACACTACAGTGAACAGTGAGGAGCCAGAGATGAGTTTAGTTCATACCTAGAACCATGTCCATTAAGCAGTATATTTTTTTTCCTCTTTGGACAAAAGAAAAAAACCCAAAAAACTATTTTTGCTGTATTTTTACCACATAAAGTATTTAAAAAACATGAACTGAGTTTTTGTAGATTTGTGGTTCTCAGCCTCAGCCCTAGCCCACATAATCAAGGAACTCATTCGATCTTTTCTGTGTTGAAAATTGTCATTTGTTGAAGGAATGGTACTATCATTGAAGAATTGAATTGCAAGCCAAAGAAATAAAAAATAAATATGACAAGAAAAGTTTCTTGGATTAGCAAAAATATCCCTAAGTTTACACTGATAAGGCAGAGCTCACCAATGTCAGTATTAGTCTGGCTAAAAGAAAATTAGCTGTCTTGTTTCCCTATAATTCTACAGTTTGTGCTTAATATGCTTTAAAATTTGTAAGACTTTCAACCAAAGGTTTTTTCACATGAATGCTTAAAAAAAATGACATTTCAACAGAATTTTTATGGAAGTTTTAAAACTTTTAAGCCATTTAGCTAAGTGACAGTGTTAACCTGTTTAAAGATAGGACAAACACAAAGAGAGCAAAAATTGTAGCCAGGACATTTGAATAAATTATTTAGTTCATCCACAGCTACAATTGTTTAAACAGTTGTTTGTCATGGGTTCAAAATCATTTGAATCAGCATTCATTCTTTCTGATATGTTAATGGTTTTAGAGTGGGAGTATGGATTTGGTAAATGAAGGTTTAATTGTAAGCTGGGGAGGATTGTAGTTGGAATCAGTTTGAAATCAAGCCTATGATTGTTTGTCTGAAGCCAAACAATAACTAGTCTGGCTCGTGACAAATGACATTTACCACCGCTCTAATACTTTCACAACTATACCATAGGAATTATATTTCATTACTCTAAATCAGTTGCAGCTGATAGGGGAATTAACCACATCAGCACTACTTGCCAAAAATCTAGGTTACAATGTGAATCTTTGCAGTTGAGTGCATAGACAGAATGTGGTTGTGGCCTCCCCAAGAATATTAATCACCATCTGCCATCAGTCTAAGCAGCCAAATGTGCTGTAGGTGTGTGATCATTAAAAGATTAAATGGTCTACTCTCTCATGCCTATGTTAGATCCTGCCTTGGCAGTGTTGGCTACTAAGCTCAAAACTCTCCACATGAGGCAGTCCGACAATTAGGGAAATGGTGTTCTGGCAAGAGATAAAAGGGGCTGTGAATTTCTCAACCAGCAGGCCAGAAACATGGTCCTTGTAGATACTCTATATTATATACTTAGAACTTATCCCTTGTAGTAAGTGGTCTCTCCGCTGTGTAAAAAGCTGCAGAACTATTTTTTAAAATGTTATTTTCCTTGTAGTACAATCTCCCCCTTCTCTAATAAATCTCTTTATTTGGTAATTTTAAAATTAATCTTCCTTCTTTTGTTGACCTAAATTTCACTTGTTTAAACTTCCAAAGTTTCATGCATTATTAGGTTTGCCACCTCAGTGGCATGAATTTTTTTTTAAGTGAAAGACTTTTTTTTTTTTGAGTAGCCCAGCTGTCAAGTTAGTCAAGGCTGGAAAGTTGAACTGTGGGTCCTGATAAGGGAGGAGTAAGCATTAATTAATTTTAATTAATGAATTTTACATCTTTGGGGAGACTGAAGGTGTTTCTCTGCAAAATGACTGACTTGGCAGTAACGTATCTCTTCAATAAATATTTAACAGGAATACCCATTGCACAGAGTAGTGGCTTATTTGTTTTGAATATTTACTGAAAAGATTTTTAATATGCTTAACACATATTCTGCTTGGTGCTGTATTTTAAACATTCAAATAATTCAGTTTGGCTTAGGGGAGAATCCTTCTAGGCATTCCTCTGGTCTCCCCTCATTGCTTGAGGCCTCTCATCACACTTAAAGACTCATAGGATCACAGGATAGAAACAGGCCTAGGGAGATCATCTAGTCAAAGTCATAGCTTAACAAGAAATCCCTTTATACCATATCCAGTTGGTATACTTCCAGGCACTAGTTGGAGACCTCCAGTGCCTGTCCTCAGGCAGCCCAGAGAGTTCTAAGGAACAAGGGAATTTTTTCCTTTTATCAATCCCAAATCTGCTGTTATACAACTCATATGCATTACTCCTAGCTCTTCTTTCTAGCTCAAGCAAAACTAGTGTAACTCTTCACAGGACAGGCCTTCAGATACATTTTTTAATGGCTAAATGCCCCCCCCCCCCCCCACACACAAATCACTTCTGTAGGTTGAATGACCCCTTTAAAGACTTCTTGGATGGTATGGCATTAGTAAGGAAGTGTGGAGAGTAACATACATCTGCCTCTGTTAATAAAGAATCAGTAATTTTTCTCCTAGGTGTCCTGAAATTCATACTCATCCATGCTCAAATTTAGAGAGGCAGTGAGCAACAGCATCATTAAGCCATGGCCTGTGATGTAAATGGAATAGATTTCATCTACAAATAACTACTTGGATTAGGTTAATACATCATAGCTGTAAGGTTTGATGGGAAGTCCAGGTCCAAGCTAAGTATTACAATGACAGTAGGCATGTGATTACTAAAACCATTAGAATTTTTTACTCCTTTTCAGTCTTGTACTAGCTTCACTGCAAACTTCTTTATAGACTTAAGAAATATTACCAGTCAGATATTTATAGGAAAAGTTTCTACTTGTCCTGATTATAAAGCTTTTTATTCATCTATAAAAATGCGTGTGAACCCAAGATTAACCCAAAATAGCCATGTCAATCTGTTCCCTTGTTAGCTTGGGAGGAAGTTACCATTTCATTTAGAGTTCATGATAGATGGAGATTATCTGACATCTCAAATTTTGGGGGAGCAGATTTCAAAGAGATCAAAGAAAAGATAGATAAGTGTCTTGAAGCCAAAAATTATCAGGGAAAGTTGGGCAAAAAGGGATGAAAAATAATTGTTCTAACTCAGAAAAGGAGGAGCTAAAGATACTAGAAAGCGGATGCCCAGAGCAGATTCTATTTAAAAGGATACGTACAGAAGATAGGTGCACAGGTGAGTAATTGAAAGTAATATATGTTGCATAGCCCTGTAAGAAATATTAAACCTGAAAGAATGTTGAAATGAAACAATTAATGGTTAAAAACAGGAAGCTTTTTATGGGGGTTTCATGGGGGCTAAAATGAAGTGGATAGGATCCCTGCTGATGGAGCAGTAACGATCCAGGTCTTGATTTCAAATCCAGCACTTCATCACCTATGCCATATTCCTGTTTTATTTTAAGCTGGAAGAGACATTATAGGTGGTCTTTTCAATCTCTGTATTTTACACATGAGGAAGTAGACCAATGATGTCAGGTGAATTGTCCAAGATAGCGCAGGCAGTAAGTGGCCAAGCCGGGATTTGAACCTAGGATCTTCTGATTCCACATCTAGCATGTTGCAGAGCTTGACATAGTCTTTTGTTAGAATCATCTTCACATGGTAGAACTCTTCAAACCTTGAACTTTCCTGGCATAGTCTTAAAGATGATGAGGTTTCCTTTCCCACCAAGATTATGCTTTCAAGGAGAACTTTCATCATTTATTAAATACCTATGTATTTAGCACTCGGTAAGGCAAGACAAAAATAAAAAACAGTTCTTGCCCTCAAGGGAGTTACATTCCACTGGGAAGACACATGTATCCAGATGTATAAAGGACAGCATCTAGGACATATTTCTTTGGCATAGGGCACTTATAAATGGGGAGATTCTCTTTACTGATGCAGTTTGACATTCTTATTTCAATAACCCTTTGATTTAGAGGGTTGCCTAGGACAACCTAGAGAAACTGAGAGTTTAAGTGGCTTCCCTATGGTCACAAAGCTAGTATGTTTCTCAGGTCCATAATTTAACTTGTAGAGAGCAGTTTCAGTCACTGTCAGGTGACAGTGGTGGTAGTAGTAGCAGGGGTGCAACAAACTTATAATGTAAGGGATGGGAAGATGAAGGCAACCTTGCCTAGGAATTTGACAGTGAAACGGAGGAGAAAAACAGGGCCTATCTGAAAAGGGCAGCAGAGGTTAATGGAAAGACCAACCTTTTTAAAAGCACAAAATTGTTCTTGATGATAATCCAAAGGCCTATTTTTCAAGTGCCCTAGTTTAGACCAAAGAATACTTTTAGAACCACTATGTGTGCTTTCGAAGTTCATACACATTGCTTCTTTTCTTTTTTTTTTCTTTTTAACACAGTTTATAACAGATAAAGCAATTCCAACTTTTGGTCAGGGGATACTTCTTTTTAAAGCATTTACAATATGGACCACAAATGGTTTTTTTTTTAAAACATTAACCAACTGAGACACATAATATTTATGTTGCTAACGTCACAAGTTCTTGACCTAATTGTCTCCACATTACTAAGAATTAAAGGACCCTAACTTGTTGTTGGTCTAAAGTCCTATGCCTAATAGCTTAGTTTTAGACAACCTCAGATGTTGCTTCTTTTCTTTAAAGAACTCTTTAGCAGTACAAATTTCACATTAGGAAATGGTTTATCAAGAACTTTTCAGTAGTTGTTTTCTCTGCTTGTTCCTGAATAGGGATTGCTATTTGTTAAAGCTACACAACCAAAATATTTTCCTAAAATTTGCTAAACCTTCTAATATTTATATGGTGCCTAATGTCCACCAACAGAGTTCTGACATTAAAGTGGTGCACTATGAATTCTAAATTGGGAAGATGTCAAATTCAGATCCTACAAACTGGAGTAAGTTAATAATATGTAAATGGTTTCTAATTAATACTAAAAAAATCCAGGGAGGATTAACACACTCAGTTATTCATTCTGTTTATTGAATTGAAAGGGAATACAAACAATTTGTTAAGTGCTATGCACTGACATGGAAAAATGTATAATTATTTTTTAAAAACCCTAGTAAAACAAATCAAAAGTTAATGTTTCAATTGAACAAAAAAAATCTTTTAAAGATGTTTAATATACTACACATTTATAAAATAAAAAAGTTAACATAGGGTGTCCTGTAAATAATTAGTAAAACAAGTGAAAATAAATAGAGACCCAAAGTTTTTATGCTTTAATATAGCAAAGAAATTTTAAACTACTAAATATAATCTGAGGAAAGTAACAAAAAACCCAGAAAATTTAAGAACACAATCCTTTGAAACATTTAGTATCAGTCCATAGCAAATAGTCATTACATACCCAAAGCTCTAAGTGTTAACTAGTTCCACCACAACTTCATAAAACTCTTGACAATTTAGAAATCTTAGGATCAACAATAAAGTTCTTTTCTTGATCTCTACAGCTTGGTTTGTAAGTACATACATGCTTTGTGGATCCTTTTGTTCCCCCATATATTTTCAAGGAGCCAATAATTTTTTTCCATCTGTGCCTAAAAATGTTAAGATTCAATTCTAGCACATTTGCCCTAATAATGAAAATGTTTAAGTAAAAGATGGGGCACATTTAATTTCAAGCTTATAAAAATATACTAGTATTATTAACCAAATCTTGAAGTCAGAGAGGGCACTTCACATATGCACAAGACTTGAAAAGTTTTTAATAAAACATGACAAGTAGCTGGAACAGCTGGTTCCATGACTTAAGTAGTCCTCTCTATTTTTCTTTCATACACACATGCACACAGCACACACACACTTTTTTAAATATTCCTTCAACTATTTTGTTTTAATGAATCCAGATTACCTGGACTAGGAAGGTAGGAAATGGGATTTATAATTTTATTTTAGCAACTAGAGGGCAGCTACTATACCAATAGCTTAACACCACTGAAAATTTTAAATTACTATCCTATTTTTAGAAATTAGCTAAGTGTTAATGAAATTTTGCCTTTTTTTCTTTTAAAGTAGCAGTTTCCATTAATTCACAGTTACTGAAATGGACTCAAATACTCAATTTTTGAAGGGGGAAACAAAAAAAGGAGAGTTGCTACTAGTTTAAATTATAGAAAACAAACCCAAATAAACCAAATGCAGATCTTAATACATTTTGGAGTTGGGGCAATAAAGGATATTAAGAAAAATGTCTTCTTTCTCCCCATTCAAAATCAGCCATTCTTCTGCTGTGAAAGATATGACATGGATATTTTTCCCTTCAGTGTATCAAAAGATGTACCATACATTTACCCACTGTGAGGCAGAGGTGGTAAGGTCAGTTCTGGTTTGCAGGAACCAACATCCTAAAAAAGAAAATTTCAAGATGGGGAGGGGGTAGGAAAGAAGAATTTTCTATTAATGTCATGAAATGCCACTAGAGGCAAAACACTCCTAATACTAAATCACTTAAACATTATGTGTGTATTTCAGATTAAGAAAAATATCAGTGAATTGGATGGTTTAATTTAAAGCTTAATGGTTTAATTGAAACTTTCTTCAAATATTTATTGTTTGTATTTAAAACTAGGGAATTCATTTCCCTTTGGCTAGCTAGTAAATTATGACCATTGCCCCAAATGAAGTTGTGCTCCACCTTTAAACTACTTACCTTATTCAGTGTAACTCAAGAATTTACCTCGCCAATGGGAACATAAATGTAGTTGCCGTGACTTTTATCATAAACTATTAAAATAAAAAATAAAACTTACTTGGAATATCCCATTACCCTTTCCCCACTTCTACCCACCCCCCCCCAAAAGAACTTCCACAACCCTAAAATTTGAATATTTTATATTGTATTTCATCCTTGCTCTGGCCCTTAAAAATACCAGACGAGAAACATTTTTAAGCACATGGAAATTAACCTGCTACTAACCTGATTGTTTGTCAGAGTCAAAATCTCCACTTTCATACGTGCAAAAAGTATTGGTACTTTTCATTTCACACATTTTCTAGTATCTTGTGGTTGGCTTGCTAGAAATTTAAAATTGTTTTTCTTCTTTATCTTATAAATTCTACAGCAGTTACCAGAAGTTTGCAATTACTGTCTGTGGACTTATTGTTTATTCTGCCAGCAGGGTTTAAGTACCATAAAATTCTAGATTGTTTCCCCATACAGATTTGATCTTTCTATCAGTCACTAACTGGTATATGTAAGAAACAGATGTTAAACAGTAAATTGGCACAGGAAAGTACCAGAGTACAGGAAACTGTCATTAAGACAATACACTTGGAAAATGAACTCGCCTAGCTGCTATAGAAACCTTTGCATAGTTGAGTTGCTCCACTTGAAGGAGCTTATGTTCCTGTAAAATGGGCCTCCATCTCCTCCACTTTTGAAGCATTCTTACTGGACCGTACTTTAAAAGTGCACTTTGAAAATTCACAAATTATGTAGAGGGGCTGGTCAGAGAGGGATTTTTTGTTCCATCCAGATTGCCTCTTGAATGGGTATGAATTTCAGTGTTACAAATGTACCCACAGCACTTTTATAACCAAACTTGTAAACAGCTGTGGAATTTCTACAGCTCATAATTTACTGGAGATGTTACTGCAGAGACTAGGGTGTATTAATGGCTTCAGGGTATACACAAATCATTTAAAATATGAATGGTCTGAACTGTACTGAGGTAAAGAGAAGTTGCCACTTAGTTATATACAGTTACCAATAGACTTTTATTCAAGCTTAAAGTAAAAAGTGATTTTAGTTAAGAAAAATGAAGTACCAGATAAGCTGTAACATAGTTCTTATTCTAACTCAGAAGTATCAAAACAGACAGGAATTCTTTGATTTTCTAAGTGGCGATCTCTGCAAAATGGAGAGTAAAGACACTATGAAAATCTTTAAAGATTAAATACCAATTTGATAAATAATCTGTTGACCACGATCTACTAATTTCTCTCTTATTGCAAGCTTTGGGGAGAATCTGTTATTTTAAGGCCAATCTGTGTTTCTCTCTCCTCCCCCACCCTCATATTATTCCTCCCACCAACCCAGTTTTTCCCCCTCCCCCCAAATAGTGGAAGAATCTGTGATATCCAAGCCACCCATGCCTTTTCTTTCCCCATGTGGATTCTGGAGAGTCTATCCATAGTAGTTAACTATAGTGTAGATGACTGGTCCTACAGGGAAAACTGCAACTCCAGTTCAAGACTTCTACTGATCATGATCTTTCACTCTGGGTTCATCCTGATACTTTTTCCCCTAACCAAAAGCTGTGGTCTACCTATCAATCTTGTCTTTTACCTGAAAAGGAAGGGAATTTCAAGGGAGACCAAATGTGCCATATTCAACTGTGATGGGGTAAAAAGCACGACATGAACATCAGGCTCCTGGCTTATTTTCAGAAGTGTAAAATATTCAAAATAAAAGTGCTTTTTTGTTTTTTGTTTTTCTGTTTTTTACAAAGGAAACCATTCCTTATTTTTAAAAACAAAAATCAGAAAAAAGAAATCTATCCACAGCACCAGTTTAGAATGAGGTCCAGTATGGCATTATTTTTAACTTCAACTTAAAAGGGGTATTCTTTATATCTATGCATCCCTATAGATTGAAAAGTTTGTAATGTAGGGAAAAATGAATGTGTTTATAAACTCAATATGTATTATAATCTGGACATGGTCCTCTTCTTAAATTACTTTTGAGATTTAAAAAAACATAGCCAAGATTGTAGCATTTCTCTAGATTTCTATTCTTTTTTGATCTTTTGATTTCCAATTTCATGAAAAACTTGGATAAGCTTTTGAGAAATCTTAAGTTGACCTTTGTTATATTGTATCATGTTGGTTGTGCATATAGAAGTTATTTTTTATTCAGCATTTTTAAGATGAGTAATGGCTGTAAGAACAAAAACAAAAGACCTCAAAAATTTTACTCTTAATTGCCTGTGTAAAGTCCTTCTGAGCACTGTTTCTGACCATGTCTTGTATGGTACTCCAGAAGATCATCAGTTATACTGCATATCTATGTCATAGATGACACTGTTTTTAAGCTGGTTTAAGTTCCAAATGTATACAAATGAAGTCACTTTAATCCTATAAATACTTCTTAATTTATTTAAAAAAAATTGTGCTGTTAACCCTTTACGGGGCAACGAGCTATGTGAAAAGTACAAAACTTTTTGTCAAATGTGATATTGAGAGTGCTTTTGACATAGTTCACTGGTTTATCATCTGGATCAGTATATACTGCGCAACGGGCAAGGCTAGAATCCATGAACCAAGCTGCAAAGATCTCAAGCTAAATAAGGCGGAGAGATTTAGAGAAACAAGAGAAGGAAATAACTTTCCTATCCAACGTATACTCTTCAGACTAAAGCACTCTTTCTATCAAGCCTTCTAAACTGTTAAATAAAGTTTTCCAAACAAGCATTTAAACTTCATTACACAGAAGAGCAACAAGAATGGTAGCCCGCCAGACAAAAAGGCAGGAAGGAAAAAAAATATATATACTGAGTTCAATGGGTAGCCTGAATGTAGCACAGTTCTTCACAACCGATGGGGGGTAATTCAACACGGTGTCCAACAACGTTCTAACGACGTGCTTCATCTCAACTGGTTACTATGAAGCAAGGTGGTAAATGTTTGGCCCCGATCGGGCTTCAGAAATGGTTCTTTTTTTTTTTCATGACGAGCATGTCTGTCCAGCTATCAATCATGTTTGTTTGCACCAAATCCCAAGCCATTTAAAATACGACTAATTTTAAGTTAAACAGAAGTCGTCTGCTCCAAATTCGCCATCAACTATCCATGCTACTGCATTCCTCTGAATGAAGACAGGATGAAATGTGTATATGTGGAGAAGAAAAAGAAAAAAAGTTGTTGGTTAGAAATTTAAAAATAACATGTTACCACAAATTATAGTATCACTAATAAAATAATGTTATATTTTTTGGCAATATTCATTTCAGGGCAAAAAATTTTAGATTCACTTGCCATTATACACTGGCTGAAATCCAGAGAGAAATCATTTGTTCCCATAATAACTAACAGTTACTTATATCACGGCTATCTCAAGTTTTACTTTTGTCGGCCATACAGACACATACAGAGAGAGAGAATACCAAGAGAGATATTTAAATGGCAGGGTATAAGAGGGGGATTTGAATACTGTCTGCTAAACATGTTTCCTTACAATTATCTTTTTTTTACACTTTAAATAAGATTTAAATCAATACACCACCATATTTCTCTCAATCTTTAAGTTGCTGGATTTTTTTTTTGTTTAAAAGTTCATAAATATATTTGGAATAGCTATTAAAAACACCCACACACAATGATATACCTGTATTGCTAGAAGGCACAGAACTAGGACTTGCAAAATCTTTTTTATCTGAGATCATGGATCTCTCCTTGGCTATTTCTTTACTAGAAAAGTATAGTTTTGAGATAATCAGTTTAATTAAGGCTAATCCTACATACAGGTCTTGATAAATTCTAGTACACCACCTATCAATTTCATCATGGGCATTTTGGGCACAATTTTACTGGAAACTACTGAAGTTCACTTTGTTCTCCCTACTCATCTTCTTTTGTATTTTATCATCATGGTGGTGCAAATAATTAAATAAAAATAAAAACTAAAACACAGACTCATAAATTCTTGAGTTTTTCAGTCACCACGATACCTATTTCAGCCTCAATTCCCAGCTAAAGTGTGAGTGTATGTGCTAGCCACCAGGAGATCTTTCTGTCCTGTAGATAACTCAATAAACAACTCAGTCAAATGTAGTCAGAAACTTCTTTCAGTTTTTTTTCCCAGAGGACCTTCCAAGATCCATTAAGACCTTCCTCAGCCATCCTAGTTTGGATTCTTAGACTCTCTCTAAACCCCACCCCACTTTGTTTTATTCCCCTGAAAGATGAAAAAGTAATTTGGCTCCTAAATCCATTGCTTAAGGTCTTAATCAGATGCTGGAGAACTACTTGTTAGTGACATAGATGAACTGTATTATGTGAATAGGGGGCAAACTATAATGACCTCAGGTCTCTTCTAACTATATGATTTGAGGCAAATTTATTGAATCTTTCCTTTGTGTTTACACGGATAAATCTCATCAGATAACCTGCTGTGTGGTTATACCCTCAGTGGTACTTCTAAAACAAATAACTTAAAAGATCTACTCTCCTGTCACCCACATGAATTTCTTTGAAGGAGGAGCTGCCCAAGAACTAAGACAATTGTTAGAAAACTGCTTATCACCGCCTATCCACCCAAGAGGTTTCAGAATTGGTAATGGGATAACCAATGGCAAAATGAGCCTGCCCTTTCATAGGTACGTTTTTCTAGAAGTTAAAGAATGTCTCATGATAGTCTGAAGATGTGAAACTGTCAACTAAGATTCTTTGTAGACAAAGGTTAAAATGACAAACCAGAACTATTCTCCCTGCCTTGAGTCATTTTTTGCATAAGAGCCAAAGATAAAACTAGATAAAAATGCTTTTGTAATAACCAAGATCAATTTAGTTCTTTCTGAACAATCTAAAAAATACACATTTATAGCTAGCAATCATATTGAAACTGCCCCTAAATCACCTAAGTAAAACTTCCCTATTATCACCACATTCCACAGGCTCAGTGTTTTCACATTAAAATTTAACTCATCATTCTCTTAATGATTCTTCATTTGTGCTCTAAAGCCAAAAGTTTCATCTTTAAGAACGTCCAGTTAAATGAAGAAGCCCTAGTGAAGCTCAAATCCCAAGTTACATGGCTGAAGACCTGTCATAGCCAAAAACCCTTTTACAACTGGAGAATCTGAGTATCAACTAGCTGCTGATTCTTCAGATGCTCCCCCACACTTTTACTCAGCAACAGTCCCCAAACCTTGGGTGGCATACCACGTTCAGACTCTTCTTCATCCCCTTCATTCCTGATCCTGCTTGACTCAAGACAAGAACCCTATGAAAGTCCACCAGGCTTTACCATTCTGGAGAACCTTATTCCATTTGGGACCCCCTTGGTTCCACCATCTTTCTCAACTCCCCCCTTCTTAACGTATTCCTTTCCGCTGATGCAACTCATGCTACTTTCTCTCTTGTAGTGTTCTGTCTTTCCTTTGTACTGTACCTTGGAAGACCAAACCTCATTCATTAAGATACCACCCTGGCTTCATTTTTAGGTCACATATTAATATTAGCATGCAACTAACATATAAGAGGTACTAAGTAAAAAAAAAAAATCTACAGAAAAGATCAGTAGAAAGTCTAAGATGGACTTCTCCATTTTGTATACTGGTTAGAGAGAATTTAGTTTTAGTAAAGTCATTATGTAAACTTGGACAATCTAACTTTTTTGTGTCCTTCAGTAATTAGTACAGTGCCTTACACTTGGTGGGTATTTAATAAATGTCTGTGAACAAATAAAATTAGGTAGCAGCCATGGCAAAAATAAGACTTTCTAATGTAGCAGAATTTAGTCTATAATTAGGTAAGGTTGAGGGAGTTCTTTCCAGTTTTACCCATAAGAACCATAATAAGGTTGTAAACATGAAATTAAGTGACAACAATGTTTAAAAGCCATCTCTATGCAAGACCAGTGTAGAGTAATTAAAGGATAAATTTCTCCCCCCAAGACACATGCCACATACATGTACTTCAAAAGTATCAATGATTATTGTAACCAGTATACACAGTACAGCTTTCGTTGAAGACAAAAACCCAAGAATGTTGTAACTGGTGTTACCTTCAATATCCTGGTTGTCTACAAAAGGTGCTGGTCCCCATATTCTAACAGTGCCATCATCTGAAGCACTGGCCATCATGGATGGAATCTGTGGGTTCCAGCTCACACAGTTAACTGTGCGTGTGTGTCCTGTTAGCTCTGCAATTGGCAGCTCACTACGTTTGTGCCAGATGTATACTTTATGATCTGAATAAAATAGCAATTCAGAGAAAAAGAAAAAAAAATAGAAATTAGCATTAACCACTACCATTTAACATTTTCAAATTATCCTGTAGGCCTAACAATAATACATACAGAGCACTGACTAATACTATAGTTTGACAATAAATGAAGAGTTTATGAAAGATTCTCTTAAGCAAATATTCAACACCATCATCTTTCTTTATTCAGTTTTCATCATCTTTCCTTATAAAGGTGATATGATCAAACAAATAATACTTTAGGAATCTGTGACCTTACTGCTGTGTTCCTGATTCAGAACACAGTTGCTGAGAACTGCTACAGCCTAAAACTTTATCTCCAGGTGGATATACAGTTGTTGGGTCCCTCTAGCTTCATAGAATATATAAGAGCTCATACTTGGAGAACTTGAGTTCCCCTCCATACCAAAAGGAGGCAACAGAAGACTTTTGTGGAGGGACCACACCCATAACAATCTGAAGATTTTCATCCACCCTATGATGATGCTAATATTAAAATAATAAATGATAAGGTCTCTGAACCTAAGCAGATCAAAGATAAATTAGTTTTGTCTATGGATGTATATAGTTATTTGTCACTAACCTGTTCCCATAGTATGTATTTGTGACTTGTGATCATGAAGTAATGACTGATTTTAAAACATACACCCAACTGAAGCTTGTCTTTCTCAGTCACCTTTCAGTTTAAGTCTCCTTTGTATCTACATCCAGTTCAAACTGTTGTCTTATTTCATATTTTATCTCTTCTTTCATTTCAATTCATATAAAGAAATTCCCCTTTACAAGTTAACTACTTCCCCCATTTACTGCTTTCTCAAAACATACATCTACTATTAACATTTCCCCCACAATTTTATCAACCCCCTCCCTAGGGGGGAAGAAAAAAAACTTTTTTTTTTTACTACAGTTTAATTACTGTAAAGTGATTTCTAAAATACTAAATAAGAGCTCCAGACTCAAGACTACAGCACAAAATAACCCAGTGTCAACTCATTTACACAGTATGATGCAAACTATTCAATGTGTCCCCTTATAACCATATGCTGGGAAGACTGGGAATAGATTATTATTCCTACCCAATAAAGTTAAAATGTCAGAACTTGATTCCAGATGTTTTGATTCCACATCATCTTCTCAAGTGTCTAAGACAGGCAAGAAAAATCCATCCTGCTAAATTACAGCTGCACCTAATTTTGTATTTAAAATATTAACACCTACTTTGATTACTCATTTCACTGACTTAGTGATAAAAAAACTTCACTTAAAATCTAGTGCATCTTCAAAGTATGGAACATTTGTTACTACTGAAGGCAGTGGACAATCAAATGCTTTTTAGCTGTGGGGGATGGTAATCCAACATGAGGAGGGGTTTTTGCTTCCAAATGTTTATGAGTTGACTGCTCATTAATTTAATGTAATGCTCTGAAAGGAATTTGAAATGCATTTGCAAAATATTTTGAGCAATGGTGTTACTACTAGAAAATGTAACCTCTCAAGGTAACCACTATGAAGGAGACACATTTATCCGCATTTAAGAGTTCAGTATATTTGTCAACTATCCAGTCAGTACAATAATCAATAAACATTAAACATCTGCTATGTATCAATTGCTGGGTAGTCACATTATTTTATAGTTATGACTCATATGCAGATACCACATTTAAGCAATGGAACAATTTATTTTTATGAAAATTGAGTGGTAATAATTTATATTTGTACAGCACTTCCAAATTTTACAAGCATTTATGAAGTGCCTAGACAGGCATTGTGAACACAAACAACCATAAACAAATTGGTACCAAAGAACTTAAATTTTAAATTCTATCGCATGGAAAGCAGTGTGAGGGGATAAGTAAATACAAAATAAATACAAAGTAAGTAAAAATTATTTTGGAGAAGGTACTAGCAACTTTGCTAAAGAGGATAAAGTGCTGAGGGAAGACAGGGATCCTAAGAGGTAAATGTGGGGTGGAAATATCTCCTAGGGATGCAGTCTGTACAAAAGATGGGATATGGGATGTGGTGTCTAGGGAATATTTGAGTCAGTTTGTCCGGAATATAGAGTGAATGAAGGAGCATAATGTTCATTGAGTATGTGAACGATGAAGCCAGATTGTGAAGAGCTTAAAATGCTAAAGAGGAATGAAGATTTAACCCTAGAGGCAATAAGAAGCCAGGAGATGTTAAGGACCAAATGTTAGATTGGAGCTTTAGGAATATCACTTTGTCTGCTATGTGAGGTATGAACAGAAGCATGGGACTGAAAGTCAGGCAACCAATTAGGGGGCTATTGTAATAATCCCAATCAGAAATGGTAAGAGCCAGAATGAGGACGGCAGTCATGTGAGTATAAAGAAGGGGATGGATATAGATGTGAGATGTTTGGTGGTAGATCAACAAGGATGGGTACCTGAAGTGATATACAGAGGGTAGGGAAGAGGGGAGAGGTAAGGATGACTCAATTAATTGCAAACTGGAGTGACTGAAATGATGGTAGAGCATTCAACAGAAAATTAGCAAAGTTAGGGAGAGAAGTACTGATTTCAATATATTGATTTTGCAATGCCCATGGCACATTCAAGTGGATAGAAAGTTGGAGGTGCATGCCTGGAGCTCTGGAAAGACTTGCCTTAGTTATCTAGAAAAGAAACAGTTGAAACCTGTGTCCAAAGGGGCTGATAAAATCACCAAAAAGTAAAGAGAAAAGAGTCCAGGGCAGGGGTGGGAAACCTGTGGCCTCAAGGACACATATGCCCTCAAGTGCAGCCCTTTGACTGAATCCAAACTTCACACATGCCTTTTAAATAAAAAGATTTGTTCTGTAAAACTTGGACTCAGTTAAATAGGACTGGACATGTAGCTGGAGAACAAAGAGAGGGCAGTGTTAGGAAAATGAGGAGGAAGAATACACCCAAGAGCAGGAGTTGTCGACTGTGTGAGACTCTGCAAAAAGGTCAGGAAATTTTAGGATTGATAAAAGATCATTAGATATGTCAATATCAGTGATAACCTTGGAGAGAATAGTTTGAGTTAAATGATGAAGTTAGAAGCTAAGATACAAGGGGATCAGAAATTAGGGAAGAAAAGCAAAGCAGTGTGCAAAAATGGGTTTTCCCATTTGTTTTGGTGTGAAAGGTAAGAAATAAAATGATGGCTTGAGCAAATATTAAGTCAAATAAAGTTTTCTTGAAATCTTTGTAGAGAACAATGATAAGATGGAGCCAACAGGTAGGTGGGAATTGAAAATTAGTAGGAGGGATGGTTGTGATGGTGTAGGTCATAAAGGTCTAGTTGCTGGAAGAGATGGGAATAAAAACACAAGATGGGTTGGCTTTGGGTAAGGAGAAATAGCTACTGCATTAGAGACTGGATCAAAGGAAGAAAGAATGGCATGGGGGTGGGGTGGGTATATGTGATGATGATGATGTCCAAAGGTCTTGAGGTATTAGAAAAAGAGGCAGCTCAAAGCATCAGCAAATAGCCTCTACTGTTAAGTATGAGGTGAGGTCTGTCCTCTGCAAAGACAAAAGGAGGGGTAGGAAAAGTGGTATGAGAGATTTTTGTAAAAAGGAAAAGACTGCAAACAGTCAGTGTTGGTTGTGGGTTCTCCAATTTTGGTCTCAAAATCCTTTTACACTTTTAAGGCCCCCAAAAGGCATTTGTTTATATGGGTTATATCTGTCAATATTTATATATTAGAAATCAAAATTATTAAAACATATCAATAAACATAAAATAACAATGAACTCATTATAGTTTAACATACACTTTATGAAGAAAATAACTTGGTGAGAAAGAGTGGCATTGTTTTACATATTTTGGTAAATTTTTTAACGCTCCATTACAGCATAACAGAAGACAGATTTTCATACCTGCTTCTGCATTTTATCTGTTCCAATGTTATTTGGAAGGATAAGAAAAAAATTTGACCTCTCAAAGATTCGAAGTTGGAAAAAGGGTAGAAATACTCCAATAGGCAAATAATATCTTAGTTTTATTATGAAAATAGTTTTGGCCTAATAGACCCCCCCTTAAAGGGTCTCAGGGACCCTCAGGGGTCTGCAAACCTTGAAAACTGCTGAGGTAGCATAATAAAAGCATCAATTAGGGAAGCAGAAAGATTGATTGCCTTTCTGCAATAAGGGACCAGTTGAAATTAGATAACAAATTTGGAGTGGACCCATTCACTATACACTTTTGACCCTCCTGGTTACTTCATATTTAATTTGTTAATATCTTCATCCAAGTGTAAGAACAGGACATCTCCTAAATTAGCACTGTGTTTGCATGACAAGCCTTTCTTTCCACTTATCAGACATAACTTTTAAAAGAGAAAACTGAATTTCTTGGGAGATTTGCACTAAGCAATACTCTTTACTATTTGACCACCCAATCAACTGAAAAAGGAAGCTCTCCTGTTACAATTATGCAGTTTAGAGTATTCACGCTTTGTTTATTCATGCATCAGGGAACTCCAGGGGTTTGATTTACTATACACTGTCTGGTAGTGTCAGAATACAGTCTAGTACTTAAAAATAGACATATGATAAATATTTTGAATGATCTTAAAAGGCTCCATTGTTTTGTATTTAGCTGCTCCATTTAGCAGCAAGTTATAGAAAAAAAATATGAGTAATTCTATATTCAATTCACATCTCCCAAAATAAACGAGCTATTTGCAAAAATGGTTTTATTTTGACAGCTCATGTGCTACCAAAGTCAAATATCATACTGCAACCAAAGTACCACTCCTCTCCTCAACCTCTGCCTTCTTCTGTCACCCCACTGCTTTCCACATTAAGACACAAAAGTTTCTTTAAACTTCTTTACTTTTCCTTAGATCTTTTTTCCTTCTATATTTTTGTTTGTTTTAATGTGGTATGTTCTTTTCCAGAAAATTCTATTCTCTTTGATCCATCCTGCACACTGAAACCAGACTGCTTCTAAGTAAACCATAGACAACATATGTCTACAAATCTAAAATCTAAGACTGGATTAAAGAAAGTTAACAATTATAATGCCGTTTTCTAAAACTGGAAAAGAGGGCCAGAGGGAATTTTGTTTTCTAATTATAGAGCAGAGAGGTATATTAATGATCTGGCTCTACAAAATAATAAGGTGTGTGCCTAATAGCGTTAGACAAGGAGATGAGTTTCAGAGTAGGGAAGAAATTTGGAAAGATGTTTCATATACAAGGAGGAAAAGATACAGAGACTGTGTAGTAGGACAAGAATGATTCAACAGAAAATGTCACTGAGCAGAACAATGAACGAAGAAGCAGTGAAATAACAGAAGGGAAAAGATAAAAAGGTTCCAAGTGGCTTTTGAAAGCTATTGTATACCTCTGAACCTAAGGTAAGATGATGAAATTGCGGACTAGCTGACCATCAGCATTGGTAGAAGGAATTTGCTAAACCAAAAGAAAACTACAGAAATAAAATGACAGATACTGATAAAAAAAGATGAAAAGTGCTCAGATTTGAGCTCCTGTCTTCTTTTCTCTCCACTTCAAAAACTAACCTGTCCCATGTGAATCTTTGATTCCCTCCTAGCTTACTACCTCCTCCAAGAGATAAAGTCCCCTTCTCTTCTCGCACTTTCCATTTCCTGTTCTTTGTTGGTCTTGTCTCTTCTGTCCACAAACATATTCAGGTCTCCCCAGCTACACTACTGTCCCCTCAAATAAACCCTGCTAACCGGACCTATCTTGTCTCTTCTCTCAAATACCATCTCTACTTCCTCTCCATCAATTTATCTGTTCCTCCACCTCTTACAATCTGGATTCATTCTACCCTTCCACTTTACTGAAATCACACTCTCCAATTACATGTTAAAGATAATTTTCAACATTCATTTTTATAAGAATTTTGAGTTCCAAGTTTTTCTCTCCCCCCCACCCTCCCTGCTCCCCAAGATGGCACACAATCTGCTACAGGTTATACCTGTGCAGTCCTGGAAACATATTTCCACATCAGCCATGTTGTGAAATAAGAAACAGAACAATAAGGAAAAGCAAAAAACCAAAATGAGGTGAAAATAACATGCTTCAAGCTGCATTCAGACACAGTCAGTCAGTCCTTTCTCTGGAGATGGACACTGTGAGTCTTGTAGAGCTGTCTGATCTGTACTAGATAGACTACGGCGTAAATGCCACACCTAGCACACACGTCTTAGGAACCGAACTGTTTAAAATACCTAATGACGTGCGCAGTGTCTAGTATAGTGTTTTGCACACAGTTGTTACTTAGTATTTGTAGAAGTGAACTGACCATACCTTTCTTGTATTCTTGAAAAGCTCTTTCTCCTTAGCATGCCCTCCTACCCCCCATACTATACTCTCCAAGTCCTTTTTCTGGAATGTCTCTTATTTCTCATGGTGGTCCACTCTCCTGGCTTCAATTGTCTCCCTTTTTCAGAAGACTCTTAAATCTAAATCTCTAACCACAACTTGTCTCTCAAGCTAGGATTTTAACTATTTGCTGGATATTTGCACTTTGTCAAAGAACTGGAAATTGAGGAAATGTTCATCGACTGGGGAATGGCTGAACAAGCTGTGGTGTATGAATGTAACGGAATACTACTGTGCTGTAAGAAATGATGGACAGATGGATTGCGAAAAACCTGCAAAGATCTGCATGAAGTGATACCGAGTGAAGTGAGCAGAACACAATGTAACAGCAATATTGTTATGATGACCAGCTTTGACAGCTGAACTCTTAACAATACAATACAATGATCTCAGACAACTCTAAGACTCATGATGAAAATGGTGTCCATCTCCAGAGAAAGAAATGACTGTGTCTGAATGCAGTTCGAAGCATGTTATTTTCACCTTGTTTTGGTTTTTTGCTTTTCCTTATTGTTCTTTCTTATTTCACATGACTGATGTGCAAATATGTTTCCAGGACTGCACAGGTATAACCTGTAGGAGACTGTGTGCCATCTTGGGGAGCAGGGAGGGTGGGGGGGAGAGAAAAACTCGGAACTCAAAATCTTGTAAAAACTTCCCTATTAGTCTCTCTGTCTCTAGGCTTTTATATATTTTGCTAAATGAGATTAATTTTCAGAGAGCAGAACTTGATCCTGTCAGTGCTTAAAACAAAAATACTTAGTGCTTCTCCATTACTCATGACATAAAGTCTAAACTCCTCTGACTGGCTGTCAAAGCCCAAGACTTGGTCCCAACCTATCTTTCCCTACGCTCAAGCAAAACAGGGCTACTGTCTACTTCCTGAAGATCTCCATTTTCACTGCTACTGTTACCTTTGCTCAGACCATCCTTTCTTCTTGGAAAATACTTATGTTTTCCCCAAATCTACCTGTGTTATACATTCTTCCAGATCCAGAGCGGATACGTATTTTCCATGAAGCCTTTTCTTGATTCCTCTAGCTTGAAGGTTTCTCTTCCTTCTGTACCATTTTCACCATATTTTCACTAAATTTGCATCATAGTTATTTGTGTTTTATCTTTTCTACTAGATAAATTCAGGTGATGGTTTCTAGCACAAAATAAGGTTTAAATATTTGTTGAAAGAATGAATTGAACTTCACCTTATACTAAAATCTAAAGGTATCATATCCAATTTCATCTCTGTCCCATGCATATACCTTAATGAAAAACATTTTAATGAAGCCAGGATAATAAGGCAACAAATATGAAATGAATTTTAGTTCCAAATCTGCCAATATCAGATTGGTTGTATGACCTGGGTAAGCTGCTTTATCTCTCTGGATCCCACTTTTATGTATAAAATGAATGGCATCAGATCACATAATTTCTACATTTTCTTCTGGCTCTAAAATAAAATGTGATAGTATTTGTAATACCCTGACCCATTCTGCTCTGTAAGATTTTCTTTTTTAAATTATGACAAGAACATTGCTGTAAAAGTTGTTCAGTAAATATAATTCACCCCAATTTGTCTATAAACAATTTACTTTTTGAGGAGCATCCAGTTAACCTGAGGGCTGCAAATTTAAATCAGCTGCAATAATTAATGCTTTAGCTGGTAACAACTGAGTAAAAAAACAAGGGGAAGATACTTGTTTAGTATTTGGCTGAGTCTTTAAAATTTAATTCATATAAGATTTTGGTGGTTACCTTAATTTGCCTTTCGTAGTTTGTTTTATACCTCTATCAGCTTGGGAAATTTATTGAATCCATTTTACACTTTAATTCATAGTGACTCAAAAGATCTGTGTAGATGCTCAGATTCTCTTGTCATCATAGTTATCTTTGCTATATAACAAATACTGCAATGACATACCATTATAAAAGTTTAGCATAGCATCTAAAAATGGCTGACGTGCTTTATACACCTTCACTTTTAATCCTTACTTAAGTATTTGAGATGTTATATCTATTTTATAGTTGAAGCTCAGTACAGGAAGGTGAGGTGACTAGTAAGGGCAGGAAAGGAGTTTTACCAGTATCTCAAACACATTATCTTCCCCTAAATCTGGTTCTCCTTTCAGATTAGTGAAGACCCCACATTCATTGTCACCTTGGGTATACCTTGGGAGATTCATCCTGAACTCCTCTCCTCCTGCCCTCACAGCCACTTTCATGTTGCTCTTCTCTAGACCAGGCCTTCCTTCCTTCTCATCTAGACCAGGTCTTCTTAAACCTTTTACACTCCCCTTTTTCGCATTTCCATAGCCTTAATTGGGCATCATATGCTCCAAGGGCAGGTGTAGTGTGAAGTGCTCATGCTGTGTGCTCAGAATCCAAGGTAGAGAGTGCTGCCAAAAACATCTCAGATTCGTTTTGCACTTGATTTTTAATTGTTTTTTTGGTTGTTGTGTGTTCAGAAAACTTTTACTGTTGCCAAATTTCCCTTACCCCATGAGTCACGACCCCACAGTTTAAGAAGTGCTGATTAGATCACTGTTGGCAAACTATAGCCTGAAGGACAAAAGAGCATTAAAAATACAATAAATCTTAAATGGGTGAAAACCGTTCTTAGCTTGGTCACTCAAAGTGAGGTAGCTGGCAGAGTTTGCTAGCCTAAGATGTTAGCCTCCCAACTGGGGCCCTTTCTCATCCATCCTTCATATGGATATTAAAATGACATAATTAATAGATCTGCCAATGTCAGTTACCTGCTCAGGAATCTCCAGTGGCTTCCTATTGCTTACAGGCTCAAATACTAACACTTCTACCTTTCAACCCAAACGACCTATTTGCTGTTCCCCAAATACAACATTTTACCCTCCCTGCTCTGTGCTTCTGGACAGGTTCTCCCTGCCTGAAGAACACTCCTCCTTGCCTCCAAATATCAGAATCTCTATTTTCTTTCAAATAGGAGCTCAAATGCCATCTCCTTCATAAACCCTCTCTTGATTCTTCCAGCTACTAGTGCCTCCCCCAGAAATTAACTTATATTTATATAGTTACCCATATAGTCACATGTTGCTTCTAACTCTGATTAAAAAGTAAACTCTTGGAGGGCATTTTTGTCTTGCATCACAAGCACTTAGCAGAACACTTAGCACTGACATTTATTAATGTCAGGTGCTCAATAAATGCTTGATTTATGTGTATCTTGACTTCATGTACAGCATCCTGGTACTACAGCTGAAACACTGAACACACAAAGTGACCAAAACTCTTCCAACTGGAAAAGGAGAATACCTAATCAAAAAAGTGCAGGCATAATTACAACCAGCTTGCCTACAATGCTAAGTGAAGAAAAATTATATTATCTAACTTAAAAAATAAAAAGAGATGTGCTATGATATGACCTTTAATAGATGACTTTTGAAAATTATATCTGAGTTCAATTGAGCTCATCCAAGTACAACATAATTAACATGAATTTTTAGACCTCAACCTACTTCTAAAGAAGCATCAATTTAATGAAATGCCCTAACTCTTAGAACTAAGAAAAAAGAATGATTAAATAAATCTGATGCATGGACCCAAGAACCCCATCTCCCCTCCTCCTACTTAACACACATAGCCAAGATTATATGCTAGGAATTTAGCATCAGGAGTTTTTAAGTCTATGAGTGACATCTGCTATGAGTGAATAATAATCCCCTATACATAAAAACAATGAATAGGAATCAGATCTATGGTTTCATGGGCAAAAAGAACATCTGAACAGGAAGCTCCCTCTTACCAATATAGGTCAGGACCTTTTCTAACTTAAGTCAGTCTTGGAACCATTGGTCAGAGTACTACTGACAAGCTAGGTGATGTCCCAGGGGTCAGAAAGTCAGGGTATATCAGAAGCCAGCCTTGAATCCAGAGCCTCCCTGGCTCTGAGGATGGCTCTCCATCTACTTCTACTACATTTTCTCTAATCTACATATATTCTGAATAATTATGGATCTTTAATCTAAGTAAATTAAAGATAACATTTAATTACAATTACACATTCAACTACTATTACCTTCACTGCCACTAGCGATGAAGTCTTCATTATGGCCTCCAAAACATGAGTGAATTGTGGGTAAGAAAATTCCTTGCGTAACACCTTGATACTTTCTCACTAAAACTCTGTCTTGTAAGTCCCATAAATGAACTCCCTAAAAGCAAAAGAAAGAATAGGAGTTTATTTTACCTAAAAGTAACCAAATATTATTTTTTTCTTAGTTATTTTTATTTCCTCTTTGTTACAAACAAGTCAAATAGTTATCTTTGGATAAAATTCAATGTTATTTTAAGTATCATAGATACAGCAATTTAATGTTTAATAGAACTATTTCTATTCGCTCACATATAAATAAAAAAATCACATTTAGAATTCCATTTTATTTGAAAACATCTTGGAAAACTGTTATGAACTTACCTGAGTTGCTACATTTAACAAAGCTAATCGGCCATTTTTTGATATAGTAAAAGACATAATAGGATGATCCTCTTGTACTCTGTAATAGGAACGTACAGAAAAAATGTTAGTCAGAGTGGTAAAGATTAGAATATACTTAACATTTCCCCCAGATTTTTTATAAAAACAGCACAATGTAGTCTATAATTAATATGATCTTTATACTTGACGAGGAAAAATTAATTTGATTCAAAGGCAATTAGATGCCATTTAACCATTTATTCAAAAGCATTTTAAAAAATGTTTAACATTATCTGTTACTTAAAAAAAAAAAAAAGAAGTAATAGTTACATGTTCCTATCGGTAAGGTCTTCAAAGTTGTAGCCCCGAATTCGCTGGTGTGTGTCTGATGCCAAAACAGTCTTCCCATCACTTAAGCACCAAAGGCATTGCACTCTTACCCCTTCCCAGGAGTCAAGGAGATTACCATCTAAATCCTAATCAAGAGACAATAATGGACAATAGTGGTCAGAGGACACCGTAACAATTTTCCAAAATAAAAGCAAAAGTTTTTCTTAGTAAGTAATACCTTTTAAAAACATTTTCCCCACTTGATGTTAATCTCAACGTAATTATTTCCAAGTATTCCTGCTAGATTCATACTGAGAATCCTTAATCATTGGAATCTAAGCACAGAATCAAGTCCCATTAAAATAAATATAACCAAGATATAAAAATTTCAGTGATGAATTCTCCAAGCTTTAAGGCAAGGATTTACTTACTGAAGAATTACCAATAAAGAGAAATTATTTTGACACTTGGACATTAGTCTTCTAGGGTTGACCAAAATAAAATTTTTGGAAATGTGTTTCACTAAAAATTTATCAGAAATTATGGCATTAAACAGAATCTGTTTTAAGTAGGCTCATGAACCCATTATGGGCATTTGAGTTTCCTCCTGTACAGAGATTAAAGATGCAGAAATATTAGCAAAAGGATACATGGTTCTCCCTTAGACTTTTAAGATTTATCTTTCAACAAACTTTCACTTACTAGTGGGGCCAGGATCAACTCTGCACTAGTTGCACAAATAGTTCATTAATGTGTGAAGTTAAGAGATTTAAATTTTCAAGATAAATACTTGTCATAAATCCAAAGAAAATGTTTTCAAAGTGGGTTCTTGAACTATAGATAACGCCCAATTTAACTGACCTCTACTATAGTAAAACCTTTAAAGTTTCTGAATAATCAACCAGTACAAAAGTGTTTACTGTATATCTTGCATTGTGCCAAAAATAATGAAGTACAAAGAAGACACATTTTCTCACAATTGTAACACTAAGTACTTGTAGAATCCTGCACTTTTCCCACACCATTTCTAATGTAATCCAATTTTATCTCCCAACCAATCCTTCTACTTAAAATTTGAATCACTTTACTGCTAAAGAAGGTTGATCTAAGGAATAATTCATATTAAATCAGACCAAATTTGGTGGGCTCAAAATGAAATACAATTCTTTGAACTCCAACCCAATTTAGCAACAAATTTAGAAACCATAAAGAATAAGATACATTTCCCATATTTTATCAAATGCTTTACTAAACTCAAAAGTGACAGTGAAATACTGACTTGGTCTATTTTTACTTACTTTATTTTAGTAAGCACATTAAAATGTTTTGGTTTTTTTTTTAAGTTCTTTTTTCTGGCAAACAGTTTGATCTAATGAAATAGGATACTGAGTCTTAAGTTATATCAATACCTGGTAATAAACTAGAATCTACTTTCTCTGCATGAACAAATTAAGAACTTCATTCATAGAAATGTGATTCTTGAAGGGAACACTGTAACACTTACACACTGGTAGAACTGTCCACGCTGCCCTCCAGTTACAAAGCGTTTCCCATCTGGATTCCAAGCAACACTTGTTAAACTGTCTTCATGAGACTGGCTCATCTTTGTCCTCAGTTCCCCTGTCTACAAAGAAAAAAAAAATGAATAAAACCTATCCTTCCTCACTACTTCACTGAAAAGGTGTAAAAAAAAATAAAACTGAATTAATGTGTATGGAGGTCTATGAGGACAGTGTCATATATTTAGAGAAATACATAATTTTAACAGCAATACTAAATAAAGATTATTTACAGAAAGGATATTATCTCATTTGAATTGAATTAAGGACTTAAACATCAGCATGTGGTACAAATATTTTAAGACACAGTGGATCAAAAGAATAGATTTCATGTGATATACCCCCTCCCAAAATGAAATTATCACCTGATAATTTACTAGGCAGCTATGAGTATACAAAAAGATAGGTGTGCTATTTTTTTTTCACAACAGCATAAGAATAGCCCAAGGCCACTACCCCTTCAACACTTAAAAATTAACACAAGATATCTGATTATAGAAAGATGACCCACCATAAACTCCTTGAGGGTAAGGTTTGTCCTCTCCTCCCTCCCTCTCTTTTTAAAGAACATACACGTAACTGAAAGCAATAAATAATATCCAGGAATGGTTTGAAGAACAAGACATTTTCCTAGATAAGCTGATTAAAGACTTTTATTTTTCAAGGAGTTTCTGAAGGAAATTAAAGTGATACACAATAAAAGCAGTCAGGATGTCAAAACATAACTTGAAACAAGATTTTAAAATAAGAAAACAAAAACCCACAATTACTGCACTATTAAGGTATACGTTGCCCTTTCTGGTGTCATGTTGGAAGGCTTAATGGAGGATTAATATTAGAATCAGAATTGCAATTATGGCACTTCAGCCTCAGTCCTAATTCACCCTGACTTTAGTCATCAAATTGGGCACACCTGCAATGAATACAAAGAATGGAGTTGCTGCTTACTTGTACATTCCAGAGCCAGAGCTCAGAGCAGTCATCTGGGCCACAAGCAACAAGATAGTTGTCATCTGGACTCCATGCAATATAAGAAACACCATAAGCATGCCCTTCTAATGTTTTAAGCAATTTTAGCTGGTGTGTATCCTGAGAAAGAAAAGGAAACAAATCGACAAACATTTCAAACCAATGTCACTTTTCATTTGGCTTGTCACCTCATTAAACAGTGGCTAAAACACTTCACTGGTAATCTTTCGGCCAAATCTGCTTGGCTTTTCTTTTCATGCTACAGCTTTAAACAGAATGCTTCTTTCTTTCTCTTTCAAATTTATTTTAATGAATTAAAAAAAATTATTTTAATGAATAAAAAAAAATATTTACCCCTATCACTGAAAAAGAAAAGAAAAACTCTTGTAGCAAATATGCATAGTCAAAAACGATTGATTCCTACACTGACCATGTCTAAAAAAAAAAAAAGTGTCAATTTACACAGTGAATCTATTGCCTCTAGGTAAGGAGATGGCCATTTCATTAATTCTGAAACCCTGGGGCTGGTCACTTTTAACAGATTACAGCTTGTCCCTTTTTTATTTTTTTGGAGACTGGGTCTCTTCAACTTGCCCAGGTTGTAAGTGCAGATGGCCTCTTATGGGCCCAATTCCACAAATGACTGGCATGGAAGTTTTAACCCACTCTGCTTCTGACCGATACCTGATTGGCTTTAGCCATACTGCACAGCTCAGAACTGATGTGCTCAAGTGATATCTACCGGCCTAGAGTAGAGTGAGCCAACATGCCTAGCAACAAAAAGTTTCTTTCAGTTACAAAACTCGTATTTTAAAGATTTCTTTATAAATTTCTATTAATAGAAGATATATCTTAAGACATATAGTTAAATTTGTATTGGGAAAAAATGAAGAACAGTTAAGGTGAGAGTAAATTATGAAGGGTACCTGGACAGAACCATGGTTTCTCCAAAGTAGGGTGTGCGATGAACTAACTAAAAGGTGGGAAGATAGGTCCCATTCTACTTGTTATACCTCGTCTCTTCACAGACCCAAAACTACCCTCACCTCCTAAGACTGCTCTATTCAATCTTTCCTTTTTTGATGCCAACTTCTCCCATCTCCAAGCTCAGGCTGGCTCTTCAGGGCAGTCATAACTTAACTACTAGACATCCATAGTAATAGTTATACACATATTCTAGAGAAAAGTCCTTCTCCCTCATCCCTTGGCACTGTGCTCCGAGGGCACTGAGCCACGACCCCAATGTCTAGGTAGGACAGAGTGAGTCCCACAGGATAAGCAAGAATTGTGATCTGCATCAGAAACTTCTTTACATTATTTTTCACTTTGAATCCACTCCCTTTCCTCACTTCTCCTTTACTGTCCAGGGTACCACTATCCATCTGATTTTGCAATTTCAGTGTCATTTTTTGATTCTTCATTCTAATTCACCCCACATATACATCAATTGCCAAAATCTTGTCATTTCTCCTTTCATAATTCTTACATCAATCTATTTTTCTCTACTCACAAAACCACCATCATGGTTTAGAAGTTGAAATATTATAGTGGCTTCCTAATTGGTTTTCCTACTTCAGGTCTTTTTCTTCTCCAATCAATCTGGCAAAGTAATTTTCCTAAAGCACACATCTGATCTGTCACTCTCCTACTCAAATTCCAGTGGCTTCCTATTAACACTACACTTGCATAACTTCATCATTATTTCACCCTTTTATCATTTTTATTTTAGTGTAAGTTATAAAATGCATGCAATTATTAGTATGCTAAGATATATACATATATATGCAATTCAAAATAAATATACCTATACTGGGGAAGTGATAACAATGATATACAAACATCAGGATAAAGTGGAGATAATCAAAAGGACAGAAACAGTAGTATCATCTGAGACTGGAAAAGTATTCTTGCAGAAGGTGGGACTTTAACTGAGACTTGAAGGCAGGAAAACTAGGAGGTGGAAATGAGGAGGGAAAGAGTTCCAGGAACGATCATAAAAGTTTGGAAATCACTGGAATAGAGGATAATCTTCAACTTTAAAATATTCATTTAAGGTCAAAATTAAAATAATTCCAGGGCATGTCACATTCAAAATCTCATTAAGTTTTAACTCAGAGCTAGTATTTTTTATTTGTACTTTCTATCTAACTACTTAAGTAAGTGGATTTTGAATGTTGAAGTCACTTTTAGGATATCTCAACAAGACCTAAAGCTCAATATCCTATAAAACCCAAACATTTTGCTTTTTATGATTCAATATAGCTAGTTAGCTCTACGTGTTTAAGACAAAATCTCTAAAGAGCATTAGTCTTCTACAGCAGCTTGAAAAAAAATCATTAGAAGTAGATTTTCTTCCCTTTAGTGCACATATTATTTACCTTATCCATATTCATTGATGCTAACCTTCCAGTGCCTCTCTGTATTATAAGACTAGAATCACATTGGTTATCTTATTAATAGAAAATACATCTAGCTACCCACTTATTACAAAAATTATGAAACCATAACAAAAAAGACTAGAAAGATGAGGGGCTTATTAACATTTTAAACTTCATTATCTGATTTTCTTAAAGCTCATTTACTTTCTCTAGTAGTAGATACACAATATTTATAAAGTGCTTTACAACAATTCTATGTTTTTTTACACTAATTTTATATGACCCTTCAAACAAGACTGTGAAATAAATATTTTAAATATACCTAATTGTTTTTAGCATATTAAGTTTAGGGACTGGTCAGCCAAAATTTAAGTCAAGCACTATGCTAAAACTTTAAATGAATTATTCACAATTCTATCTGTACTACAAAAGAAAGACTATTGACACTCAGTGGCCTTAACTAAGCAATGATATGTTTGCATTCAATAATGGCCTCAAGCCATTTAATTCAATGTGAATGGACTGATTTTGTTAGAAAAGGTCTTATACCTCATAACATGACTTGCTGTTTTCCCCAATTCATTCTTCTTTTCAAAAAAATTTATACCATCTGGCAAAGGTTTTTGTATTGCAAGAATCTATAAATTACCATTTTCAGTAGACCAATATCAGCAATAAAAGACCACATCTCATAACGGTTCGACTATTCAACAGTATGAACGGAAATATGATATACTATACTATTCCATAACATGGGCTTAAAGACAGTAGAAAGATACACATTTAAGCTATCTAATGAAAAAAAAAACCCATCTGCAAATATCATAAATGTAGGCTAAATTTTAGATCTAGTAAGTACAGGTTCAAGGAGCTTATAAGCAAACACTGCCAAATAGTAGTATTTCAACCCACTTCTAGTTATTCCAGAACTTCACCTGCCATGTTAAAAATAATGGAACCACTTTATAGGAACTCTTTTTTTTCCCTTCCAAGAGATGCTCAGATCTTTATAAACCTAGACATTTATCATCTGCCTCTATTTCTGGTGCAGCTGGAAGAACTCAGCAGCAGTGCAAGGAAGTTTAGTTAGCTGCATACTATTGTTAATAATTTCAGAGGTTCTGAAGAAAAAAAAATCCACAGAACAATGAAGAAAAAGCAGCAAGTTAAAATAATGAACACTTTCAAATATTTACATTTCAAGCAAATTTAACCCAAATGTTTATGACCCAAGGTGGTCAGAGCCCTGGGCCTGGAGTCGGGAAGACATGAGTTCAAATCCAACCGACACCTACTAGCTATGAGACCCTGGGCAAGTCACTTAACCCTGGTTTGTCTCAGATTCCTCATCTGTAAAATGAGAAAAAACCACTCCAGTATCTTTGCCAGGACAATGTCAAATGGGGTCATCGAGAGAGACAAAACCGAAATGACGGAACAACAAACAACAACTGTGACCTTAGCAAAGGCAGTATTTTTTTCCCAAATTCATATTCACGGAAAAAGACAAGAGACCTTTTAAATAAGTTGTGTAAAAATTATTTTCTCAAATTTGAATGAGAAGGGTAACTTCAAGTCTGAGGTTAAATGATTTATGTTCACTATCTTTTGTTCCTCTTTAAGTCTTGTAAAATCTTTTCACTGATTGATAGCCAAATCTTCCCTACTATTTCTAAGCCTGAGCATTAACAGAGTAAATGATTAAGAAAGTAATCACTTCTCTTATAACTAACTGTTTCCCTTTCTCTAAGGGACCTAGTATACTTTATTAGAGTAATGAGGCATTCTCAACAAAGCAAGGTAGTCTGTATAATTTAATTAGCACAAGTAAAGTCTCTCTTATTGTTTTACTGATTTTTTTAAAAACAAAAGCAAAAACAACACTTCACTTCCCAATACCTTTTCCACCTCCAATAGAACACTCTTGTGTACACAAGTACAGTTAAGAAACACAAATGGCCTTGTGTAATAACATGCCTCATTCTATGGCTATTTCTTGAGATTCTTCAGCAGCACTGCCATTTCATAACTACATTACATAGATATGTACACAAAATCCCTCATTTAAAATTACACCTGTATCTTCAACTTATTAAACTCCATTAAAAATGCTTAGTGCAGGCCCCTGATGTCTCTCTCAAACTAGCAAGTTACAATACACTGTTATAAAAGACAATTTTGAGGAAAAGCATTGATAAGGCATTAGGTATTGGGCCCACATTATAATCACAGGACTTCTTCATAATGACAGATCTTGACTAAACAGTACTTTCCCCCACAATAACCCTGTGAAATAGGTTGTTCAAATACTATTATCCCCATTTAAAAGATGAGTTAACTAAGGGTCTGAGCAGTAATTGCTCAAGTTCACAGAGAGACCAAATGGCAAAGCTGTGATACAAAACTTTTCACCGTATCTGAAGGCATCTAACTAGTACTAGGGTTAAGTACTAGGTAAGTTTTGGGGTAAGATTGATCTGGTAACAAGGGGCAAGAACTTTAAGGAAAGGCAATAGTAATATCAGAACTGTAACCTTGAACTTAGAGCTAGGTCTTTCTACCCTTCTTTTTACTCATTAAAGATGCATGAATAGAAGGAATATCAGAGATCAAATCAGATAACAACAAATATTTCCATGAAAATACAAAGAAAAAATTTCTAATCCTCTTATATCAATTAATTAAAATATCAAAATCCTAGCAATCTCTTATAGCAGCGGCGTCAACTCAAACAGAAGTGGGGGCAAACTAAACTGTGTGTAAGAATCCCTGATTTAGAAAAGCCATCTATTTATATCACCTATGTTTTATTGCATCATTTATTTACTTTGTTAAATATTTCCCAATTACATTTGTATATGGTCATACCACACTCAAGAGTGTTGTAAGGTCACATTTTTGACCTCTGCCTTTGCGCACACTGTTACACCAGACATGATACACATCATCAATCTATTCTAATACTACTGCACTATTCAGACTGGGATGAACATCAACTAATTCCCGATCTGAGTGTCCCTTTTAAACTACATTCTCCTCTTCAGCAATTTCCTTCACTTCTGTTTCTCCATGCAACCAATACTCACCTCTTACTGATTCAGGGGAAAAATAATAATAATCCTCTGGACGTTAATTTGCTCCTGCCACCTGCTCTAAGGCCCCGCCTCTTCTTGCATTATACTCATAAGCCCTTCCACATGCACATCTATCTACTTTCTAAGCTTTCACCAAAGGATCCCAGCTCAGTGTATTCAGTCACACATATTCTGCTTCACTTCTCAAAAAGTCATCTGGGTTTCCCATATGTTTTAACAACGACTGCCCTGCTTCATTCCTCTCATTAACAGTTAAAAATCAAACATGCTATTGTTACCTTTCTAAGCTGCTCTAAATCTATCCTATGACCTGTTACTTCTTACCAAATTTTATGCTTGACCTCTTAGTCAAAATTGGCTTCATTTAGTTATTCCTGACTTAATCATTCTTCACTTCATTTCTGTTGTCATCTCACTAATATAAAGTTAACCAATAAAGTTTTTTTTGCCAGATTCAAGTTTTTTCCCCATCCCTATTATTTTTTTAAGTTTCCTGATCATTCTACCCTAAAAACTGCTCTTTTCCTAGATACTTGCTTGGTTTTTATGAGTATCACTTCCTAATTCTTTCTTTGGAGTCTCTTCACTGGTTTCTTTTTTGAAGTCTTTTCACTGGCTCCTCTATTTTCCATCCTTTCACTGCTAATTGTCCTCAAATTCTCTATCCTAAGCTTGCTATTCTCTCTTGAATTCACTCAGTGGATTTAAACTTTCACTTAAATCCACTCAGTGAATTCATCCACCAAGAATACAATATGCTAATTTCTAAATTAAAAGCCTCTATAGAGGTTTGTCTTATTCTCTCTCAAAAGATCTCAGGTAACCAAGAATTCTGCTGCCAACTTGAAGAGAAAGTCAATTACTTACATATCCCCTCCCCACAACTTGTTTCTTTGCTGACATACTTCTATAGGTCCTATTTCTACTATAAAAGTAAATTTTCTGCACTTCCTTCATTAGAACTAGAGAAAGTCAATCTTTTACTTGCAAACATAAAAACCTGAGAATTAAACATTGCCAACCAAAATTTAAAATTATACAATTGCATATCTGAGGAGAAATCTCCAGAAAATTCACTAGTGATAATAGAAAAAAAAATTGAATCTACTGAAAGCAAAGTTAACTCAAATGAAAAAAATGGTTTTGCCCAGTCATTTCATAACATATAACTGGTACCACATATTCCACAAAAGCAATGACTAGTAAGCAGAAAGTTGATGACATAAAGGACTTTCTACCATTTTGTCATGTACAATGATAGGACACTGGATTTAGATGGCAGAAGCAACTGAACTTTAACATAAAATTATTAACAAACAAAAAAGGGTGGTGAAAAGAAGCAATGTCTTAGAGATGTAAAACATGAAGTCATAATATAAAATAATGCTGCTGGAGCATAACTTATAAAATAGAAACAGTATCTACTACACACACACACAAAATCCTCTATAAGTTCCTTAAGGATTTTAATTAAATAAAATTTGATTAAACTATTCATATGAGAATACTTACCGGATCAACTTGCCATATAATAACAGTTGTATCCTTTGATCCTGTTGCTAGTTTAGTGCCATCGTTAGAGAACTTACAGAACCACACTTCATTACAATGCTCTGTAAGTATCTGTTGTGTATAACATGGGAACTGTTTCCTAAAAATAAAACCAAAAAAACCCAAAAAATAAACTGAGAATGTTTAAAAATACACAATCAGAAAAAACTAAATGCTTCTTTTAGTAATTTTACATATTTTTAAAGTTATGTAGATATGTTTTTCCTTTTAGCTAAGGAAGAAAACTCTCAATTGCATGCTGAGTAAATTTAAAACATTAATATATTATAAACAGATATTTTGAAAAAATTAATGGCCTAAATTTTATTTCATTATTTTCTTTTTCAAAAGATTTTAAAGACTTACAAAAATTTTTATGCATCTAACTCAGAATTTGTTTTGGTTTGGTTAAGATCAATTCACACTAATAGTAATTACTTATTAGGGCCTTTATGTCAATTGGAAAGATTGAATGGCATAACAGCTTTATGAGGTGGTAGTGAACAGCAACGAACAGGTTAAACACAAATATGACACTGTCTTGGACTAAAAACAAAACATATCCATCCAATCCAATCCCCCAGCCCTTACCCTTCTAAGCATCCAAATTATTTTAGCAGACTTAAAGTAAAAAGCAATAACTTCAACTAATATTGCAAACAGTGTCTGTCCTGTAAATATTCCCCATACAATGTGAGCCTTATTGAAGTGATTACAAAAGCATTAGCTAACCCTAAATATATAAAGCAAGATTCAAAGAAAAGTCATTCCTTCTCTGGCTAAGTTTTGACTGTCAAGGAATCTAGAAAATTAGTTTGGCTAAATGTTCTTTAGGAAGAAGGCTCCTTTATATAGCCAAATTCTCAACTATTGGACCATGTGCTTTTCATATTTTTGTGATTACTTCCACATATTACTAGATGTAGATGATTTGTAAATCTGCTTCAAAAAAGTGTTTAAAAATTTGTCAGGAAATAATTTTTAAAATTACTTTTTTACTAGTCCACAGATTATTTAAAATAAATGGAATCAGCATTTCTATTTTTACCGTTTGTCATAAATTATAACTCACTATAGAAAAAAAGATATCTGAAGATTTAAATACGTCTGCAAAACTAAATGAATTTTTAAAAAGAGAAAAATTCTCTATATCAACAACTACAATTTACAAGCACAAAAATGTTGACCACTGTCATGCCTACTTCAATGCTACTCCTCAAACCACATTAAAAATTTATCTAGAGATGTTACTTGAAATTTAAGAGTTGAAATGTTCTTTCCTAATTTTAGTGCCACAAGTTACAACACTGACATCAAGGCATATAATGAATGATTCACAATAACAGTCAGTAATTAATGCAAGGATGTATCTAAAAGGAGAATGGCAGAATACCTTTATTAAAGACTGATTACAGGGCACAAACCAGTTGGTCGTGTAGTCATCACTTATACTGGAATCCCTGCCACTGAAGTGTTGTTCAATCATTATCTTAAATACTACTTAAACTACTTCTCTAATCAAGAAATGATATGAAGTAGCACCTGAACATACCCACTAAAACAAGCTTATACACATTTACCTTTAAATACATTAGTACCACCAATACATATGAAATAATTCACTTGCTAAATTTTAAGCAATACATTTCTATAATGTGTCTATATTTGATAATTTACAAAATAAAAATCATAAATTTCATATTTATAAAACAGTAGGTAGGAAAATTTATTTCCATTGGATGGTGGTTAAAAAACACCCCTGCCAACTTAAAGAAACACCGTCAAGGCTAACTGGTCAAAAATTTAACCTATGTATGCTCCCAACTCAAAAATATCTTCAATGTTTCTATGAGTAGGAAAAAGCACATCCAATGTCATTAGTTTATATGCAATCCTATCTACAGAAAGGGAGCTCACTAGATCATAAGCTCTTTGAGGAAGAGACCATATCTTATCTTGGTATCTGCCATGGTACCTAGAGCACAGTGTCTTGCACAAAAGTGCTCAGCAAATGCTTCCTGAATTAAACTGAAAACAGATTCCAATTTTAAGATCTAATTTTTGAAATTGAGTTAAATTGGATTAAAAAATTTTTAATACCTCAACGGTGTCCTTTTAAGTCCTCTATTAGATGGGTCAGGAAATGTGAAGACAGCCTCCCTTTCCCCCTGACCATCCTCCTAAGGACTGGAAGTGATTTAGTCTGATGGGCTCAATCCAAGGCCTTTACTGACCAGTATGACATAATCATACTTAATTCTGTGTAGTAGTACTCTGATATAGCTGACAGTCCAATAAGTATTAGGGCACAATTCAAAAGAAAAATACAAGTTGTTACGATCATAGAAATAACCCTGACATTATATAGGCATGACATTCTCTTAAAAACAATAGAATCAAGACTACTTCAATGTATCAAATTTAAAAGGCATAAAATTTCAGAATTACAGCTTTCAACTCAACAATATTAAGACAGAGTGGGTTGATCTGAAAAGAGTATAAACCTTGAATTTGAAGTGTTTTGACTCTTGGGGTAGTAGGTGGGTGGCACAGCAGAGAAAATGGTAAGAATTACCAACTTGAGAAACCCAATCCTCCCCTTTTACCTCTATAGGGTTTAATAATGAATTTTCATAGCTTCATAGAAAAGACCCTCCCCTCTTCTGTTAGTCATTTCTGTGAGGCAGGAACCATATCATACTTTTCCTATGTGAACCTTCAAAGGGCTTCCCTATATAATTCTAGCTTTTCATTTAATTTCATAGTTACCTAGAAAAGCAGCTAAAAAATTCAGGAAAATATAGGTCAATTTTATGCAGATTTACCTTGTAAAACAGGGACAGATACAGAATCTTTTCCTCAAACTTGTCTAAGTACGCTATCAACACCATACCAACACTTCTTGATTAATCTAATCTCCAATAAATTATCATCTTTTATGCTCCAACAACAAATTTAGGAATCAGTAGATTTTTGGCATTATAGCTCCTCTACTTTTAACCAATATTATTCTCAAACTTTCCAAAGATGGCAAGGATTAAAACTATACAGGTTTTACCCAACACCCTACGTGAAATAATCATGCATGTTTGTATTTTAAAAAATTCAAGGAAGAGTTTGTATTGCCAAATGAATAGCATGATTAAAAACTGCCCCCAAATTAAACTTAAGAGGCTGGGGGGGGGAACAGGGAGTTGAAAAACTCTAGTCACATTTCTCTAGAATGCTCTACAATTTTTTCCCTGTGAAATAATAAAATGCTTAGATTAAAAAAAAAAAAATAACTAAAGCTAGGTACCCATGTAGAGATGTTTATTACAAAATAAGTAAAAATTATGTTTCTTTTAAATCACAGTGCTTGCCTGTACCATTAATTTTGTAGCTCATGTAGGTTCCTCATTTACAAAAAGTCTATGGCCCTTACACTTAACCTTATTACTTTTGTCCTTCCTGTTCAAGCTACTTTCATCATATCTTTGATCATCTTTGGCAAAAGAAATGGACTATGTGTACTGCAGCTGTTCCCCTTCGTCCACTAGCCCCAAATTATTTCCTTCCTGGGGTTTGAAAGATTTCACAATTTGTTTTTCAGTATCTCAACTACTCTAATGACACTTTAACTTTAGAGGTCATGAAATATGTTCCTGCTTCACTAATAATTAAAAGAATCCCAGGCTGAAGGACAATTTTACATTCTCCTAAGTTAAATTACGTGCACACATAGCTGATAGCAAAATATCCCTCAAAATAATACAGGAAACAACATAATGCTAATTGCTACTCTGGGACTGTGACTTTATAGTTAATTGTGGACAATTAATAATCAAGCCAACAGCCAAACCTGGAGGTGGGGATGGGGGACATGGAGAACATTGTAAAATCATCATTCTAATTTTTTTGCTTGTTAGAATAAATAGCAATTCAGTTAAGAATTTATAGCTTCAAGGAATTCTAGCTCACATGTCTCTAACAGTATTAAGAAGGAAAATGGGATCACTTATAAAAAAGATTTTATCAAATCTTGGAGTAGAAGAAATGGTTTTCCTCTTACCTACTACAAACATGATCTATAAGCAGCGACACAGAATCTAGATTATTATCAAGTTTGGTATTGTGATATAGGCACCGATCCCTCTGTAGCTCCACAGCTTGACGTAGCAGAGTCTGTAAACGCCTTGGGGGAAGCATCACTGATGGTGGCAAATAGGCTTAATAAAAAAAAATAAGAGTTTATTTTCAGTCAGTCAATAGGCATTTTTTTGGAAGACAAAGTCTTAAACAGCCCCTTTTTTCAAGGAGTTTATGTTCTAACGGAGGAGACAATGTAAATACTTTGGACTCTATAAAACAAAATAAAGCAATATAAAGGGGGGGAGCCATGAGCAACTAGGGGAGGGATCAGGAAAGACCTATTTTTTTTTTTTAAAGAGACTTGCTCAATATCCCCTGGCTTTTCATCCTCAGTTAATCATTATCAACATTATGATATTTATGTTAAGCCACTCGGAACTTTTGTCTATAAATATTTTGTTTTCATGACTACCTGTCAAATGTTACAATTTTAAGGACATTAGAATTCATTTGATAAGAAAGTTCACCATTTCTTTAGGATTTCTTATTTAAGTATTAGCTAATAAATAAATAGTAAATAAATAATAATGGCCATTCTTAACAGTTTAGGAAGAACATCCACTGAGACACTTAGCAAGGACTGACTCAAAAGGATAAAAGGTTACACCAAACTACTACTATCCCAGATATTGTGTGTAAAACCTATACTAACACAAATTACCACTGCCCCACAACTTCTGACACTGCAGCCAATTCTACTCCAACCCTTAAATGTCCTATACCTTCCCAACTGTGCTGTTCTCTTGGGCTTCAAGAAACATTCTTGGTACCTAGGTCTCCCAACTTCACGAAAAAAGGCACCCTTGATTTGTCTGGAGAAGGGTAAGAAAAAAGCTTTTTACAAAAAAGTTAAATTTGTAAGAATGAAGAACCCAATTGGGTCCATTTATTCCTAATAATGGTTTTACATTTTTTATAAATACAAAAAAACGCAAGCATTTGCCTGAAGGTGGGGAGGGAGGAGTAACTTTGCTATTTTATCTTCATACCTCAGAAATAAAAGGAGGCAGAAAGTGTAAAACTGATGTGGCCTAAGGAGTCTACCTGTAACACCAGTCCTGCCTTATCCCCTCAGTGGTAAGCCATTTTAAATATTACCAAAAAAAAAAAAATCTTACTAAACAGTCCACATTAGTTTTAATTTTAGGAAATGAATGTAGCTATCAGATACCGCCCCCCCCCCCCAAAAAAAAATCTTACTCTGGAGTTTATCCAAAAGTTTAGATCGAGAAGCTGTTCCTTTGCCTTCCCATTCTGCTTTTGCACGTAAATCTTCTGCGTGGCTACACATCAGATACCTAATGAACGAGACAGTAAAAAGAGCTAACTCCAATTTCTTTTTTGGGGGGATTAAAATAATAAAAATAAAGCACCTATGCAAACAACTTTATTTCAGAAACAGAAAGCAGGGAAAATGACTAGGTAGGCCATAGTTCATTAACATATGACCTTGGCATATAATTTTGAACAACCATGTTTTCATTAGACTAAATAAAAATACAAAACCAGAAAATCCCTTCAAGAGGCTATTATAAAGTATTCAACCTTTAAGCAAAGGCCTGATTAACTACGTAACGTGGTATAGTGAAAAAGACATTAGATTAGACTTAGGTAACCAAGAGCCTACAAGTCACAACCTCTTAGGCATCATATTTTCTAGTCTGTAACTTTTTTAACACACCTAGAGTAAACAGATTTGGTGTCTATCTTAATATAAGCCTTGTGTGAACTTTTCACACAACTCAAGGCTTCCAGAAACAAAGCTCAACGACAGCTTCATTACTCACTAGATAAAATGATAGACACATGGTAAAGTTCTAGGGAAACAAATCAAGGCCTTTTGCATTGTTTGCCCCTGACCTGGTTCCTGGTGTTCTGTGTTGCAGAAATGACTTTCAGGGGTGTATAATCAAATTATAGAAATAAGATTTAGAAGATATCAGGTCATATGAAGCATTCTGCTACTATGAAGACACTGTTTACATCAGTATTTATTAAGTGCCTAATACATGCCAGGCACTGTGCTAGATTGGGGTTGGGGCAAATACTGACAGAAATAATCCCAATACATAATGAGCTCATATTTTAATGGGGGAAATAACATGTACGTATAAAACACCGTGTGTGTGTGTGTGTGTGTATGTATGTGTATGTAAAAATGAAATAAATACAAATATTTGAGAAGAAATTAAATTCTTCCAAGTAGATTAGGAGAGATGACACTACCAGTTGGGGAGGTCATGAAAGGCTTCAGGTAGAATGATGCTTGAGTTGCATCTTAAGGAAAAGAAGTATCCTACGAGGTGGAGGTAAGGAAAGTTGATTCTAGGCTTGGAGAACAGCTAAGTCAAAAGTATGGAGACAGGATATGGAGTACTGTAATTGAAGAACAGAGAGAGGGTCAGTTTGGCTCAATTCCCGAGGTTAAGAGGGACAAAGTCCAGTAAGGTTGGAAAGAAGAGTTGGGGGTGGAGCCTGAGCTTTCAGTGTTAAACAAAGGATTTTATATTTTATTCTAGATGCAAGATGAACCTGATGAGGTTGGTAAGATCTACATATGTTAAAGGAAAACTACTTTGGCAATAATGTGTCAGATGGCAGAGATGAACTGGAAAGCCAAAGAAATCATCTGGGCAGGAGGATAAGAGTGGTAGCTGTGTGAGTGGAGAAAGGGTTAGAAATAAAGAGACACTGTGAAGGTAGAACCAGCACTATCTGACAACTGATTGGGTATGTGGACAAAAAACTGAAGGTTTGAAGACACTGGAAGAACGACGGTGTCTCTGACAGAAACAGAATCACTTGGAAAAGGGAGGATTTAGGGGAATATACAATGAGTTCAATTTTAGATATAATCAGGAAATCCAGTCCGAAAAGTCTAATAGGCAATATTGATGATCCAGAACTGGACAAACTCAAGGGAGAGAATGTGTTGCACTAGATATGTAAATACAATTTAGGTGCCACCTACATCAAAATGACAGCTAAATCCATGGGAGCTGATGAAGTTACTGAGAGAGAGAGAGCGAGAGAGAAGGGGAGGAAGAAAAGGAAATGAGAGTGAGGGAGGCAGAACAACAGTAAGAGTAAAGAGGGAATGAGGGTGGAAAGTGTGTGTGTGTGTGGGTGTGTGTGCGTGCGTGTGCGTGTGTGCGCTTGTGTGTGCCACAGAGGATGGGCCAGTAAAGGAAACTGAGAGAGGTTACACAAGTAAAGGAACCCACACAGAGTAGTGTCTTTATGTGAAAAAGAGGGTCAACAAATACTACCAAATGCACTGGACAGGCCAAGAAGGGTAAGGACAGAGAAAAAGACCATCATATCTGGCAATTACAAGATCACAGGTAACTTTGGAGAGGGGATTTTTACTTTAGTAATGACATGAAAGTCAGAAAAGAGTAAAGGAAATAGAGGTGTGAAGGAAGACAACTTTTTCAAGGAATTATGCTGAGAAAAGGAGCTATAAAGTATGCTAAGGAATGGGAGAGACTTGGATTGTTTGAAGGCAGGACATCAAGCACAATAAGCAGCCACTATGAAAATAAATGGGTAAAAAATAAACGGAGTACTTAAAGTTTAAAACTAAACTTAAAAATCCTTTGGTTTCTATAAATGCTTATTAAAAAAAATTCACCTAAAACAGCATCTTCCAGATCTAAATTACTATGATAGAAGTGACAAATATAAACCAATTTTTGGTTAAAAAATAGTGTGAGGTCTAACCTATATCAATACAACTGAGTTGTCCTGTTTTATTAGATAAAATCATTTAGTTCAATAAAAATTTATTAAGCACTTGCTTTAATCAAGGCACTGCTTGATGCAAGGAATTCTCAGAAAGTAAAAAAAAGTCTCTGCTCTCAAGGAACTTGTATTGTACTAATCTAATAGTGAATACAATGGAATATTATCATTCCATAAGAAATTAGTTCCAGAGAATCCTAGGAAGACATATGAACAGATGTAGATGAAGCAGAACTAGGAGAACAATTTGTAAAATAACAATAATATAAAAAGAAACGAAAAGACTTAAGATCTAAGATCAATGTAATAACTATCCCAGAGCACCAATGAGAATGGCTGGCACCCACCTCCTGACAGAGAAGTGACAGACTCAAGATATAAAATGAGACATACATTTTTGTTCAGAACCAATGTGGCAATGTTTTTCTTAACACACTCCTTTCTTTTCATATATAGGTATGTGTGTGTACGTGTGTGTATATACACACACACACAACAAGGATTTCTTTTCTTTTTCAAAGTGTGGGAAGGTACAGGTAGGTCTTCCTCTCCCAAGAAAAGGCAAACCAGAAGAAATCAGACAAAAAGGACAGATTTGAAAGTTACATGTTAAAATTATTATATATTTTTAAAAAAGCAAGTGCTACATAATAGAGATTCCAAGTTTTATATACAAAACTCTCTCATTGTTCTACACTGTATATGGAAATGCTTACTTTATTTGGTTTTTGCCAAGTTCAGAGTAAAGAATTTTAATTAAAAAAATACCAGCCCTTTCTCTTGGAAGTTACAATTCCAAAGTACTTCAATTTAAAAAAAGGTGTATCTTTCATTTGGTGTTTGATTAAGGCATTCCTTATAAGTTAGACAAGGTTATGATCACCGAACAGCAGATTTTCCAAGTAGTACCTCAACAGACTCAAACTACTAGAAGAAAGGAATTAAATAACTAGTTTATTAAAAAAAAATAAACATGATAAAATGTAGTTTTATGGTTCCTATTTGATTTTCAATGATTTACTTTATCAATACTTTGAGAAAACTGGTTTACCATTTTTTTTATTTAAAAAGTTCTAAGTCTGTTCCATCTGGTAAACAGACATTCAGTTTTCAGTATTCACTGGGGCAGCCAAGTAGCACAGTGGAGAAGAGTGCTGGCCCTAGAGTCAGAAGGACTCAAGTTCAAATTTGGCCTTAGACACTTACTAGCTGTGTGACCCTGGGCCAGTTGCTTAACCCTGCTTGCCTTAGTTCTTCATCTGTAAAATTAACTGGAGAAGGAAATGGTCAGCCACTCCAGTATCTTTGCCAAGAAAATCCCAAATGGGGTCATGACGAGTTCGGATATGACTGAAAAATGACTGAACACAGACATTTTAGTATTCAAGTCAATGTCTATTTATGGGAAATATTGTATGAAAGATGGCCGGTCAGTAAACCTGGGTTCTAATCTTAGGTTTGTTACCCACAAATAACCTTTACTGGGTCATTTAATCTCATTAAGCTTCAGTTTTCTCAAAATGTAAAAAGTCAAATTAGTCTTGATCTCTAAAGTTCTGTTAGTTCAAAACAATCACAAGCACAATTAAATCAGAAAACCTGCAATACAGAACTTTTTAAAATTCATGAATGCTGAGAGGTCATCTTGTAGAGGTCTTCTGACTTAAGGAAACTAAACACAGCATTAATATGTCCAACAGAATTTGCTTTGCTCTAAGATGAGGAACTTTAGCAAGCTTGTTACATATTCTGATGATAAAAAAATGAGAATTGGCCAAATTAAACCATATCACAAGATTTATAAAAGAATATAAAATGATTTTCTGCAGACCATCTTCTCTCACTCATCTGAAATAAGTATCCTAACATGAAACACTTCCTCAGACCACAGCAATGGTCTGTAAAGAGGCAAAGACAAGAAACACCTCCAATGTCCCCCTACCCCATCAGAGGGAGAAAACTCCCCAAAATTATCTTAGAATTTCCAAATATTCCAAGCACTCAGAGAAAGTATAGAACTATAGTCTTGTATAACAAGACTCCCCTCAAAGCAGAGCTCATTAACTAAACATTCTTACCCACTGAGGACATGAATTCTCTCTGTATTGTATTTCAAGGGCGTCAATTCGCAGCGTAGAACTTGAAGAGCCTCCAGGACCTTGCCATCCTCCAGGTATTCCAGGTACTTCTGCTGCAGCAGCAAAAACTTCATCCTCTGACATGACAGAAAGCAGCAGTCAGGGAAAAGGGTTGATGGAAGTTTCAGACAATGTTTGTGCCTAAACAGAACAGTAGAAACCATTCTACTATGCCCTTTGAAAATAAAACTTTACATAAAAGCTTCATGATTTTAAAAAAAAAAGTCTGGTTCATTAAAATCTCCCAGTCACTTCTATCCTTTGTTGAAGCAGCTTATCTACTTATGAAACCTAAAAACTCTTGATGACTTTTCAGGTCAAGGCTAATGGATATTTTACTCAATTTCATACTTCAATAAAACTGCTTTGAAATGTTACTTCCAAGAATCAAAAAGATTTCAGCTAGACAAAAAAATACACAACCTCCTAAACATTAGAACTATACTAGAAAAGATGGATTGCCTCAGGAAGTACTGAGTTTCCCATCACTATAGAGGTCCTCCTCTTAAAGGAGGACCTGGATGACTTGTGGATGTTGTAGAGGCAATTCCTGTTCGAGTATAATTTGAAATACATGAATTTAGAATTCCTATTAAAATTAAGACTGATCTTTTAAGCTCAGTAATCAGCCTCCTCCCCAAAACAAATGTATACTTTATTTCAGCCTGTTAACTTCATTTCTAAAGAAAAAAAAAATTTCACTTTTTATGTTTAGGTATCTAATTACATTAATATTCTGAAATGATTTGAGAAGATTAAAGAAAAACATGGTAGCTACCTTCAATCATTTGAAAGGCTATTATAAAAGGGTGTACATTTATGGTTCCAGAGAAGAGAACTGGGACTAACAGATAAAAATTAGAATTTTGGCTTAACCTAAGGAACCATTTCCTAAGAATTAGAGCCCTAGAAAGAATGGGCTGTCTTTCTGCAGCGAGCTTCTTGTTAGTGAAAGTGTTCAGGTAGTGGATGTATGACTTTCTTTCAAGGGTTGCAGAAAGGGTTTCTGAATTGGTTAAAGACAACAAACAAGACAAGATAAATCTTGAGTCCCTTACAATTTAACTATGTAATATTTGTAATAAAGATTGGAATCTTGGCTGCTATTGCCTCCAATACTGAAAATACTGTGGAGGAAAGTAAAAACCAAAAGGTGGTATGTGTGTGTGTGTTTTTAAAGAAAGATAAGCCATACTATGAAGTTGTATTTTTACAAATTTGTATTTAGATTTTTAATTTCTCTCATATTGCTTACTTTACCCTAGGTTTCACTTTTAACCTATTAGCTACTGGGAAAAACACCTCCAAACCTTTTTGACAAAATTGAGAAGGCATAAAAAATACTTTTACTAACATGAAATTGGGTATTTTAATAACCCTCAATCCAACTTCAAGGACTATCACTTGAATGAAACCTTTAATTATGTAATGCTACTTGCTACTTTTTCAAAGTGGGTAGAAAATGTTACTGACATTTAGTGACTCCAATCCACTTCAAAATATTCATGACAATGTAAAAATCTTAGAGAATATGATAGCTATTTTCTCTTTTAGTAAAGGCTTATTTCTAAAAATACAGAACTGCACTGCTACCAAAATAGTCTGATAAATATACATAGTTTAATTATGGTAAGTCCTTGGGGAAAAAAAAACAGAAAATGATAGTTTTCCAACCACATGAAAATTTCTGTAACTCTATTACATTTACCAAATTCTATGCAGTATGTAAACAAAAGCTAGGCTGGCTTACTGAATATACTTTAAAGACAGTTAAATTACTAAAATACACTGTTGTACATATAATCTGAAGTTAAGCTTTATTATGTTAAACAACTTTAGTACTGCTGAATTGTTAATTGCCTTCACAGATAAAAAAATGGCATATAAAACAGGTTTAAAGCAAGTTTTTTAATGACTTTATCTTCTGAACAAAGCTTTATTTTTAAAATAGCTATCATTTATATAATCACTTTTAATGTTTGCAAAGCACTTATTTATATCTTATTTGATCCTACGGAGAAAATAATGTGTAATTCCATTTATCAATACATTATTAAAAGTTCAGTCGGTATGACAAACTCCTTTTACTATTTGAAGATTTCCCTTTATATAACACCCACTGTTGAAGACATACTTGTTTTTAGATTTTTCACTTTATGTCTAACTTGCCAACATCTGTGTTAATTTGTTTAGCTTTCTCAGCTCATAAAAGCTTCTGGTAAACACTTTATAGTTTTCTTTAAGTCATTATGTGCATATTCCATTTTCCTAGCATTCATATTAGGGTTCCTTCCTCATAGATCTGTGAAGTGACAGTTTTAATCTACCCCCAAATATTAGACATTTCCCCCCTTATTTTCTCCATAGAGATGCTGACATAATTGAAACTCAATTTTCCATGTGACAGAAAAAAAATGAATAAAACTTCAAGTGAGGTTATGTCAACATTTTTCTATGGATAACGTGGGGAAGAGACTTTATAAAAGCAGATCAAGAAGTTCTGTCTCTATGACTCACTTTGTCCACAGTTAGTGCAAAGAGAATCTTGAAACAGATACTAAAGCATGATATTGGACACAGAAACTCTGGTAACATGCTATTGGACAAACACAGCAAGACATTTGTTTAAATACGTGCTCTCTTTGTAAAACTTGTTTAGTTACTTAAATCAAAAATATAATTTCTAAAAAAATGTACAACATAAGCATTTATATATAGCTGGGCAACTGGGAAAGGGAGAAAATTAAGGTGAACTAATACTATACAATCTTAGGAATTATACCACTGGCACATTGTAAGCACACATCTAAAATGGCGCAAATGAAAAACTCAAGTCCAATGATGTAGTATTCCATTTGAAGGCATAGTAGATACTGAGCTGACCTTGAAAACAGGACCATCTGGGTCCAAGTCCTATCTCTTACAAGTCACTTAACCTCCTGAAGTTCCAGGCAAATGCCGAAGATTCTGAATTGCAGAGAAGGTGCCTCTGTGCACTAGTAGAGGGAGTTTCCTATACTAATGAAGCCAAAGGTTCAGTCCTATCCTAAACTCTTTCCCAGAGTGGCTCTTAAAATCATGTTGACCAGTGGATTCTGAATAGGTCAAATTGGAGCTCACTAAGTGGGCAAAGGTCTTATCCACAGTAGGCTATTTCAAAGGTCTCATTTTTTTTCAGAGCTAAGGTAATAGAGCTCTGTTCCTTTTACTTATCTTCCCAATTTCTGATCAGATTGACCAGATCCAACTTCTGATGCTATTTGTGAAAGGAAGAATGTAGTATACCACTTCAGTCCAGCGTACTACCTTTGGTCCACTAACATCTGATTAATCAAACAATTGGAAATCTAGTATTACAAGATACTTTTTCAAGTTGTTTGAATAACAGTTTTTAAAATAAAATTTTAAGATGTAATACTTTAAATTTTGCATAATAAAACGGTCTGCATTACTTTTGTGCCCTCAATATTATCATTTAGATAATTTCCTTAAAATATTACAGTATATTTCTATTATAATTTATTATAAAATTCAAATAGTACACAATCCCTAACAAGCAAGACAACCATCAATATAATAAAATGACAAGTAGTCATTTCAGTGGTAATAGAACTTTAAAGGAACATAAAGAAAAATAAAAAATTTTGTAAGTTGATTGTGGCAGTAATGACTCACAAAGCAGAGATTTCAAAAGCAGAATTTAAACTCGGTGAAAAATGTAATGCCTACAGTTACACTAAAAAGCTTAATTATCTGGTATATGAGATTTTCATGTAGTTCTAATGCTGTAGCTACATCATCTGAGACACAACACTAGAGACAGTAAAATGGATTTAATCAGTCTGATTAGTTTCTTGTGGGCATGATTTATTAAAGATGAGATGTAGAATCAGGTTATTTGGGGGTTGGGGGAAGCAGTACAAGATACCATGTAACAGGTAAAACGAGGATAAATAAGCAGATGTTTTCTTTCCACATCACAATGAACTTAACTAGAATGCCTCATCTTCTGGATCAGTGTCTTCTACATAACTCAACAATGAAGATGAACTGCTGCCAAATTTTTATATAGAATTCAAGATAAGTTTTAAGTATCTATGTGTAAAGTATGGTCCATAATACTGTATTTGAAGTTTAAATTTAAGAGCTAAACTTTAATTCGATAGACATCCTCTTAGTTTAACTACCTTCAAATCTCCTTTTAATAAAACTCTCAAACAAGCCTAGATATGTTTGAAGGCAAACTGAAATGCTATTCATTCAGGTTTGAGAGAATAAAAACCAAATGTGAATAAAATTGTTTTGAGATAAAACAGCAATTAGATATATAAGGTTGTTAGGAATAATTAAAAAAAAACAAACCTACATTTCAAGCTTATAATCACTTTTTGTTGAAATTAGGCTGAAAGTCACAAAACTGCTCTCACAGTCCACAATGTCCATTTTAAAAGACTCACAAGATAATCAAGGTAAATATGATAGAAATCATTAACCTTTTTATTCTTCCATTTTGGGATTAAGTAAAAAAAAAAAGTTGAACTGGTTATATATGTATTCTAGACTAACAATCTATAATTTTACTTACTGAATGTCAAAGAAACAAAAGTCCTCTTTTTCTGTCAACAAGTTGCCTGCCTACTAAGTTTATCTTTTGACCTAACAATTCATACTGCAAATTGCTAAGGTTAAGTGAAATACTTACTTAGTGACTTTGGAGTCTCAAAGACCAAACTTTGGAAGCAATCATAATTTGTTTTAAGATATAAAACCTTACATTTTCTTAAATGATATTTAAAAAAATTTTATATTTAAAAAATTCACCAACAGGAAATATTTTTACAAATACCTTTAAACCATTCATTTCAGAACTATTTTCTAGTACACCTCTCATATTACGATTGCATTTACTTAAATTCAAAACACAACAAATCTAGCAGGTTAACAGGCCAAAGAAGTTATAAAATTGACCCACTTTAAATAAAAATAATATAATCCCTACTAATATTTAACAAACAGCTGTTTTCCCTACTTCCTGTTCTTTTCCGTCCCCTCCCCCACTGGACAGGAAACTGCTTTTGACAACAAATGAATCAGCCAGAAGTCTAAAGCAAGCAGCTACCAGCTGATTCTTCTTTGTTTATAATCACAGGCACTTCAAAAAATATCTTTTTCCCCTTCCTCAAACACCTACTTACAAATTAATGCCTGATAATTATAATAGAAATTAAAATACATGACCATTTCTGAAAATGGCCCAACTCCCAAGCTGATCTTATGTCAGAAAGGACCAGTAAATAAAGCATTAGTATTCAGATCTGCACAAAAATCACCAGATGACTCTCATACAAATTTCAAACTTTTACACTATAAATTCACACAACTGAAGTACTTGAATGGAACTAGGTGATCATAACCCAATGGTTGGGTTGGTCTGAATTAACACACGACTTTTCTTTAAAACAAAAGTTTAAAAATAAAAAGACAAAACTTCTTTATCCACTCTATCCTATCTATGCTTTTCTTTCCTCAAAGAAGCCATATACATAAACACATGTAATGTGTTCATTCTCCTTCACTCCCAAAACATATTCAATATTAAACCTTTAAACATTAAGAGAAATTTGCATGTCTTCCTTTACTTTGAATATCTAAAACAAATAAAAGTGATGTAGAATTTCTTAGCATTAATACTGAAAATGTGACAACTTTGTTATAATTTTTAAATATGCAGGGCAAAATGATTAATTCAAAGATATTTTCTAGGTAAACATTTGAAAAAAAGCAGTTCAAATTTTATAGCACAAAGAAGACTGACTATTCTATAACTTTAAAACACACAATACAGTTTCAGGCAAATCAATCTTTCTAGGCATCTGCAAAATGAGGGGGCTATACTTGATATAATGGACACTTAAGTGGCTGTGTCAGGCACTGTTCTAGACGCTCTGGATATAAAGCCAAAAATTACTTAAGTTATGTTAGAGAGGTGGCAGATGCCCTAAGTTATTACTGAGACCACTCTGCTTACTAAAATTAGCATAAATGCAGAACTAAGAACAAAAGTGTATTTACCACAATTATTCCCAACAACGTTTGAGAGATTTCAAGTGCGCCTCTTACCACAATAGCATGAGGAGAATGCACTAAAGACTTAAGTTCATTCAGGTCGTTTTCCGCCTGCAAAAATTGATATAAAAGAGAGAAAAACAAAAGTGTTATGATATGCACATCAGATGTATAACTTTAACAGCAGTTATACAGTTCCATATGCCCTACTTTACCTTATCCCAGTCTCCTTCCATGACATGATTTCGGAATTTGGTAGCAGAAGGATGTTCTAAACGACATCCTGACTCTTGCATGAGGAGATCAACTGTCTGGCTGCAGGAGAGATACAGTGTAAAAAGACCTGACCAACTTCAGGGTTTTACTTTTCCAAATACACCAATACCTATGCAACAGTGTGAATTTTTTTCCCCAAAAGATCTAATTTTATTTTTTAAATTATAAAGTGATGTAAGAAAAAAAAATCCTTACAAGCCCAAGTTTGTTGAGCTACACACACTGGAGCAATCTCCTATATTCACATTGGGGCAATAAGGTAAAAAATTTGTACACAGTTTCAAAATAAGTTTATTTTCCCCAGTTTTGCCACTTAAAATATAAATACTTTGAGAAAATAAGTTTTAAAATATAACATTTGTTGCAATCAAGTGGCCATTGGGAAAAATAGGAAACCACCTATTTATGTTATCACTATTTTAAATAAACTTACTATACTACCCAGGTTGCTCTCAGTAATATCTAGTATTAAAATCATCCCAAATATATCCAGGCTTTGTGTCTGCATCAACACTTTAAGAGGTCAATTTATTTAAAAATTTTTAAAAAGCAAAACAAAATCACCCCCCACCTTTCTAACTAAAAATAGCAAATTTACTATGGTAGGCTCCAAACAGTCACGAGTTATTTTCTCCCTCTGCTGTCAGCTTGCCTGATTTCAGTAATACATTATATTTACTAAGCTCATTTAATACTAAGTCCATCTTTATCATAGACTGTGAAGTCTTCTCTCAAGGCAAATAGTTCCTTTACGGTGGTAGGGGAAGAGGAGATAAGTACGGCTGTTTGGCTTTTTATATATGGCTTGTTCTTTCGGCCTGTTTTGTTATTTCAAAATTTATCAGCTTACCACTTTCTTGTTTTAGTGGTTTTTTCCCATTTCTATTAATCTTTAAACAAAACATAGCGGACCTCTAAGTTTGGCTTGTGTGGATGCACTTGTCACTTTTTAAAAGTTCCTATTTCTTTCTCACACAAATCTATAAATCAAAAACTACACAGTGGCAGGCCCAAAGGCTTATTTTAATCTGAGCTTTGCAGCCAGGAAACTTTGACTGCCGGAGGTCCTCTAGGTCCTGCCCCTTCCACCTCCTCCACCGCTCTCAACAGCTTTCAGTCTCTACAAGAACCCTTCCCCCACTCCCTGGGTTTTTCCTTTATTGATGTGTAAACAAACTGATAGCAGAGGGTGGCCGAGGTGAGTCCCCTCCGCCCCTCCGTGGGGTGCCTCAGCCACCTGGACTGGAGAACAAGTGGTCAGATCAGGGAGCCCTTCCCAACGCTCATCTACCTTACTGCTATTAATCAGGATTTGACAGTAGTTTGTGGCCTGTGTCCTTAACACACAAAGCTTCACAAATGACACCAACATGTCTCCTCTGCGCCATTATTCCTGTTTGATTTCCTCAGCAACTCTTCTTTCCAATTGACCGTAACCACCAGCTGCACCCCCTCCCGCCCCGCCCCCTCCCGGGCCCCTCGTGGGCTCCGGCTCTCCTGCATGGTGACCACGCTACGGGAGAAGCTTCTCCCGGGGTTCGCGACACATGTCCAGAACACACTCCGAAGGCCCAGTCCGCTAGGTTCATCATTTCCCCCGGATCCGGTCCGCTCCGCCCCTCCCCCGGCATTTTTATACATCGGTCTCTACCGACGGAGAATTAAGTTCCAATGGGGGTAGTCTGGGGCGGGGTGGGGGAGGGGGATTCAAGGCCTGGCTCCGCGGGTCGCGATCCGCCAGCCTTTCCGCGCCTCCGTCCCCGCCGGGGCCTCCTCCCGCCGCCCCCCGCAGCGCCGGCTCCCCTCCGGGAACACTTACTTGAGCCCTAAGCCATGCAAGTGCTGTCCTATTAACCTAATCACATCCTCGTCGGACTGGGACAGTCTCTTCTTCTTCTTCAGGCTACTGCCCAGCTCCGAGGCGGCCACAGCCGAGGAAGACGCAGCCGTGGGGGCCGAGGTGGCCGCGGCGACGGCGGACGAGGCGGAGGCCGCCCCGCCGGGGACCCCGTTATTGACATTCAGGCTGGTGCTATTGTTGCTGGCGGCGGAGGGGGCGGAGGGCAGGAGCCCATTGGCGTGCGCCAGGTCCCCCCCGGACGAGGTCGACGAGGGGGACGACTCCCCGTTCTGGGCCGAGAGGCAGGCGAGCTCCTGGGTCTGTCCCTGGCCCCCGCCGCCGCCGCCGCCGCCGCCACCTCCCCCGCCGCCGCCGCCGCCTCCTCCTCCTCCTCCTGCCCCGTTGGCCTGCATGATGCTGCCGCTGACCAGGCTGTGGCCGCTACTGCGGTGGGGGGCGGCAGGAGGGGCAGCAGCCGCGGGGAGTCCCACCACTACCACCACGGAGGAGGAGGAGGAGGAAGACGACGACGAGGAGGAGGAGGTGGAGGAGGACGAGGACGACGACGACGACGAGGACGGGGGGGAGAGGCCTGCTCTGCCTGTCGAAGCCCCGGGCTCTCCTGCTCCCTCCGCCGCCGAGGCTCGGGGTTTCTTCCGCGGGGGCGGGGAGGCTCCGCCGGTGTCCGAGTCGGAGGAGGAGGAAGCGGAGGCCAGAGTTTCCTCGCCGAGAGAGGCCGTGGTGGGAAGCCGGTGGGGCGAGGCGGAGGAGGGGAGGAGGGGGACGGGGAGAGGGCCGGGGGGAGGGGGGAGGGAAGAGGGGACGGGGAAGCGGGGAGGGGGGGTAGGGACAAGGGGGGGTGAGGAAGAGGAGGAGGATCCGGGCCCTGTCCCCCCCCTCCCGGAGGCAGCTGGGGTGCCCGGCCCGGGGGTCGCTCCCGTCGGGGGGGGGGCGCCGCTGGGGCGGCGGCGGCCGCTGCTGGGGAGGGGGGAGCCCGCCGCTGCGCTGAGCCCCGGCGGCTGCTGCGGCGGCAGCGGAGGCAGCTGCCGCCTCTGTCTTCGGGCCCGCTCCGCTCCCTGGTGTGTTGATTCTTCCCCCAGCTGCTGCCTAATGGAGTCCAGGCGTCCGCGTCACAGGAAATGCCTATACTGCCCTCCTCACTCACTTCCGGTGGCAGGTATGGAACCTATAGGGGGGCCTGTCACCCGCACGTGCGCCAGGGGGCAGGCTCCCGGCGAGCCGGGAGGCAGGGCAGGCCCGAGCGGCCGGGCTCCGGCCGGCTGGCGGGGTCCGAGGCCCGAGGTTCTCCTCTTTCCCCCTGCCCAGTGCCTCTGTGCGTGTGCGTGTGTACGCACCGATGTGACCTAGAACATGCAGGAGAGGGATGACGCTGCAAACCTCTCCCTGGAGAGGAGCTGGAGGAGCTCCTGCCAGTGTGGGGGTGGGGGGCTGACTTCCGTCCTGGGTACCCCCGGTGATAGGGGACGGGCCGGTCCGTAGGCCCTGCCAGGCCGGCCAACACTAAGACCCCTTCTCATGGACAGTCTTGCGTTTACGCCGCGCGCCATGGCCTTTCCTTGGGCGGTCCGGGCCATCTTTGGGCCGCAGAGGCCCTGGAACACCGCTGCTGGCCAGGCCTAGAGATGGGCAGCCCCAAAGCCGGGCACATTTTCATCCTTCTCTTGAACGTGGAAAACCAGGTTTAAAGGCACCTCAAGGGCAGCCTTAAACGGCAACCTGGGCTGGTCACTCTTCAGTGGCTGTGTGTTCAACATGGTGTCAACGTGAAGAGAACGGTGTGGAGAGGCAGTGAAATGAAGTGTTGGGCTTGTAATGGAGAGAGCTGCATCCTGGGGCCATCTTGGATGCCTCTCTGTGATCCTGGGCAAGGTGCTGCCCATCGATATTTATACCACCTAAGGGGTCATTGTTGTAAGGGGAAGCCTTTGTCAACTTTAAGACACTATGTCTATGTGAATTATTCTTATCAGTCAAAGGAATATCTTTGGTTAGATCATGTGTTCTGATTTTCTGGTTCAAGAAAATGTTATTCACCATATTTTCTGGTTATAGGGAAGACCTTTTTTTTGGTAATGGTTGGCATGCATATTAATTACATAAGATATAGATCTCCATTAGCACCTGGGAGAGCACCTTGCTTATTAATTTTTTTTTGCCAGCTTCCTTCCTGAGTCATTGTTTATCCAGTCCCAGGAGAGAAACTCAAGGCAAAGCTTGGAACAATCATGATTTCATAGTATTGATGACTGGAAGGAACAGCTCCAGGCCTGAAACACTAGAATTAAGTGTGACGTTCATATGTCAGTCATGTGGCTTATTCATACTTAAATGGATCTGTGATCTCATCTGTTTGGACATCCTTTCTAGGGGTGCAGATGGCAACCTTTCTATATCTCATCCTGGTCCATGTCGTTCCTTAAACTCAATACCATGAAATCTTTCTTTGGTTCTTTTAATTTCTCAAAGTTACCAACATAGCATTGAAAGCCCTTCACAATGGGTCTCTAGCCTGCCTTTCCAGGATTATTGCATATTAGTCTCTTTCAGGCACTGTGCATTCCAGCCAAATTGGTCTACTTGCTGTTTCCTGTATTCTCCATTCCATCTTCCATCTCTCTGCCTTTGAACAGGCTGTTGTGCATGCCTGGAATGCACTTCCTCTTTACTACCTCCTTTGAGAATCCCTAGCTTCTTTCAAGGTCCAGTTTTTATGTTACTGTCCACACAAAGCTTGTCTTGATTTCCCCCAATTGCTAGCACTCTCCCCTCTGGGAGCTTACCTTGTTTATATTTTATGTTAACTTCTGTTTTTACATGCCACCCCCCCTTCCAATAGTATGGAACATATGTAAGAGCAGAAATTTTTAAGCTCTTGCCTTTTTATCCCTAGCATGTAGCACAATGCTTGACACATAGTAGGTGCTTACAATAAATGCTTGCTGAATGAATGAACAGATAGCACTTAGATTGTCTGTTGCCCCTTCCTCTCTTTACATGACCAGCCCATTTCCTTTTCTGGTCATATGTGTGGATAATGAAATAATTTATGTCCCCTTTTGTCAAAATTGTTGGCAATGTTCATCTTAGCTCACCATTATCAAGTCGAATCTTGATCATCTAATTACATTTTACAAATATATAGATCACAGCTATTTATTGATAGGATCATAGATTTTAGAGCTGAAAGGAACCTTAGAAGCCATCATCTAATTTAGTGGTATCAAACTCAAATAGAAACCAGGGCTATAGATTGAAGTAGAAAACTACAAATTTGCATAACCTATGTTGTATGATAGGCGGCTATCTGGCTCAGTGGATAGAGTACTGGGCCAAGAGTGAGGAAGACCTATGTTCAGATCTGACCTCAGGCACTTACTAGTTGTGTGACCCTGGGCAAGTCACCTAACTTCTATTTGCCTTAATCTACTGGAGAAGGAAATGGCAACTAACTCCAGTATCTTTGCCAAGAAAACCCCATGGACGGTACTGGTGTACTGTGGTCCACAGGGTCACAAAGAGTCAGATGTAATTGGACAGCAACAAAAATGTTGTGTTTTTATTTATTTCATTCAACATTTCCCAATTATACTTCAGTCTGGTTCTGGCAGGGCGTTTTACTTCCCTTTGGGGCCCACAGGCCAAAAGGGAGCCACCTCTGATTTTAGTTTAAATCCTTCATGAAGTCAGGGAGTTTCAGTGATTTGCCCAGTATCACACAAGTAGTTAATTGCAGGGCCTGGATTTAAAACCCAAATCCTGCACTTCAAAGTAAGCAGTCTTTCAGTTGCACTTGGATATCTCTTGTACTTTGTATAAGCTACAAGGTGATATATCACACACATACCGATATTTAACTGTCATGAAATTTACCAAAATACTTAGGTCAGTTAAAATTATAACATTAGTAGTTTGTAAATAACTTTGAGGATTTTGAAATATGTAATGAAATGATTTTTACATAAAATTAAATTTGCACTTCATTGAGTTCTCTTTAAGAGCAATTTAGGAGAGTAAGAGGAGTATTGAGAGATACTGTTACATTTTCAGTGATGAATATTTTTTCATCATCTTCTTATACTTTCAGGTGCCAGCTGTGATTGTAAGGTGACTCACATGAGCTATTTTTATTTAGTTGAGATAGGCCCTAGGTTCTGTCTGTGGTCTAAGGGCATGGTCACTATATCCAGCAGAACCTGAATTACTAGATAGTAAACACCTTCAAAGATTTCTTGTTAGCATGTAATAGCCTTCAGTCAACCTTATTATTATGTACTTATTATTAGTAATACAATTATTATTATGGTTTATGTAGAACTTAATGTTTGCAAAGTACTTTGCAGTAACTTATTAAGCCTGATGTTGAACTCAGGATAAACTTCTGATCAATGTCTATAGTCTCCTAAGTACACAGGTACTTAAAGACACCTAAAAATGTCTCATACTTCATTAAGTGTGTAAAAGTAAAAAGATGAAAGGGAAAAACACTGGACTTAAGAGGCACTGTCAAGTATTAATACCCCAAACCCCCTTGAGTAAAACACAGTAAATGCTTTCCAACCTTCCTGCTTCTTCTTTACATAAAATTGTTCCTATCAGAACTGCATTCACAAACCTATCTTTTCCCTTTGAAATCACTGGTTCCATAAAAACACCTATTCTCTGGGCACTATGGAATATTTCTAGTGCATACGGCCAAATATTCTGACTTACAGCACTTCCACACATCTTCCAGATGCAGTGTTTCTTTCTTGTTATTTTGCATACCACTCAGACCTTTAATAACTCCCCATTATATGTTGGATCAATTTCAGACTTCTTAGTCCAGCTCTCTGGAGCGCTGTTCTAACTAACTTACCTTTCTGACCATACCACTCATTACTCTGCTTTGGAGTCCCAAATTTGCCATGCCTTTTCTTACCGCTGTGGCTTTGCTTGTGCGCATCTACTTGTAATAACTTCCTGCTTCCTTTTTACGTGTTCAATTATTACCTGTTCTTCAAGACCTGCTCAGTTCCAACCTCATTCATGTAGCTTTCCTTGGCCATAACAATCACAATGATCCTTCCCTCTCATTGATAGCATTCGTTACCTATATCACTCATTTGGCACTTAAACACAATCTGCCTTGGGCAGATTCACCCTTCTGAACCTCAGTTTCCTCACCTGTAAAATGAGGGGGTAGGAAGAGATGGTTTGTAAGGTCCCTTCCATCTCTAGACCTATGATCCTATGACATGTGATGCCTTCTCATCTTGGTTTTTTGTAGTTAGTGTCTAAGACAGAATTTGAACCCTGGTCTTCCTAACTACAAATCCAGTGCTCTATATGCTCTGCCATTTAGATGCCTGAAAATAGAGATAATATCTGCCCTGTACCTAGACACTACTTCCTGAGTTGTCACCTCCAACCATTTCTTCCCCAGATTATAGATAGTATCTTTCTTGCAGTTCCAAAAGTAGGATTACTATGAGCATATATATATATATGTAATTTAACCTTGTATTTGTACTTAATTTATAAAACATGGTGGGTATGAATAGGCTGCAGCATGTAACCTGTGAGGAATCTTGAAGAACAAGAATAAAAGGTGTCACCAGGGAAATGCATGATGAAAAGAGAAGATGGGCTAGTTAGATGGAGATGGTGAGGGATGAGAGGCTGAGATCCTAAGAGCTTTTCTGATAAACTTGGGTTGTTAGAGGCATCAAGAAAGGCCTCCAGCATCATGGAGCTCCTATGGCAAACCTGGAAGAGGACAAGTCTTATAGGATGAGCAGGCATGGATGGATTATGATCTGCATCCTTGGAGCGAAGAGTATTTGGGGAGTATTTGGGGAGTATTTGAGCAGTGAGTCTTGACCCTTTTGAATTAATAAAGGAGTCTTTATTGATCACCTACCTTGTGGGGCTCTAACTACACTGGGACATTTGAAGGTTTTACCTCTGTTTCAGATGCTGAGGACCTGTGTTTTCTCTTATCATTTTCTGTTTCACTGCAGTCTTTTTAAGAGCAGATATAATGCCTTACCTATTGTTTGTTTTTTTTCCCCAAGGCTCTGTACAGTGATTTGTACACATTGGACACTTAATTGGACGTGGAATGAATGAATAGTCGTGAAATGGATATAAAATGTAAAACACTCCCAATTTAAAATAATTAAGACAATGAATGTTTAATGGGACACATAAGTCACAAGCTAAACAGGGACCGAGATATCACTTAGGTCTACAATACTTGTTCAGATATTTGTGTAGATGACATCTAGCTCTAGGTCTATGATCCTATGAAATGTAAATCAGTTAACTTTACTGAGTGAATTTCCTTATAAGAATAATAGCAGTCTCTTACATAGTACTTTCAGGTCTGTAACATACTTTACCTATGTTACTGCATCTGATCCTCAAAACCATCCTTTATCATTTATCTCCATTCTACAGATGAGCAAACTGAGACTGAGAGAAGTTAAGTAGACTAGCTCAGGGTCACACAGCTAGTGTCTGAGGCAGGATTTGAACTCGTGCCTTCCTGAAAATAAATCCAATGCTGGATTAGATAGATTTCAGGGAGTCCTTGAATTTAGATGGGAAAATTACATCTTTATTTCAATCTAATTGGTTTTCCTTGTAATCCTGTGCATTTTATTTTATGCATTTTAAAAATATCATTCTGAGAAGGGATGTATAGGCTTCACCAAATGGTTAGAGGGATCTCTGACACACACAACAGGTTAAGAATCCCTATTCTAAGATTATGAATTTCAGAGAAGTTGCTGATCTGCATAGACACATGGAGTTTCCTCACCAAGGATTTCACCAAACCAGTGAAATCATAGGTCCAATTCTTATCCCCAGTCTCACTTTAAAAATAAGCATATTAAAAACCACATTGAAATCATGACAGTTTGCACTGCTTATGTGGATTTGATAGTCATAAAAATGAGGGAAGTGTTCCTGGTATTCGGCTAAAATTAAGTTTATTAAGTTTTCTTTTTAACTTTTGTTTTCTCCTTCATCCAAACCCCTAATGTGATCTATTTGGCCACCTTTTCCTCTAGCTCTCATTTGGTTAACTTCATCAAGGGGATAAAGGGTAAAATGACATTCCTATTTATTAACATTCAAGAGTGGATAAATAATTAATAGCACTGGGAGCCCCTATGTAGAATCTAGACAGCAGGCCCTTCTGGGCTGTCTTAAATATTCTTGATTTCACATCTGCTGCTCAACTTTTATAAAGAGCTGTGTATCCCTATGGTGTCATAGTAATAATAAGTAATGATTAATGGTAGAAACACCACTAAGTACCAAGTTAAATACCCATTTAAAATTATATTTTTAGTAACATATCTCTGTGTATATGTACATATAAGCCACATCCTGTATAGGCAATAATAAGATTTGATTGTTAACAGATCTTTCAGTTTAGAACCCTAAAGCCAATGGTAGTTTCTTTTCAATAAAGACAAATATGTTGAAAGAATTGTGGACATTTTCCAGTTAATTGGTTTTTAAAAAAATCTAATTTTTGCTTGCTGTTAAATAATACTATATATGCATATGGCAATGATAAATTACAACACAATAAACTTTTAGGAGATAATATGAGGCAAATTTGAATAGTTTTCCCTAAGGAGAAAACGGTAATTCTTCATTACTATACATTTCAGGTATAGTAAGTCTCTATTGCTCAGTATTTGAAAATCTTTCCAAGACATGGTTGTTGACTAAAGTCTGATGAACTGTTGTGTTCTGAGGATAAAAACAGCCTTTCTCTATGATCTTCTGAAAAGGACTGATGTCTACCCTTACTGCATAGAGAATCTGACCTTCTATCTCACTTCCATCAGATAGAGAAAGAAAGAAGATAGATGAAAAGTTAGATATGAATAGATCTAGATATGGACAGATATAGATAGATATGGTAGATATAGATAGATGCAGATATAGATATACAGAGATAGAAATATAGATAAGTAAATAGATATAGATAATATGCTTCCTTGCTCTTAGTGATTATAAAACAAATGTTGTGTAGAAAATGTGCTATATAAGCAGAGTCCTGAATCCTAGGATCCTAAATTGGAAACCCTGGATTTTGGTCATAGGCAAGAGAACCTGTCTGAGCTTCAATTTCATCTACAAAATGAGGATGCTAATAGCACCTACCTCACAGAAACGTTGTAGGGATCAAATGAGATAATGTCTGTAAAGTACTCTGCAAACCTTAATTAATAGCAGTGGGAGCCCTTCTGTAGAATCCAGACAGCAGTCCCTTCTGGTTTCTCTTACTTATTCTTAGTTTTACATCTGCTCTTCAAGTTTTATAAAGTGCCATAAAGTGTCAGCTATTATTATTATTTCTACTTTTATCTCCTTACTTGCAATGTCAGTCATACATGGTAGGGTTTTCACAGACTCACAGATATTGGAGGCAAAACCCTGTTGCGTTAAATAAGCTTAATGCAGGAAAAGAGTTTGCCCTATCAGTACATTATTGAACTTTGCCCTGTTAGGTGTATGATGGCTTGGTCCTTCATCTCTGAAGACTCCCAAGTGGCATTGCATCAGCTCTCCTTATAGAACCAGTCATGGCTATATAAAGGAATTTTTCTCATACTAAGGTCCCATCAACTTTGAGAGGGGCAGGAGACCACTGTCTGTCGGCCTTTTGCTCTGCCTCTGTCTCTGTGTCAGTCTGAGTGTCTCTATGTGTCTAACTCCAACTGTCTCACTTTTTCTCTCTGTCTCTGTTAATGTTTCAAGTCTATCTCCCTCTCCTTTCCCCATCCCCTCATGAATTTCATTGGCAGAGTCATCCGTCAATCATCTGGCTTGGTTGTCATATTGACAATAACTGGTCTGATGGTGATTGACAGCTCAATCAGTCAGTGACTGGGGAACCGAGGCAAATGTGGGCTTCTTCCTTTACCACCTTCCACACGAGAACAGGCTTGAATGGCAAACTGAAAAGGCTAAAAGTCAAGTTGTTCAGAAAAGGCCAGAACAAGAGTACACATTTTTTGACCCAAAGACAACTACTTGGTTTCTCCCTTCCTACCTAGGGAAGTAAGTAGCTAGGGAGGAGAAAGTGGAGGGAGGGGAATGAGAATTTATTAAGGGCAATGTGCCATGCACTATGCTAAATCCTTTACAGATATTATCTGAGGCCCAGGGGGTTTTAACAGTGCCCATGCCTGTGCAGTGTCATCACAGCTCTGGAGCAAATCCTGTTGGTGAAAGGATACGTGATTGTCCCCTTGCAATGTTTATAGAGATTCTAAAAAGCCTACCTGCCTTTCAGTAGGCCTCAATGGACAGCCATAATGCCTAAAAATTCTCACCGTCAGACCAATTTCATAGGGTTGCCATTGTCTATAGAAGGCCCAAGTTAACATGTAAATATTTCCCTTGGGAAAGGTTGATCTATTAAGTCCTTAGCACCTAATAAAAAAATATCCATATCTGGAAATCATTTGCATAGAGATGATAATTGGACCTTTGGGAGCTGATGAAGTCTCCAGGTGAGAGAGTAGAGGGGGAAGAAAAGAGGGCTTAGGACTGAGCCTTGGGATTCATTTGCTGGGTTAGTTATCAAATTTTGGAAAACAGAACAATAGGACATAGGACAGGTAAGTTTTAAGGAGACAGAATAGTAAGATTTAGAATCAGAAGGCTACTTTAGAAATCATTCTTGTTTTCAAATAACTGGAAGCAATACTTAAAAAAAAACATCCTTTAAGAGTTAGTATTTTGTTGAAAAGGTTGTCTTTGCATATTATACCCAGAACCCTCCTCCTTGCCCAAATTGGCTTCACCCTCAAGAATGGACTATTTATTTAACTTTTAAAGATTATTCTAGTTGAGTAAAATAATTAATTTAACCATGAACAATCATTTAATAAGTGCCTAGTATGTATACTGCACCCTGGGCTAGGCTTTGGGGATGCAAATACACAAGGATATGATGCTAAGTTGCAGACCAGGTATCTGTCATTGATAGAGGGAGTTTCCTGAACCGTGAGAGTCCCCCAAGATGGTCTTCTAGTCTGTCTTTTCTTTTTGATCTATGCTATCTACTTGGTGACCTCATCAGCTGCCATGGTTCAGTTATTGTCTCTAAGTAAATGATTCCCAGATCTATATATGCAGGCTTAGTCTCTCTCCTGAGCTGTAGTTCTGCATCACTAACTTCTCCTTTGGACATCTCACACTGGATATCCTGTGGACATCTGGAACTCAATATGTTCAAAATAGAAATCATTATTTTTCCCCCTAAAACCATCTTCTTTACTGTCAAGGGCACCTTGACATCTTGTCATAGCACCAAGGCTTGCAACCTAGGGTGTCATCCTCACCTCTTTTCACTCAGTCCACATATTAAATGCGCATCATTTCTCCTACATTTCCCCTTTTCTCTACTCACACAGTCACCACGGTGGTTCAGTGGTTCTCATCACTTCTCACCTGAGCTATTGCAAGAGCCTTCTAATGGAGCCTTCACTCTAATCCATACTCCACTCAGCTGCCAAGTGATTTTTCTAAAGCTTGATCATGTCATCTACTTACTCACTACCTTCTCCTTCAAGATCCAATATAAAATTCTCTGGCTGGTGTTTAAAGCTGTTCATAATCTCGCCCCTTTCTACCTTTCCAGTCTTACCTTACTCCCTTCCATGATGCGGCTATACTAGCCTACTTGCTGCTTCTTTCTTCACTTCCCTGATCCTCTTGGAGAATGGGTTCAGATTCTACATTCTGCAAGGGGCCTTTCCTGGTCCCTTCCGCTGTGCTAATATTTTCCCTTTTGAGATGACCTTCTACCTATCCCTTATGTAGTTTTTATATATATATCTAGTTATTTATATATTGTCTTCTCTGTTAGAAAGTGAGGTCCTTGATGACAGAAGCTGTTGTTTTCTTTATATCTTTAGCACCTAGCACAGGCCCTGGTACATAGTAATGGCTCATGAAGGATTGTTCACTAATAGCAAGTTCCCTGCATCACTGAAATCCCGAGTCTGGTATAAAAAAATACGTAGACACACTCCAACTTGAAAAAGAGACAATAGGAAATTGGCCTAGTCTGATCTTTATCATCTCTATGTAGTATTACCTGTAAGTGCATATTGACTCTGGGTTAAACATAGTTGTGTAGTTGTCCCTTTATTCTGGTATGTAAAGAACTAGAATAAAAACTTTTTTTTTGCTTTTTTCGCATATCATCATAGCTATCCCCAGTATTCCTCCTCTTCCCCTCTCATATAACTAAGCTATCCTGTTTAACAAATAGTATTTTTAGGAAGAAAAAAATCAGCATAACTGATTAATATATTGAAAAAATAAAAAATGTGTAATGCCTAATACCTGTGAACCACTCTTCCTTCAGAAAATGTCTTCTCCTGACTGACCACAATAATTTTGTTACAAGCGCTTTTGATTTTCTGGTGTGTGGTTGTTCTCTCCATTTATACAGTTGAAATTGCTATGTATAGTCTTCTTGGCTGTTTACTTCACTGCATCAATTCATGTAGATATTTCCATGCTTCTCTGTATTCATCACATAGATCATTTTTTACAGAACAGTATCATAATTTGTTTAGCCTAATTGATGAGCATCTACTTTGTTTCCAATCTTCGCTATCACAAAAAAGTACTATTATTAATATTTTGGTGTATATGGGGACATTCTTATCAATAAATAGTATTAAGTGAATCAATTAAGTATTTATTAATACTATCTGTTAGGAACTGTACTAAGTGCTAGGGATACAAAAAGAGGCAAAAGATAGTCTCTGCCCTCAAGGAGGCTCACAATCTAATGGAGGAGATAACATTCAAACAAATATACAAAGCAAGCTTTGTACAGGAGAAATAGGAAATAATTAACACAGGAAAGGCCCCAGAATTCTTGCTGATGGCTTCCTTGGATTATAAACTCAGCAATGTTATTTCTGGTCCAAAGGGTATTGAAATTTTAGTCACTTTACGTAATGCCAAATTGCTTTCCAAAATGATTGTGCCATTTTAAAAATTGTTTTTATTATTATTATTTTATTTGTTTTCAGTGTTCTATAAACACTTCCATATATCTTAGATTTTCCCCCTCCCTTCCCCCCTACCTCCCTACTCCCTCTCTGAGACGGCATCCAGTTTTATATAGGTTCTACACATACATTCCTATTAAATACATTTTCACCTTAGTAATGTTGCATAGAAGAATTAAAACAAATGGGAGAAATCATAAAACAAACCACAGCCTAATACAAAAGAAAATGATCTGCTTCATTCTGCGATCGAATTTCATTGTTCTTTTCCTGATGTGGAAGGCATTTTTCCTCAATAGTCCATGGGGAATTTTTTAAGTCTTTGCATTGCAATGAAGTACTAAGTCTACCAGAAAAATTCCTCACACACTGTGGTTGTTGCTGTGTACACAGTTCTCCTGAGCAAAGTTCTGCTCCTTTCACTCAGCATCAGTTCATATAAGTCTTTCCAGGCCTCTCTGAAGTCTTCCTGTTCATCATTTCTTATAGCATAATAGTATCCATTACATTCATATACCACAATTTGTTCAGTCATTCCCCAATTAATGGACATCCCCTTGAGTTCCAGGTTTTGGCCACCACAAAGAGTGCTGCTATAAATATTTTTGTACATGTGGGACCCTTTCTCATTTTTATGATCACTTGGAGATATAGTGCTAAAAGTGGTATTGCTGGGTCAAAGGGTATGCACATTTTTGTAGCCCTTTGGGCAGAGTTCCAAATTGTTCTCCAGAATGGTTGGATCAGCTCACAGCTCCACCAACAATGAATTAGTGTTCCAACTCTCCCACATCCTCTCCAACATTTATCATCTTCCTGTTTTGTCATGTTAGCCAATGATTGTGCCATTTTGTAGCTCCACCAACAGTGTATTAGTGTGTTTATCATTTCCCAACTCCTCCAACACTGACTGTTGCCATTTTTGGTCATCTGTCCCAGTTTGCAGCGTATGAGGTGAAACCTCAGGGTTGTTTTGATTTGTATTTCTCTTGTTAGTTGTGATTATGAATACTTTGCAGTTCTTTTGAGAACTGTTTGTTCTTGTCCTTTGACCACTTATTTCTTGAGGAATGGCTATTCGATATTCATTCATTCATTTCTTTATTTCTTTGTTGTTTACTTATCTTAGATACCAAACCCTTATAATAGAGATTTGATACCAATATTTTCCCCCATTCAACCACTTTACTTCTTATCCTATGTGCATTAATTTTGTTTGTACAGAAAATTTTCAGTTTCATAAAATCAAAATTATCTATTTTATCTTTTTGTAATTGCCTCTGTCTCTTTTGGTTAAGAACACATCTCTTATTCATAGCATGAGAGGTTTATGATCTGCTCCTCATCTAATTTTTTTATAGCACAATCTTTTAATATTAAAATTATATATCCATTTAGAGTGTTTTATGGGATCTGGTATAAGATGTTTGTCTAAGCCTGATTTCTGCTGCGCTGCTTTCCAGTTTTCCTTGAAGTTTGAATTAAATAAGGAGTTTTTTCCTAGGTAATTTGTGTTTTCCACTTTTATCAAATACTGGGTTATTGAAAGCCATTGTTTCTGGTTCTTTCTTGTCTGGTCTATTACAGACTCTTCTAGACTATTTTGCAATTAATACCAGATGGTTTTGATGACTTCTTTATAATGTAATGTGAGGTCTGAAAATGCCATTTCCCTTTCATTCCTATTTCTTTCCATCATTTCCTTTGATATTGTAGATCTTTTGTTTTTCCAAATGACTTTTATAATCACTTTATCAACTTGTGTAAAGTGTCCCCTTGGTAATTTGATTAGTATACAATTAAAAGTATAAATTAACTTTGGTAGTATTGTCATTTTTATTATATTGGCACAGTCTAGCCAAAAGCATTGAATATTCAACCAGCTTTTTAAGCTGTTCTTTATTTCTTTAAGGAGAACTTTGTAATTGAACCTAAATTTTATGTGATACTGTCTGTGGCTCCATAGTATTTGAATGGTTTCTTTCTGACTTCTTGAAGTATCTTCTTTGACTTGGGAACTCTGCAATTTAGCTATAGTATTCCTGGGAATTTTCATTTTGGGATCTCTTTCAGGTGATGATAGGTAGATTATTTCAATTTCTATTTTACCCCCTGGTTCTAGGATATTGGGGCAATTTTGCTTGATAATCTCTTGAATTATGATGTCTAGGCTCTTTCTTTGTTCATGACTTTATAGTCTAATAATTCTCAAATTATCTCTCCTTTATCTTTTTTCTAAGTCAAATTTTAAAGATGATATTTCACATTTTCTCGAAATTGTTTATTCTTTTGACTTTGTTTTATTGTTTCTTGATGTCTGATGGAATTTTTAGCTTCCACTTGCCCAATTCCAGTTTTAGAGGAATGATTTTCTTCAGTGAATTTTGTATTTCTTTTTTCATTTGGTCATTTCTCTTTGTTTTCTGAGGTAATTAGGTTTAAATAACTTGCTCAGGGTCACACAACTAGTAAGTGTCAGGTGTCTGAGGTCACATTTGAACTCAGATTCTCCTGATTTCGGGGCTGGTCCTCTATCCACTGCATCAGTTAGCTGCCTAATTTTTGTTTTTTAAGATGTTATTTTTCTTCAGTATATTTTTGGCCTCTTTTAACAAGATTTAATTGTCTTTTCATAATTTTCTTTCTTTGCTTTCATTTATTTACCTAATTTTTTCTCTACCACTGATACTTGATTTTGAAAAGCTTTTTTTTTTTAACTCTTTCAGAAAATCTTGTTGGACTTTTGTCCAATTCACATTCTTTTTCTGAGCTTTGCTTATAGCTCTCTTGACTTCATTGTCATCTTCTAAGTTTAGGACTGTAAGTGATATTGTTCTTCAGGATTCCAGATCCTTTGGGCACAGAAGTGATACTGTTGTTCAAGGTCCCTGATCCCTAGTGACCAAAATCAGTATTTCTCTTTAGGATTTTTACTTCCTCTTGACTGAAAGTGCTTCTGTTAGCCCTTGAACTATGACCTAGAATTGGGTAGAGGCAGGGGAGGTGACAAACCTCATCTGTTCTTCTGTCTTGCTAGCACAGGGCTCCCCTGTAATGTCTTTCTGACCAGTTTCCAGATCCCCTTATTTCTGGCTTGGGAATTCCCAAAGCTGCTGCTGCTTCTGTTACCACTACCTAGTCCCACTGCTGGTATTTCATCTTCCTGGGCTCTGGGTCAGCTTCCACCCCCATGAATATCTCTTTCAGACCTCCTAGGTTGTCTTGGGTTGGAATAATATCTTACTCTGACCTTTGTAGGCACTGCCACTCCAGAATTTGATTTGAGGTGTTATTTTAAAGTTGTTTTGGAGGGGAATGTTGAGAGAACTTGGGGTGAGTGCTTTTTCAACTTCCCCATCTTGGCTCAATCCTTGGAAAACTGACCTTTGTATTTGTTTTTAGGATTGAGGAGACCTGAGCATATTTTTAGGCAGAGGAGCTAGTAGAGAGATGGGGACTGAAGATTGATAAGAGTAGGGATCAGTGTTGCACCAAAGCCTTAGAAAAGAACAGAGGAGCTAAGACCAAGGGGAAAATAGAGGAACTAACTTTCAATAGAAATAGGGATGTCTCATTCTCTTAGATACAAGGAAACCAGAAAAAATGCTAGCTATGTGAAGAAACTTGAGGAGTGAGGGAGAGGAACTGAAGGATCTCTTGTTGGATGGCTCCATATTCTCAGAGAAGGTTATATCCTGTGGGATAGACATGGAGTGATACAGGGCCTGGGAATTATTACAAGTTTGCAGCCACAATCAAATGGACTTGTTTCTTGGCCTTAGAAGGCAGAGCTAGGAGAAAATCAGTGTTGATGGGTGGGTGGTAGAGGAACGTTGAGGGCCCAATTTAGGGTCCATGTAGGGAGAGCTATTAAAAGGAGGTAGATCCCTTTCACTGGAGGGCTCTGGGTAGGGGCTGCAAAAACACCTACTTATGAAGTTATCAAGGAAATAAATGTTTGTCTAGATCTTCTTGGCTTGTGAGGTTCCTTCCAACCCTGAGATTCTGTGATCTAGTCCAAGTCTTTCCTAATAGGGATGAGAAAATGATTTTTGTTTCTGACTTTGCATTCCCACTCTAGCACAGTGCCTGGCATGTAGTAGGTATTTAATAAATCTGGTTGAATTGTAACCATGGCCTAGGATGGTTAAGTGGCTTGGCTGAGATCACATAGGTATGTATGAAGTGGTGGAGCTGGGATTTGAGCCCAGGTCCTCTGATTCAGGGACTGGAATTCTTCAAAACTTGGAATAGTGCCACCTTGGAAAGAGAACTAAGGTAGCTGGCCCTGGGCAACTGAGGCATAGGATGAAGATGCTGAGTGGTGGGAGGGGCGGTGAGAACATTAAACAATGACAACGACAAAACCCAAAACTTTCCTTCCCTCCCTGGGGCTGACTTTGCCTGTGGAACTCAGAACTGAAGTAAGAAAGAGCTGTTTTTGGTGGAATGCTATTTATTTTCACTCTCTAAACTGGCTTGGTGAAGGAGGTTGGGGGAAGGGTTGAAGAAAATAGAAATGGCAGCTGTCTCCCCAAAGCTATATATCATTTCTTCTTGTCAACCGCTTCCATTATCGTGGTGAAGATTACTAAGCTGCGTGGACCTGTAAGAAAGTAGAGGATCCTAGGAAAAGAAACAAACAGACTTGACTTACTTAGACCTCCTCACTTTATTATCTAAACTCCATTAGCAGCTCTAGCCAAGTCAGCTGGCAAAGGAAGCCACTGCTATAGATATCTAACAGAGATAGAGCTAGATGGCTTCAGCTCAGTATCTAGGAACCGGCATCCATGTAGCTTATGGAAACTCTTATTAGGAGTCAGTCACTCACCTAGAACAGGGATTCTTCACCTACAGTCCCTGAACTTGTTTTTTAAAAAAATTGATAATTACATTTTAATATAATTGTTTTCCTTTTTATCCTATGTATTTTATTTTATGCAGTTGAAGATATTACTCTGAAAAGGGGTCCATAGATTTCATCAGGCTGTTGAAGGGATCCTTAACACAAAAATAGTTAAGAATTCCTAGTCTAAAAGGTGCAGCCAGATACCTTGAAGTGTCTATGTGGGCATATATGCCAAGGAATGCAGGAAATAATTCTCAAAGGCTTCACCTTTTTCTTGGCACTCATACTTGCTCAGCCTGACATAAAACCTCTAGTCAAGGCAGCTCTTTACAATTACACTGTTGTGCATTAACTAAGGGTCTTCCTAGATTTTTAATTAATAATCCCCTTTCAGTTGTTTGGTTAGGTTATTCTCTAATGAATAAGCACATTATACCTTTATACTCAGGCAGGTGTGCAAAGCAGACTTTAGATTCCCATGTGGGATAATTTAGAGCAAGTCCGCTCATAGTATAGTGGATAGCCCCCTTGGGAATCAGGAAAACCTCTTTTCAAAACCGTCACCAGACACTCAGCAGCGACATGATCCTGGACAAGTTATTTAACTTCTCTCAGTCTCACTTTCTTCATCTGTAAAATGGGAATACAAGAACTTGATTTCCAGAGTTGTGAGGATCATATGAGATAATATGAGTAAAACCAAAACATTTTGTAAACCTTAAAGTGTTATACAGATGCTCCATATAATTATGGCAGGGGGATGGATTTGATGACTTTTTTTTTTCTAATATGAGGATTTAAAGGTTATATCTGTTCAAAGTCATGAAATAAACTATTTTTTAAAATTTGGTGAAAGATGCCACAAAAACTTAAATTGGCAGCTGACCCCCAAACCATAATTCTACTCTCATGCCTTCTTATGATATAGATGTGATATTTGCCAAATGTGAACTCTGGCAAGTCCTTCCAACTTGGAAAGGCTTTTAGTGCAATTTGATGATACATTTTCATACATGCAAATTAACTGTTTTCCATTCGAAATTCTAACATCATTATTACACATTAAAAGTCAGCCAGGGTCAACAATAATACTGCAGGCCAGTTTTGGAAGCTGGTAGAAATCCAGAAAATCTTGGTGATGGATGAACATAATGAAGATGATGATAATGCTTTAGCATGTCATCGTATCTACCAGTTTGGGAGCCACCTTCTTCAGGTCAGATTTTAACTCCCTACACTCAGTTTCACTGACTGAAATTTATATATAAAGAACCTCAGAGACCACATAAGCTGATAAGGAAGTTGAGGCTGAGAGACATTAAGTGATTTGCCCAATATCACATCCCATAGGAAGTTTTAGAGGTGGAATTTGAACCCAGGTTCTCTGACTTCAGAGCAATCTTGTTTCTGACTTTTACCTCTTTAACCGTCTGCAGTTCTCGTCTATAACCCTCCATAAACTACCCATTACACTGGAGATCTTCTCTGGGATCTTTTTTTAAATTCTTTACATCTCACAATAGTAATATGAATCAATCATCAAGTATTTATTAAATTCCTACTCTGTGCAGGCATTCTGTGGGGAATGCAAGTACAAAGAACGAAACAATTTTTACTCACAAGGACCTCCCTTCTCTTCCCTTCCTTTACTTTTCTTCTGTTCACATGAGGGTACCATACACTTACCTGATGTTCTGCCCAAAGTGACTTGATGACGGAAACCTCGCAAGATATTTTGGAGTTCACAGGCTAGATTTCTTTCTTAAAGACCATGCCTTAAATCCAATTCACTCTGGCTTTCATGGATTGACCAACAATAGGTAGTCCAAACCACACTTACAGGTAATTGTTTGAGCCCTGATGGCTCAAAGTGATTGTAAATATAATTGTTTCTGTTTTAGTCAGAAACCCTAAGGGTCTTCCCCTCCCAGATTGACTTTTTTTTTTTAAATTAGGTAAAGGAAACTTCTTCAGCTTATTTCTTACCTAGCCTTAATCAATGAATGGGTGTTATCTCAGTCAAGTAAGAACTCTGAAAGACTTTAGCTTAAAAAGGCCAAAGTCTCCCACTGCATCCTGGCCCATCTCCACTCTTCCTGATCTATATCTGGCTCCTGAACCCAGAGGACTCTGGAGAAGAAAGTGAGGCTGGTGACTGCACAGCCCTCCCTCACTTAAATCCAATTCACTTGTCCTCTGAGAATGAAGGACAAAATCCAACAACAAAGGAAAAGGACTCTGAGGTGAGGAGAGAACGCATTCTAGGCAAAAAGGATCATCGTTGTAAGGGTCAGAGATGGAGTGCCATGTGTCTCTTCCAGGGAAGAGAGGGTGATTTCAGTGGTTTGAACTTTATGTATGCACACTCAGTTTGAGTTCAGAAGCCATGTGAAAGGCTTTTCATCACCACACAGTAAGGTGACAAGCATCAGAATCCAGGAGTCAGAGGGCCCCATCTGTGATGCATTTCATAAAATAGGTTCAAGCCTCCATATTGATTGGCAGCTGAGAGTGTGCATGCTTTAAGGACTGTGCCCTCATTTGCCAATCACCCAAAATGTATGGAAAATTATTTTGTCAGCAGTATAGAGGCTCAACTGCAGTACTGAGACTTGGGACAGAGAGACCCATTAGGAGGTTGCTGCAACAATGTAGATGAGAGGTGATGAGGGTCTGAACTAAGGTGCAAGCTGGAGGGTTGCAGAAAAGAGGTTACATGCAAAAGATGTGGTGCAGACAGAGATGGTAAGATTTGGCTGCTGATTAACGAGGCATTCTAATCGTGAGACCCTGGAAGAATGGTAGTGATTTGGACAAAAGGAGGTTTGAAAGAGCAGAGGGTTTAAGGGAGAAGCGAATGAGTTCAGCTTGGAATATGCTGAGTTTGAGATGTTTCTGGGATCTTCGGTTTGAAATTTACAATCATCAGTTAGACCTGGATACACAAATATGTATAGCTGGCACCACCGTAAACATGTATGTGTTTATATACTTATCTTTCTCTATTTTATCTGTGTGTGTGTCTCTTTTTATTTCTCAATCATCTGAGAACTCCCAACTCATGTGAGCTGATGGGGTTACTAAAAGAGTGTACTTAGGATACAATGCCATGCAATACAACATGAAATAAAATACACATTTTTTAATCACCTACTACATGCTAAGTGTGGGGGATACAACTAAATGACAATCCCTCCTCTTAGGAGAATAAACTGGTGAGTGAGTGGCTAAGACAATACACAAAAGGGAGCTGTAAAGTGTAGGGGTGGGGCAGAACAGTGTTCCCAGCACAGAGGCGAGATGTTAGTGTAGTTGAAACCAAGCTGCAAGCTGATGGAAAAGAAGCATGAATGGGCTTCTGAGTCCTTTATTTCAGTAAGGATTTTGTGAAGAGAGTTATGTTTACTCTCCAGCCCTTCATTCAGAGGGGGCCTGAGCCAACTGAGGGTCCCAGTGAGGCCCAAGGACCAAGACAGAGGAAGTCTCCGAGATGGTGAGCTTCTCCTGGGAGGGGACAGGATTAGGAGGGATGAGTAGGATGTTGAGAGGGAAGAGAAGGCCTAGGGCAAAACCTTGGGGCACAAGGATCGAGGATGTGACATGATGATGAGTCAGCGAGAACCCCAGAGAGCACAGTGCCATGGTCACCCAGAGGAGAGAGCATGCTGGATGAGAGGTTAGTTAATAGTGGTCAAGAAGAATTGGGGCAGCTATGTGGTACAGTGGACAAAGTGCCAGGACTGGAGTCAGGAAGACCTGAGTTCAAATCCAGCCTCAGTTACTAGCCGTGTGACCCTGGGTTTAAGTCACTTAATTCAGGTTGCCTCAGTTTCTTTATCTGTAAGGATATGGAAATGGCAAACCACACCAGTATCTTTGCCAGGAAACCACAAATAGGGGCACAAAGAGTTGGACACGCTGAAAACAACTGAATGACAATAAGAAGAGTCAGGGCTGAGAAAGGAGTATTAGATTTGGCAGTTAAGAGATCATTGGTAACTTTGGAGACAGCTTCAGTTTTATGAAGAGGTGGGAAGCTAGACCACAGTTAATTAAGGAGTAAATGAAAGGTGAGTTAGGGAGGGCATTGAATGGAGACAACTTTTTCCACAGATTTTGGCTAGGAGAGGAAAGATATAGGAGGATAACGAGAATGGTAAGATGTAGCACAATATGAGAATATATGAAAAATGTGTGCATTTGTCACTATGGAGACACCCTCTGGTACCACAGTTTATGACTCCACTCTGAGTTAATTGATAAAAATCCTAGTTTTTTGCCTGAGGGAATGGATGTAGAGATATTAAAGTAACTTATCTAGGGTCACTTTGTCAGGAGCAGGATTTGAACCCAAACCTTTCTGACTCTAAGTCTACCACTCTATTATGTACTGCTATCCCTATGTGAAGGTAATAATGACAAAAACAATAATTTAGTGTTTATATTGTAGGAATTTTTTAATTTACTGATATATTCTGCCTTCAATTTTCAACAGACTGAAGCATTGCCCTCTACATTTATGCAAATATCTATACTTCTGTTGTGCCATATCAATATGTATTTATGGAATGGTACTATATTGATATATTAATGTATATAACTGATACAAAGATAAATCACTAATATATAGATTTGATATTTGTATCAAGATGGCTTTCTGTATACCTTTACTTAATAAGTAGATACACCTAATACTTATGATAGGACAATTAAATTGCCATTTAGGTAAGAATCCAAGAAATCAAACGAGCTTTAACCCTTATCCTAAAGGCAAACAGATTCATACTGTCAGAGCAGATGCACTATGAATGCTCTACTTCTCCAGCCTAGCGCTTGAGGACCATTAGAGGAGACACTTTGGTCATCTGAAGTTATAATAACACAAAGAAGAAAATGGTCCCTGGATTGTCTGAATTTAGGGACCCATACAAAGCTTTGTGGTCAAAGACTTCTCAGTTTTAACCGGCAAACTAAGAGCAGAGGAAGAAAGTATGTTAATTAGCATTGCTGCACAAGGGTGCCGGAGACCCTTTATCTTTCCCCACTTTTCCCTTGAAACTAAGCTGCTTGCCTACAGAAAGATGGCCAGGGAATTTACCTCTTGTGTGACAACTTGACTGGTCCAAGTTTTTTGTTTTTTTGGCTTTTCTGCTTTTCTACATACCTTAAACCTTTTAAAATGTTACTCATTTGAACATTTAACTGGAGAAAAATTCATCAATTTCCCAGTACCTGTCACTTGCCCAATGCACTGTTCCCTGCTTTCCAAGGAAAAAGATGCTGGTCCTGATATCCAATGAATTTTTAGCCAGAGTAAGTCCTGGCATCCCCGGGACACATATAATCATCTGAGAGTTATGCAATAAGAACCATTCTAAATGAATAGTATCCTTAAAAGAAATAAAAAATATGAGAAATTCACAGAAACTTGCATGAACTGATGCAGAGTGAAGTAAATAGTCCCAGAACAAGATAAAGAAGAATTACAATAATGTAAATAAAATAACCGAAGGGGTGACTGAACGCAGGATAAATCTCATGAACAATACTGAATCCAGAGGTCAGATTATTATAGATGTCAAATACAACAGAGTGGCTCGACAACAGTTTAGTTGACTGTTGTTCTTTGTTATCAGGGAGAGTCATGGAGGGTAAGGAGTCATATACAGGAAAATTACTGAAGTGTAAAAAACATAAAGATAGCTGAAATCTTTTTTTTAAAAAAACATTGTCCTGAGTGCTGTTTGAATGAGGTCTAATGTTTAGATGTAGCTGGTTCAGCTAGGTTTTCTCTGAATCAAATATTTGCTTTAAAAATCAGCGTCCAAAAGATCAAAGGCAATTCTGTATACAATTTAATTCAAATTAATTCAGTCCAGTCATGGTGTAACAGAGACTATTAGTGGATGGGTAACAGGAAGTACCTATATTCTTATAGATAAATTAATTGTGTGGATGAAACATGCTACAGTGTAGATTATGCAATAGACTCTATCATTGTGCAGTGATACAGTTTTTATTTATTTTTGCTATCTTCCCAAGTTTTGTATGTATATAAATCAACTTATGTACATTCATAAATTTATATGTATATATAACCAAATTGTCTAAAAATCCAATTCAATTTTTTTGGGAGAGGAAGTGGGCAAAGAGGGTCTGAACCTGTGATTTCATCAATAGAGGGAACTCCTATTATGGGGATTCCTTGTAATGATGATGGGCAACTCTTCTGTAATTTATAACCTTAGAGAGTTTTCTGGTAGCATTAAGAAATTCAGTTACATAGCCACTATGTGTTACAAGCAGGACTTGGATCTAGGTCTTCCTTATTCCAGTGTTGGCCCTTTATCTGTTATACCTGACTACCTTTCCGATTCAGTCAGTGAGCTGTATAAAATAACCTGGCCGGTGTAATCATTATTTTATCATAATGTTCTGGAGGTACTCTTAACAAGTTTGGAATAATAGCAATAATGACAGCTAGATTTATATAGCCCTTTAAGGTTTACTGAGTTCTTTACATGTGTTAGCTTGCTTGAGCTTCACAACAACTCGGGGAGATAGGTGCTATTATTTTTTCCTTTTTATAGATGAGGAAACTGAGGCCAGGAGATGTTGAGTGACTTATCCAGTGTCACACTGCTAGTAATTGTTGGAGGCAGTATATGGACTCAGGTCTTATTCCCAGGCCAGCATTCCATTCACTACTCCACCTAGATGTCTATCTATAATAAAATAAAATATAATAAAAACTATAATAATAGTTTTAAGGTTTGCCAAACACTTTACATAAGTTCTCTCATTTGATCCTCAAAGTAACTCTGTAAGGTAGGTGGTCTTATTATCCCCCCTTTTACAGATGAGGAAACTGAGGCCAAACTTGACATGCAGTTTCACATGCCTAATAAGTGTCTGAGGCAGGATTCAAACTCAAGTCTTCCTTACTTCAAATCCAGAACTCTACGCACTGTGCCACCTCTGGGGCCAATATCAGCACCATCATATGTTGATGGGGATAATAGTCCTGGGAAACAGCAAACAAATGTTGCCCTTTTCCTCTAGAATCTGAAAATTAGAACGGAGGGGACCTTGGAGGTTGTCCAGTGCAACTTTATAATCTTATAAATGAGAAACCCAAGGCATTGAGAGGCCAAGTAAGTCATTCAGACTCATATAGCTATTAGGGAGAAGAGCCAGGAATAGACCTCAGGTTTTCTGATTCCATCGCTAGCGTGGCTTCCACAACATAACACACCATGGCTTCATTTTAGAAGTGAATCGAGTTCTGTTAAAAGGCTTTGTGTATATTTGGGAACTTCCGTGTATTGACCTTAGGCAGAGCATCTCATAACTAGCTTGATGTTAATAAGCAATATAATAGGTCTTTCAAGAAAGTATAAACCTAAGGGTTCTTCTTAATTGTTCCATTTATTTTGCTGTGTAATTTTTGATAAAAGATCTCAAGGATCTTGTATCTCTGTCTGTGAAAAATCAGTGACAGCGATGGGAAAGCAAAATGAGTACTGGATTTAGAGTCAGGGTCTTGTGTTCAAATGTTGCTTCTGCTATTCAGCTCCTGCGTGACCTTGAGCAAGTCTGTTGGCTTCTGTTTGTTTATCTGTAAAAGAGTGGTTTGGCCTCAGGCATTCTTAACCTAGTGTCTGTGAACTTAAAAAACTTATCACTATATTTTGATATAATTAGTCTCCTTTGTAATCCTTTTGGTTTTATCTTATGCATTTAAAAATATTATTCTCAAGAAGGGGTCCATAGGTTTCACCTGTCACTGCCAAAGGGGTCCATCATTACAAAAAATGTTAAGACTGACAGATGGATGGATAGCTTCAAATATTCCTTCAAACTCAAAGTATAGGATTCTAGTGGGCTCTTTAAAGTAGAGGTGACATAAATATCTGGGCAAAAATCCTAAAAATAAGGAAAAAGGTAATGACCAACCTTTACCAGTCTTAGTGTTTCAGATGCTCCAGCGAATGGTGGTGTTATCATTCTATCCTTTGTAAGTGACATGGTCAAGATTTCCAATTAATATTGTTTGTGTGTGGCTTCACACATTGAAGGATTTCAGTCATTCTTCAATTCTGTCTAATACGCTTTGTCATAGGCTGCAGGCTTCTTGAGAGGTGAAAAATAACTCAGCTGTATTGTGTTAAGCTTAATTAAAACTTTACAAGCCTTTAAGAGAGTGGGAGAGCAGAAGAACCAGTTTTTGTTTTGCTTCTATTGGGGCTGATATGTTTACGCTTCTTGTACCTGTCATTGGGGTTTGGATTGAAAGACCTGGTCAGGAATGTTTGCTCCGAAGTTTCGACAGGCAGGGAAGGCTCACTCACTGCTTTGGAAGCTGCTCAGTCACAGGTTAAGACTGAGAGACAGCTTTGGAGAGGATTAAAGATGACTTGACGGACTGTATGGGCTTTCAGGGAAGCCTCCTTCAGCTTCTCATGTCTGATTTGGGGAGCTGTCCTTTGTTAAGGATGGATACCTATTGAACTAGTAAATTTTGGTAAGAAGGGAGGCAGTCACTGGCCCTCATAAAGAGCAACCTGCCTTTGGGGATACGACCTAAGGAGGATTTGCCCTTCCAAATGAAAGAGGACATACTATGTGGTGGTGGCAGGACCAGCCAGGAGAGAGGTTGTATTTCCATACCTGTGTAAAATAACAAAAGCACATGCATCCATCCACCTGACTCCACTGACTCACTAGCTCTAAATGAAGGTGGAAGTGGGAGTGGCAAATAGATGTTTGGGTCATTGAGGCACACCTCGGACTTGTCTGCTTCTTTGCTGGAGGGCAGGGAAGTCTGGGGGAATCCAAGGACTTGACTGAGACACTAGCAGACTGTCAAAATTGTTTTAAACATACATTTCCTCTATTATTAAAATAGGAGCACCTATTCCCCAACAGGGGAACCTGCTGGCAGGGTTTGGGTTGTGTTTTGACAAGTCAGGCTTGATCTGAGACTTCACTTAGCATCGTTAAACAGTACCTATCCAGTTCCACAAGGTAAACTGATTGTCTAGTTTTCATGAGGTCTGGTTAGAACCATCACTGTTCTTAGTAAGTCCAGTAACTGTTTAATATGCTGCATTTTGTTTGATACGATACTTTCTTGGGGGTTGGGGGTGGGGCATTTCAGTTAAAAAACAATCCCTCTGAGCATTGCTTTGAAATAAAGAACATATTTGGCTGTGATTTAAGGGAGCTAGTTTCTTATTTAAAGGCTCTTGTCAACTTTCAGTCATTTAATCACTAAACATTTATTAAACATCTACTGTGTGCTAAGCACTATGCTAAGCACTGGACTTTCTGTAATGAAACAAGTACAGGACCTGGGATTGGAAGATCTGGATTCAAATCCTACTTTTGATGCTCATTAGCTATGTGACCTTTGGGCAGATCATTTCAACCTCTCCAGCTTTTGTTACCTCATCTGCAAAATGGGGCTAATAATACTTTTATTATCTACCTTACAAAGTTCTTGTAAGGCTCAAATGAGGCAATGTGTGTGTGTAAAACACTATATAATTTTATTACTTTTGTCATTGGCTCCTGTCCCTCCTATTTCTTCATAAATGGAGAAACTATAATAATATTTCGCTTTCTATCTTCCTTTTTAAAGGAAGAACAAGATATGTGAATCCTTTTAAAGTCCTAAGAGAAAAGACATTATAATCACTCCAATCTATTCTTTTTAGTATTGTTATCTTTATTATGCCTTTGAGCATCTCCTTTCTTGATGAGTCAATAAATATTTATTGAGACCCCACTGTGTACAAGACACTCTGCTAGACATTGGGGGATATGTCAGTGCTACAGTGGATCTCTGATTTCATCAAAGTAGGTGTACCCTAAACCAGTAAAGACTGAAGCGGATCCATGCATTGTTTTATCCCGTTTGATTCTTATCCATACTCTTCCACAAATTACCCACCCAACAGAGAGAGACAGCTGGGTGGTGCAGTGTCTAGAGCACTGGGGCTGGAGTCAGGATAGACCTGAGTTCAAATGTGGCCTCAGACACTTACTAGCTTTGTGATTCTGTCTACCTCAGCTTCAGCATCTGTAAAGTGGGGATAATAAGTGCTTACCTCCCAAGGTGGATGTGAGGATCAAATGAAATAACATTTTTTTTTTATCTTTTAAAAGGAGAATCTTTTTTAAATTCTCTTTTTCAAAATTTCCAAATTCTCTCCTCCCTTCCATACCTTCCCCCACTCACTGAGAAGGAAAGACCAACATTCATTACACATATTTTATATATAACACACACACATGTAATCTGCATGTGTATGGTTTTGACAGATGTTGGAGGGGATGTGGAAAAATTTGGACACCAATGCACTATTAATGTAGTTCTGAAATGGTCCAGCCATTGTGGAGAGCAATTTGGAACTGTGCCCAAAGGGCTATAAAACTGTGTGTTCTCTTTGACCCATCAATACCACTTCTAGGTCTGGATCCTAAAGAGATCAAAGAAAAGGGAGAAGTATCTAGTTGTACAAAAATATTTATAGCAGCTCCTTTTGTAATGGTAAATAGTTGGAAATAGAGAAGATGCCCATCAAATGGGGAATTGTTGAACCAGTTGTGTTACAGTTGTGATGGGCTATAAGAAATGACAAGCAGGAAAAACCTGTGGAGACTGGATTTGAACTTAGGTCTCACCCACTTTGCCATAGCCAACAGCTCTATTCATTTTATCACCTAGCTGCCTCTTTTACTGGAGCAGCTAGGTGGTGCAGTGGATAGAGCATCAGTGCAGGAGTTAGGAGGACTTGAGTTCAAATCTCACCTCAGACACTTGACACTCACTAGCTGTGTGACCTTGGGCAAGTCGCTTAACCCCAATTGCCTCATCCTGGGTCATCTCCAGTCATCCTGATGAATATCTGGTCACTGGATTCAGATGGCTCTGGAGGAGAAGTGAGGCTGGTGACCTGCACAGCCCTCCCTCACTCAAAACAAAGTCAAGTGCAAGTCACATCATCCTTTCCCTGATGGCATAGTCTTCTTCGGCAACAAAGGATGAACACACACTTACTCTTCTACTGGACTATGAGCCCCTTGAGAGCAGGGATTGTCTTTTGCCTTTCTTTGTATCCCCAGTGCTTAACGCTGCCTAACACATAATAGGTGCTTAATTAAATGCAGTTCATTTACTTATTTGAAATATCGCTCAGTGCTTTCTTCCCTCTGATCTCCTCATGAGAATTTCACTTGTTTTTTGGGAGTTAGCTAAATTTCCACTTCCTCGATGGGGTCTTTTTTGAATATCCATCCACTTCAATCCTACCCTCCTTTGAATTTTTGTAGTATTTGTTGTCTGGCATTCATTTTGTACTTAACATATACTACCTTCTTATCACTATAGCTGAACTTTTATTTGCATGTTTTGTGTCTTAACTAGATTGCAAACACCCTGAAGTCAGGACTATGTGTTTTATTTTTGTGTATTCCCCACATATGAGATTACTGGAGTTTATGGTCCAACAACTGTTACATAGGAAAAGAAAAAAAAAAACCTATAAAAATTAAAATGCAATTTCCCCCAGAAAGTTATATTAGATTTGGCTGAATTAGTAGCAGGTACTGTTCTTTAGCTTTCATCTATGAAAAATCAATCTTTACCCTGACAGATAGTTGGAGATGCCAGATACTCTAATTCACTGTTTACCTCTTACCAAATAAGACTTGCAAATAGTCTATCTGGTAAGAATTCTTCACCTATCCATAGTTGTGAAAGATAATTGATCTGGTTCTCTTCTAATTTTTTTTATGATGTGAACTTTTCTATAAAAAATTAAAAAGAGGACACAATTAGGTACCTTTAAAACTATTGTTGGAGAATTATCAGCAGGGAATAGATGAGATCATAGAAGAGAAAAGACTATATAAAACTTAAAAAACTTTTGCAAAAATAAAATCAATGAAAATAGAATTTTAAAAGAAATGCTACAGTGGGAAAATGTATTTGTATCAAATGTCATTAATAAAAGTCAAATATCTAAAATATATAGGGAATTTACACAAAAATATAAGACCATTAACTATTCTGCCAATAAGTAAGTGGTCAAGGAATGTAAGTAGTTTTCCAATTGCAAATTACTGTGATTATGTGAAAATATGCTACTGAATTAAAACACGCTACTGATGTTCAGATTTAAAACACATTACTGAAGTTTCACCTCACACCATAAAAATTGACAAAAATGACCAAAAAAATGGAAGTTTCAACAAACATTGGTCTGTTGAAGGACAGGCACACTAATAAATTGTTGGTAACTGTGAATTAATTCAACTAATCTAGATAGCAGTTTGAGATGATAAATGAAAAGTGATTAAATTTTCTTTCCCTAAATATTCCACTATGGGACATATGCCATAATGAAATTAAGGGTAAAAATAAAAGGAATATATGCCAAAATATTCACAGCAAGGCTTTTTATGATAGCAAAGAATTGAGGATGCCTATCAACTTGGGAATGCCGGGGAAAAAAAGTCTGTTATTATTGAATCATGTCCAACTCTTTGTCTTTCTATCACAGTTATATCAATCCCCTCCCACTCCAGATTGAACTCCCCTGTGACAAAGAAAAATTAAACAAAATTAACAAAAATTTAACAAAATTAAAAATCTCCAAAACAGTGACTGCCTCTCATGATGTCTACAATATTCTGTCCCAAGAGTCCTCCTTCTTTCTCTCTCATGAGGGATGGAAATATGGGGTTTTCTTGGAAGACATATTAGAGTGGTTTGCTGTTTCTTTCTCCAGCTCTTTTTACAGATGAGGAAACTGAGGCAAACAGAGTTAAGTGACTTGCTCCAGGTCACACAGCTAGTAAATGTCTGAGACCATATTTGAACTCAGGAAGATGCGTCTTCCTGATTTTGGACCTGGGCGCTCTATCCACTGTGCCACTTAGCTACCCCCTGAAAAGAAGTATGTTATAGGAATTCAATGTAGTAGTATTGTGTGATTAAAAATGATGAAAATGAAAAATTTTGAGAAGTCTGGGAAGACTTAGATGAACTGATGTAGAATGAAGTAAGCAGAGCCAAGATAATGTACACATTCACCACATCGATGGAAATAAAAAGATCATTTCAAAAGGAAGTAGAACTCTGAGTAACTGAAAAACCAGTGAAGGTCCCTGAGGTCACATAAAGACACATATTTCCATCCCTCATGAGAGAGAAAGAAGGAGGACTCTTGGGACAGAATATTGTAGACATCATGAGAGGCAGTCACTGTTTTGGATATTTTTGTTTAATTTTGTTAAATTTTAAAAAATTTTTTGTTAAATTTTTGTTAATTGTGTTTAATTTTTCTTTGTCACAGAGGAGTTCAATCTGGAGTGGGAGGGGATTGATATAACTGTGATAGAAAGACAAAGGTAACAATAAAACATTAAGAATAATTCACAATTTCATGTACAATCTTCTTTTTTATTTTCTGCATATAGAATGCTTGTTTTATTTAATGTTTCTTCAGAATAAAAAACAATTCTACTTGGGACTTTGTGTTACCCAAATTTTGTACTTTCCCCAACTCCCAGCACTGTCTTCTCTGAACAGTGGATATTTATTGAGTTGAGTAGTTGTTGATTTTGGAAGATATTAAAGAACTGAAAAATGTGTATTGACAGTACAATAGATGTGCTGGTACAATTTACTTTGTGTAATGTACAAAGGAGAAAACTACCAAATAGGTTTTATTTTTTAACATCAGAAGAGGACGACTCTAGACAAAGAAACAGGTTTAGAAGGAAAGGCATGGAAGGGGAATTTACCTTGTAATCAAGGACATTGAAGTAGAGTTGAAGTTGCAACAGAAACCATTTTAAAGAACTCTGAATAGCTTGTTTTGGATAGGTTTGAGGAAGAGTGTTTGAGAGGACAGATTTGACAAGGGGAGAAGCCTCTGAATCAGAGGCTTTTGGCCTTCTCTTGTGTTTTACCCCATTAGCAGGGGTTCTTTCTATTCGACACGTGACATGGCAGGAAACAAAAACAATCTTGCCTGTCAGATCTGTGTAGGCCACATGAAAGCAAGTCATTATTTCAGTCATGTTATGTTAGTGTCGATTCTAAATAGGAAGTATATGGATAGATTTGCCTTTGTTTTACAGTGAAGTTGTTAGCTTATACTTACATAACTCACCCCCAAAACCATTAATTATAATGCATAGTCACATGTGGATAAGTACTCTACCTACATTTTAATGATTACTCTGACTTTTTATTACATGTAAACCCATCACAAGTATATAAACAGCAGATATAGTTTTAAATTGTGTATAGACCATTTCAGGTGTGGATTGACTAAAATAGATCATCTCATCTAGAAAATCAAGTTAGTATACCCATCTGACTTAATGGGAACTATTGGGTTTTAAATCATAACATTGTCCATGAAATATTGAGTCTTTTCTTTTCCCATGCCTGGCATCCTCTTACATTCTAATCAGTGGTGAAGAGGATGATGTTCCTCTGGTATGCATAGGTGCAGTGTGACCTGGCATCTCTGAGCCCAGTGCTTATGTGGGTCAGGTGGTTCAGAATTCACATTCATCACAGAGTATGCCAACTATAGGAGCCAGTTTTGGAGTACTGCAGCTAACTCTCCAGTCTTTTTGATATGCTATTGTTGCCTCCTCCAAGAGGAAGAATTATGATTACTTAAGAAGGAATGCTAATGTATTGGGGGTGTACCAGCAGGAGTAGATTCACACCCTCTTTCCTCAGTCTTTTGGGATATGCAGAAAGCTTAAAAATGCACAGAGAAGGAAGGATGGAAGGTAGATATATAGGAAATTCTAAGCAAGAACTTCTGGGTGGTGACTGTGGGAATAGGGCTGTAGCTTGGAGTGGTTTGGGACATCATGTAAGAGAGAAGAGAGAGCTATTCAGGAGCTGGAGTGTGGTGTCGACAGAGTCTGGCAGTGAGGCCAGTCATAGAACTGACTGATGGAGATATAGTCTACCAGTGTTGTATTGGCTAAGGACCCACTGCTACCTTCTGGAGTCATGCTAGAGGTTAAGGAGAGGTGCTAACTTGGTCTTCCATTAGAAATGTTCGTTCTTGCAACAGAGCCATGATTCCACTCATGATGCAGGATCTTTACTAATTAGTGCAGTGAGTTTGTGGAGATTCTGAGTGGGAGACACAGAACTTGCTCAGCTAGGCTTACCATTGTTCTACTGAGGACTTGAATCCAAAACTTTTACATGTTCTTTACTGTCTTAAGTAAACCCATTCTATGTTTAATGCCATTGCTAGCCTGAGTACTTGCAAGGGATCTAGGCCCCTTGAGAAATAAAAATGAGCCAGATTCTACACTTTCCAGGGAAAACTCTGTTTGGGGGAAGTGATTCATCAAGAATTATTTTAAGAGAGAGGATCCTGAGTTTGAATTGCATCTGTCATGTCAGAGGCTACACTTATTCTCTTTTTACAGTAGCTGTATAGTGACTATCTCAGCAGTAATGCTGAAGGGGGTATGGATGACAGCCAACTCAATAAATATTTATTAAGTGCCTTCCCTTTACCAGGTACAATGTTAAATTCTAGGGATACAAAGACAAAACTCTACCATAACAATATGCTCTCAAGGAGTTTACATTATGCTGTGGATGAGAGGGTCAATATGGACAAAAATAAGAAAATACAAAATATATGTGAACTAAATGGAGAACATGAAAGTATGAAAGGTGGTGTGAGAGAAGTATTACTAACAATTGGGATCATCTTTGAGGAGAGAAGGTCTTAGACAATATGTTCCATGAAAAGGAACTAGGAATTCTTAAAGCACAGGAGTGAAAAGAGACAAGAACAAGTCTTGATTCTTTTGGGAGCCTCCTGGAACTTTCTGAGGTTCTCTCATCTTCGGGAACATTGCTGTTTTCTTCCAGGCTCTCCATAGTGTGAAGCATCTGGCAGGCAGGTCCTGCTGAAATGGAGAAAAAGCAGGCTACATCCACACCCCTTGCCTCCAGTGGGAGGAGTACTACATTCCTAGTTTCCAAAAATTCCACACTTAATAAGAGAGCCTCTCCTGGGCTCATCCCCTCCCGGATAATCTCAGTCTTCAAGACTAAGCCAGCAGGTTCTGGGTTAGACAGGAACACACCAAGGTGTAGCCCATTTGTGAGGGAGTCAACTTTTCAGTGAATAAGGAACTATGTAAAATGGACCATGAGGTCAAAGGTTAATAGGAAGAGCTGTAAATAATGACTAAACCCATTAGAAGGAACTTAGTTACATATACTTGAACCCTAGGGGTAGATAAGATTCTAGTTTGCTGCAGTGTAGCACGAAATTCAAGACTATATGGAATCCATTTCTTCTCTGCAAACACAGGATGGTGCTTGCACATTTGCACAGCACATTGCTTTCTGGATGTCAGCTTCTCTTGTCCTTGTTGATGGCACAGGAGAGTGTCTTAGTTTTAGTTACTGTGAAGAACACTGGATGTGGAATTAGAGGACCTGGGTTCATATACCAACTCTTTCATTTGCTTACCTGTTTGATGTTAGACAAGTCTCCTTGGGCCTGTCTGGGCATCAGTTCCCTCATATCTAAAACAAAGGGTTTCGTGATCTTGGGTAGATCATTTAACCTCTCTGGGCATGTTTCTTCATCTGTAAAAAGGAGATTAGATTGGTTGAAATTACTTCTAAGGGTCTTTCCAGGTCTGAGACGCCATTCTTATGAACCTTGTAGACACTCTAAGGGAGAATCAGCAGTCATTTTATAGCTAACGTTAATTTTTAAAAGCTTGGTTAAAGATTCAGAAGGATATAGTAGGGTTAAGACTTAATTACTAAAAGAATTTTGGATTTAAAAAAAATCTAGTTCTGACCTTTAGATGAGGCAAACTCTCCCTAAACAGCTTGTGTTTATGTTTAAATTACATTTTTTCATGAACATAATAGACATCAATGAAAAATTTTAATGTAGAAAGAAAAGAGGATTACATATGAAACTAAATTTGTTATGTATGGCTTTTTAAAAAGTGTGTTTTAGCTTTAACATAAAGTAACAAAGCTACCTCACTTATCTTTTGAATTTTTGAATTTTTCTGTTTTTTGTGTGGTTCTAAATATGTTTCATTGATATTCTTTGCATTCTTTTTTCTTTTTTCCATCATTACTTATTAACTGCCTCCTCCATGAATTACTCTTCCCTAAACAGACAACCTCCCTTGTAACAAATAAGTGTAGTTAAACAAAACAAATGAACAAATTGACTGTTTTTGGAAATGTAATTATGTCTTATTCTGAACTTCTGATGCGTCACCTTTATTGACAGGAGGTGAAAAACAAGCTTTACTAACAGTGTTTTGGAGTCACAGTTGGTCATAATAGAATTCTTTCTGTTATGGGAAATCAAAAACAAAGCTGTTTTCTTTTACATTATTGTAGACAGGTCAATTGTTCTTCTGGTTCTTCTCATTTCATTATGCATGAGTTCATAAAGATTTCCCAGATTTCTGGGGATCTATTATATTCATGTTTTCTTATGGTACAATAATTTTCCATTATGTTCTTAAATCATAATTTGTTGATATCTCCTCCAATTGGTAAGTGCTCATTTTGTTTCCAGTTCTTTGTTACATCAAAAAATGCTGCAATAAATATCTGTCCATGTAAATAATTTACCCCCATTTTTGGATGTAAGACCTTAGTTAGAGACATTTGCTTTAAATATTTTCCCCATTTAACTATTTCCCTTACAATTATTTTTTAAATTAAATATTTTTATTTTAATCAAGAAAAATCTACCTTTCCTCTCTCTTCAATCTTTTCCCCTTCTCCAAATGAAAAAGAAAAACAAGCTCCTTGTTACAGATGTGTAGTCAAGTAAAACAAATTCCTGAATTGGGCAATTTCTAACATGTGTATGTGTGTATATGTGTGCATACATGTATATTTATACACCTGTACAGTATACACATACACATAACCTATATATGTGTGTCTCAGTCTACCCTGAGTTCTTAATCTATCAGCATATGGGTAGCATGTTTCATCATGAGTTCTCTGAAATTGTAACTGGTCTCTGAAATGATCAGAGTTTCTAAGTCTTTCAAAGTTGTTTGTCTTTACAATATTGTTGTAATTGTATAAATTGTTCTCCCAGTTTTACTTTTCACTCAGCATGAGTTCATATAAATCTCCTCAGGTTTCTCTGAAATCATTCCAATCATTTCTTATAGCACATTATAAGAAACTAAATTTCTTATAGCACAACCCTTTCACCATTTCTTATAGCATTTGGATGCTATGCCATATACGTACATATATGTACACACATGTATGCATATGTGTATACATGTATGTATATATCTATATGTGTGTATATGCGCACACATTCATATTTGGTATTGATATTAAATCATTGTCTGTGGTACCTTTCAGCAAAATGTGATTTCCCTGTTTATTTCTTTTAGTTAAGTCAATTTTTACTGTAACTTTGCTTGATATCGAGATTGTTATCCTTGCCTTTTTTTACTTTAGCTGAAGCATAATATATTTTGCCCTAATTTTTATTTTAATTCTGTATGCAACTGAAATTATCACCAAAACAAGTTAAGAAGCTATTAGCTGTTCGACTTTTGACAGAGAATGAGCTCCAGCCAACGTGTGGATAATTGAAACCTCCTCATCACTTCACTATCATGCTTCTGTGCCAGGCTTGTGATCCTTTTCCCAAAGACTTCATCTATTTTCTCCCTCTGTCATCATGGTCTGTAATATGCTTCAGTGACAAAAATAATTTATTTCTTCATCTTTTAACTTTCATCCAAATATTCTGTTATGAAGATACTTTTTTAATATTCAGTGACATTCCTCTTACATCCTCTTTCTTTCAAGTAAGTTAACCCCTTTCAGAACCACAGTTCAGTCATGGTGTCATTCTATCAAGTCTGAGTGATACTTTTGAAATCAAAACCTGTAGTTCCTTTTGTTTGTTACCTAAACTTGGGGCATCTGTGTACAAACATTGGAGGTCCTGGGTTTTACTATTGACTACTTTCTTGGAATTTCATCTTCTATGTATTTCTTGGGTCTTCTTTATGCTTTATCTCTGTAGGAAATATAAATAAGTGGTGTTTTCCCTCTCCTTTAAACATTTTTGTGTAAAACCTTTTAAAATTAAATTTATGAGATGCCTGGCAAATATTTTCTTACCATCCTTGGTTAGATGGACTCCATCTTTGGTCAGGAATCTGTGAACCCTGTATTACAAGTTATGATGTAGAAATGCAAATCTTTTCTGAGTCATCTGTTCATTTCTTAAATCAATTTTTCTCTTCTAAATCCCTTGCTTTCAGTAACAGTGAGGAGAACACAACTTGTGCCTCTATGGTCTTGAGTCTTTTTCCCAAGACTTCCTAATCATTGGCAATATTTTTTAACCTATTTTTTTCTTTTATTTGGAACTTATTAAGCACCAAATAAAATAGGTATTTCTGTATACATGGTAAAACAGAAAAAGGATTGTATATGAAACTGTAGGTCTCTATTAGGTACAGATTACTATTCTTTTAAAGTGTATGACTTTTAAAGTCTAGAACTTTCAGTGCTGCTCAGCTGTCAAATTGATCTTCCTAAAACACAAATTTGACCTCTTCTCCTTCCTATTCAATAAACTTCAGCTAGCAGTTGGCCAATTTTATTAGTTTTTTTCCCCCAAAGAGATCCTCATTATAGCACTTGCATGTTAATTTTCTTTTCTTCTCTCTCTCTTTTTTTCTTTTTGCTTAACATCCTTACTCTAAGTGAGATTGGCAGTTTCTTGAAGGACAGTTTTGTGATGCTGGGTGATACACACACACACACAAGTTACTTATATGACCTTGGGTAAGACACTTATGAAGAATTAGACATGACTGAAAATGACTCAGCAACTACATATTTATATATATCCATACACATATACACATATATACATACTTATGCAGTACAATATACATACATATATACATACATATACACATACACACATGTGTATATATGTGAGATGACATTGCATACATATATATCTCATGTATACATATATGAGATGACTGCATATGTGAGTGAGAAGAGACACTTTAAAGAAAATAGAGAGAGGAATAAGGAGTTTGAGTGAGATCGGTAGGAGAGAAGGAACAGATACATGAATAGCTTAACAGGATTCACTGGAGCCACAGACTTATGAGAAGAACCTGCCCCACAACGTGTCTTGTGCCTGCCCCTCCCCGCCTCACTCCTGCCAGGACTACTAACAACAGGCTTCTACAATACACTTGTTCACTCCTTGGTTTAGCTAACATTTTATCTCACTCTCAAATCAAAGTCAAATTTGTCATTTACTCTTATGTATTCTATCCCAACTTACATAACTTTCGGGTTATTTGAATAAGCATGTTTGCTCACTATCCTATCACAGATGGGAGCTTCTTCATGGGAATAATTTTATACTAATTCCTATTTGCTCTGAAGGGAAGGGTAGCAACTTACTTTGGGTCAGTTTCGCTTCCTTCCGCCAAGTGCTCACACCCAAGAGATAATCACAGAAAACTAGCCAGCATATTTTTCCAAGTAAGCCATAAATAGAAATTTAAGAGATCATACAGTTTAAGGCAGAAAATAGCATACATAAGGGTAAATGGTTTCTTTAGTTTGGGAGTGGAATAAAAGCTCAGCTGCACCAAGGAGAGAATGAACTCATTGGAGAAGTCTACTCTTATAAGTCTCCAGGTGTTAGGTACTAGGAATCAAGGGATGTGAGGTGCTTTCTCCACATGCCTGCCGCTCTGAGAACTCTCATTAGTCCTACACACGTTTGTACCTTCTCTCACTCCTTGTCTCTTTTAAGCTCTGCTTCTCATTTCTCTTTCTCTCCAGAATCTTTGAAGTCTCTCTTCTCACATGCACTGTATGCAGCACCATAGGTTTAGAGGTCTTTCAGTGAAGTTAGGGTCACATCTCCATATACAGACACAATGTAGAATGCAGTATCACAGGGCAGTCCTTCAGGCTATGTGCCTCAGGTAGGGGTTTTTTACTTTGATAAATTTTCTTATCTGAAAATTGGGAATAATAGTAGCACCTACCTCACAGGTGGTTTGAGGATCAAATGAGATAATAGATGTAAAGTACTTGCAAACCTTAAAGTGCTATCTATATGCTTGATAGCTCTTATTAATTATGTAGTTTCCCTTATAACTTCTTCTTATTTTTTTTTATAATTTTTTTTTCAATGAACAAAAAAAAAACTTTCCCCTTTATCCCCAACACTTATCTTCTCCCACTGGAAAAATAAAAATAAAACTCTTATAGTAAATATGCATAGTCACGCAAGAGAAACGCCTACATGGCCTACATTGGCCATGTCCAAAAAATAGAGGCCTCATTCTGCATCTTGAGTCTACCACCTGTAACTTGCTTCATTATTCATCCTCCGAAGTCATGGTTGGACTTGGGGTTGATCAGAGTTCTTATGTTTTTCAAAGTTGTTTGTTTTTACAGATTGTTGTTATTGTATAAAGTGTTCTGGTTTTGTTTATTTTACTTTTTATCAATTCTTACAGTTCTTTGCAGGTTTCTCTGAAATCTTTCCTCTCATTATTTATCACGGCACAATAGTGTGACGTTCCATTCATGTACCAGGGGTTCTCAAAGTGTGGTCTGAGGACCCCTGGAATCCCCAGGGGACTGTGAGGTCAAAACTATTTCATGGTAGTACTAAGATGTTTAAATTTCTAATACAGCAAAAAAAAAAAATCAATAGATATAACCTACATAAGCAAAAGCCCTTTTAGAGGAATCTTCAATAATTTTTAAAGAGTAAAAAGTAGTTCTGAAACCAAAAAATTTTCAGTGTGGTGGTTGAAAGATGAAATGACTGAGGAAACAAATGTTCAATTTTTCAAGCATGTTGATTTATTAATCAATTCTTGTTGATTGCATAACAAATCAGGACCAGGTCCCCGCCTCAGTTTTGGCACTGGACCCCAAATATAGGGTCAGGCAGACTTTTATGCATTAAAAACAATTAAATAAGACAAATTAGTTAAAAGAAAATAATTATCCCGGATACAAAATTAGGTGTTCTGATTTCTAATTGGTAGAAACATTAGGGACTTTGCAAATAGGGAGGGGGAGAGTGAACAGGTGCGATTCCCCAAAATTAGAACAAGAGGTGTCCTTCTCCCAGTAAGTGTCTGTATTCAGTCAAAGAAACATGGAAACAATAACTGATTGACCAACATGGGGCCAGTTTTCAGGTAAAACATATGGGTTGCTTGAGATGTATAATTGTGAGAGAAATCCTCACATCAATCTTCAGATCTGACTGAGTTTCCGGTCATCATGACCTAGGTCCTTAGTTAAGGGTCTCTAAGCACTAGGTAGAGGTGATCCAATTTCCTGGCCATCCAGGGCAAGGTTCAAACAATGCAATAATGTTTTTTCCCAATTCCCACAATTGAATAAAATTTTCTCACAAGACGGAATTTGGACTAGACCCATAATTGAAAAGAAAGGGAACTAAGCTAGCTCCTAAATTGAGTCACAAGATAGAATAGGTGTGGTTCACTCAATTCCCACTACCACTTGCTGTTCTAACCCCCTCAATTCCCTTGTGAGAACTTACTGCTATAATTGGTTTAGCCATTCCCCCTAAGGAGATTTCCAGTTCTTTGCTGTCACAAAAAGAACTGCTATAAATATTTTATACATATGAGATATATATGAGCCTCTTTACTTGATGTTTTGGGTATAGACCTTGTAGTAGTATTGCTAGGTCAAAGAATATACACAATTTAGTCACTTTTTGGACATAATTCCAATTATGTTACAGAATGTACAAATCATGGTTTTACCAATGGTATATCAATGTGCCTGTTTTCCACAGTCATTCCAGCATTTGTCATTTTCCTTTTTGGTGTTTTTTGACAATCTAATGGATATGAGGTGAAACTTCACAGTTGTTTTAAATGCATTTTTCTATAATTTGGAGTATTTTTTATGTGAGTATTGACAACTTGCATTTCTTCACTTAAAAACTACCTGTTCTTATCCTTTGATCATTTCAATCTCTTCTAACTTTGTCTATTTTTAATGTTGCCTTGTCTCACCTGGAGCATAATGCATTTTGCTCTAGCTCCTTCTATAAGTCTTTACCTATATTTCCCACTTTTACTAGTCTGAAGATAGGGCATTAATTCAGGAGAGTAGTGGGATAATAGTTTGGAAAGGTAAATTAGAACAAGATAATTGAGTGCCAGCCTGAGGGATTTGGACTCTATCATATAACACTGATGAGTCCATAAGGAGTTTGACATGATAAGAATGGTGTCCCCTTTAAAGTTCTAACAAGTACTCACTATCTCTAATTCTTCACTACTCATGTACTCTTCAATCCTCAGAGATCCTCCTTCCGTCCATACCACTTTCTGGAACTTTGTGTCTCCAAGATCACCAAGAACCTCCTAGTTGACAAACTTGTTTTCCTTTTCTTAGTCCTATCTCAGACTCATAAGACTTACAACTTGAATAAAGTATCTTAGACATCCTCTGGTCCAATCCCCCCATTTTAAGATTATAAAACAAAGAAAAGTGAAGTGACTAGCTGAAAGTCACACAGAGCTGTAATATGAACCCAGGTCATCTAGCTCCAAATCCAGGACTTTCCTTATACTACACTGCCTGTCCTTCACTCTTGTTGAACTTTTTCTTGAATTTGACATGGTTTATCTACAGTGCTGTCTTCTTCATTCCTGACCTCCAAGATGTTCTTCTTATCCTTTTCTTACTTCTTCGACCATTTCTTCTCTCTCTTATTTGTGGTTTCCTATTAATCTTCTCTCTAAATGTGGTACCTCCCAAGCATGGCTTTTTTTTCTTTAAATTTTCTTCCTTAATAATCCTGTTCTTTAATTATCATCTCTGTGCAGGTGGTTGATAAGTCTGTTATCTTTTGACCTGACCTCTCCCTTGGCTTCTATTCCTGTATCTCCAGTTGTCTGTTAGTCTCCATTTGGATATTGCCTTCTCAAACTCAACATTCTCCAAACTGAACTCATTATCTTCCACTTAAAACCTACTCCTACTCCTGCGTTCTCTCTATTTTTCTCAGAACCATTCCTGACTCTTCCTCTTTTCTTACTTCTCATATCTAGTCAGTTACTAAATCCCATAATTTCTGTCTTGAAAATATTTCTTGCATTCATCCCTTCTTTTCCATTCCTACTACCACTACCAAAATTCATGTCCTTATTACTATTGATATGTACTATTGTAATGGCTTTATAACTTGTCTCATAGTATCTAGTGTTTTTATTTCACATAGCTGATATCCACCTACCATCTGTGGCTTTAAGAAGCGGTAGCATGTACAGCAGTCACATGCTGGTAAAACTCCCTTGACAGATGGGCTCAACCAGGTTGAGGGTAACTGACAGACCTCAAACTTGTCAGTGAGTTAGGGGGAAGGTGACTGAAAGCAGGTATTGTAGAGTGCTTGGAGCTTGGTCAGGCATCAAAGATGGCTGTAAATCCACTATAAACCAAAGCATTGCCAGTTTTTTTACTTTTGTCTTGCCACTGGACTTTGATGGTGCTGGAAGAAGAGTGAGAATGGTGACTTTGCGCAACTCTACTTCACTTAAATGCAACTGATGCACAAGTCAAGACATCATCCTGTGATGTTATGGGTCCTCTTAGAAAATGAAGAATGAGCCACAGTGCTTCAAATTACAGTAATGTCTGTCGCCCCTCCTACATTTCAGTAATCTCCATGGCAACAGTGATTGTGGAATATTCCCAGAGCCTAGAACTCTGCCTTGGACATAGTAGGCACTTTAAAAATATTTGCTGAATTAAATTCATCCTAAACCAATTTACTTTTCCTAAATATGAAGCAATATATAATGTTCAATAAGAAGAATGAATGCATCATTTTCTACACAGGCACTGTGCCTTCTTCCTACTATATACAAGCACTTCTCTTCAAATCTTGAATCTGCAAGTTTTCATAAACCTTTCCCAATGTCTTTAATGAAAACAATACGGAAAGGCAAATGAGCTTCAGAGGTTTCAATTTTTGAAGGCAAATTATACTGTTGATAATTCTGACACCTGGTGGTCATTTGAAGAACCACAATCTGATCTGGAGTGGAAGGCTTATTTTATTGAATTCTATTTTAATAGTGAAATTTTGCCTCTAAGGAAACAGGTTTATTTAAGGTAGGGCATTAGGATATAAAAGGAACATTACATATAACTCTGAGTGTAACCACCATAATTTACAAATGAGGATATATTGTAGAATTTAACGATGTTTTAAATTTTACAACAGGTAAAATTCTTATAAATACATTCTAAGTAACATTTTTGGGTCCTATTATAGAGTCATTTAGCCTAGTTCATATTCCATGTGGGAAACTTTGGAGTTCTCCTTAAGTCTTCCTCTTCTTATCTTCATTACATTTACTAAATAGTATTTTTTTTTTTTAAAATTTTAGGATCATAGAACGTTGAGATGAGTTACCTAAAGTCATATAAATAGAAACTGGCAGAACTTGGGATTCAAATCCAAGTTCAATAAGGACAGTGCTCTTACCATTATGCCACACTCTCTTTTATCCCTTCCTCTCTTTTTTATTACAATTCTAAGACGGGCTTTTATTGTCTTACATTTGAATTACTATAGAAATTTCTTAGGAAGTCTCATTATCTTCAGCTGCTTTTCTAGCTTCTCTGAGATACTACTACTGAATTTATTTTAAAAACTCACTTCTCACTTTCCTTATAGGATCATAAATTTCATGCGGAAGATACTTCAGAAGCCATCTAGTTCAACCCTGTTGTTTTATGGATTAGGTAATGGAGGTCTAGAGGTCAAGGTCAAACAGGGCTGGGATTATAACTCTGGTTCTGTGACTCCAAATCCATTCTCTTTATCAAGAACTTTCCATGGCTTTCAATTCCCTGGAGGAGGAAGTTCTGACTTTTTAGCTGACATTCAAAGTCGAATGTAGGCTAACCCTAACCTGTCTTTCCAGACTAATTAACTGGGCTGTCTACAATCCTTCAGAGCAGAGACTGTTTTATTCCTTCACCCCCATTCCTTGATCCGCTGGTCCTGAAGAGGGAGTCAGCACTTTCCTAATCAATACTTGTTGACTGATGGATCCCTCTTTACCTCAGTGAAGCTCTTTTAATATTAGATGAACAGGAAATACTTAATAAATATTTCTTAACCAAATGGATAATAATAACTGTATTAGAGAGGCTGTGTGGTGCAGCATCTTTCAGGAAGACCTAGGTTTGAATCCTGTCTTTAACATGGTCTATATGACCTGTGGTTGCCTCACTCAGTCTCAATTTCCTCATATATAAAAAATTGGGGATAATAAAATCTGTAATACTTGTCTGCCAGGGTTGCAGTGAGTCTCAAGTGAGATATCTATACACTATGAGATACACCCACTCTGCTCTCACTCTTCTAAGTCCTATTTGTGCTGGTAGGTCAGGTCCACAGAGGGTAACTGACCATTACTCATTTGCCTTAGAGATCTAGGGGTAACCCTGAAGGGCTGAGATTTCTAGTACTTTTACTTATGAGCCCCCATCCAGAATACTCCCGATTGTTGAGCATCAATCAACTAGTAGAACTTACAATTTTTTGAAAAGGGATTTCTTGGGAAGGTATAGCAAAAATAGGAGTTACAAGAACAACCATACTTCTTCCCTCCTTCATACTGGAAGATTCCCCTGTATACCCAAGGTCCTTTGGGAAAATGGGATTAAGCTTAAAATACAAAGGTAATTAGACACAGATATAGAAAACACATGTGGCGAAGGGGTATCTCTTGACTTCTGGCTTAGATAGTTTTTTTTCTCTTTCTGGAGCTTTCCTATCCTTTCAGATATAAATTTCTTGATTCTGAGTATCTATGACTTTCTAGAGTCCATAGCCAGCACTTCTCACTGTTGCCAGGGGCCATTATGTTTGAAAATGTTGCTGACTTCAGGTGACTGGTTTTCCATATCTGTCTGCCAGTGCTTCCTTTGTCATCCTTCCCATTCGCTCCGGTGGCCACTGCAGCTGCCTCCAGTGGACTCTACTCCTGACTTTTGTTGTCAGTGGAACCTGTAATGGAACTCCCAATCACTTGAGCATTGCCTTCCCAGAATCCTTATTCATCTAAGATCAGGAAGGAATAAACACACAACATTCCCCAAGAGGTAAATATTCACAGGGTATAAACATGTGTGTTCATCCTTCGTTGTCGAAGAAGACCATGCCATCAGAGAAGTAATGACATGACTTGAACTTGACTTTGGTTTTTTTGAGTGAGGGAGGGCTGTGCAGGTCACCAGCCTCACTTCTCCTCCAGAGCCATCTGAATCCAGTGACCAGATATTCATCAGGATGACTAGAGATGACCCAGGATGAGGCAATTGGGGTTAAGTGACTTGCCCAAGGTCACACAGTTAGTGAGTGCCAGGTGTCTGAGGTGAGATTTGAACTCAGGTCCTCCTGACTCCTACACTGTTGCTCTATTCACTGTACCACCAGTTGCCCCCACAAGGTATAAATAAACACTTCTCAAAAGAAGAATTGCAAAGTTTTCATGATCATAAAAAAGAATGGTCCAAATAACTAACAGTAAGAGAAAAGCAAATCAAAGCAACTCAGATGTTTTATTTCAAACTTTATAAATTGACAAAAATGACCAAAAATAGCAGTGGTGCATGTTGGGGGTTTGTGGAATAATAGACACACTAATACATTGTTGGTGGAGCTGTGAAATGGTATAACATTTTTGGAAAACAGTTTGGAACTATGCAAATAAAATGACTAAAAATGTCCTTACCCTTTGAATCAGAGACTCTATTACTGGACTTATAATCTCAAGAAAGCCATCACTAAGAAGAAAGTCCCTATATACACGAAAATATTTATAGCAGTACTTTCTGTGATAGCGAAGAATTGGAAACAAAGTAGATGTCCACTGACTGGGGGAAACCTAAACAAATTGTGGCACATGAAGGTAATGGAATATTATTGTGTTTTAAGAAATAATATATGCATGTGATGAATGCAGAAAAGCATGGAAAGATCTACATGAACTGATGCAGAGTAAAGTAAGAAGAGCCAAGAAAACAATATACACACTGACTACCACAATATAAATGGAAAAAAATAAACAAACCAAAAAATCAAAAGTGCATGTAACAAAATTATGAAGATCATTCATTAATTTCTGAAAAGATGGAAGAAGATGCCCCTAATCTACCCATTTATGGAAGTGGGAGGTCCATAGGCATTATATACTGTGCATGATTTTAGACTTTTTCAGCATATTGATCAGTTGTGCTGATTCCTCCCCCGTCCCCTTTTCTTTCTTTTTTTTAAAAATTTGACTTTAAAAATACTATTTGTTATATGAGATACTGAGAAGAGAAGGGGGAAAGATGCTGAGGATAACTATGATGATGTAAAAAAAATAGAAGACATCAATAAACACTTACTAAAAAAATGTAAAACAAATAGCCATATGCTCATGGAAACATGGCAGTCATATTGGAGATAGGTCATTTATTCTTCCCCCAACCCAGAAACCTGTAGCAGTTCTACCTCATCACCATTAAGGAAAAGAATCAAAAAGGCTGGCAGAAGGGTGAGTCACTATTTTTGTATGAACATTCAGTCTCAGCTTAGCAACTTCATCAGTCCTTCCAGCTCCTCAGCCAACCAGAAGACTCTTTATCCCATCCCAGAACCAGCTCCTCATAGAATCATTCATAGATGGAGGTAGGCTCACCCTGCCTCCACATGTTGAATTGGAACCAGGTCAAGGATATCTGTGTATGCTCCAGGAAGGGCGAGTCTGAGCATGCTATATGGATTGGGCCCTCATTGGCCATTGCCCTTCTTTTCCCCTCTTTCCCCCCACTATCCATACATTGCTTTGTGAACTTTGAAGCCCCCTGTAAATGTCATTTATGATTTCTAGGCCCTCAAATGTATGCTAGTTGAATTTGATTGAATTGAATGTGCATTCCTACTCCAGAGAGATAAATTCACAGATATTAATACATTTACCTTCACAGCAAGTCAGTTGGAGGAGTTCAGTTGAACCTTAATCACTCGATTTTTAGTTATGTGCCCTAAATGTTAGTTCTCTCAGGTTGCCTCTTGGGCAGAGGAGATGGGACCTGGTTCCAACAAGAGTGCTTTGTAATTGAATGGTACTTTTTATTCAAGTCCCTTGAATTATCCACTTGGTCTGTGTTCCCATGATTCATAGACTATTTGTAGTTTATGACCTACAGCTTATTTATGTTTCTAGTTGTTTCATGTGCCTCTGTCTTGTCTTCCCAACTAGACTGTATCCTTTCTGAAGGCAGGACTCACTCTTTCTGTTGATTTTGCATTCCCCACAGTGTCTTATATGATGTTCCATGTACGGGTGACAGTCAATAAAATGTTTGATGAATAGATGAATGAACATAAATGACAACCTTATTTATCAGTTTATCCAGGACCGCTATGAAAAGAACAGCAAGGTTTATTTCCCCAGATTTTTAACTGAGTAAATTGAGGACCCAAGAAGCTAAAAATATTGCCCAAAGTCTATATAAAAAGAGCCAATAACAGATGTGGTAACAAAACTGATGAATGCTTACTCCTAGACAAATAGGCTCCAGGAAACATACCACAATTTAATTTCTGCTTGTGTATTTATGGGCAAATTCTATTTTATTACAGAAAGGAGATGTTTTCAGTAACTCATTTCAAAGGGATTCGCTAAACTTATGACCTGGGTCAAAGTCATATGGTATTGAATTTTGTGCCTAAAACTATGTCCCAACATGCACAGTATCATGTGAGACTTGGATATCAGGTCAAGACATCACTGCTGAATTTTATTGCTATGTTTACATTCAGACAGCCTGATTGTCTTACTCATAGATTTATGGTGGGTTATTTTAAACAGAGAGGGGAGACATGCATGGATTTCTGTTGGGGATTTCTGTACCTTCATTTAGATGATAGATGGTTGTGTGTTCTACACACACACACACACACACACACACACACACACACACACACACACGCAATCTACTCCTGTGGTCTATAGGTCATAGAAAGGCCAAACAAATATCTGCATTTTTCTACAAGTGGAGCCATGGATCATGCTAATCGCTTCTTCATTTCTTAATGACACAATGAACTATGCCATGTATTTATGTATATACAAGTTGTCTCCCCCAAAAGACTAGAAAATCCTTGTGAGCAGCATCTGCTTGATTTTTTTTACCTTTTGTCACTAGCATCTAGCACATAGTAAGGAGGCACCTAATCATTGCTTGATGATTGATTGGTAATGAGTACTTTGAATCTCTTTTTTTTTGTGGTGAGAGATTCTGGATCTGTGATTGGAGAACCTCCAATTTAAGAGGAGGCCCAGGTCAACCATGTCTTCATTCTTCTTAAAGCTGTCTTGCTGACTCATTTCCACAGGACTTTGTCTCCAAGGCCACAGAAACCTCTGCTCACTCCACCCCTGGACTACTTCTCACTTTGGAAGTCCCCTTTGCCCGTGGAGTCTCTCCCTCTGATTGGCTGCTACTTCTCAGAACTTTTGTTTTGAAGGAGGATGCCCTAGGGCAGCCCTGTCTTCCTTCCTCTGTAGGCTGTACTGCTTACTCATCTCTGGACTTTCTCTGCCATGCCCGCTGTCTTCACAACCCTTCCCTCTCCACCCCCATAAGCTTGAAGGCACTGACCATCTTTCTGCTTGTATTTGTATCACATCCCTGGCACTTAGTAAGAGCTTAGTAATTGCTTACTGACTGACTAGTTTCTTTGGTGTGGGGGGATGTCCCAGTGTAGATACTCAACTGATATAAATCAGGAACTCACTGAGAGGTTAAGTGGTGCCCAAGGTCACACAGCTACTTTGTGTTAGAAATAGGGGTCATCATCCTGACTCTAAGGCTGGCTTTCTAGCTAGGCTTTCTAGCTAACACTTTGCTGCCTCTTTTGAGTGTGGTTATAAGAACAACAATCTGTTTTATTCAGGGCACTACAGACAGAGGCTCAGTCCCTAGAAAAAGTACTAGAAAGAATACAAAAAGCCCCCTCTTCCCTTTATTATTAGGGTATGTGGTAAAGACTGAATCTGGCTCACCCAAAGGAAGCCAGGAAAGAGATCACATAATTCAAGTTCTTGGCGGATGACTCATGTGCTTGATCGGCTCCTGCTAAAGATAGGGTCTGTTCCTACTCCAAGATTCTATGGATTAAATTCTGTGGCGAGATCTAGTGAGGTTAAAAAATTCTTTACTGTCATTGAAACTAAATTCCTAGCATTTGGAAGCAAAGACCTGCCCCCTCATTTGACATATGAAGAAACTGAGGTCTAGAGTGGTTAAATGACTTGCCTAAAGGCTTGTTGAATTCTGTTCTTGGGAGAATTCAGAGTAGAACTCAAGTTTTCTGACCCTTAGGACATTTCACAGAGTAACTGAGTAAATTGTAGAAAATGGCAGGTTAAACTGTATATATTCGTTGCCTCCCCTTCTGTATATCTTATTCACTTCTCGAACCCTTTCAGTCTGTCTTCTGACCTCATCACTTAATTCAAAGGTTATCTGTCTCCACGGTTACTAGTGATCTTATAATTGCTAAATCCAGTTGTTTTTTTTTTTTTAATTCAGTTCTCTTTCTTGCTTTTTCTGTAGTACTTGAAAATGTTGACCATCTACTCCTGGATAGTTTCTTCCTGGGTTTTCATAACAGGATTGTTCGTCTGTTTCCTCCTCCTCCTCCTCATTATTGAAGCAGTTATGGAAAGAGCCCCTTGTATTATACCAGAGGTCAACAACTGGGGTAGGGGTGAGGAGGAAGGGAAGGGGATTTTCTCTTTATGTCCCACCATGCTGTTAATCTCATCATGTCAATGTAGATACTAGGACCTGTGGGAGACATTTCATCCAGTGGGAAGCACATGAATATGGAGGGACAGTCAACTGAGGGAAAAAAGCTGCAAGAGGTGGGACCTCTGGCAACCAAGAGTGAAGTTTATGTAGGTAGGGCAAGGTCATACTGGGCCTTAGAAGCCAGACAATTTGATAAGGAATAGTTCCATAGTTAGTAAGAAAACCACTGCAGATTTGGGTCATGGGAGTGGTGTAACACAAAAATGGATCACACAAAACATAGCCTTTTGTACCTTGTATTCATTAGTGGGGATAACATGGGGTGAATTAAAGATGTTCAAACTATGGATATGCTTCACTACATAGTCATTTTTTAAAGTGGTATCCAACTGACCAACAAGTTGGGAATAACTGCTTTAGATGACTCTTGCTGGTTTGCTAGGAAGTTACACCTTTGCTGGTCAGTTGGGGAACTTCTCTGAGTGGGATTTGTCTTCCACAGGTATTCAAGGACGGTCTTAACAAAAGGAATAAATTCCTCAGGCAGCACTAGGACTCTTAGAAAAGTAAACATCTTTGTAAGGAACAACTAGATGGCTTCCTGTGTAAGACAAAGAACATAAAGGGTGAGGGAATCCTATTTTAACCTCCAAATCCTGAACAGAGCTGAACTCAGGGGGTTGAGTCTTGATATTTTAAAGTTCTCTTCCTATTTCAGTGGGTTGGTAGGATATAGCATTTTCTCATTATTATTTTTATTCAGTGCTCAGTCACTACTTGCTGTTAACACATTTACTCACATTTTACTCACACTATTGGAAAATGAGTTGTTTTGAAATGCTTTTTTTTAAAAAAAAATTTATTTAGTATTTTATTTTTCTGCAATTACATGTAAAAACCATTTTTTAACATTTGTTTTTAAAATTTTGAGTTCCAAATTCTCTCTCCCTTAGCACGCCCCTCATTGAGAAAGCATGCAATTTGATATAGGTTATACAGGTGTAGTCATGCAAAACATTTCCATATTAGTCAATTTGTAAGAGAAAACACAGATTAAAAAAAACCCAACCCCAAGAAAAATAAAGTAAAAAAGTACGCTCCTATCTGTATTCAGACTTCATCAGTTCTTTCTGTGGGGATGGATAAGATGACATGCATCTTCTTTAGGTAAAATCAATTTGAGGAGAATTAATATTGACTGAACAAATTTGGGGGTGATGATTTGCTTTACAAAAGGATTCTTGATGTTATTAAAAGATTCACTTTAGAATCTCTTTGAAGGATGAATTCATTCAATTGCATTAAAATATTTCATTTTAAATATTTAGATATTGTAAATATATTTAAGCACAACTTTCAGGAGTACAGCTGTTGTGTAAAATGAGGCATACCCACAATAATCCCACTATTGAGATTGATTCATGTAGTGGGGTATCTCTCACCAAAGTCTTCCTCTGTTGTTTTATGACCTAGTAGGCACTTAATAAATATTTTTTGGTTGATTGATCATAGGGATTGCTAAGTGGTGAAAGTGTTGCAGTCTAAATTTGGGAGTACCCACATGGATGAAAATAGATCCTTGATGTTTTTATATCTATAGAGGTAAGAACTCTCTCCAGAGATACAGATCTCAACCTGTCCATACCTGCCCACCGTGAGATTCCTGTCCATGTCTCCCACAGTTGCTAGGAATCCACCCAGGGGCTTTCCTCTGGCTCTTCTGACATTGCGCAGATACCACTAGCTCATGTAGACTACCCATTGATTAAGCTTCACTTTCTCTCCCTGAGCAGCCTTTTTTTTTTTTTTCACTTTTCTCTGATGACATCTTAGCATGAATATGGGTTGAAAAGATGGAAAGTTTGTTGAAGGGGAAGTAAATGGTGGGAAGAATTAGAAAAGAATATTAGAAACGGTAGTTCAATATAATTCATAGACATATTGGGGTAGAGTGACTTGCCTCTTACCTTATGATGGTATGTGTACTGCTGTTTCTGTAGCCCTGACCATGAGAAGCCCATATTCCTCAAATGTACGGGTACCTGATTGATACGATTTCAGTCAGTCAGCCAGTAACCACTTATTAAATGCCTACTATGTGCCAGGCATTGTGCTAACTGCTGGGGATAGCTGGGGATACAACTATGATAAAAAAAGATGGTTCTTGTCCTCAAAGTGCTTACCATTTAGAGTGGGAAGAAGATATAAAAAAGGAAGCTGAAAAGGTGGAGAAAAAGTAGTCAATCAATCAGTAAAGGTTTATTAAATGCCTACTATATACCAGGCCCTGGGCTAAGTTCTGGGGCAAAAGACATTCCCTGCTCTCAATCTAATAGGGGAGACAACATGCATGCAAATGTATAAGAAGCAACTATATACAGAAAATAATTAACAGAGCGAAGGCACTGGAATTAAGATGGGGGAGTAAGGGAACATGATGGAAAAATCTAAAGCAATGCAGCCTCGTGTAGAAATGAAGGGATGGCTGGCCTGGTCATCCTCCTTCAGTGGAACTCTGTACTCTGTCCCCTAGTCAAAGGGGTCCCTGGGCTGAGGGTATGGATGAGGTGTGAGGACCAAAGCTGATGCAATATTGCAGGATGATATAGCTTTGTAAACTTTCCATCTTTTAGCTGAGTCATTTCCTACGGAAGTAAAATGGTGATTTTCTAGTGTAATTTGTCTTCAATAAAATATTGAGTAGGTGCTTCCTATGTTCAAAGCACTGTAGTAAGCACGGGGATGCAAATACAACAACATACACACATACACACAGACACACAGACACACAGACACACACACACACACACACACACACACACCAACACCAACACAAAAACAGTCCCAAGGAATTTACATTCCAGTAAGAGAAAGCAAACCATCCAGGGATGCTAACAAGGGGGTGGAAGGAAGGTGCTGTTGAGCAGGCGGAGCAGTTCTGAGAGCGAGTTGAGATGGGGATGAAGTGGGGAGGGGGGCTCATGAAATGGCAGTATCAGTGAAGGGCTTCCCACTCAGGAGGGCAGGCCCCAAGGTGGAGACATCTCCAAGTGGGCAAGGCTGCTGGTGAGGAGGTAGAGCAGCCTGGAGGGTGTTTAGCTAGCAGTGAAGTGAGCAAGACTGGGAACCCTCCCAAAATGTATCAAAAACTTGGATACATGGGAGAAGGCAGGAAATATGGCAAAATTAGTCTACAAAGTCTTTTTTCTTCCCCCTCTCTACTCCAGGATGCAGTCACCTGCTTAACCATTCACTGGCCCCAGCAAATAAGGCTTTTTTTGCTTCCTGTTGGAGCTCATTAATTAACATTTTTTTGTACTTATTGCTTTCATTAAAAACAAAATCTTATCTGAGCATGATGCTAGAATACAGCATTTTAATGAACAATAAACTTAGAAACATTGATCTGAGGAGAAAGCGCAGTGTAAAATGGAGCACATTTCTTCAGAATAATAGCAAAATCAGTAACATGTCTGAGTTGTTTAGTCTTAAAAGCTAGAAGAGTTGATTCTTTAATAAGCTGTACTGCAAATATCTCTGGACAAAAGGCTGTGATGATATAATTTCTGAATATTTTATCAGTTTTTCCTGTTTGTTATTGATATAATTAAAGTCCATTACATTCCAGTTTATTATTATCATTACGTTCAGACTACAATTACAGTTAGAAGTAAATAGATCTCAATTGGTCTTGGGAAGATTGCCCCCAGATCATCGGGCCCACAGCCATAACCTGTAGGCTGTACAATTTTCATTAGTCTTTCTCGCCTTTACTGATGTCTGTCTTTACATTTTACTACTGCTTCCCCAACCGCTAGTCAAGAAACATTAACTAATCAGGAGGTATGTACAAAGTCTCTCATGATCCCTTTCCAACATAGATTTTCCTGAAAACTTTCTAGGTCCAGTTGTGGTTTCGCATCTAATGCAATATGCAGAGCCTGAGCGTTCAGATAAACAACTCCTTTAATAAAAAAAAAATATTCAGTAATTTCGAGGTAAAGCAATCTATGCGGCAGTAAAAAGTGGCCCACTGGAGAAGTAGGTCCCAAACACTGAAAGAAGTTCTAGTAAGCAGTAGAGGACATATGGCTGTGAAATCCAGAGGAAGCGAGGGACAGGGCTAGGATAGCCTCAGCCCCTCTACAAAGGAAGCTAAGAACCAGAGAATGAAAGTGATTTGTCTCCGATGGTATGAGGGGTAAATAGTAGAGCCAAGACAGAACCTGATTTCAGGTCTCCCACCTTCCTAGTTCAATGCTTTTTCTGTTGAAAAAAAATAAAATTATTCTGAACTTAAATGTTAAAAAAAAAAAATCCAAGCATTTCCATATGCACAGCAAAACACAAAAAGAAGATTTCATATGAAACCACAAATCTTCATTTCATATCACTTGTTTTTTAAAAAATATATAATAAATTCCATGCAAAATTTAAAAAAAAAGTAGCTCACTGGAATGTAAAAGCAGGTAAAAACCATAGGAAAGATGCTTTTTGGAGTTTTAGGAACTCCCTGCTCAAGTCCTGAAACAACCTTAATGTATTCCTTGCAGAGTCCAAAGTCATTCCACATGGGGCCAAAGTTAGCTCTGATTGCTCTGGGTCTGTTCTAGAGTCTTGGTTCCTAGCCGCTGGCTGGAGTTGTGGAAGTGGGGAGGTTAACTCCATCTTCCTTAGCCCCACAACAATCCCTCCAAAATGAAAAAAATGGGAAGGCAGGTAGTATAATCATTGTATCAGATTGGTTATTAAGATCTCTATCTGACATTTATGGGGCCTGGCTAATATTTGTGACTCCTTCAAATTCAGTGCAGTATAGTAGATTGCACAGTGGTCCTAGTCTTCTTGGCTCGGCCATTTTTTGCTTTGTGACCTTAGGTAAATAACAACCTTCCTGGCTTAAGGTTCCTCAACTATAAAATAATGGGGTTGAACTGTAAGTATGTAAGTATGTAAGTAACCACCTTTGTGGCTTCAGGTTCCTCAATTATAAAATAATGGGGTTGAACTAGACAATCTTTATGTACTCATCTAACTCTGCTCTTAACTTTTCTGATATATCTGCGCATTAAAATGTCTTTCCATTTTACTGTTGACAATGAATTGCCTACACCAGAGACTGTTTTCTTCCTCTTTGTCATCTTAGAGCTAAAGAAAATTCTAAGACTGTCTAATATAAATCCCTTGTTTTACAGAGGTGGGTAAATGATTTGCCAAAGGCCATAAAGTTAACTGGTGTCAGAGCTGGGACTAGAACTTGGGTCTATAATCCAGCAGACTTCTCACTGATGCATGAGAGCAAAACTGTTATTGCAGATAATACTGGAGCAGAGAAAGAGTGGAGTGCCTGGGAGAAGAGGATAATTTCCCCTATTCCTGTCCTGAATTTCTGACAGATAGATGGTACAGTGGACTCAATGCCTGGCCTGGAGTTGGGAAGGCCTGAGTTCAAATTTGACCTCAGACACTCTCTGTGTGACCCTGGGCAAGTCACTTAACCCTATTTGCCTCAATTTCCTCATCTGTAAAATAAACTGGAGAAGGAAATGGCAAACCTCTCCAGTATCTTTGTCAAGAAAATCTCAAATGGGGTCGTAAAAACTCAGGCTTGCCTGAAAAGACTGAATACAAATGTCTCGAGTGTCTGGTCATGGCGTCTGCTTCCTGTCTGTATTCACATCATTTTGTGTTCAGATTTTCATTCTCTTCTTTTAGTGGGTCCTCTCATAAATTCTAAAGGCAACCTAGGCTCTCCTGCTGCTCAAAACTTCCTGTTAGTGAGGCTGGTGTGTTAGTAATTGAATGTGTTGTCCCTCCCAGGAGCATTTGCATTTTCAGGGACCACTGAAGGACTAAAAATAAAGCTATTAGCCAGAGAGCTACTTGGGGAGACCAAAAGAGAGCTTTCTCTTTCAGCAAAGCTTAAACCAAAGCAATGAGTCACAAAAATTGTTGCAACTGGGTGGGGGAAATATTTTTGGGTTGTAGGAACTCCCTGCTACGCCTCAAAACACAGCAAATCAGTTTCCATCTACTCCACCTACATTATGGTTGGCTTTGCTTAGCCCATACTTACTGCTTCAACTGCTAATTGGTTCAGTAGAAGAGCCTCAGATTTGGACTTCAGTTCATCAGCCGGTTCTGATCCTTGTTGGCTGTATAAACTTGGCCAAATTACATCACTTTGCTGAACCTCCATTTCCTTATCTGTAAAATGTAAGGGTTTGCCTACATGTTACTAAAATCCCTTGTAACTGTAAATCTTCTGATTTTGAATTAAGAAAAGAGCCTTTATTCTCTTGTTCCAAGGATCAGGTATTTAAGTCAAAAGAATCATAGCAGAATCAGGCTTTGCAACAGTGGCCAGAGTCCGTAAACAGGTTCAGGCACAAGAGAATAAGTTGCCCAGGCCTCCTTAGCCCTATTCAGCCTGAAATGTTTTGCCTTTTCTCCTTCTCGCCTTTCCCCTTTTCCCCTCCCAATTGCTGTGGTTAGGGGCCCCTTGTTGAATTTCAAGTCTCTATTTAAAACTGCCAGAAAAAGGGGACAGAAGCTTTTTTCCTGACCCTGATCCAGATTTCCTGGTGTCTCATTAACCACACAATGGCTAATTGAGCAAAGCAACTTTCCTACAACTTGAGTTAGGGGAACATTGCAATTGTGGGCTCAGGTGTTTTTGTTTCATTTTGTTTTTGTTCAGTGCTCCCAGTGAGTTCCAAGTGAGCTGTTTCTTAAGGAACAGAAAACAAGTCTAGGGTTTTATTAACTTTTAACCTGACTTTCTTAAGTCCAAAATAACAAAATAATAAAATCAAACCCTACTGATTTCTGTGGCTTAAATGCTACACTGAAAATTTAGCAATCAGTTCTCCTGAACTGATTTGAGCTGCCCCCAACACATTTCTGCTTAGGGATTACTGCCTTCAGGAAGCAGTGGAAAAGATCAGAGGGGACCTAAGTTTAAAATAATTTCATATCTGCCACTTACTACATACATGACCTTCTGAAAAAGCGCTTCTTTTTGAACTCAGTTTCTTTATCACAATTCCTTAGGCACCTCACAGCTCTAATAGTCAATGCTTCAACAGTTCTGTGGGTAAACTAAGTTTAGGGCTCCTAGAACCCTCTGTTTTTGGTAGTTGGACCAGGTTCCATTTTGGGGAATTTCTCTTTCATAAAAGAAGTATGCCTCCTATTTCTTCCTGTGCAGAAATCATATCTGGGAACATCTAGATTTGGCTTGTTTCTAACTCTCCCTCTACAAAGGACAGGCTCCTAATAAATATTTGAATACAAAATGTATTTATTTCAGTATGTAAGGAACAGAAATGGGACTTGGTTCTAAGTATCAGTTAGCAATGAAGTAGGCCTATCTTCTTCCCCATTTCCAGAGAGCTGGTCCCATTTCCCTGCATGAACAGACTTATAGCACCAATAGGCAAAGTTCCAGTAGCTTTAGTGGATTTGGGAATTCAGTGATGGAGTTTCCGTTTCCAGTTTGGTTACTTTCTCATATGTCCTATGTCTCTGTACTGCACAGCCCTTGGTATAGCTCCCATGCTCTTCTTGGTTCAGAGATTCCTTGGCTTTGGTCAGATAAGCTGATGTATTCCTACTGGGCACCTTGATTTCCATAATCCTTTGCCATCCCCATGGGTGCTTTGATTGCTTTTCTCCCAGCAATACCTGCTCTTCTCCTGGTAGCATCATACCTCAGCCCTGAAGCATTATAGGCATGTCTATCTAAGATTGTAAACTATTGGGGTTTGAAGTCATGTTTCCGGGAGTCTCTCTGTAAAACCCTTAGTACAACACTATATCTTTGGGTGCTTTATGGATACTTTGAAATGAATAAAATGCTGCTACTGAAATTGGGTGAATGATGGGAGGACTGGCTTGTCCTCCTTGTTCCTCTGTACTCCAGGATTTGATACCTTCTGGAGCCAGGTGGCAAAAACTCCTTTCCTTAGAGTTGCACATACTCTGAAACCATTGTGTGGTGGTCTGTGACAATAGAAGTGTAATTGAGTGTACTTATCTTAACATTTTATACAATAACAACAACTTACATTTATTAAAAGAGGCTTTATGGTACAGTGGGAAAAATGCTGATTTGGGGGTAAGGTAATGTAGGCTTAATTCCCAGATCTGCCACTTATTAGCTGTATGACCTTGAATCATTCCCTTATCCTCTTTGGGCCACAGTTTCTTTACCTGTAAAATGAGGGTCCATTTCAGATTTAAATTGATGGCCCCGTTTAATGTTTTATATATGTTTTCCTTATGACAGTCCTATGAAGTAGATAACCAAGTACTGCTACTACCAGTTTACAGATGAAGGAGTTGAGGCTCTGTGATGTTAAGCAATTTAGCCACATACCTAAGTGCAGATGGAGGTTTAGAACCTGGGCCTTCTGACTCTACATATGCAGTTCTCTTTCCACTACACTAATTGAGAAAGGACAATAACCCATTGTCAAACTCATAGATCTGAGCCTAGAGAGGACCTTTGAGATTTTTTAGTCCATAGATCCTCAGACACTTACAAGCTGTGTGACCCTGGGCAAGTCATTTAACCTCTGTCTCAGTTCTCTCAACTGTAAAATGGAGATAATAATAGTATATATTTCACAGACTTGTTTATCAAATGAGATAATGTTTGTAAAGTGCTTAGTTCAATGTCTGGTACTATAATAATGTATGATATATATGTATACATATATGATATAAGATATATATATTTATATATATATATAATATAATGGGTACCATATAAGTGATCATTCCCTTCTCATCCTCTTCCCTGGACCCCTAAGGCCTCCTTTCAGGAGGTCTATAAACCTGATGGGAAAAAAAATTACATCTATATTTTCATCATCCTCTAATTGAAATTTAGCATTTCTTTCAATTATGAATGTAGGCCATAAACATTATTCAGAGAATAGAGGAATTCACCAGGCTGCCAAAGGTTCATGGCACAAAAAAAAAAATGACTCCTGATCTAGTCCAATCCCCTCATCTTACAAATGAGGAAACTGTGGCCCTAGGAGGTTACTAAGGTCACTTGAGAAGTTAGCATGAGAAGTGGAATTTGAATCCAGGTCCTCTGACTCCTTAGTTAGTGCTCTTTCCTTTGAGTGCTTTGAAAAGGTAACTCAGAGAGGTAACTAAAGATGGGAAGTTTGAAGCCCTAGATAGTGGAGTATCTACCATCTAGATATACCCTAGAGGGGAGGATACACACCACAGTATTGATCAAAATCTTAGTCTTTGATAGACATTCTGGAGTCCTAAAACAATAATAGAGCTTCAGTAAAAGGAAGATGTGATAAAGGAACCCTGGTCCAGATGTTGTACTGGAAGAGAAGAATTTTCTTCAAGGTAGTTTTGTGGGCAGTACTGAGGTATGCTGCTGAGATAGGGCTTAGGTTACTTCTAGGAGCACCACTTTAACCAGTAATTAAAGGGAAAAAGATGAATAAGATCCAGGAACAGAAAGGATGTTGCTTTTTCAGATACCAAGCCAAACAGCTTTATAACTGAGATGAGGGAATGGGAAAAAATGGGCCTTGGGAATGAGACCTGGAAATCATAAGCTCATAGGATTTGAAATTGGAAGCAAATACAGAATCTGTCTAGTCCATTCCTCAGAGAGAGGATGCAAACACTCACTCATGGTTCCAAATCTAGTATTCTTTCCAGTACATTATCCTGCCTCCCATATTTTTAAGACCATGCCAATTTAAAATTAATCATATGAGATGATGTGTTTGGCATGGCCCTAATGTGCTGATTGAACCTGTCATTCTCTCACATTGTAATTTATACAAGTTGTACAGCTTAAGAGGCTGACTGTTATGTAGATGATTTTGGAAAGGGATATTTAACAATTCAATTTAATAAGCATTTATTAATGTGTACCAGGAACTTAGCTAGTTGCTGGGGATACAGAGACAAAAGTGAAACAATCCTTTCCCTTTATGAATTTATACTGGTGTTATAAAACATTGACACAGATAAGTAAATTAAAAACATAAATAATAAGTACAAAGTGATTTATGATGGAGACAGGGCACTAACAGCTGAGAGAGTCTGGAAATCCTCTTGTAGGAGGTGGCCCTTAACTTGAACAAGAACAGCATTCTAGGCATAGAAAGATGTGGCTTCACACTAAACTTGTGCAAAGATATAGATTTGGAAGACAGGAGATGATATGTATTGGGAACAAGTACAACCATTTGGCTACCATGTAGAGTATATGAGGAGGAGTAATGAGTAATTGACGTGGAAAAACAGGTTGAAGCCAGATATTGAAGCGTTTTTAAATGACATATAGAGGATTTTTTATCTTATCCTAGAGGCAATAGGGAACCACTGAAGTTTTCTGAGTGGAAGAGTAACATGGTTGTGCTTTAAGAATATTAGTTTAACTTTCTGTGGAAGATGAATTGGAAAGGGGAGAAGCTAGATGTGGGGAGACCAGTGAGGACATAGTTTTCTCATTTTATAGAAACCCCTGATTTTACCAATGAAGCATTTGAGGGTCAGAGATGTTAAGGAACTTTAAGCATCCCTCTCACAAACAGCGAGGGATGTAGTAAAGGTAGAATAAATAAAGAGCTGGTAGTTGGATTGGGTATGGGGGATGGCATGGAGGGAGAGGAGAGAATGAAAAATGACTCTGAGTTTGTAACATGAGTCATAAGAAGAATGGTGGTACTTTATATAGAAATAGGAAGTTAGGAAGGGGGAAGGGTTTAGGGAGAAAGATAATACATTCTGTTTTGGACATGCCAAGTTTGACATGCTTTTGAGACATCTGAGTGAAGATGTCTAATGTGAAACTGGTGATGTGGGACTGGCCTTTACTGAGGAGCATCATGAAGACTGGATATCTAGATTTAGGAATAATCTGCGTATAGGTGATAAGTGAATCCATGGAAGCTGATGAGATCACTTATAGTGATGTGGTGGATACAGGGAAACCATATCCAGTCACTCACAATGGCCAAACCCTAATAGATTTGTATTTAGATCCTGTTACATCTCTGGCATCCGCCCTTCTTTCCACTTTCTCTCTATTCCACTTTGTCCAGGCCCTTATTATATTTTGTAGGAGCAACTGGGTGGTACAATGGATAGAGCATTGGACTTGGAGTTGGGAAGACCTGACTTCAAATCCTCCCTCAAACCCTTACTAGCTAAGTCATTTAACCTCTGTCTACTTCAGTTTCTTCACATATAAAATCATGACAACAGCAACAAGGTAAGTCATTTAACCTCTGTCTGCCTTAATTTCCTCACATGTAAAATGGGTGTAATAGTACTGTTTACCTCCCACAGTGATGTGAGGACCAAATGAAATGTTTGTAAAGCATTTAGTGGAATGTCTAGCTGCTGGCACATAATAAGCACTTAATAAATACTTGTCTCTTTCCTTCCTCATTTCTTCTTGCCTGAACTTTTATAATGAACTCTTAACTGATTTTCCTGTCCTCAGATACTCCTCTTTCCAAACATTCCTTCATAGTGATATCAAAGTAATTATTTTAATGCACAGATCTAATCATGTCACTCCTCTGTACCAGGTTCTTCAGATGTTCCTTATACTTAGCTTGGCATTCAAGGCCATCCACAGTCTGGATCCAACTTACCTTTCCAACCTGACTTTCTATTGCTTAACTTTTTACTTTTATTTTTTAAACTCAATATCACAGTCACACAAACACCTTGTAGTTCCTTAATTTCATTCTGCCTTTTGTCACCCCAGCGTTTTAGTATGAGCCATATTCCATGACGGAAAAGCCTCCTCTCCCCCACCTCTATTTATTGAAATCCTGTCCTTCCTCTAAGGTCCAGCTCATTTACCACCCCCTCCTTAAAACCTTCCCTGATTTCTTTAGCGTCCCCTTTTCAAATCTCTCATGCCATTTTGTTTTCAACTCTTCGGTAGTAGTTGTTAAAACTGGTAGAGTTAGTTGTACGCTTTTCTCATTCCATCACCCTCCCTCCGTCATTTGCCTGAAGTCTCCTTAAAGGCAGAGGCTGCCATCTTTCTCACTTTTTTTTTATCCTTAGCAATTAACATAGTGCACTTCAAACTTTTGTTTTTCACCCTAACCTGTGATTTTCTTGGCATAGAGAGCATCCTGTATGGAAATTTCCTCCACAATGCAGATCACCAGTTCCTCTCTAAGGGTTAGTCTTAGAAAATTGCCTTCAGGCATAAGCCTGTCCATGGCCACACAGTCAGTATGTATTAGAGGTCTGTGAATGGAGGTCTTCCTGATTCCAAAGCCTGATCCCACTCACTACATCAGGCAGCCTCTCTTTGAACATTTCAGGGGCTTAAAAGATACTGGTGGAACTGAACTGATGCACAGTATTTAAAAGTGACTGATGATATTCCTTTGCTAAATTCTATATGAAAAATAATTTGAAACGTCATCACTGCTAGGAGTTTGTGGTCTCATGAAAAGAATAATTTAAACACTGACAAATATTGAGGAAGTAATTTCCTCTTCTACTCCCAGACCATCCCCCAACACTCAATGTAAAGTAAGGATTTAAAAATAAGTGGAAACAGGAACAAGAACATAAAAAGTGAGGGAGGATGGAAAGCATAAGGGATGATGACAGGAGAAAGAGGAAAAGGGATAGGAAAGGCGGGGAGGGAAGAAGGAAAGAAAATTGCAGATTATACCAGCATTCAAAGACAGGAGGAATCAGATGAGGTGATGAAGCTGTATTATGACAAAGGTATTATAGCCAACATGTGGGCCCAGTCATACACAGGTAGAGCAGAGACAAAGATTCAGGAAACTGCCACCTTTGCAGGGGTGGGATGAGGAAGGCGCTTTGTGTGCCAGGAAAGTGAATTATTGTTGGGGGATTTCAGAGAGGACTAAATCACTGTACCATTGGGAGGAAGGTATGAAAGGAGATGGTGACTCTTTTGGTATTAAAATAGACGTTGCTTTAATATTTGTTAAATATAATCTAAGAAAATAGCTTAAAAGTCTTGTCTCCTCACTAAGTTTGAATTTAAAGACATTTAGTAAAATCAGCATCCCTTCCTTCCTTTTTTCCTTCCCTCCCATACACCCTCTCTGTCACTATTTGCTTCAACCCACATTTCTTTTCCCTTTTTGTATCTCTGACCTAACAGAGTTGTGAGAAAAGTAAGCCTTAAAGTATTATTATTATCATCTTTTCTTACCATTCCTGTCTCCTTTCCTTCTTTTTGGTCTTTATTTTCTGTTTCTACCTGTAGGGCAGCTTAGATCAGGAGCCTCCCAAGTCCTTGGAATTTACTCAAGTGCCTCAACATAAATTAATAAAGTGGTTTCCGTAACAATACTGAAAGGAAAGGCATCACCATCACTTCATTGACCCCATAACAGTTACAAGGGGTGAGCAGGACTTCAGAAGACACAATAAAGCTTAACTTTGACAGGCTGGAGTCCATCTTCCAAGAAACAAACACAAATATTAAGTAGAAGAATTAATGATTAAGTCAGAGGTAGCTCTTTAATAAGGCAATAGTAGTAGGGGTTTGAATCTAGAACCTTGCAGGAGGAGGAGATGAGGGATCCACCCTCATAATCTTATCCTCACACAACCCTTGACTTTGCATTCAGATGTATAATATATATATATGTATATATATATGTGTGTGTGTGTGTGTGTGTGTGTGTGTATAAAAAGCGAGTTAGAGCTAGTCCCTCCCCACTAAGAGAGGTCAAAAGGAGGAAAACACAGCTGTTGTACAGGAGATAGGCAGGAAAACCTGACCCAGCCCTGTTGGAGAGGCTGGGCTGCCGCTGAAGCAACATCAGCAAGCGTCAGCAGCCGGGAAGTAACAAACCCAGGCTGGTAGGCTCGCGCAGTCAGCTGGTGTCCTGCCGGCTGCCCGCCGACAGGCAACGGTTACACATGCAGTATTCCAGAAGACATCTCTTCCTTCTTCATTCCAAAACCCCTTGACATCATCGCTCACTCTCTGCCTCTGACCTTCAGATGGCACAATCCTTGTCAAGGCCAGTCACTCTACATGTGCCCTTGTTACATCTCCCTGCTTCTCCAACAGATAATATCCAAGTATCTCCAGTTCTTAAATTTTCATTATAGATTATCCTACCTTCAAGTTATTGGACTGTATTTTGTCTCATTTTCTTAGCAAAACGCTTAGAAAAAACTGTTTATATTCACTGTTTCCACTTTCCTCTCACCCCTGAATTTTTTGTTTTTGTTTTTTTTTGTAATTAAGCTTTTGATCTCATCGTTCAATTAAAATTTCTCTTTCCAAAGGTAGGGACACTGTCTTAATTCTCATTCTAGCAGACTTTTCTCAGTCCTTATCCTTCTTGATAGATCTGCAGTGTTTGACATGGTGGATCACCTTCCTCTGGATACTCTTTCCTCTCTGGTTTTCATGATACCACTCTCTCCTGAATCTCCTCCTACATGTTTGACTGTCATCATTCTTTGTCAAGCTCCCTTCCTCTGGGTGTTCCTTTAGGGTCTGTCCTGTACCTTGTTTTCTTCCCTCTTTAGGTTTTCTCTCTTTGATGCTCTCATCAGCTTCCATTGGCTTAATTATTATCTTTATGTAGTTGACTTATAGCTTTATATATTTATATATCTATATTTCTATATCCCTCAACCTCTATCTATCTATCTATCTATCTATCTATCTATCTATCTATCTATCTCTCTCTCTCTCTATCTATCTGTCTGTCTCACCCACTGGACATTTTAAACTGGATATGCACATGCATTAGTGTCATTATCTTTCCCTCAGCCCCTCCAGCAATTGTCATTTTTCTTTTGTTTCTTCTTTGCCAATCTCATGAGTTTCCTGTTCAATCCCTCTACCAACCTACACTCTCTTGTTTATTTTTGTGTGCAGTTCCTGATTGGTTAGAGAGCTTGCTTCTGAGTCTTTTCCAAATTTTTTTTTTTAAGCATTGATCTTTCTTGGATTGTTTTTAGATGTTTGCTGGGGTTTCTATGGCAGAGCTGGACTTCTCTTTCTTTTCATATTACTCTTTTAAATGGTCCCCCTCTATAATGGAACCTCAGAGCTGTCTCTTTGGATTGGGGCATTTTCTCATATTGATAGCTCACCTTGAGAAACTTAAGAACTGCTTGCTCATATCCTCTGACCATGTATTTATTTTAAAATGGCTCTTGTCCTTTTATATTTGTAGAATCACCTTATCTTGGATAGCTCTTACGCCATAACATTTCTTCACTGTATTTTTTATCCTTTTTTATTTCCACATATTTTCAGTAGTAGCCTTGAATCTTTGTTTCTGTCTTTGACTTTTGGCTCAGTTTCCAGGGTGGGTTCAAATGCCAGTGGGCCTCCTTGTTCTTCTCTTTGCATGATCTTCACTTGAGAGTTGGTTCCTTTTTCTGATATAGCTCCAGTGGTAGGATGGAGATCATGCTGGTGTCTCAGGGATCTTACACAACCACCCTTCAACCTTTCCCCAATTTTTGCTATCACTCCGACTTTGAGTTGGCTGCATCTCCTGCTGTGTCTCCCAACAGTCCAAGGAGTTTACAGCTAGACTCTGCCTTCCTTTGTAGTGATCTGTTGGGGTTGTTTCTGTCTTGGCTTCTGTTTTGACAGATCTTGGCCAGAATCTTACGTTAGGGACCTAATTATTTGAGATGGTATTGGTTTGTGATGCTTTTTTCAGAGGATTTGCTGGTTTCAGAGCCATTAACCTCTGCTGTATTTTGGCTGGGTTCCCAGAGTTTCTGCTAGTTTACATGGTTCAACCCCTGTCCTTCTTCTTTTATGTGATTTGGCACTGACTTTCCTGGTTCAATCCCTCTTCCAGCTTACATTCTCTTCTGTTTAACTTTTTTGTATAGTTCTTGACTGGATGAAGGGACTTCTGAGTTTTTTCTAATTTCTTTATTATTGTTTTTTCTTGGATTATTTTCAGATGTTTACTGGGGTTTCTACAAAAGAACTGGTCTTCTTTATGGTCTTTTACATTGCTACCTTAACTGAAAGTCTTTCAGTCTGTAACTTCATCAGGTGGACTGGGGGCATTCAGTTGATCACCTCCTCCTATTCATTTATACACGCTTGCTATGCAGTCCATAGGCAAGTCACACAACCTCTCCATGGTGATTCTTTAAGATTAAATTTCTGACCCATTTCCCACCTGTATCAGTGGAGGAAGTTTACTCAACAAGATTACTTGCTAGGCAGTGGAAAAACCTGTCACTCTTAAGGGTCTCCCTTCCTCTTTTATTTTACCCTTCTCCTGTCCATCTAGAACCCATTGGAGTTGCTACTTCATGGGGATCAGCAACTCTTTTTCTTCCAGTGAAATGGAAGACCATCAGGTCTTGCCATCTCCCTTGCAAAGATTCTCTAGAACTTAGGATCTGTCCTTCCTCCAGACCCTTGGCAATGTCATCCGACCTTAGGACTCCTGGGATTTTCCATCTGCCCTGCTTTTGCACCCATAGGACTTCCATGTGTTGTCTCTTCCAGTTAGAGTATGAGCTTCTTAAAAACAGAAAATGTCTTTTTTTTGTCCTATTTGTATCACTAAAACTTAGCAGAGGGCTTGGTATATGGTAGGTGTTTAATAAATGTTTTTTCATTAAGTGATCCATCCATTCACCTATCCATCCATCCATCCATCCATTCATTCATTCATTCATTCATTCCAAGCTAATCTAAGTTCCATACCCAAATCAATAAGATAAAGGATCATACTTATTCCATTGGGATGTGCCTTTATTAAGAAAGTTTTTATTTGGTATTTCCTTTTTAAAGCTTGACCTGTAGATATTGTTTTATTTGTGACTTATTATTATAGTAATTTTGCAGGTGGCTTTCACAGTTACATTTCAAGCAGCGCCTGGCACAAAGTTGCCCTCTGAAGGTATATTCTCCCCACTTAATAAATATTGCTGACCCTCCTTGGTTGCAAAAGGTGGAGGAAATACAAAGTCTTTGGAAAAGGTGAAAACTTCTTACTGAAAGTTGGTAGTCTTTGAACCCTGAGTTATTTCTTTAAGCAATGTTTGACTGTTTTTCTTGATAATACAACTTTCCTAAACTTTAAAACACAATTTTGGATCCAGTTGTGTGCAGCTGTCTTCATTAGCCCACAAAAGGACATTCTGGGGTGCCATTTTTATGACCCTATAGTTTCTTTAGTTAACAAGTTTTTGAACTTGCAGCATTGATCAAATTAAATATCAGAGTGATACCTTGATTAATAAAATCATCTACAAACAAAACTCCCTTATAACCAACTTAAACATGTGTAAAAAACCAGTAAGAAGCATAATGAAAGCAAACCACAACCCCGAAAACCACAAATCAGGGAAACAGTGTTACTGTATATGTGGCTCAACAGCCGTGCTTCTGGCCAACCACTCCCCTGTGCAGACATTCAAGACAAGAGCAGTTTGGCCAGAAGTTCCTTATCTTTCCTGGAACAGAAGAAGGTATTATGAAATCATCCAAGTTTGGTGTTTTGCTCCCCTGGCCTCCCTTTCCCCCAATCCCTTTCCATCTTTAAGAGTCCAGTGCTCTTCCCTTTTCCTCCTATCAAAATAATTTGACAGGATCCATTACACCCTGGTTATCAACTCACACTGTACCCATTAGTGTAAATTGTGTGTCATTTACTCTATGACCTCAGCCAGACATTTACATTTTAAGCCTTTTGTATCTAACTGTGGAATGACTTTTCTCTGGTAAAAGTATTGCAAGTGTCAGTAAGGAGGAGGGTAGACTTTTTTGGTCAGGGGGTGATACTGAGAAGAACCCACAAATTGTGCTATAGTGACACAGGATGGTCCCAAAGGTAAGCCAGATTTAGGAGTTGCTTGATGGCACAGAGGATAGAGCACAGGATTTGTAGTAAGGAAGACCTGAGTTCAAATTTGTCTTCAGACGCTTATTACCTATGGGACTCTGAGCAAGTCATTTAAGCCCTATCTGCTTCAGTTTTCTCTTATACAAGATGGGGATAATAATAGCATCTACCTCCCAGGGTTGTTGTGAAGATACAGTGAGATCATTATAAAGCACTTTGTAAATACTTGGTATTATTTAGCCTTATTTGGCTTTATTTGGTTGTTTTCAGTGTTCTACAATCACTTCCATATATCTGAGATTTTTTTCCCCTCCCTCCTCCTTTCTTCCTACTTCCTTCCTCCTTGAGATGGCATACAATCTTATATAGGTTCTACACATACATTCCTATTAAATACATTTTCACCTTAGTCATGTTGCACAGAAGAATTAAAGTGAATGGGAGAAACCATAAAACAAACCAAAACATAATACAAAAGAAAATGATGTGCTTCATTCTGTGATTGAATTGCATTGTTCTTTCTCTAGATGTGGAAGGCATTTTGCCTTGAGAGACTATTGGGAATTTTTTGAGTCTTTGCATTGCAATGAAGTACTAAGTCTACTAGAAAAATTCCTCTCACACTGTGGTTGTTGTTGTGTACAAAATTCTCCTGGTTCTGCTCATTGCCTTTATTGGTTGACTGATAGGAAGTCAGAAAGGATGATCTGTACCTTTTGGAATGTTCCTATGCTCTCCTGAGGATGATAAACTGAAGGCTAACCCTTATTCTGCCTGCTAGAGACCCATTTCCAGAATGTGTTAAAGTAGAAGAGTGTCATTTTGTAGACTTGGGGCTTCTTCTGGACCTTGGAATACACTTTACCTTATCACAGTCTGGTCTTGTCTGCCCCCTCTTTCATCCCCTGATTTCACCATAGGAGAGATTTTCCTTTCGCTCTACTCCCTACTCTTCCCTCCCTCTCCCCCACACCCCCAGCCTAAAGTTTCTAGATGTATATTCCTGGAACTTTGGACAATACATTTCTAGATGTATTTCCTGGAACTTTGGACATGAATCCTTTAAGCATGGAATGATAATTTTCTGCTCTGACTCTTCCGTCCTGATTTTAGAGATCATACTCTGAGTCCAGCTCTATTGTTTATGCTGGTGCTAACAGAGCTTCAGACAACCAAGTGTGTGGTTTGAACCCATTAGCTGGAGAGGTGGCTTGGCATTGTGGATGGAGTCCTGGGCTTAGTCAGGAAGCCATGAGTCTGGGTTCCACACCAGACTAGCAGTGTGAGTCTGGGCAAGTCAACCTTATTTCTCAACCTCATTGATAACATGGGGATGACGATGATGCTTGATGCTGATGCTATTGCCACCTGTCTCATCAGACCCAAATGAGATGATTTATGTAAAGTGCTTTGCAAAACTTAAAGTGCTAAATAATTGTTAGGTAATATTAGTAATTCAGAGAAATGTAACTAATTCATTTTAGGGACCCTGAATCTTCAAACTGAAGGAATATTCAGGTTGGAATATATTACATATGAAAGAGTGATACCTATTGTCAAAGTCTGATAAATATCTAGAAAATAAAGAGGAAAAGTTATGAAATATTAGAAATGCTGAATAAAGGATTCCTTCAGGTGCTGGGAGAAATTTCTGTGGTGTAACGACAGTAATAATAATTGACTGTTGTTTTCAGGCATGTCCCACTCTTCATGACCCCATTTGGGGTTTTCTTGACAAAGATACTGGAGTGGTCTTACATTTCTTTCTCCAGCTCATTTTACAGATGAGGAAACTGAGGCAAACAGGGTAGGTGACTTGCTCAGGGTCACACAGCTAGTAAGCATCTGAGGCTGGATTTGGACTTAGGTCTTACTGACTCCAGACCCAATGCTCTATCCACTGTTCTGCTTAGCTGCCCTAACAATAATAATAGCTAATACTTACAGAAGGTTTACAAAATATTTCGCATGTCTCATTTGTCTCAGTTAATCCTCATAACAGCTCTCCACTCTACAAGTGAGGAAACTGAAGTTAAATGTTAAGTTAAATGACTTGCTCAGGGTCATCCTGCCAATTAGTGCCTGAAGCAGGATTCAAACCCAAGCCTCCCCGCCTTTAGGCACTGTACTCTGAGAAAGGAATGCAAACAGTAAAGAAGTGTGAAAGTGAAGAGGGGGATCTAAAACCGGGAAAGTGCTGCCGAGTTCTGGCAATGTTGCAGAAACATACTAGGGATTGCAATTGCAAGCATACCTTGGGTCTGACCTGTTTCTGTTGAAAAAAAAACCAAACCCTTATTTCTCTTGGTACCTTTTGTTTTTGCAACACATTTGTTTCTAAACATATCCTCTTTCCCCTCCCTAGTGAGTCATCCCTTGTAAGGGAGTTTTAAAAGACAGTTAAGCAAAATAATTAATCAACTATATCATATAGTATGTATAGTTACCACACCCATAATTCCCATCCTGTGCAATGGAGGGAGGAGGTTAATTTTTTCAAGTCTTTCTCTGAGGCCAAGCTTGGTCATTCTAATTATATAGTATACAATTAAGAAAAAAATTTACCATTTTGTAATCATGAATATATTTTTCTTGGTTCTGCTTACTTAAGTTTTCATCAGTTCATACAAGTCTTACCATGCTCCTTTGAAATAGTCATTTTTGTTGTATCTTTGCCATCTAGCTCAACCTTTCTAGTGCCTCTTCCAAGGTCATTTTTCTATGGAAACATCTTCTTTGAGAGTAAATCTTTTTTTTTTTGCTTTGTATTCTTTTTATTGTAAACTTAGCAAACATCAATAAACATAAACATTTCCATATAAAAAAGAACAGGATAAGAGGACATATCTTTATGACTTACAGCTTTTAAAAAAATTATATTTTAAATTGAATATGTTAATCCTATTGTTGCTTTTGTGTTTTGAAAAATGTTTTGTTGATTCTCAGATCTTTTATTTCTGTACAGTAGTGCAGAAATTTGTATGATAGCTAACTTTGCTGGAACAGTGGGTAAAATCTCATTTCAGCTGTCATGAAGGTTACACTACTTCTGAATAATTTTGTTCTGTTTATTTTGAGTAATTCATTGCTACAGACCACACCCTCAGTTTAGGGCTGTAAGGCTTCAGCTAAATTTTCTCTAGTCTCTAGTTTCCTCCTTTGTAAAATGAGGAGATTGAAGGAAATGATTCTTGCCATCCCTTTCCAGCCCCAAAATTCCATGACTTGGTTATTTTGTGACTATAGAATCAAAGGATGAAAGAGAGTTATGTTCTGCTACTCACAGTGAATTGACAAGTAAAAATAATTTGAAACCTTTAGGTTTCACACCTTCAGATTCTTCTTTGGTAGTGTCTGGTGAAAGCTGTGGACTCTTTCTCAGAATATTGTTTTTTAATGTAGGATTACAAAGGATACCCATTCTATTGAAATATTGTGATCAAAGTATTTTTTACAAAGTTCCCCATGCCCCAGTTTTAGAACCCCTGTTAGGGGATAGAAGAGGTGTCATGCCTTTATCCCAAACCCATCTCTCCTCTTAACTGCTGGGATCCTTTTGTGTTTCATTTTATTGTGAGGTTTGAGAGCATAAGTGGGGTATTTGATGTAAGGAGGTAAGGGGCCCAGCGTTATGGCAAAACAAAATGACCATAAAGTGAGAGGCATTGTGTAGTGTACTGTAAAGAATGCTGCTGAACTTGAGGCCAAGAGGCCTGCTTGGAATCCTGGCTCTACCACTTGCTGACTGTGTGAATATAAGCAGATCCCTTAACCTTTCAACCTCTTTTTTTTCCATCAGTACAAAGAGAATAACAAATACTTGAACTACTTCCCTCATGGGTGGTTGTGAAGAGAGTGCTTTGTATGCCTTCAAGGGCTAAAGAAATGTGATTTGCTGTTATTATGACCTGTTAAGCTCAGCTTTCTTGATCCTTTCCTTAGCTAGAATGTTATCAAGGGGCAGCTAGGTGGTGCAGTGGATAGAGCACTAGTGCAGGAGTCAGGAGGACCTGAGTTCAAATGTCACCTCAGACACTTGACACTCACTAGCTGTGTGACCTTGGGCAAGTCATTTAACCCCAATTGCCTCATCCTGGGTCTTCTCCAGTCATCCTGATGAACATCTGGTCACTGGATTCAGATGGCTCTGGAGGAGAAATGAGGCTGGTGACCTGCACAGCGCTCCCTCGTTCAAAAAAAAGTCAAGCGCAAGTCATGTCATTATTTCTCCGATGGCATGGTCTTCTTCAGCAATGAAGGATGAACACACAGAATATTATCAACACATGTTTAAGGATCTTCATGATGAAGTGGCAGGTGACTAGCTTTGGTATTGCATGATTATTCTTTGTACGTATTTGAATGGGTCTATGATCTCATTGATTTGGGAGACACCTCCAAAGATTCAGATCACAGCCTTTCTGTGACTACTCAGCCTGTGCAACTCTGGCCCCTGCCGTCCCAAGAAGGTCATCACGGGGGGTCCACCCAACATGTGGGAGTCCTTCCTCTATGTATTTAAGTGAGTTATAATTATTATTTGTTGCCAGATCAACAAAGTAATATCACCATGGGCCACTGGAATATCAAAAAAACTGATGCTTTTTAGTAATGACCTTCACCATAAAAGATTTTATCTGTTTTAAGCATCTACAACATGTGCCAAGTGTTTTAGTACAAAAGGAATAAAACATATCCTTCCTACCTTCTGGAAGCTTACCCTTTACCATGGAAGAGAAAATATTTATACCATGGTACAACTTAGGAACATATTTGCAAAGCAATTCGTACAAACAAATGGATATTATATATTGTTACTGTTCAGTCACTCAGTTGTATCTGACTCTATGTGACATTGTTCATGGAGTTTTATTAGCAAAGATATTGGAATAGTTTATCATTTCCTTCTCTAGCTCATTTTGCCTATGAAGAACTAAGGCAAATAGGAGTTACATGACTTGTCCAGGGTCACATAGCTAGCAAGAGTCTGAGGCTGGATTTGAACTGAGATCTTCCTGACTCCAGGCCTGGTGCTCTCTTCACCATAGCACCTAGCTTCCCCCTTCCCCATTATCATGTGTAGGACAGGACAAATTAGATACAGAAGTTTTTGAGGTTGATGTTCGGTAAAGGTCTAGATAACATGTGGGATCAATCAGGAATATCATCTTTGATATCTATATATATTATCTATATACACTACAGTTCTGTTCACTAAGGACTCACTAGATAATACCCCTGGGATATAATAGAAGTGACCTTATGGAATTGCTTGAAGCTCAGAGATGTCAAGGCATCAAGCCATGGTCACACAACTAGTAAATGTCAGAAGCAGGTTTTGAACCTAGGTCTTCCTGATGCTAATCCAGTTCTTTTATCTATTTTCCTACTCTGCCTCAGGAAAGTGTTCATAGATCCCAAAGAGAGCCCCGTTTTCTGTATTCTCTATCCAAAAGCAAATATCAGTTTATCTAAAAATTTGACTAAAATCTTTTAGTGACACAACTTATAGATGAAGGAAAAATTATTTCCATGAAAGACTCTAGTTATCTGTTGTTTATAAGATTCATTTAAATAGTATTCTTCAGCTGAAATTGCTATGTGTCACTTAGCCTGGGACAAAGCTGTGGAAAGAAAGTGTTATTAAATAGCCCTAAACATCTTTTCCTTCTTTTTTCATGATTTTTTTTTCAAGTCTGGTAATAATAGTCAGGTTCTGCTTGTAATATCTCAGAACATAGAATGGATTTAGGCTTTAGTGAGGAATCAATATTCTTGACATTTTAAGAGCAGCTTGTGGCTCAATGCCCTAAGCTTTGACTGTACAGAGAATATGTCCAGTCTTGGGGGTTGGCCCTAAAATTCACAGCTCTATTTGGCTCATAATACCTTAACCCAAGGTTTGCTCTAGAGCAGAGGTTCCCAAACTTATTTGGCCTACCACTTCCTTTAAAAAATACTCAGTGGCCCCTTGGAAATCTATCTTGTTTAACCTTTTAAATTTTTTTTTGAAATTTGCATCATTTAAAAAATATAAAATATTAAAAAATGACATCTTAAATTTAATAATTTATTGTAAATTTGTGAGTTGTTTTCCTGCACTGAAATTTTGTTGACACAATATTACATCATGTAACTGTATAGTACGGCATTGTGAAAAGTCATTACACACACTTGCTGCTGATGAATGTTGGACTTCCTGATAATGTGCCAACACTTGCTCATTAAGACCTGTCAGCAGACTTGACCACTAATCAGTTATTACTTGCATTTTGTGGGTTTATTTGGAAAACAATGTAATCTCTATGACTTTGACTCTGTTACACAACAAATAAAACATGTTTGAACAATTTTGCAAGATTTTCTTGTCTTTTCTTCTTTCCACATTCTTCTACCATCCCCTTATTTTCATTCAGTGCCTCCCAGTTGCACCCAAGTCTACTACTGTCCAGCACCCCCCAGGGAGTGGTATTGCCCACTTTGGGAATCTCTGTGTCTAGAGTCTCTGTCCAAATGTCCACAACTATGAATAATAGGGTCCCCAGCTCCCTTAAAAACCCTTCAGGTTACCGAATACCAGTACCAGAGAGGTTTTCTTCTATTCACAGAAAATGCAAAGGATCCATGAAACTCACCAAAAAGGGCAGAAATCATATAAAAGCTTCACAATAACCTATAAACAATTGAAATAATTCTTCTCTTCATTTGAACTCTACTTTTCTTTGGGGTCCTAAAGTCCTGTTCATCAAAACACTGTTCTGCACTTTGGACTCTACTCAGAATCTTGGGGATCCTAGCAGGACAATGCTACATCCTTCTAGAGAGTTTCATTTTCCCAGAATTCTATATAAGTTCTCCTCTTCCTTTACCCAATAGTGTCAGCATATAGATTGTGGCCCTTCTTTCCCACAAGTGCAATGTACTTATTATTGTTAGACTGGGAACCCCCTTCCCATTAGGTCATACCATCTGAAAAAGGCAGTAGCAATAGAGGGTAAAGTCTAGATATCTTGAATCTTCTGTGTTTTTAGACTCCTTGGTGATTCTTCTCCTTCTGACCTAGAAAGCCATATAATCAATGTTCTTACTTTTGTAAGAAGAACATTTTTCCATGGAAGGGCAAAATCCTCAAACTCTTTGCCTTAGGATTACTCAAAAGGTAACTCAGGAGGCTGATATTTTCTTTTTTCTTTTTTTCTTTTTATTTATTTGTAACACAGTTTATAACAGATAAAGCAATTCAAGCTTTTAGTCAGGTAATACTTCTTTTTAAAGCATTTACAATATGGACTACAAAAGAATTTTTTTTTAAAACATTAACCAACTGAGACAAATAATATTTATGTTGCTAACTTCACAAGCTCTTGACCTAATTGTCTCCACAGTATTACTAAGAATTAAAGGACCCTAACTTATTGTTGCTGGTCTAAAGTCCTATGCCTAATAGCTTAATTTTAGAAAACCTCAGATGTTCCCCTACCCATAATCTATAACTGAATAGATCTGGTATTAAGCTTACAAACCTTTTGACGATAGGAAATTGCCACCAATAGTAAGGACATTGCAGAGATACAATATCTTCCTAACTTCATGTCAGTTCCAGGCAGGATTAGATTATCCACTTGCATTCAGTCAGGCTTAAAGTCTGCCAGGTGTCAGTGGGGAAATTGAGTCAGGAGACTCCCACTGAGGCTGATATTTTCTCAGGAATCCTGCTCTGTCACTACTTGGGCAGTAAATAGAGTGGCAGACCTGGAATCTGAAAGACATCAGTTCAGCTCCTGATGCTAATTAGCTGTATGAACTCTGGTAAATCACTGCCTACCTCAGTTTTCTCATCTGTAAAATGGAGCTGATATCCTCAACTATCTCATAGGTTTGTTGTGAGAATCAAATATGATCATATCTGTAAAGCACTTTGTGAACCTTAAAATATTATATAAATTCTACCTCTATATACATATGTAAACGTACATATAAAAATACTGGACTGCTTGAAGACTAGAGTCTAAAACTCTTGAATTTGAAACTGCTAGAGAGGCAACCCTCACAAACTCTCACCACTTGTATCTGCGTTTCCCTGCTCTATGCCTCCCCTGTGGTTGAGAGGTCACTTCACTGCTCCTCCAAGACTGGGGCCAGGAATTAGACACTGTCAGATACTTTACTCTCTGGCGACAGGTACTATCACATGAAGCAGTTACCTGTTTCTTACTGGAGTTCTCTTTCCAACTCCAACCCCCTATCCCTGATTCACAGAGGTATTTTGTAATCAGGATCTCTCTGGAAGAAAGGTAAAAAGTTGAAGAAAAACAGGTCTGTCAGTCCCTTTTATAGACCATTCCAAGGTCACTTCTCCCAATAATTACCACAGGAATCCAAGCCAACCAGTTCAGCCGCAGTCCTTGAGACTTAATCAGATGTCACTAGACCTCTCAAAGAAGTCTCCACATCCTTCAGAGAGAGATGCTCTCCAAGATCCTAAAGTAGTCAAGGTGACAAGAATTGATTTAGTACTTACTATATGCTCTCAGACACTGTGATAAGTACTCAGAGTGCAAATACAAGCAAAATGTGTGTGTGTGTGTGTTTGTGTGATTCCTACCCTTAAGGAGCTTATATTCTAATGAGGGAAGGCAGTATATAAAAGGGAACTGAAAAGGGAGAGGGGAAGGAACCTGTGAGGTTGAATAGTATGGAAGTCTGAAAGGACCACCTCCCTAAAAACTCAACAAGTAGCTCACTTGATCAGCCCTCCCTCCCACACACTGACAGAATAAACATACTTTGTGGTTTTCAGAATGCATTTTGTTCTTGATTCTTTGTGACTTCATTTGGGGTTTTCTTGGCAAAGATGCTGGAGTGGTTTGCCATTTCTCCAGCCCGTTTTACAGATGAGGAAACTGAGTGACTTGCCCAGGGTCACATAGCTAATAAATGTCCAAGGTCAGATTTTAATTCAGGAAAATGAGTCTTTCTGACTCCAAGTCCAGTACTCTATCTACTGTGCCACCTACCAGCTCTTTAGAGAATATAGGGTCCCATTAACTTTTGGGGATGCCACATTATGCTGCCAATATATATTGAGCTTACAATCCATTAAAAAGGCCCAGGTCTTTTTTTCACACCAGTTGTTATCACATCATATTTTATCCACCTTATATGTCCATGGCATTATGCAGCCCTTTACCTTGAAATACAGGAAGTTACATTTATTTCTGAGTTTTTTCATTCATATGGATAAGGGACAGGAGGTGGTGGACATCATTTGGTGTAAATAACTGGCCTTATATATAACTGTTCCCAACATAGTGTGACTTAAGGGAAAAGCCTTCTGTTCCCAAATATTTTTCTACTGATCTACCACATTGGTTGCAATTCCATCATGAGAGAGTCACTCTTTTGAGTTAAGGCTTTACCTCCAGAATTCCCTTATTGAAATGTGAATACCCTTAGGAAGAGTTGCATATGCAACCCTTGTCATCTAGTCATACCTTAGCAATAGATTTATTTATGAGATTACTTTCCCACTTGTTATCCCAAAGGGACATAGGACAGAAATAAGATTAGATAGTTGTAGGGGAGGGAGAGACGGATATACTTGGAGCAGGAGAGTAGACACCCTCACGAGGGCACTGGGGTGATGGTGTAACTTGAGGAGTGAGAAGGAGGCAGTGGGGCACTGATGAAAGTTAATTCATTTCCTAATTTTCCCAATTGCTGAAACTTTTGGCTCACCATGGTAATTGTGCCAAGTATGTTTGACTCACATATGAGTGTAGCTTCTTTGGGCACTGACTCTGGACTTTGTCTTTGCTGGAAAGCTGCCTTTGATGGCACCTAGAATGCAGAGCTGAAGGTCATTCTTGATGAAGGACTCATCGCTGGATATTTCGCTTGTTCAGGGAGCCTGTCATAGTTTATGAGCTCTGACTGCTATATGATCTCGAGTTCTGTGGGAGGAGAAAAAGGGGGAGAAGGATTAAGGAGGGATGTCTCATAGGATCTCAGATTCAGTACTTAAAAAATTATTTTGGGGCCTAGGGAGGAGAAACCAGAGGAATCATCCCTGAAAAAGACCTCTGTTTATTTATGTAGGATGTTTTCAATTGAGGCTAGATGTGCAAGTGAAGGAGTGGGGCTGGGAGGTTGGCTGCTCCTTAAGAGCAGTCATTACAGTATATCCTAAGAAGACTCAGAATGACAGATGCTGTGGCTTCATTATCATCAACTGAATCATCAGAGCTGTGGTTTGGCCAGAGAGCTGGGTGCCAAATCCTTCTGCTTCTATTCCTGGCACAGCCCTAACTCATAGAGGCATATTAGATAAGGCTCTTAACTTTCTAGAGACTTTGCTAACCCATCTGTAAAACACTCCCCACCTCTCGGGAGCTGACAGGAGGCTTTATTAATTAGTGTATATGAAGTACTCAGAGGTCTTCAGATAAAAGCTGCTCTGTCAATGCCTAAGTATTTTCTATGATTAATGGCAGCCAGAGCTGCACACCTGATGCATGATCATTACACTATACAAGAATGAGGATTACTGGAGTCTATGACTTCATATTCAGATGACCTTAGGACACTGATTGGAAATATCTCTCCTCCCAGCGTCCTTCCTGCTCCTTTTCTCCTGTAATGAAGAGAATTAGGTTTGTCTTATCTGCCCTACTAGATTAGAAATTCCTTGGGGGGCAGGAATAGTGTTTGTATTCTGCACCTATCAGCACACTGTCTCATACTTATTATTTAGTGTAAATATCACAATATTTACTGAGTGAAATGCTAAAGGCCTATCCATTATGACATGGTGGGAAATAATTTTTTTTCTAGTCCTCAGGCTTTCTGTCTTCTGTCAAACCCATCCTTCATCCTGCACTAATAATCTTACTGGTACATCCATCACTTTGATCACTTCACTCCCGGGCCTTCAATATCTGCTTTCCTATTGACTACTCATGAGCAATTAGGTGGTACAGTAGATAGAGTGCCAGGTCTGAAGTCAGGAAGACTCATCTTCCTGAATTCAAATTAGAACTAAGACACTATCTGTGTGACCCTGGCCAAGTCACTTAACCCTGTCTGCCTCAGTTTCCTCGTCTTTAAAATGAGCGGGAGAAGGAAATGCAAAACACTCCAGTATCTCTGGCAAGCAAAACCCAAATGGGGTTACAAAGTGTCAGACAAGACTAAATAACTACGCTGTCTCAATACTCAATAAACTTCTGTGGTTTCATACCCTTAGGATATGGTGTCTCAGCTAAATAGCCAAACTTCTCTTTGTCCTCTGTCTTTCTCTGTTGCTTTGGTTGTGAAGTCCTTCATGTCTAAAATAGAATTCCTCTCCCTTCTTCCCTCTGCTCTCCCCCATGTGAAAGTGATCTCTCCCTCCTCAGATTTCTTTTGGCCCTTCGCCTGACCCATTCCTTTGTGGGTGTCTTCCTCTCCCTATTTCACAGTTAACTTGCGTCTCGATCTTTCTTCCTATTGGATTGTAAATCTCTTGCAAACAAGCTCTGTTTTCCGTCTGATAATAGGTGCTTATTAAATCTTTGATGTTGTTTGTTGAACTGAATCAGTGTACACCAGTCAAGGAGCTCCATCTAGTCTATGGATCCCTTACCCCATCAGTAATAATAGCTATAATAACTCGTAATTGGTTAATAATAAATACGTCACTCTATGGAGGTTGGACTTGCTGCTCACCTGAGTCCTTTATGGTCTGAGCATCCTAGGGATTGAGGGCAACTCCAGTGGGAATCCCTCCAACCCCGGCACTGATGGGCAGCTGTCTGGTTAGAACTTATGGTGGAATGAAACCTAGGGTTTCATTTGGACCCAGGGAGCTGAACAGGAGTCGCTTCTAGTTACAGAGACCTTTGAACAACTGTGGCCTGTGGAAGAATGCCCAGTGCTGCCAGTTGCATTCTGGCCCATGAATGTTCTGATCTTTCCATGCCATTTTGAACTTCCCAGATAGGCTCTGGTTTTAACTGGTTGTGTCACTTCATGATTTCTGTATCTTTTCTGACAAATGTCCAGATCAAGGCAATGTGGTCTCAGGAGATTCTGCATTGTGTTTTTGGGGATACTTGACATCCCCATGGAGATAAAATGGAGGAGGGAGGAATTGGGGGAAGATTTCAGAGGCCTGATACCCCCTTGGAACTGGTGAAAGAAGGGAATGAACATTGATAGAGTGCCTACTAAGTGTCAAACTCTGTGCTAAGCACTTTACAGTGATTATTTCCTTTAATCCTCATGACAATCTTGGGAGGTGGGTGCTATTATTATCTCCAATTTACAATTCAGGAAACTGATGCAGAGAGAGGTATAAGTGACTTGACCCAGGGTCACATAGCTTGTAATTATCTGAGGCTGGATTTGACCTTGGGTCTTCCTGAATCTAGGCCTGTCTCTCCAGGGGCAGGGAATCTGTGGCCTCAAGGCCACATATGACCCTCTAGGTCCTCAAGTGTGGCCCTTTGACTAAATCCAAATTTCACAGAACAAATCCCCTTAAAAGAATTTGTTCTGTAAAAGTTGGACTCAGTTAAAGGTGGCACTCAAGGACCTAGAGGGCCACATTTGGTCTCAAGGCAGCAAGGTTCCCCGCCTCTGTGATAGGCACTATGCTTCCAAGTGACTGTCCCAGAGTTATGCAGCCACTAAGTGGAAGGGTTTCTCATGTTAAAGTGTTTGAGAACAGATCTGAACTCGGATGTTCCTGACTTTAGGCCCAATACTCTATCTACTGCACTACATAGTTGCCTCAAGCTGAGTGATGAGCTGATGTGTTAACTGCTGTAGGGTAGGGAAACAGCATTTCTCTTCTCCTAGATAAACATCTTAATAAACATCTCTTTTTCATTTTTCAATTAGAAAAAAATAGCATTCACTTTAAAACAAGACAAGTTAGCTTTTGTTACCTAACGTACCCAAGGTATATTTGTAAGGTTCCAGGTCCCCCTTAATTGTTGAATGGGAACCATTTAGCATTAACTCTGTTGCTCTCATAGAATTCAGGAAAAGTTGTGATCAGTTGGAAGCAGTACATCTGTAGTTGTAATCCTTTTACCAGCAAACCATCTTCCATATATATAGGACTTTAAAGTTTTTTTTCAAGTTTTTTAAGATTTTCAAAATTTTTCAAATTTTAAAAAAATGAAGCATTTTCAAAATGCCTTACAGATATTATCTCTGTATTTAGTTTCCCTGTTTGGGATGTGTGTGTGTGTGTGTTTAAATAAAACTGAACTCTGTTCTCACTTTCTCAGCAAGATAGGGGTAAATATTGTTTTGGAAAAAGGGTGGAGAGAGAGACATTCTGGCACTGTGGGTACCAGTATCACAATCCACAAGACCTTGGAGTCAAGAAGACCTGGGACATGGTGTTTGACATATTCTGGCAATGTGATTGCGGGCAGGTTGCTTAACATCTCAGTGCCCTAGGCAACTTTCTGAGACTCTATGTCTCTTTACCCTACATCAGTGAAATCACATGCCACGTCCAAAAAGGGGAAAAAAGGATCTTAGATGATGGTGGAGAGAACTATTCCTTTAAATGTCTTCATTTGGCCTTTCTTGTCAACCATACGTCAACCTGTGGGAGTATGTAAGGAAAGTCATTTGAGTGGATTTTATTTTCTTGGCAAATTACGAATGATACATTGTTGATATAATTAGGTACTGTTTGCAAGATGCTGCCCCCACCAGGTCCCCATCAGAGAATCCGGTTTCATGAAGTGAGTCATTTGTCGGGGTGCCCTCTGCCCACTCCTGCAGCTGGTGTAACTTAGCAAGAAATGTCTCTCTGGGAATCTTTGATTTTCCTTCTGCCTCCTCCTGTCTCTCCTGCCTTTCATTTCATTGTCTCTACGTTGAACTCAGATTTGCAAAGAATGAACGGGAGGGGGCGACAAATCTGCACTTTTCATAGCTTTCAGAGTTCTGAAAGTACCAAATGATGTGATGCTGGCCCTCATTCTCCGATCAGGGACCTTTTGGTCTCAAATGCTTTTTGGCCCAGTTCCCACTGGTGCTGCAGAACATGCTATTTGCAGAAGTGCAGCAGGTTCCCTCCCTTTCTGCCCTCCATGCACTTTTAATATCTTTCCCAGTAGGCTATCTCCCTTGCCGGCTGTGATCCTTGTGAACCGGAGATACTTTACTGTCCTCGTTCAGAGGCTCTGCTCTTGACATCCTCACCAGAGAAAACAGTGATTGACCACCAGCACTCTGCAGCTCACCAAGTAGTCACTTCTATTGAGAAGGAGAAACAAGCACCAGGGAGGGCAATGTGATCCTTGTTGCCTCATAACTTCTATGTGCTTCAGTGTCCTCACCTGTAAAATGACAGGGTTGGACTAGATCCCTTCCATCTCTAGTTCCTATGATGCCTTGGTCTCTGGGAGCTAGAATTTGTCCATGCATAAGCCATTAGAAGAGGCTTGCTTGCTTAAAGGACTTTAGAGATCATTTTATCTAGCCTCCCTCATTTAATAAATGAGGAAGGGAAGATTCTTTTTTTAAATTTTAAATTAAATTTTTAATTTATGGAATAACACAAGTATGTCCATGTGATAGTGCAATAAAGAGATGATTGTACATGAAGCTGCAAATCTACTATGCACAACTTGCCATTCCTTTCAAATATACAACAAAATTATCATGTAAATTTCTTTTTTCTTCCTTCCCCTCCTAGAGATGGCTACCATTAGATGCAAATTATATATATATATATATATATATATATATGTACGTATATGTATAAATATACATACATACGTACATATGTAAAATTATTCTATACACATTTCTATTTATCAGTTCTTTTTCTGGATGCAGATAGCATCTTTCTTCATATATCTTTTTCTATGGCAGAGGAACATTCTCAAGGCCACATTGCTATATGGTAGCATAATGGGACAAAAAATGCAGGTTTCCTGACTGTTCCATGCTTCATCAGCCCCCGCAAAGCTGCAAAGTTAGCAGTATCCTCAGTCTTCCCTTTCAGTATCCTTCCTTCCTCTTTATGGTTTACCTTTGCCCTCCTCTCCCTTTCTCTTTCAGGTTCTGAATAACCTCCTTCTCCTTTCAAAAACTGGTCTCAGGGAAAGAAAACATTCACTTATATGATATTGTGAAGTTATATCAGTTTGTTGCTTTCTCAGGGTTATCTTGAATTTAAGCTTTATGTCTAGTTGTAGAACAGGACAATAGGTTTAGAGCTAGAAAGGACCCTTTAGGTCATCTAGTCCAATGTCTTAATTTCATACATGAGAAAATTGAGGCCCAGAGAGGGTAAGCCCAAGGTTGCACAGGTGAGAAGTGACGGAACTAGGATTTCAGTCCATACCTTCTGGCTCCAATTCTAATGTTTGTTCCACTATACTATGATGCCTTCCTGGAAAAGGCTTCAACGTGAGAGTGGGTAGAAGAGGTATTTTTTGGCAAGGGAGGTTAGAAGACCCCATGGAAATTACAGTAGGTAGCTGGCGTCTCACTTTACCTATGTCAATGACTTTGGCCCCAGACAACAATCTAGGTAGAGCTTGGCAGGCCAGGCTCAGCGTGTCTGTGTCTGTTTTCATGAGTTATTGATTGCCTGTCTACCACAGGAGCGTCAGACCACCTGCAAGACCACAGCTGTTCATAGGTTGATTCTGCCTATTAGTGGAGCCCAGTAGAACAGTGCCTGCCCATTCACCTGTCATCAGGTGCTGTAAGAACCAGTAGATGGATGCCTTCCATATGTTGGTTATTGGCTCTATATATCTGGCTGCTTCAGCTCACTGAGGTCAGCCAGCAGAGCAGCACAGAGCTTGGACTGTATCTGTAGGATGATTGTCAAGACCACAAGACCTCAAGAATCTGGTTCTTATAGCTGTGCATACCCTGCTTTCTGTCTCTGTGGGTTATCTCATGTGTCTTTCTCAGCATCAGAGAGTTTAATTACTGAATAAGCTGGTTCATTCATTTCCCCTGGAATGTTGAGTCATTTTGTGTAGCCCTCTGAGGGCTGTCAGGAGTTGGTGGGTTTTGGGGACAGGACTGGTGTTGAATTAGGGCATGCACTGTCAGAGTGATGGTCTATAGTAAAGCTTGATTTGCAGACTTGTGAGGTAGTGCTTGAAGGTCATCAGGTTATAGTGCATAAAATATTGACCTTAGGGTCAGAATACCCAATCTGAGGTTCATCTTTAGAACTTACTAGCTTTGTGACCTTAGACAAAATGATTAACCTCCCTTAACTTCAGTGTCCTCATCTATGAGATGGAATAGTATTGCTTGTTGTGAAGAAAGTACTGTGTAAGCCTTAGAGCACTGTGACAATGCGGTAGCATCACAGAATTCCAGCATTTGGAAGGTACCACATCCTTCTAGTTCAATCTATGCCTGATAAAGAATCCCCTCTGTGATTTCCCTAATAAGTGGACAGAGTGTGTTTGTCCTTTGTTGTTGAAGAAGATCATGCCATCAGAGAAATAATGACATGACTTGCACTTGACTTTGTTTTGAGTGAGGGAGGGCTGTGCAGGTCACCAGCCTCACTTCTCCTTTAGAACCACCTGAGTCCAGTGACCAGATATCAGGATGACTAGAGGTTTCCCAGGATGAGGCAGTTGGGGTTAAGTGACTTGTCCAAGTTCACACAGCTAGTGAGTGTCAAATGTCTGAGGTGAAATTTGAACTCAGGTCCTCCTGATTCCTGTACTGGTGCTCTATCCACTGCACCATCTAGCTGCCTAAGTGGACAGAGAGACTTTGCTTGAAGACTTTCACTGAAAGGGAACCCACTACTGTGACACTTTTGGGAAGTTCTCATCACCTGCCTCTTTGAAAGTCTATCCATTGTTCCAATTCTGGCTTTTGGCGCAGCCATGGAAACAGCTCCACTTCCTATTCCTGGTGGCAGCTGAAGGTCAATATCATATCCCTCCTAAATTTTCTCTCATCCAGAATACATCTCCAGCTCCTTCAACCAAACCTTAATGGCATGAAGTCAAATCTTCCCTCCTCTTACCTCTCTTCTAACTCCCATTGTTTCCTAAAACATACCACCAAGAATTGGATGTAATACTCCATATGTGGTCTGACTAGGGCAGAGAACATTGGGACTGTCATTTCCCTAGCTCAGAACACACATAGCTTCTCTTAATGTAGTCCAAGATCTCAGCTTTCTTAGCTCGTGGTTGTATCAAACTGCTGACTCATGTTGACTTTGGAGTTCACTCAAAACCTCAAACCTTTTCCTCTTTTTCAGACAAACTACTGTGTAGCCATACCTCCTCATTTTGTACTTGTGAAATTTATTTTGTGTGAACTCAAGTACAAGTACATTTATTCCTATTAAATTGTATCTCATGTCCAAATGTCCTACCTGGAATACTCTCCCAGTTCAGTGCCCCAGCTCTGGGCTTTGGGCTGACTTCAGTCCTAGAGAATCCTAACCTTAAAAGAGAGGGAAGGGAAATGCTCTTCATGCCAGAGTCCCAGGAGAAATTACTTAAAGCTTAAGGTCTCCCACCAAAAGAATTATCGGCATCTTTTCCTGATTGAATAACTATTCATTTCCTCTACCACAAAAGAAATGCTTATATCACAAAAACTCATAAGTACATACTGACAAAATCTTGAAACATGAAACAGTAACCCATAACTCCTATTATTTTTTCCTGCAGGTTGATACTTAAAACATCAAAACATTTTGTGGCACTGCTGAAGAGCCATTTCGTTTTGGCTCTGTACTGTCCAAATAACTCCTTCAAAGTTCATCTCTTCTGGCAAATCAGGCCAGGGCATGGACTCATCCTCCTGATGGAAACTAGTCGGACAGCAAGTATTTATTAAGCGCCTACTGCATGCCAGGAACTGTGCCAAGTGTTGCGGATTCAAAGAAAAAGAAAAGATAGTCTCTGCTCTCAAGGAATGAGAGAGACAACAGGCAAACAACTACGTGCACGTAAGATAGAGACAGGATAAATCAAGAAGAAAGGCACTGATATTAGCGCCCATCTCTTCAGAGACTCCTTGTAGTAGCTACAGGGGGCACCTCTTGCTGTCAGTTTTGTGGATCTCAACATGAATCCATGATTTCCAAGTCTGGCAATGAGCATCTCAGAATTGCTTTTGGTCTCCTTTGCTCAGGGAAACCAATGCAGAGCAGAAGAGGCAACCAAAGTCTGATATATAGTCTCTGGCTCAGATCTGCCATAGCTAGCAGGGGCCAGGGTAGGATGAGGGGGAAGGAGTCTCTTGCTTCACCCCAGGAAGCCCTAGAGAGAATTCTTAGTCCTAATTCAAATATTCGGAGGGGAAGATGGAGAGAGAAAGAGTAGAAGTTTTTTCTGCATTTGATTAGACAGCATGACTAATCTCTTTGAGGTTTTATTTCATCATGGGGGTGGGAGGGCACACATGGGTTTCAATCAGAAGTCTTTGGTTTTGAATATTTTTTAACAAGGGGCCTGCCCACCAGAAGGTACCAGAGGTCATGTTTAGAACTATAGAGTACATGAAGACCAGCAGATTGGGGGAGGGACCCTTGATTTTCCCATTACATTATTATCATTCTATAATACCCCACCTTTAGCATGAGTTGAAGTCTTTGTTTCTGTGTTCCTATTTCTATCTCTCCATCTTTGTCTCTGTGTCTCACTTTCTGCCTCTGCCTCTTTCTGTCTCACCAATAGTCAATTAAGGTTAAGTTTCTACTTTGTGCCAGGCACTGTGCCAAGCACTGAGAATACAGAAAGGGGCAAAAGATGGGGAAACCAAAAGCAAACAAAATGTACAAACAAGTTATCTGAGGAAAACCAGGAGGTAATTAAGAGGAGGGCATTAGAGTTAAGAGGGCCTTGGAAAGACCTGAAGATGTGATTTTAGTTGATATTTAAAGGGAGACTGAGAAGACAGTAGGTAGAAATGAGGACTGAGAATATTCTATGTTTGGGGGACAGATAGAGAAAATGCCTGGAGCTGAGAGATGGAGGGTCTTATTTATGGAACAACCAGGAGGCCAGTGTCACTGGATTCAAGATTATGTGATGGGGGATAAGGAATAAGAAGGCTGGAAAGATGAGGGGGTAAGTTATAAAGAGTTTTGAACATCAAATGGAGGATTTTGTGTTAGATCCTGAAAGCAGTAGGGAGCCAGTAGTGTTTATTAAACTGGTGAAGTTTAATAACTTCAAAACATGGTTGGACCTGAACTTTGGGGAAATCACTTTGGGTGTTGAATGGAGGATGGATTGGAAGGAGGAGAGAGTTGAGGCAGGCCGACCCCACCAGTAGGCTATTGCAGAAGTCCAGGTGTGAGGTATTAAGGGTGTACACCTGAGTGGTACTTGGATTTCTGAGAACTTGGGTGATAGTATTGCCTTCTAGAGTAAGAAGGAAGGTAGAAGAGGGGAAAGGTTTTGGAGAAATGAGTTCTGTGATTACATTATATATGTGTATTATGCACATTATATGTATATATACATACATGTATGTATATGTATGTATACACAGACACACATATATAAAATGTCTGGCCCTGGATAGACTCCAGACAAGGGAGGTTGTAGGGCATGACACCAGGACAAGCCATCTCAGTTCCTTGGACCTTGTCTGTAAAATGAAGGGAGTGAACTAAAAGGATCTTTAAGGCCCCTACTACTTTCAGGATGCACATACTCATTTTTCTCAAAGTAGGTGTTCTTAGAGGTGGATATGAAAACACTGGCTTATTTTTCTGCAAAACCCACAAATTTTCTGCCTGAATAAAAGGGGGATACAGAGTCCCTTTTTGATGTGTCTGGTGAAAATAAAATGAAGAGCCTAGAGGGGCTAAGGTCTAATACCCTCTTCTCCCAGTTTGCAGGCTTTCCCAGGCACGCCAGAGCCTTGATTGTGAGCCTGCACAGCCGGTGCTGAAATGAGCCATTCAGCTCCATTAGAATAAGAGCAGCCCAGAACAGATGGGGCAGACTGCAAACTTTGCCATGCATGTTCTTACCCTCTTTGCCATCACCAAATCGTCCCAGCCAGATGACACATATCTGGGGAGTGTTATTGCAGTGGCTTCATGATTATGGCTGGATTTTTAGATGTATGTGTAATGCCCAGATGTCTCCACCTCTGTATCACTGGCAAGTGAATGAGTAGGATTTTAAGAGTGGAGAGAACATTCATACAATGGAAAGGGGGCAACATTTTCTCCTGACTTTTGCAAGGGAGGGGCAAGTAGAGAGGAGCGCCCCACTGTGTTGGGGCAGGAAGGACATGCCTATGTGCTACTTCAATCAGGGTATATGAATGCAGTACCTGGTACAACTTCATTCTCCTTCCTTCCTGCCCTCACCTTCTTTTCCTTCCTTCTCTCTTCTTTCTCTTACTGTCAGGGCTTGGTATCACAGACCCTACACAGAGAAAGGTCCCTATGGGGACAGATGGACAGATGGCTTGACTTCAGTAAGGTGCAGCCTCTTGAAGAGCTTCTTGAAATCTGGAACTCTCTGACCTTTCTTTGTATCTCCAGTACTTAGCACATTTCCTGGCACAGAATAAGCACTTAATAAATGTTTATTGACTGACAGTTAAGCAATGGTCTAGCATGTGACAGTGGGAGCAGTGGCCATGGTCCCATTCAGACAGAACCATTATAAATAACTCATCTCCACCTCCCAAACACACAATGCTTCTTAATCACTTAGGGCCATCATCTGTAGGATGCATGAAAATGCCAGGCTCTGATTCTTAATCACTTAGAGCCCAGACTCAAATACAGGCCATCATCTGTAGGATGCATGAAAATGCCAGACTCTGAGATCCACTAATATGTCTCATAAACCAGGGTGCATAAATGGAGATGACATACAGTAATTTTTGTCAGACTTGGGCAGGACTCATCTCAGTCCCATTAGGTGTCTACTTCCCCCCTGTGGGCTGGCATTTGGCTGCCTTGCAAACCATCTGCTCAATTTTCCTCTGCATTTCTTGCTAAAGGGAACCATGCTCTCATTCAGCATTTCTGGACAAACTTTTCCCTTCCAGATCAAAAGAAACAATGCTGTAACACTGAAATAACCAGTAAAAATGTCAAAATGGTCTATGGGAATGAAATTCTAAAAGGTGAGTGGTGTGTGTTGGTGAGTGCAGAAAGACTCAAAAACATAAAAGTAACCATAATGCTTTCTATAAAGTCCCCTTTTATCCAGAGATCTCATAACATTTCATAATAATAATAATGATGATAGAGAAATTCATATAGTGCCTACTATGTGCCAGGCATTGTGTGAAGTGGTCCCTTTGATCCTTACAACAAATCTGGGAGGTAGGTGCTGTAATTATTCCTGTTTTTATAGTTGAGGAAACTGAGGTTAAATGACTTACCCAGAGTCACACACCTTGCAAGTGTCTGAGAATAGATTTGAAATCAGATTGTCCCAACTCTAGGTCCAGTGCTCTATCCATTGCACCACCTACCTGCCTAATCTGGAAACTTGTCTAAAGAAGGAGGTGGTATCCATTGTCATTGCCCAGTTGTAGTATAGTTACTCACTGGGTAAATGAATACATACAGTCCTATTGTGAAACTTGTGAGTCCAGAGGCTAGAAACCAACTAGAAAGTCATCCTATGGGGATTTTAGTTATGGTATCACAAGATTTGGTTCTGGGAGGAGCCTTAGAAATCATTTGGTCCAACCTATTGCCTTACTGAGGAGGAAGGAGGCTCAGAGAAGACAAATGATTTGCTCACAATCCCACAAGGAACAAAGTTGGGACCTGAACCCAAGTCCTTCTGACTCCTCATTTAGTGCTTCTCTGTTACAACACACCAGCCCCAGGCATAGTCCCCAGCATGTTGATCAAAAGTTCTGTCCTCCCAAGAAGGAGTATTCATAAGATGTTATTAAAGATTCCCCTAAAGTACCAGAAAAATGTATTTGTATACAATGCCTGATTTAGCAAAGCCTCTAAACCTGTAGGAGGTGTGTTCATCCTTTGTTGCTGAAGATCATGCCATCAGAGAAATGATGACATGACTTGCACTTGACTTTGTTTTGAATGAGGGAGGGATGTGCAGGTCACCAGTCTCACTTCTCCTCTGGAGCCATCTGAATCCAGTGACCAGATGTTCATCAGGATGACTGGAGAAGACCCAGGATGAGGCAATTGGGGTTAAGTGACTTGCCCAAGATCACACAGCTAGTGAGTGTCAAGTGTCTGAGGTGAGATTTGAAGTCAAGTCCTCTTGACTCCTGCACTGGTGCTCTATCCACTGCACCTGTAGGAGGTACCCACTGGTTGAAGACTAGTAGTTGACGTTGGGAATTCTACTCTACAAGAGATCAATGCAATACAATTTTTGTATCTCTCCATAGTTTTATTCCACTTACATTGTCTTAAGGGAAGATGTTGAAAGGCTGCTTATTTTGGACTTAAACTGTAAGAGAGACCCTTTGGGAGACACCTCTGTTTTGGGCTTCCAGATTTTAAATGTAAGTCACTGATGAGTCATCTTTATCTCATGTTAAGTCTGGTCTCCTTCCTCATGAGAGAAAGGAAAATAATAGTCATAATAAATATAACTGACATGCATACAGGTTTTAGGATTTGCGAAAATCTTTAGACTATGTCACCCTTCTACTCAATAAATTCCAAGGACTCCTTAATCACCTCTAAGATCAAATATGAAATCCTCTGTTTGGCATTCAAAGCCATTCATAACTCCATTCCACACCCTACCCTACCCCCTACCCTGCCCCTTTCTAGTCTTCTTATACCTCCCTCTCCTGATTCTCCCCCACCTATCTGACCATTCCTTTTCAACCAGCTTTGCTGGATCTTCATCCAGGTCAGGCACACTTATTGTGAGTGTTATAATTAACTTCTTAAGGCAAGTTTTCTAGGTTAGGTAGGGAGCACACAGGGCTCTGTCCTGGGCCCCTCTGCTCTTCTCCCTCTACACTAATTCACTTGGTGATATCAACTCCTTCAGATTCAATTATCATCTCTGTGCTAATGATTCTTAAATCTGCTATCCAGCCATTCTCTTTGCTGACCTCCAGTCTTGGATCTCTAAATGCCTACTAGAAGTCTCAAACTGGATATTCGGTCTATCTGAAGTCCTAAACTGAACTTATTATCTTTCCCCCCAAACCTGCCCTCCTTTCCCTGTTACTACTGAGGGCACCAGCCTCATTTTAATCTTCTTAGATTAACCAATTAACCAAACTAATTAACCAATTAGACTCATAATTTAGGTATCATCCTTGATTCCTCAGTCTGTCTTACCTCCCTGTATCCAATCATGTTGCCAAGATCCATCAATTTTACCTTCGTATATGCCCCTACTCTCCTCTCACCCTGGCGCAGGCTCTTATCACCTTCTGCCTGGACTATTGCACTAGCCTTCTGGTTTATCTGCCTGCAAAGACCCCAAGTCTTTCTCTACTTCAGTCCACCCTTCATTTAGCCACCAAAGAGATCTTCCTAAAGCTCTTACCGTGTCAGTGAACTTCCAGCCACAAATGTAAAATCCTCCATTTGGCATTCAAAGTCCTTTCTAACCTACCTCCACCCCTTATCTTTCCCATCTTTTTACATATCACACCCAACTGAGTATTCTGAGATCTGTGATGCTGGTTCCTTCATCTCCCCACTCTAAAATTAAGACATTCCATATCCAGACTCTGGGCGTTTTCACTGGCTGTTCCCTGTGTGCTAGTGTTCTTCCTCCTCATCTCTACATCCTGGCTTCCTTCAAGTTCCAGCTAAAACTTCACTCTCTATAGCAAGTCATTTCCAGTCCCTCTTAATTCTAGGGCCTTGCCTCTGCTGATTATGTACATCGTTACTTGCATGTTGTCTCCCCATTAGATTGTAAGCTCCTCAAAGGGAGAGCCTTTAAAAAAATCTTTCTTTGTCTCCCCAGCACCTTAGCGTGGTGCTTGACGCATGGTAAGTGCTTGATAAATGTTTAGTGACCAACTGACTTACTTACTGAAATGCATTGGCTCATTTGGTCCTTGAAATAACCTGTGAAGAAGGCTCTGAGGGTATTTTTCTCATTTTGCAGATGGACATCTGTATATTATACAAAATATCTGCAAGGTTAAGGAAGCTAGGTCTTACAAAGCAGCAAAGAGGCGGCTCTTTCATAGGATCTGTAACTGAAAGAGACCTCATAGACCAACTAGGCCAATTCCCTCATTTTACCAAAGAGGAAACTGAGACCCACAGAGGCTAAATGAATTGTCCAGTGCCAAGCAAGTAACAAATCCCAGAGCCTAAATTCAAACCAGGGCTCTCAGACAAGCAAATATAAAATTCTTTTCATTATACCATTCTTCCTCCTAGGGTCAGAAGAGTTGTTGGAATGGTTCAGAACAGTGAACCAAGCTTCTAAGGAAAAAAAGATAGCTAAGACACTCTCAATAAGATGAAAACGCATCAAGTAACAATACGGCAATGTGGTGCAGGAATGTGAGTGTCTACGTGGGGAAGGTTTCAGTTTGAATCCTGCCTGTGTCATTTGCTAGCTGTGTGACTTTGAGCACTTAATTTCCATGAGCCTCATATTTTTTGGTAAAATAGGGATAATACTTTCAGTGCCTACCTCTTGGTGTTGTTTGTAGGATCAAAGAATTAGAGCTGAAAGTCTCTGATTCTAGCATCTCCACTGTAGATGAGGAAATAACCTCAGAGGGGCCAAGTGACTTGCCCATGATCACACAGCTAATATATGTCAGGGGCAGCATTTATTTATTTATTTTCTTTTAAAAAATTTTCTTTTTCATTTTTAACACAGTTTATAACAGATAAAACAATCCAGGCTTTTGGTCAAGTGATATTTCTTTTTAAATCATTTACCATGTGGGCCACAAAAGAATTTTTTTTTTAAACATTAACCAACTGAGACACAAATAATATTTATGTTGCTAACTTCACAAGCTCTTGACCTAATTGTCTTCACAGTATTACTAAGAATTAAAGGACCCTAACTTTGTTAAGTCCTATGCCTAATAGCTTAATTTTAGACTTCACCTCGGATGTTCCTCTACCAATAATCTATAATTTAATAAATCTGGTATTAAGCTTGAAAACCTTTTGACTATAGGAAACTGCCACCAAGAGTAGGGATGTTGCAGGGATACAATACCTTCCCCAACTTCATGTCAGTGCCAGGCAGGATTAGATTGTCCACTTGCATTCATTCATGCTTAAAATCTTCAGGTGTCAGTGGGGAAACTGAGTCAGGAGAATCCTACCTCAGCCCAGGCTGAACAGCTGCTCTCCCACCCTTCCCTTGAGATCACCTTTTGCAGTTCATACCAGCATCTTACAGGCTTACTGGCATCATGGACTGGAGACTCAGATCGCCTTTCTTGCTATCCATGACTGGAGTTAGACTTAGAAGAACAGTCACTTAATAGTCCCATAGCATCTAAAAATGGCAAGTTTCAATAACCAGGTTTCAAATATGATTATAATTTCACTTTGGCTAAGGAACATCTTTTGAGGCAAGTCTTAAGTGGCTTACAACCCTTTCTATACATGTTCTAGTTCCTGATTAAATAGCAATCATAAAATCAAATTTACCATTAAAACCTTAACTTTTCCATCAATTCCAAATTTTACCCAAGGTTACCTTCCTTTAGGAAATTTAGACTAAAATTCTTTTCCCCAAACTAAAGATGTCATTGATGTATTCTCAGTAATTAATTCAGTCAATTGTTTTAATACTAATTGCTTTTACCTCACTTTGTAATATGTCTAATTTTTCTCCCCATCAATCGCCTTCCCCTGCTTCCTAATACCTTGCATTCTGATTACTCCTTCCCTCAATGTACCCTCCTTTCTATCACACCCCACCCTTCCCTTATCCCCATCTTCTCTCTTTTCTTGTAGGGCAAGATAAATTTCTATACCCCGTTCCCTGTATTTGTTATTTCCCAATTATATGCAATAAAAATTCTCAACATTCGTTGCTAATACTTTGAATTCCAACTTTTCTCCCTCCCCTCTCCCTCCCCAGCCCCACTGAGAAGGCAAGCAATTCAATACAGACTAAATATGCATTCTTTTGCAAAAGACTTCAATAATAATCATGTTGTGTAATACTAATTATATTGCCCTCTGTCCTACTGTATCCCACCTTATTTCCCCCCCACAATTGACTTTGTCCCTTCTTGAAAGTGTTTATTTCTAGTGACTCCCTTCTCCCATTTGTCCTCCCTTCTAACATTCCCCTCACCCCACTTGTTGCCTCCTCTCCTACTTTCCTGTGGTGTGATATAAATTTTCATATCAAATTTAGTGAGCATGTTATTCCCTTCTTCAGCCACATGTGCAGAGAGTAGCTTCATTTTCCCCCTCTCCCCTTCTCCCTTTTCTCCTCCATTGAACAAAATTTTTCTTATCTCTTTTATGAGTTATAACCAGCCCTGTTCCATTTCTCCCTTTCTCTTCCTGGTATTTTCCTCCTTTACCCCTTAGTTTTTATTTTATTTTATTTTTTGTGTGTGGATGTCATCTCTTCTGATTCAATACACCCTGTACTCTCTCTATATTTGTATGTGTGTGTGTATGTACAATCTCTCCATCTACCCAAATACTGAGAAAAGATTCAAGAGTTATAAATATTTTCTTTCCATGTAGCAATGTAAACAGTTCAGCTTTAGAGAGTCTTTTATGACTTTTATTTCCTGTTTACCTTTTCATGCTTCTCTTGATTCTTATCTTGGGAAGTTAAATTTTCTATGCAGATCTGGTCTTTTCCTCAATATGAATGATTGAAAGTCCTCTATATCATTGAATGGCCATTTATTCCTTTGAAGTATTATACTCAGATTTGCTGGGTAGGTGATTCTTGGTTTCATTCCCAGTTCCCTTGACCTCTGAAATATCCCATTCCAAGCCCTTTGATCCCTTAATGTTGAAACTGCTAGATCCTGTGTTATACTCAAACTGTTTCTTTCTAGCTGTTTGTAGTATTTTCTCCTTGATCTGGGAACTCTGAAATTTGGCCACAATATTCCTAGGAGTTTCTCTTTTTGAGTCTCTTTCAGGAGGTGATGGGTGGATTCTTTCAATATTTATTTTGCCCTCTGGTTCTAGAATATCAGGGCAGTTTTCCTTGATAATTTCATGGAAGATAATGTCTAGGCTCTTTTCTTGATCATGGTTTTCAGGTAGTCCCATAATTTTTAAATTGTTTCTCCTGGATCTATTTTCCAGGTCAGTTGTTTTTCCAGTGAAATGTTTCACATTATCTTCTATTTTTTCAAAGTTTTGGTTTTGTTTACTAACTGCTTGGTTTAACTCATAGTCATTCATTTCCCTGAACTCAGTTCTCTCTTTCAATGAATTATTTTGTTCAGTGAGCTTTTGAAATTTCTCCTCCATTTGGCTAATTCTGCTTTTTAAAACCTCCTTCTCCTCTTTGGCTTTTTGGACCTCTTTTTCCAATTGAGTTAGCCTCTTTTTAAAGCTGTTATTTTCCTCAGCATTTTTTTGGTTCTCCTTTAGTAAGCTGCTAACTTGTTTGTTAAGGTCTTCTATTGCCTAAGCCTAGTTTAAGTTCCCTTTGGAGGCCCTGGAGGCAGAGGCCTTGACTTCCTGTGACAGTATGCCTTGTTCTTGCTCATCTGAAAGGATGGGGTGAGACACCTGTTTCCCAAGAAAGTATCTTCTATGGCCTTATTTTTTCCCCCTTTTTTGGGCATTTTCCCAGCCAGTTACTTGACTTCTGAGTTTCCTCTCCACAGTCACCTCGTCTCCAGTTCCACTAATTTAGCACTGGGAGCTGAGATTCAGGTGAGCTGCTCCAAACCCTCAGGAACTTTAGGAAGGGGCAGGGCTGCTATTCAGTGTGAGATTAAGATTAGCTGCTCAGGAGAGGCAGGGCCACCAGACAGGGATTAGTTCCCTCAGGGGATTTATGATGAGACCTTCAATAATGGATGCTGGCTACTATCTGCTTTGGGAGCCCCGTCCGCTGCTGCCTCTACTGTTGCAACCTGAGGAGGCCCAAGTTATGGGGACATTCTGCTCCCTTGTTGGCTGGCCAAAAAGACCATCTCATTGCCCTTTGGTGCCTGTGGGTTGAAGGCTCTGTGCTGCCACTGGAGATTCTCTCCCTGAAGCCTGCTTGGATCTGCTCCTCTAGGTGCCGCGTGACCAAGGCTGGGCTGGGCTCTGCTCTGGGTCGAGTGGGACAGACCTTTCTCATCAGACTTTCAGGTCACTCCGGGTTATAGATCTCCTCCACTCTGTTGTTCTGTGGCTTCTGCTGCTCTAGAATTTGTTGAGAGTTCTTCTTTACAGGTATTTTATAGGCTGTGGGATAAGAGCTAGTGTATGTGTGTCTTTCTACTCTGCCATCTTGGAGGGGCAGTATTTAAACCCACCTCCAAGTCCAGTATTCAGTTCTCTCTGTCACACTGCCTCTTTGTTCCAAAGCTCAAATGAGATAGCGCTAGAAAGTACTTTGTAAACATTAAAGGCTTCATAAATATCAGTTATTATTTAAACTCCAGTGCTAGGAAATTCTTGTTGATGTTGTAGATAGTGAAGAGGAGGCCAACACTGTTGAAGGGGTGAGTGTTAAAAATACTGTAGTAGGACTTTAAAGAGAGCTAAGAAGTCATGATGGCTATCAAAATCTGTAGCTGGACCAGCTAAGGTAATGGCCAATGATTGTGCCTCAGCATATGACCTGATCACCCTAGAGTTCAGGAAGGAATTGGTTCTCCTGTGTGCAGTGGACAAAGCCCTATTGATAGCTCCCCTTTGCAACTTGTTTTTTCCTTGCCTCCCCAGCCTCAAGCTCCTTCTTTTTTCTGGTTCTTGGTACAGGTCAGAGTGGAGGAGAGAGGATTTTGGACCTCACAGTCCATGAGATAGATCTGGTATAAGGAGTCCTTAATATTTGAGGGTACTTAAAATTAAATTGTAAATGGTGGGCCACTGCCACAACTTTAAGCATCTTCCTTCCTTACCTATTTTTCCCCGTCTTTACCTTCCCTTCCTTTCCTTCCTTCCTTCCTTCCTTCCTTCCTTCCTTCCTTCCTTCCTTCCTTCCTTCCTTCCTTCCTTCCTTCCTTCCTTCCTTCCTTCCTCCTTCCTTCCTTCCTTCCTTCCTTCCTTCCTTCCTTCCTTCCTTCCTTCCTTCCTTCCTTCCTTCCCTTCCTCTCTCCCTTCCTTCCTTCTTTCCTTCCTTCCTTCCTCTCTTATCCCAGAGTTCTGTGCAGCATCTGAGCAGAATAAAGGTTAGGTATAGCTTATGTCTAGGATTTCCCCATAAAAGTGATTCATAGGGAACCTTATGAAAAAGGTATTCAAGGTACAAAGTGGATACCAGATATGGAGTGGCTCTTTATGAACTCTACCACAAAAGAAATGCTTAAAGACTCAAAAGTATGCATTGGCAAAGACTTAAGGCATGAAACAAGCACCCATTATCCGTTCTCCTCTTGCTGAAAGGTAAAGACATATTTGTGGGATCACTAAACAGATATTTCATGTTCATCTCGGATCTCAGCTGTCTGTGCAGCTCGCAGAGTCTGGCTCTTCTGGCTTTTCTTCAAGTTTGTTTTGATAGTTAGCATCTTTTCTGAGAAGCAATATATTTGCAGGATTTACCTCCTGCTGGGCAGCTAGCGCTGACTCAAGAACTCCTGACTCCCAAACTCATGAGTGCACCATCAGGGCTAGAAAGATGAGTTTCTCGGGATCATTCTTTGGTGATCTGGGCTTGGAAAAAGAAATGCAAAACTGAAGGGGAAGCCACAGTTTTGAGGTTCAGTGTCTGGTTCCTCTATGTAAGCACATGTTCTGAAGCCAAGATAGCCACAGAGGATGAGGGAAGGCAAGAGAAATCCCAGTCCTCCCTACCCCCACTCCTCACTGGAAGTCCAAGAGAATCAGCATCGACTGGTTCCAACCAATGGACTGTAAGACATCTTTCCTTACTCCCTATAGCTCAGGGAATGTAGGGTTGTTCCTTCACTAATCCATCATCTCTAAATACGAGCATGTGCCTCTTTTAGAGAAGCTTCATCATCTCCCTTACAGGTGGATTTTATTTTGTTTTCTTTGACTTTTCCATAAAACTGTCCTTTGATTTTGTGAACTGGGTGCTTTCAAGTGGGGAGTTAATCTCAGCATATTGGACAGGGTAATATTTGGAATTCAGACCTTTTCTCCTTATTTCTACCTCCTTGGTATTTCTCACTTAGACCTTGTTCCCCTACTCGTCCTTCTTGTAATTGGATTTCCGATCCTTGGAATGACAAATTTAGTATTGTACATCGTCTCAGGTATGCTTAGTTCTTACAGTCTTATAGTACCCCCCAATTAAAAAAAACCTGCTATAAGCAAGAACTTACCCTTAATAGGTGGTTTACTTGTGTTCTCAGTTGAGTCTTATGGATGCTTTCTCTTTGTTCCTTGGTCACGTGTCATCCTTTTAACCCCTTGGATCTTAGGTGTCCTTGGATTATGATAGTTTCTAGGATTTAGAAATCCAGAAGGCTTGAGAGATAATCTGGGGTGGTCTTTCAGTTTTCAGATAAGGTCCAGAGCCAGGATTTAAAACCAGGTCATCTAACTCCATATCTAGTGCTCTTTCAATTAAAGCGTGTTGTCAGTCTTTCTGAAAGGCAGGGTGATTACAGACTCAGAAATTTTAGCTCCAGAAGGAAGATTACTTGGGTAGTGCTAACCTTGAGTGTTGCATTGATAATAACCTTAAATTCAAGAGTTTGGAAATCTGGCTTTCAAGAGAGGGAAGGGGAGTTCCTGAACATTGTGTCCATTAGAAAGAAGTAAAGAGTAGACTTAGTAAAGGCCTGAAGGGTGGGGTTGAAGCTAGCCCATTTGACTATAGTGCCTTGACTAGGTAAAATACTTTTTATTGAATTAAAAAATAACAACCGAGATTTAACAAGGTCTGTATTCCATCTTGAATCAATCAAAACAATTGTATTAGAGACTGAGTCACACCCTAAACAGTTTGCTTAAAAGTGAGAAGCTATATCAGAATTGAGAGAAGAATTATTCTGAACTTCTGGATTTAAGCATTTAGAGCAATCATGGAGAAGAGGAGGGAGTCAAAAGCACCTCCAGGACCAGGACCATTATCTTGCTCCTTGGGCTTAAAATGAGCTCATTATTGTGATAAGGAACTAAAGTCACCACGTGGGATCTACATTCTCTTACCCCATTATTATATGAGTTATTTGAGCAGTACAGTTCTGACAGGAAGTAAGTTGCTGGTCCAGCAGTCCTAAGATATGTTTGCTTTCCAGGGGGAGTTGAAACCACAGGGTGGCACCATAAGCCTGGGAGGGATTGTGTTGGGCTTCCCCTGGGATGCTAAAGATTTATCCTAATGTCAAGTTGTTGCCCCCTTGGGCAGCTCTAAGTTTAGTTCCCTTCTGGAGGAGTCCAAACCAGAGAATGGTGCTCGGAATTTATTAAGTGCCTCCTATCTGCTGCACACAGTGCTAAGCACTAGGGTTACAAATAAAAAGCAAAAGACAGTCCCTGCCCTCAAGGAGCTCACAATTTCATGAGAGAGAAAACAAACAAACAAATATGTACAACCAAGCTTGTATACAGGACAAAAAAAAATGAAATAACTAAGAGAGAGGGAAGGCACTGGAATTAAGAGGGTTTGGGAAGGGTTTCCAATAGAAGATAGGATTTTAGTTGGGACTTAAAGGAAGCCAGGAAAGAGAGTAGGCAGCATCAAAAGATTCTACGACCTTGGTGGAAAAGTGGGATCCACCAGAAAGGGAGGAGAATTGGGTTGATTTTTTATGAGCTGTTTTTTGTGTTTTCCTCATCTGTTTATTGGGTCTTAGGAGTTCTCTTTGCATTGTTCACATTTTCTGTTGATGAAATAAAGGCTATTCTTTAAAGAATATGCATTTGTTACCTTGAGGTCTTGTACAGTATGGGAGCTGGGAAGACTTATTTATGTTTTGGAAATCTAGATACATGTTATACAAAAACTATATTAAGAGCAAAAATTGGGTTGTGGTATAATGAGCTAAAAGAGAACTTGATTTTCTTAGGGCAAACTCAAAGATCAGATCTGGACTGGGAAACCTTGGATCATGGCTTATACAAATTATAAGTGCTGTCCGGTTCATTTCCTCATGGAGCATCTCTGTTTGCAAAAAATGATCACTCTCTGTCTTGTTTTAACCCACCTCAGTGGTATTAGTTGACATTCCTGCAAACAACTCATTGCTTCCAAGGCTTCTGAACTCTTTAAAGCAATAATAAACATGTGTAATACACACACACATATACACACATCTATAATATAGGTAATAAGAATTAGTTATCAGAAACCAGACCCCAAAGGTTCCATTTCATACTTCCTTTCCCCACTTCCTCTCCCTTGACACATAGTTCTGCCTGTGTATCCTAAAACTCATGGCCTTCATAAGCAAAGTCCACAAGTCTCGTCAATCTGAGTGTACTGTAACTGCTGCTGAGGCTGGGACAAGTAGGGGTTCTCTGTGATTTCTGCCAGCTGCTCTATGTGCTACTGTCTCTGATTGGCTGTTGCTTGCCTGTTTGTAGATGCCATCCAGTCTTCTCAGCTGTTGCTATTTATCTGTGCCTTTTCAGTCTCCGTTCGCTGTAACTGCTGCTCTTGCCTGTGAGGCTTCAAGCAACATAGATCTGCCTTAAGCCAGACCATTTCATCTCTTAGTTGGAAATATAATGTAGAAGTTCTTCTGTATCTTGGCTTCAAAGTGTTATTCTCTTCCTAATTTATAGGATCATAGACGGAGAGCTAGAAGAGATCTAAGAGGTCACTAAACCTAGTTCTCATTATATATGTGTGTGTGTTCGTCCTTTGTTGCTGAAGAAGACCATGTCATCAGAGAAATGATGACATGACTTGCACTTGACTTTGTTTTGAGTGAGGGAGGGCTGTGCAGGTCACCAGCCTCACTTCTCCTCCAGAGCCATCTGAGTCCAGTGACTTGATATTCATCAGGATGACTGGGATGACCCAGGATGAGGCAATTGGGGTTAGGTGACTTGCCCAAGGTCACACAGCTAGTGAGTGTCAAGTGTCTGAGGTGAGATTTGAACTCAGGTCCTCCTGACTCCTGCACTGGTGCTCTACCCACTGCACCACCTAGCTGCCCCATATATATGTATCAGTGATGTTGCTGAATGGTTAGTGGTAGAGCAGGCAGACAGGAGTAGGTCACTTTAATTCACTTCTACCTTTCTTGGAGCCAATCTATTCCTCTTCTTGGGATGTGATTATCTCCACTCCTTTTGTCCCCTCCCCATTTGGATGAGTGATTTTCCTTCCAAATAAGACCATGGTACTTGCCTCAATATCAGCCTTGCCAGTTGTTGAGACACTACTGATCACTCATTTATCTGGGGAAACCCTGATAAACATATTCTCTTTGCCCTGAGAAATTGTAAAAATGAACCAGTAACTTTCTCTATTAACTTTGAGTCCCCAGCTAAAGATTGTGCTCTGTCAAAAATACTGCCATTTTAAATCTATCTCTCCTACCCTTCTGAGTATTCCCAGTCATCCCTTTCAATGTTTCATTCAAAGAGTGATGTATACAACTTAGCAGTGTTGGTTAACAACTTTATTATATTTGCTGGATTCAGAAAGCAAAACTTTTAAACCAACCAGGGCAAATAAGCTTTTTAAAAACAAGGACAAACCTGGGTGGGGATGGGGCTTGAAGCAATCACCATCCCAAGAGAGAGAAGAAAAGGTGAGGGGAGAAATAAAGAATCACTGTCTGTGATTAGTTAGTTCTAATGTCTTTTGGCAAACATGGGTTCCTCCCTGACAATTCTTATGCAAGATTTGTCTATACCACCCTTGATCTGGAGTCCCTGTGTCTACCCTTCATGGCAGCTGACTGCTCTTGACCTCTATGACTTTTCTTCTTCCTATAAGTCCAAAGGGAGGGCAGGCATGCTTGTCAATCAAAGTTAGGCCCTGTGTCATGCTCAAGGTCAAGACGAAATTTCCAAAGAAGAGAACTGAGGCAGAAGAGATTTCTATCTCAACCAATGGGTTTCCATCTGCAGTGTCCTATCTTCCTGATGATGCCAGTAGTAGACGTGTTGTTCATCCTTCATTTTTGAAGACCAATGGCATCAGGAGGGTGATGTTTTGACTTGTGAATTGGATATAAGTGAGGCAGAGCCCTACAAAATCATAAATCTCACTCTTCTCCAGAGTCATCTGAATCCAGTAGCAAGATGACTGGCAATTGCCCTGGGTGTGGTGGGATACTTCGTACTTTTTTTTAAAATTAAATTTGTCTATTTAACTTTTAACATTCATTTTCACAAAATTTTGGGTTCTAAATTTTCTCCCCATTTGTCCCCTCCCCCCACCCCAAAACACCAAGCATTGTAATTGCCCCTATCACCAATCTGCCCTCTCTTCTATCTTCCCTCCCTTCCCTTATTCCCATCTTCTCTTTTTTCCTGTAGGGCCAGATAACTTTCTATACCCCATTATCTGTATTTCTTATTTCCTAGTAGCAAGATCTTCACTCGACATTTGTTCCTAAAACTGAGTTTCAACTTCTCTTCATCCCTCCCTCCCCACCCTTTGGGAAGGCAAGCAATTCAATATGGGCCATATCTGTGTAGTTTTGCAAATGACTTCCATAATAATCATGTTGTGTAAGACTATATTTCCCTCCATTCTATGCTGCCCCCCATTGCTTCTATGCTCTCTTTTGATCCTGCCCCTCCCTAAGAGTGTTGACTTCAAATTGCTCCCTCCTCCCATTGCCCTCCCTTCCATCATCCTCCCACCCTGCTTATCCCCTTCTCCCCCACTTTCCTGTATTGTAAGATAGGTTTTCATACCAAAATGAGTGTGCATTTTATTCCTTCCTTTAGTCGAATGTGATGAGAGTAAACTTCATGTTTTTCTCTCACCTCCTCTCTTTTTCCCTCCACTAAAAAGTCTTTTGCTTGCCTCTTTTATGAGAGATAATTTGCCCCATTCCATTTCTCCCTTTCTCCTCCCAATATATTTCTCTCTCACTGCTTAATTTCATTTTTTAAAGATATGATCCCATCCTATTCAATTCACTCTGTGCTGTGCTGTGTTGTGCTGTGTGTGTGTGTGTGTGTGTGTAGTCCCACCAACTACCCAGATACTGAAAAGTTTCAAGAGTTACAAATATTTTCTTTCCATGTAGGAATGTAAACAGGTCAACTTTAGTAAGTCCCTTATGGCTTTTCCTTGCTGTTTACCTTTTCATGCTTTTCTTCATTCTTGTGTTTGAAAGTCAAATTTTCTTTTCAGCTCTGGTCTTTTCATCAAGAATGCTTGTAAGTCCTCTTTTTTCATTGAAAGACCATTTTTTCCCCCGAAGTATTATACTCAGTTTTGCTGGGTAAGTCATTCTTGGTTTTAGTCCTAGTACCTTTGACTTCTGGAACATCATATTCCACGCCCTTTGATCCCTTAAAAAAGCCGCTAGATATTGTGTTATCCTGATTGTATTTCCACAGTACTTGAATTGTTTCTTTCTAGCTCCTTGAAATATTTTCTCCTTGACCAGGGAACTCTGGAATTTGGCCACAGTGTTCCTAGGTGTTTCTCTTTTTGGATCTCTTTCAGGTGGTGATCGGTGGATTCCTTGAATACTTATTTTGCCCTCTGTTTATAGAATCTCAGGGAAGTTTTCCTTGATAATTTCATGAAAGATGATGTCTAGGCTCTTTTTTTGATCATGGCTTTCAGGTAGTCCCATAATTTTTAAATTGTCTCTCCTGGATCTATTTTCCAGGTCAGTTGTTTTTCCAATGAGATATTTCACATTCTCTCCTATTTTTTCATTCTTTTGGTTTTATTTTGTGATTTCTTGGTTTCTCATAAAATCATTAGCCTCTATCTGTTCCATTCTACTTTTGAGAGAACTATTTTCTTCATTGAGTTTTTGAATCTCCTTTTCCATTTGGCTAATTCTGCTTTTGAAAGCATTCTTCTCCCCATTGGCTTTTTGAACCTTTTTTGCCAATTGAGTTAGCCTATTTTTCAAGGTGTTATTTTCTTCAGCATCTTTTTGGGTCTCCTTTAGCAAGGTGTTGGCCTGCTTTTCATGCTTTTCTTGCATCTCTCTCATTTCTCTTCCCAGTTTTTCCTTCACCTGTCTAAATTGATTTTCAAAATCCTTTTTGAGCTCTTCCATGGCCTGAGCCTATTGAATATTTATTTTGGATGTTTGGGATACAGAAGCCTTGACATCTATGTCTTTCCCTGATGGTAAACATTGCTCTTCCTCATCTGAAAGGATGGGAAGAGATATCTTTCACCAAGAAAGTAACCTCCTATGGTCTTATTTTTTTCCCCTTTTCTGGGTATTTTCCCAGCCAGTTACTTGACTTCTGAGTTTCCTCTCCACACCTATCTCACCTCCGGATCCTCCCAGCTAGTGCTTGGGGTCTGAGATTCAAATGCTGCTCCCCAGCCTCAGGGCTTTTGGAGGGAGTGGGACTGCTATTCAGTGTGAGATTAAGTTCAGGTGCTCAGGTTGGGGAAGGGCCGCCACACAGGGCTTAGTTCCTTCAGGGAGTTTATGCAGAGACCTTCAACAATGCGTCTGAGCTCCTTCCTGCTTTGGGAGCCCCTGTCCACTGCTGACTCCTCTGCTGCCTCCCAAGGGGGCCCGAGCCATGGAGACACCCTGCTCCCCTCTCGGCCAGCCAAAAAGACCCTCTCACTGACCTTTGGTGCCTGTGGGTGGAGGGACCTGTAAGGCCACTGGAGATTCTGTTCCTGAAGCCTGCTCAGACCCACTCCCCCTGGTGCCACGTGGCCAAGGCAGGGCTGGGCTCTGCTCTGGGTCCGGTGCTCGACGGACCCTCTGTGTCAGTTCTTCAAGTCTCTCTGAAATCTCCACTCCGTTGCTCCGTGGCTTCTGCTGCTCCAGAATTTGTTGGGAGTTCCCCTCCACAGGTATTTTATGGGCTGTGGGTTAGAAGCTAGCATATATGTATCTTTCTACTCTGCCATCTTGGCTCCTCCCCAACTTCGTACTTTCTTAACTAAGGTCTTTCCCAGGTCTCAGTTTGTCTGAGACAACATCCATTCAGCAGTTAAAGGCTCGGCAAGAATTGAGGCAAAAGATGGCCTGGTTTGCCCTCATAAAAGAATCAGTACGGGAGGGAAAGACACTCAGAGTCTTTGGCCAGAACAGAAGCAATTGTACAGACTCTCTGAGCCATCAGAACCTTAACAAATGATGTTACCAAAGTGAGGCTTGGACTGGGACCCATTGTTGACCAGTCAATGAGAGCCAGAGTGATTTAGGTTTAAAGGCATAGTTAAGTAGCTCCATTTGAATCCTAAAGGACTTTATCAAAGCCTGGTTTTTCAGAGGTGTTTCAAGAAATCATAAATAAAAACTGTGTGAGACTAGGTAATCATTTAACCTCTGTCTGTCTCCATTTCCTCATCTGCAAAATGGGTATAATATAGCATCCTCCTCCCAGAGTTCTTGTGAAAATTAAATGATTTAATAATTGTAGAGCACTGGCACATAGTAAATGCTATATAAATGTTAGCTGTTATTATTAGCTATTATAGATGATACTATTCAATGTCAGCTCAATAGATATTTATTGAGTCCAGGCATTTTGTGGTCCCAAGGATATAAAGACAAAATCAAAACAATCCCTGCCCTCAAAGAACTTTTTTCTACTGGAGGAGTACCATCAGTGTACAGGTAAACAAATACAAAGGAAACTTTACCTAATAACAAAGAATAAATCCAGGAAAAAAACCACCAAAAAATCAAAAAGCTCATCAATGTATAGCTGTACCTGACCATATATACAGTACTCTACACCTGTACTCCCCTCTGCAATCAAGGGAGGCAGGTAGAATTTCTTATCTCTTTTTCAAGGCCAAACTCAGTCATTGTAATTAAGCAATGTTCAATTTCATTTTTATAGTTTTTCCCATTTAAATTTTTCTAGCTATTGGCTATGTTGTTCCTAGTTCTACTTACTTCACCTGGCATCAGTTCATGTAAGTTCTCCTTGTATCTCCTCAGTGTGTCTTGTATTTATATGCATGTTGTTCCTCTCGTTAGGATGCAAACTCCTCCAAAGTAGGGAATGCTATGTTTTTTGGTAACCTTAGTGCTTAGCAGAGTGCTTGGCACATATTAAGAATTTAATAAATACTTTTGATTATGAGAGATGATATCAACTGCTAAGGAGGGGGATGTGGGGAGAAGTCAGGTGAGCTTCATAGAAGGTGGCCACTGAGCTGAATCTTGAAGATAAACAAAGAAGGAGCACATTCCAGTCATGAGCAAATACATTGACTCATTCTTAAGAGAATAAATTTTCAAAATATCATATTAGTGAGTACAGGGGAACCTATTCAGCTTATCAGGATTCAGTCAGAGAAAGGAATGTTTGGAAGTGGCGTTAGAAAGAAAAAGTAAATGAACATGTTATGACTGATGAGGTTGCCCTCTTTAGAGTGATAGGATTAAATAAATGACTGCTACTTATTTTTGTAAATTTGTTTAATTTGGAATTTCTTACTCACTTTGTATATACCAGCATTCCAATGAATCTGTGATTTCATTGACTTGGATATTGCTTCCATTGCTGCAGATTTCAGCTCATCTATGGATGTCCATCTTCTTTGACTTCTAGTCTATTTGCTATCTACATGCCATGTTCGGGAATGGGGAGCCTTTCTTATTATATGGTTATATTTTAATAAGTTTTCTTCCTTTTAAATGAGAAGCATTCCAAATGGATGAAGTAAGTATTTATGATTTAGACCCAGATTTAGTTTACACATTCTTGATACTGCCAGACGGTTTAGCTATAAAGTCACTGTCATCAAGTATTTGGAAAGTTATTTGTCTTTATTATTAATTTTTATAGCTCTATAGATATAACTTTTTGATAGTTTAATTGGTATAGCACTAAATAAATTAATTTAGATAGCATTTTCATTTTTAGAATATTAACATGACCCAATAAGCAATTGGTATCTCTCCAGTTATTTAGGTCTGTCTTTATATTTATAAAGAGTTTTTTATAGTTTTATTCATTTCATATAATTCCTATGTGTGTATCATGGTAGACTTACTTCCAAATATTTTATATACTCTACTGTAGCTGTTTGGAATAGAATTTCTTTTTCTGTCTCTTCCTGTTGAATTTTGTTGGTAATATATAGAAAAGTTGATTATATCTGTGTTTTTAAAATAGCTTTTTATTTTGCTGAATTTATTAATTACTTCAGTTGTTTTTTAGTAGAATATCTAAGATTCTCTAAGTAGAGCATCATATTGTGAAAATCAATAACTTTGTTTTCTATTTATCTATGCTTATTCCTTCAATTTATTTTTCTTATCTAATTGCTATGGCTAGTATTTTTAGAATTATATGAAATAAAAGTGGTGATACTGGGCAACCTTGCTTTACTCCTGTTCTTACTGGAAGATGGCTAATATTTCTTTATGAATGATGATGCTAGATTTTTGTCTCAAGTAGATACTTTAAAAAAAATCAGATTAATAAAAGTTCTACTTATTCTAGTGATCTCTATGTTTTAAACAGAATTTGGTATTGCATTCTGTCAAAACTCTTTTACTATACCTCTTAATATAATCATGTGATTTTAAAAATTATTTTTGTTTTTAAATGATTTATTTTGCATGTTGTTTTCTAATATTGAAGCAATTCTGCATTTATAGTATAAATCCAACCTGGTCATAGTATATGATTATTTAAAATACATAGTTGTAACCTTTTTGCTGATATTTAATTTGATATTATGATAGCTGTATTCTTTAGAAATATTTTTCTAATTTTCTTTTCTCTCCCTGATTTAGGTATCTATTAGATATTTGACAGAGTCTCTTCTTTGTCTATTTTTGCACACTGTGTAATATTGGAATTGATTGTTGAATATGTGATAGAATTTACTTGTAAATCCATCTGGTGCTGGTTTTTTTTCTTTTAGAGTTCATTTGTAGTTTGTTTAATTTCTTTTTCAGAGATTGGGTTATTTAAATTATCTTTTTTTTATTGTTTTACTAGTCTCGGTGTTGTATATTCTTGTAAATTTTTGTAAATATTCAGAAATTTCAATTAAATCATTAACTTTGCTGACTTATACTTAGACATCATGTGTTGCCTTTATTAATTTTTTAATTTAATTTGAATCCTACTTTTAATCTTTGATACTGACAATTTGTTTTTCTTCTCCCTTTTAAAAATCAGATAAGTTTATAATATTAACTTCCCTCCCCCAAAAATGCTAGTTTTAGTCATCAGCTCTTTGCTTTCAATTTAAAAATCTGTTTGATTTTCAAAATTTCTATTTTTTGTGTTTAATTTTAAAATAATTGTTGCTTTTCTAGGTTTTTAATTAAATGAGCAGTTTATTTATCTGTTATTTCATTCTTTTGTTGAAGAAAATGTTTAGAAATATGTTTTTCCTTAAGGAAAAACCAGGAACTTGGCCAACTGCTTTGGCTATATCCTCAGAATTTTGGTATTTTGCTTATTGTTACAATTTTTACAGTTTTCTTTGGTGAAACTATCTGTTGTTTCTGTGATTATAATAGCTATTGTTTATGTTGTGCTTGAAGACATAAAGTGATTGACAAACAGTACTAATTTCATTTGATTCTCATAATAAACCTGTGAGATAGGTGCTGTTATTATATTCCATTTACAAATGAGGAAAGTACGACTGAGAGATTAAGTGATTTGTCAGGTTCACACAGCCAGTAAAGGTCTGAGGCAGTATTTGGATCTTCATTTATTAAGTGCCTATGACGTATCTTTTTGTTTAGTCCTGGACTGCATAGACTTGTTTTTTTCTTTAGATTTCTGGATTGTAGCTGGAGTGCATGAGAAGTAATTGAGCTCATCTTTTACCATCTTAACCAGTGGTCCTCCATAAACAAGTCCTTAATAGATGTATGTAGAATTAAATTGAATTACCTCCAAATTATAATTAAAATGATCACTTCTAGACCCCCCATATTTTGCAGAAGAGGAGGCCAACAAATGCTGATAATTTAGGGTAGTAGAGGGAAGATCCCATTTAGAGAAAAAAGGTATTGTACAAGTTAAGATTTGATAGAAGAAAAATCCACAGTTGTGATGGTTCAAGCCAAAATTAATTGAAAATGCAGAACCCAAGGTGGGAGGAAGGAGAGGTGTAAAACAGAATATAAGGAGAAATGTCAAACTGGGGCTTTTCATACAGCATCAGGAAGAACATACTGTGGTGAAACATGCAAACATGCTCCATTTGATCAATTTGTCTCATCTTGTCCTTCCTCCAATGAGTTGGGGGTGACATGTGTCGTCAAACCTGGTCAAAAGAAGTATTGGGTTTGATCGTAGGTGTTAGAATGATGCCTCACTTTTATATAGTGCTTTATACATATGCATAATTTGTTTTTAATCCAAGTTATACCTGAATAGGAATTTGGTCTTCGTAACAACTTGGTTAAATAATTAGGGCAGGTATCATTATTCCCATTTTACAAAATCTCTCCCTAACACAAGCCATTTTGGAGTTAGAATTATATCATTCTTGGACAAGATCCCACAGTCATGTTAAGCCAGGTTTCACAGTTCATGGGACAGTTCAGTTAATCATTTCATCAAAAACAACGTGGTTGTAACTTTTGGCATGTTCTTGGAGAATTATTTTCCTAAAACTATTCAGTCTTAATTTGACCACTCCCCAAGGTAAACTCAAGAGATACTTCCATTGAACTGAAGGAGTCAGAGATTTCTTCCTTTTTGTAGTCTGATTATTACCCTGTTCTGATCAAGGCATGATTTCTTAAATGGGATCAATCAAAAGCCTGTAGCCGTTGTGTAGTCACTTTTTTAATGACTTCACAGAGGAGGGGAGACAGTGGAGCAAGACATTGTTTTGGATTTGATGGAAAGACTTCCTCTTTTAGATTAGTCCAAAGGCTTCAGATTAGGATAACTTTAAAAAATAATTAATATTTCTAAAAGGATTGGGAAAGGTGCCAGTGGAAATTAACTTTCTTCCACATGGCTACATAATAGAGGCAGGGCATAAGCTCAGCTCTTCTGACTCTAAATTCAGTCTTCTTCATACCAGATTATACTGCCTCATTTCACAAAGGTTAGATGACTTGCTCATGACTGTCCGTGAAGTTAGTGGTGTAGTCAAGAACTTTGGTGCAATCTGGTGAACCCTGAGAATACCAACTTATGCTCAGTTCCAGTTTTGCAAAAGATCCATTTGTTTGCATATTTGAGCAGAATAAATATTTTTGTCAGGCAAGTTGTGAGGAAAATTGATTTCATGCATGTCATGGTGTGGGTACTTCCAGAAGGATAGTGATCTGGTCTCTTCTGGAGGAGAAGTCCCTATCTGGAAGGTACATGTGTATCCCATTGCATTTCCATACTCCTAACCATTACTATTAGCTTGAAATTGGGAAGCAGCACAAACCCGACTCAAATCAAATGACTTTATTTCTAAGCTGTGGATTTCAGTTGTGAGTCTGCCAAAGCATAAAGTAACAGTTAAGCTTTTTCTTATTTGTGTAGTGAGATCAGATAAACTATTGGCACAAAGCAACTGAAGCATTTAACTTATTGGATCTGATAGAAAGGATTTTAAACTAAAAATAGATGGGGAGGAAGAGAATTGTCCACATTCATGTGCTAAGTCAGATTCCATAGAGAGTAACGAGTACAAAATAGGAAGAGGTCCTATAATAATACATATAACTTAAACTGAATAATCACAAATATGCAACCTGATAATAATAAGGTTGATAAGCCAAATGAACTAGAAATCTTAATAAAGGAAGTAAATTCAACTCCATAGTTATAACTGAGACTTGGCAGGATGTGAGGCATGATCTGCTGCTATTTCTCATCCTTCACTTTCAAAGAAGACCAATGATATTACAGGATGATGTCTTGACTTAAAATCTAATTCATGCACAAGTCAAGATGCATGATTTAAATACAGATATAGAAGATCATGTCATATATAAAATAGCACATTAGGATAATGCTGACTGTGTAAAAAGCATAACAGTATTGTATTCCAAGAAGATAAAATCTTTTGAAGGAATCCATGAGCTAGAGGGTAGAAGCATGATTGATAACAATGGGTAAAGATCAGTGGAGAGGAAAAACAGAATTGGTATTCTATGAGGAACTCATTATAGACCATCCAGCCAGAAGGAGGAAGTAGAGGAGGAGATGAAGAAATAGGTCACAAAGGTTGCAAGGTAGTGTGGTGAAGTAGAGCTGAAGGACTTCAATTCTTTAGGTGTCTCCTGGAACTCTCCCTTTATTAAATGTAAAGCCATTAATGAATTAGATGGTTTGCCTTAATAATAATTTCATTCTTCAGAAAGTGGAGCAGGTAGTGAAGGCAACTGCCATTTTGGACCCAGTTTTATTTCGAAAAGAGGAATCAGTTGCATAAATAATAATGATGAGAACCTTGGAAGGAAGTGATGATGCTATGACAGATTAAATAGGTAAATAGCACATACATTCTGATGCTCACTTAGGTTTTAGAAGAAGTTTCCAAAGAATTTTGAGAAAGGATAGGTAGGAACTCATGGTTTAAGATTCTACAGGTGAAATTGACTCAAAAGGATGATATGCTCATAAGGACAAAAATCTGACACAAACAAAACTGGCAAATGAATCTGTGAGAAAGAAAAGGGAAATCTTTTAAAATGGTATGTGGATGCACAAAAAATTTAGAGCAACTTACACTTTATATATATACATGTACATATATGAATGTAAATATATACATCTATGTATATATATGTATGTATGTATTAGAAGCATAGGAAAGGGAGGATGTCATTCTTCTGAGTACAGAAGACTGGAATGGTTCAATAAGAATGTAGCAAGCACAACAGCTTAGAATAAACTGAAGCTGGTAATAATTGTTAAAGACAGCAATAAAATTTTTTTATTTAGCAATATGAGTGGTAGGAAGAAGAGTAAGGGAGGGATGACTTCTGCTGAGTGGATAAAATAATATAATGCGATGGAGAGATAGAACTCTTCAAATCCTTTTTTAGCTTGTTCTTTTTTCCTACCAAAGAGTGAGAAAGATAGAACAAAAATGTTAATAAAAAGTTGAAACCTTAGATAAGTAAGGAAGTGCTAGTGGAGTGCCTTGCTGCACTTAGTGAGTTCAAGCTGCAAGGACTAGAGGAAATGTATTCTGGTGTTCTAAAAGAGTTGGGAATGTTATATCTGAGCTGCTTCCAGTGATACATAAAATTAAGATTGCTGATATTTTTTACAGTTCTTTAAGATTTACAGAGAGCTTTATATATTGCACTTCATTTGATCCTTACAGCCAACCTAGGAGGTACAGTGCGACAACCGTTCATTTGAATAGGATCTGGGATTTTTAGTGGACTGAAAACTCATTATCAAAACTCAGTATCAGTAGTGTCTTAGCCAATGTGACCTTAGGCTATGTTAAGGGAGGAATAGTATTGAGGACTAGGGAATCGTAGTAGTCCTGCTGTACTCTCCCTTTTTCAGTCCAGATCTATAGTATTGTTTCCTGAGACAGAATGTTAGTCAGCTCATACTGAGAGTTGATAAAATTTCAGTGTGAGATTTTATACCTCAGAAATTAGCAAGAACTACAAACCAGGGATTGACTTCTTATTGTGTTGTCTAGATTTAAGAAAGTGATGGAGAAAATGTTAAAAAATAGATTAAAGTTAGATTGAAATATTTAAAAGTGAGTTATGCATATATTCCCCCCCTCGCCCAGCCAGTTGTTAAACCACACCACTACTTCACATTTTAATTGGTTAGAGAGTGTCCAGAAGAGAGTAAAATCAATGGTTAATGACTACTTGCTGGATGTAGTGTAGAAGTGTTTCTTATCTAAGTATAGGTTGAAATGAATAGCCTCTGAGATCCATTTTTACTCTGAGGTTGAGTATGATATTCTTAACATCTAGCACAGTACCTGGCTAGTACTTTCTAAGCTCCTAGAATGATAATCATGATAGCTAGCATTTGTATCCTATATACATATATATGTGTGTGTATATCACATATACAGGCAAATCAAGGTTTGCAACGTGTTTTATAAATATTATCTTATTCTGTCCTCACAACAGCAAGGGTTCTTCATGAGGTTTCTACACACAGGGAGAAGGATTTCGAGAACAGGTGATGTGAATTAAACTTGTTACACATATTTCTTACATGTGATCCTCATTGCTATTATGGTCTAAGTTTAAGCTTACTTCTCCCATGGATGCTGTGTGTGTTTATGGGAAGGAGCTAAACAAGTTCTTAAGAGGAGGTTTTGGATTTACCTCGTTGTCTTAGAGTAGGAGTATCTTCTTCTAGGGACCCATCCTGCCAATTTGAACAGAAGTTGGGAAATGTTGCTAGTATTTCCTCCTCCTCCTCCTTTTTCTTCCTCTTCCTCCTTTTTTTCTCCTTCCCTTTTCTCCTTCCCAATTTACTTTTTTTGCCCTGGGAAGTTTTCATTTTTGATTTCTTGAAACATAACTGCAAAAACAGACTTTAGAAAAACTCATTGTGTTTTAATGGAGCGATTTGACTAGCCTTTGAACCCAAAACGTCCTGGCTTTCATTGAACGTCCAGTCATAGCCCCAACCCAAGTCTCTGTGTCTTGTTTTTTAGATTTTGATAGCTTAGAATGAGTTTTCTGTTCAGGCCAGAAACTCTAAGGGTTTTCCCTTCCCAGATTGATAGTTTTGTGATGGTAAATTGGGCCATGTCTTGTCTCAGTTCTTACCTAGCCCTTAGTCATTGAATGGATGTAGATCCAGATAAACTGAGACCTGGGAAAAACCTCGATTTAGAAAGGCCCAGGTCACCCACTGCATCCTGGGCCAATGCTAGTCTTCTTAACCACTGGATTCCAATGAGGAATCTGTAGAGGAGATGGTGGGGCTGATAACTTTGCCTCACTCAAATCTGATTCACTTGCAAATCAAGACATCACTCTCTTGATGACATCCTTCAAGAATGAAGGACGAATAATAACAATGTCATAAAACTAGAGAGAAGCAAATGCCTTAATTTTTTAAAAAAGGAGTCTTTAAGTTATTGCTTAGTGAGCTTGACTTCTATTTCTGGCAAAATTCTAGAACATATTATTGAAGTGATTGCACTTAAAAAGGAAGCAGTGATCACTGTGAGCAACATGTGTTCATCAAGTACTTTTGTAAATCAATCACTTGGATAAAGGCATAGATAGAATGTTTATCTCATTTTTGGATGATATCCTGGGAAGGATAGCCAATATTATGAATGCAGCATGGGGATACAGAAGACTCCACAGCCTATAATGATTTAATTCAATATGCATAAACATAATTTCCTGAACTTGGATTCAAAAGAGCAAAAGGCTGAGAGACATGTCTAGACCATACTTTATAAACAAAGGCCTTGGGGGAGGGGTTTTAGTGGATTGAAAGCTCAATACGTATCAACAGTGATACCCAAAAAATAAGAGTTATTAGGCTACATTAAGGGAAATACAGGGTCAAGCATAAATGATATAGTCTTTTTTGGATTCTTTCCTGGGCAGACCAGATCTAGAGGATTATGTTTAGTTCTTGGCATCACATTTTAGGAAAGATAAGCTGGAGAATGCCCAGAGGAGGGTGACTGTGATAATAAGTGTACTGGAAACCATGCCATAAAATGTCTAATCTGAAAAAGAAAGATTAACAGAAAATTGAAACCTTAGATAAGAAAGGGGATACTAATGGAACACTAGCTACTCTTAGTGAATTCAAGCTACAAGGACTAGAGGAAGTGTATTCCTGGGGTTCTGGAGGCATTTAGGAATGATAGCTAAATTCAAGTATTTTAAGAGTTGTCATGTAATCAGAGGGATTATGAGTACTACTACTATTACTACTACTACTACTACTGCTACTGCTACTGTTACTACTGCTAGTGCTACTACTCCTACTCCTACTGCTGCTACTGCTAATACTGCTACTGTTACTACTGCTAGTGCTACTGCTACTACTCCTACTGCTGCTACTGCTGCTACTGCTACTGCTGCTACTGCTACTGCTACTACTACTGCTACTGCTACTGCTACTGTTACTACTGCTACTGCTGCTACTGCTACTCCTACTACTACTGCTACTGCTACTGCTACTGCTACTGCTACTGCTACTGCTACTGTTACTACTGCTACTGCTGCTACTGCTACTACTACTACTACTGCTACTACTCCTACTCCTACTGCTGCTACTGCTACTGCTGCTACTGCTACTGCTGCTACTGCTACTGCTACTACTACTGCTACTGCTACTGCTGCTACTGCTACTGCTGCTACTGCTACTGCTACTACTACTGCTACTGCTACTGCTGCTACTGCTACTGCTACTACTACTGCTACTGCTACTGTTGCTACTGCTACTGCTGCTACTGCTGCTACCGCTGCTACTGCTACTACTGCTACTGCTACTACTGCTACTACTCCTACTATTACTGCTGCTACTGCTACTACTACTGCTACAACTGCTATTGCTGCTACTACTCCTACTGCTACTACGGCTACTGCTGCTCCTTTTTTTTCTCCTATTTCTCCTACTTATTCTCATAGGACATACCTTGGATCTGTGGATGGGATTTTCAGAGAGGCAGATTTTGAATTGATTTGAAGAAAAACTTCCTAACGACTTCCCAATTAATTATTGGGGAACTAAGGGACTAAGTAGAAAGGTAGTAACCTTTGGAAGTTGTGAGTTCTATTTCTCTAGAGAGGTCTTCTAGAAAAGACTACCAACCATTTCTTAGGTCTGTAGACCTGTTCATAGAAGGAGTTCCTGCTTGGCTACAAATTTGATTTCACAATCTCTAGGTTTCTACTGTAGCACTCTCTCAGGGGGCCATTCCTCCAACTTGCACTCATACTTGTAGTTTGAGGTCTCTAGAGGGCTGGTGTCTACCACCTGTCTCATGATTTTAGGAATAATGTTGAGGGATTATGTATCTAATACCCTTGTTCAATATTTCCCATTAACAATCATCCAATACACTCAGTTATTTATATGAAAGGCATAACAAATACATTTCCTGCATGCCTCCCCTCCCAAATCTGAGGTGTGTTCTCTAACAAAATACACACAATGTCCATGGCAAGAGTGGATTCAAATTTAAAGCACAATGACAATGGGGTACACATGTTGCAGCATGTGGCAAAGGGTAACAAGTGCCTTTTGTAGAGTTTTCATGCAGCTTCCCTTCATCTGGGTTTACAAGATTGACTTTCTTCTTGGGTCCTCAGTTGGCACTTTTCTCTGCCCTGAGCCTGAAGCTGCTATCATCTTGTCTTTCTGCATCTGTTAGTCTTGTGTATGCCTCTCATGATACAGTTGCTTCCATTGCCATTGGCTCCTACCACTCCAGATGACAGTGCTATCACTGGCAGACTTCTAGAGCTTTCAAAACTCACAAGGTCTCTGCTTTAAAAATTTTATATTGGGACATTTATTTGCTTAAGGCTAGGAAAGTAAAAACACAAAAAGCCAGAAGCAGCCATATGCATGGTAGTTGGGTGGGAAATAAGGCAGCTGCCCTTCCCCCACCTTGGGAAGGCAGCTCAAAGTCATCTGTCCTTACTCACAGCTGCCATGAAAAGAGATCAGTGGAGGGTGAGGAGGTCCCCATTTCTGTTTATAAACTAAGTTCTGGCCACTGAGTCATCAATTCTTCTGGCTTAGAAGTCAATTATAGGATTTTTTGTCAATCCACAGTACAGGTTCCTGAGTCATACATAACTAAAAGTAATCTCCCTAAGTTGTATGTGGTAGATTGAAGCCAGGCAGGAAATATCTGGGTATGCTAGGTATAACCCACCAGGAAGGATAAATTGAAGCATGCCCTATGTCTTTTATACTATGATTTTATTTGATTTATTTTTATTTGAAAACTGTTCGTTGGCCTCTTAGTATATTTGTTAATGAATTTGTATTTATATTATATTTATAAATAATTAGGAAATTCAGAAAAGAAAATTTTTAGGAGGTTAAGGAATTTTTTCTGATCTGAGAGAGTACATTTAATTGATAGTGGCTCAGCCTTGTTCTTAGAATCGCCAGAGTTCAAATCCAGCTTTGGGACCTTTGTAACTGTTTGACCTAGGCTCTCAGAGCCTTAATTTCTTCATCTGTAAATTGGGGATAATAATAATATCTTCTTCACAGGGTTGTAAGAATCAAATAAGGTCAGTATATAATAGGATTGTGTGTATGTGAAGCACTTTGCAAGCCTTAAAGCTAAATGTCAGATATTGTCATCTATATAGGGAATTTTATGGATCTGTATATCCATTTTTGAAGACTAAGAAAGGCTTTTCAGTTCCCAGTGAAACCAAAGATTTTATGTATATCCAGAAAAGCAGCTTCCCTTTAGTGTCTATTGAGAATTACATAAAAAAGTTGCATTGCAATTGCTCAAAGCCAATAGTACTTGGAAACCCACAGGAATGACACTTCTAAGAACTGGTCAGTATTAGAAGTTACAATATTTTTTTTAACTTATGCTCCTGTGTTATCAGTTTATCCAGCTGTTAGAACCCAGCTATGTGCAGCCCTTTCAGGATTCTGAGGTCAGAGGCTACAAGAATCGTCTAGGACTTCAAAAGGTAACTGACTGAAAAGTTACCATCACTCATTACATCTGGCATATCCACATCTGAAACCCACCTCTTATTGATTCTGAATTATGACTCCAGACATACTTTCCTGCTCTGCTCTCCTAGCTTTGTAGACTTTGCACCCTACCACTTCTCTCTTCCTTGACTTTGAATCTTGCCTTGGCTCTCAGACTCTGCTTGTTCTCCTGCCTCATTTTGTTTCTGGTAATCATCTGGGTCAAGATGACTTGGCTTTTCTTACATATGCTGTCTTTGTGACACGGGATAAGTCAATTAACCATTCAGTCCTCTGCAACTCTCTTAAGACTAAATATTTCAGTGTAGGTGTTGATCCTGAGGGAGTTTGCTCACTGAGAGTTCCCTAGACCACAGAAATCATAGTTATGTTGACCCTCCCAAAAAAATCTTACTACCTCTACCAAACCTCCCAAAGATTCAAGGAATGACTATGAGCACATCTGCTTACGACTTTCTGAGCTCTGTCCTTGATGATAGCTCCCTAGTGGTTTCTCACTACGCTGGTTAGCCTATTAAGCCTCATTTTCCTTTGGAGATATGCCATAATCTGAATTGGATCATCAAGTCCCTTGATTCTTTGCATCATGAACCACCTAGAACATCTTACTTCTTAGAAGTCTTGAGCAGTAAAGGTGATCTTTATGTCCAGCTTGGTAGGGGAGGAAGGATCTGGTGGCTGTGTTCAGAGTTCCTTTCCTTCTCTTCTCACCATGGCTCTGCCACTATAGATGAAGTGAGGAGAACACAGAGCCGTAGGGCAGTGTTCAAGAAAAAGAGTATAAATGACCGTTGTGTTCTAGGAAGCACCATACTTTATGTAGTAGAGTACAGAAATTGGAATTAGGAGGATCTGGGTTCAGATTGTTATCCTCTGTGGGACCATGAACAAGTCTCTTAGCTTTTCTTAGTTTTCTCATCTGTAAAATGGGGATAACACCTGTAGGGTCTACCTCACAGGCCTGTGGGTGAGGCATATGTAAAGCACTATATACACATCATTGCTTTAATTCTAACACAATGTATGCCCCTTGAGGTCAAGGATTATTTCATTCTTTTTGACTTTGCATCCCCATTACCTAGGAAATACTCAACACCCATAGGCTCATAGACTTGGAGTAAATGGAGCCTTCGGGGCCATCACCCTGTTTTTTAGTTAAACTAAGGCCTGAAGGAATGATGTGATCTTTCCAAGTTTACATAGGTCTCCAGGGCAGAGCCTGGCTTGTAACACAAGCCCTCTTACTCCCGGCATTCTTTTCACTGAATCACACTCTTGAATTGAATTACCCATTTGTATGGGGACTGCCTTGAATTATGGGAGTCACAGAGTTAACAAGTAGAAGAAATACTGGAAACTAGAAGCAAGGCAAAATCAGCTGGTCCAGTCACAAGGCTCTTTATAATTTTAGAATATAACCTTGCTTAGTGTAGTTCATCTTTAGAATTGCTTTGCCCATTATTATTTTCTCAATTATTTTATCTCAGTAAATACAAGTACTAATGAAAAGGAGCCCTTCAAGCTGAAACATAAACAAGGCTAAGCGGACATCAGCAAGAAGGGGGCTATTCCCCAGAAACCCACAGGAATGCCACGATCTGGGAACTGGTCACGACAACCTGAGGACACATGGTACACAAGTGCTGCAAGACAGTTGCCAGGATGACAGAGGATTCATTTCCCAAAGCTTGAGCTGTGTACATGCATTACCTGATAATACTAATGAAAGTATAATGCGAATGAATAACAAAGGGACCTGGACATCACAGATCCCTGTGTGGCATTTGAGAGAGGAAAGATTCTTGACACTCTTATGGGGGTTAGAGCAGGCAGGAAGGTGCTTTAGTGGACGTGAAGTCCTGTATTTATGAGAGAAATTGGAATTTAAATAAACCATGTGATTTCCCCATAGCTGACTCTGTGGTCTAGTAAAATGGTTTGATGGTTCAGGTCCACTGTAGTTACTCCTGACCTTGAGAAGGCATTATGGTAGGTAGGGTTGGGGCAGCCTCAGTAACATCGCAAATGGTGACTGATATCAAAGTAACAATGTTTATTTAATATCTACTGTGTGTGCAGCAATATGCTAAGCATGAAGACTCCCTGAGGGCAGGAGCCATATCCTATCCTCTTAGGGACAGTGTTCTGCATAATCTTGAATATTTTAAGGATGTGTGACTTCATTTGTGGGAGTACTTCCTCCAAACCCACAGATTACTACTACAAATTCAGTAATAATAGAGAACATTAATATGTTTTAAGTTTGGCAAAGCACTTTACATGGTATTTCATTTGATCCTCATGATAAACTGGTGGAGTGGGTGCTATTGTCATCTCTGGGGAAACTGAGGCTGAAATTGGTTAAGTCTACAAGTAGTTATGTGCCAGTCACTGTGCTAAGTTCTGAGGATACAAAGAAGGGGAAAAATCAGTCTTTGCCCTCAAGGAACTTACAGTTTAATGGGGGTGACAATGCAAACAATTATTCACCAACAAGATACATAGAGGATAATTGGAGATACTCTCAGAGAGAAGGCACTAAGAGAATTGGGGAAGGCTGTTTGTAGAAGATGGGACTTTGGCTTAGACTTGAAGGAAGCCAGGGAAGTCAGGAGAGAGAGAGAGAGAGAGAGAGAGAGAGAGAGAGAGAGAGAGAGAGAGAGAGAGACAGAGACAGAGAGAGAGACAGAGACAGAGAGAGAGAGAGAGAGAGAGAGAGAGAGACAGAGACAGAGACAGAGACAGAGAGAGAGAGCGCAGGTGTGGGAACAGTCAATGAAAAATGCCTAGAGTCAGGAGGAGTGTCTTATTCAAGGAAGAGCAAGGAGGCCAATGTTACTGGATCACAGAACATTTGGAAGGGAGTCAGGTGTTGTTATAGTTGTCGTGTTTGTCTTTCATTCTTTAAGAGGACCATGGTATTAGGGAATGGTGACATGACTTGTAGTCATATACACTTTGATTTGAGTGAGGGAGGGCCGTGCAAGGTCACCAATCTTACTTTCTCCTCCAGAGCCATCTGGGTCCAGTGGCTAGATATTCATCAGGATGACTGGAGATGTCCCAGGATGCAATGGGAGACCCTGGCCCATTTAAGCTAAGGTCTTTTCAGGTTCTCACTTTGAGTGAGGAAATGCCCATTCAGTGAATAGGCCTCTTTAAGAAGTGAGTCAAGGGATGGCTTCTTTGATAAAAAAGCATCAAACTGAGAGGGAAGACTCTCAGGGTTGCTGGAAAGGAGTAAGGTATAAAAAGATGGGAAAGGTGTGTATGGTTAACCCACTAGGAAGTATCTGAGGCAGGTTTCAAATTCATGTCTTCTTGACTCAAGTCCAACACTTTACCCACTGACCTACCTGTTGGTGCCAGCAGATCATCTTTGAAAATTACTATGATCAAAAAATTTATCACTCTGCAGTCATGTGACCCAGCTAGGCTGGTCCTTAGGCAACCAACCTGCTATCATGTGTGCACCCTAAGCCTTTCTAGCCTGGTAAGACTTGTGCTTCACCAGCCTAGCCTGCAAGAGTCTAGGGTCAACCCCCACACCATGAGGAGTCATCAGAATAAGGCTCTAGTCTAAGTGCTTAAAATGCTTCTGGAAACGAAAGCCTGCATTTTCAGGAATGAGGGAGCCCTAGATTCCTAACACATTGCTGGAATTAGGAAATTTGTGTGTTCGTCCTTCACTGCTGAAAAAGACCATGCCATCGGAGAAATAATGACATAACTTGCACTTGACTTTTTTTTTTTTGAGTGAGGGAGGGCTGTATAGGTCACCAGCCTCACTTCTCCTCCAGTGCCATCTAAATCCAGTGACCAGATATTCATTAGGATGAGTGGAGATGACCTAGGATGAGGCAATTGTGGTTAAGTGACTTGCCCAAGGTCACACAGCTAGTGGGTGTCAAGTGTCTGAGGTGAGATTTGGACTCAGATCCTCCTGACTCCTGCACTGGAGCTCTATCCACTGAACCCAGCTGCCCCTGGAATAGGAAATATGTTTACTTATAATGCCTAAATCTGTCACTTGCTTCTAAAAAATAAAGAATTATTATAAACACTAATTAGTCATATTGAAACAGTCAACCAGCTAGATTATGTTCCCCAAATTAACGTAACCCCAAACTAGCATTCGTGCATTCAGAGGAGCAGGCTTGGAAAATCTCGTCTTGATTGTCATATCATTTTCTAGAGATAAAAAGAACCTAAATATAGCACTTTCTAGTATACACCACTGGAGACAATGCTTCCCATCTGAGGTTCTTTAAGTGCTTCACAAACAGCATCTCATTAAACCTCTCATTGTCATTATGATTGAGTGGGTCACTGAATTCACTTGGATCTGCAAGGTTCTTTCCTGATAGGAAGTAGCTAGCCTGTTGCGTGAACTGGGAGCATCATGTACAGGAGGAATTAGCCAGATGGTGCTAGCCGTATGATACTCTAACCTGGACAGATAACATCGGGAGTACTCTGTTCTGTTCTGGCCACATTTTAGGAAAGACACACACAAGTTGGAGCATGTACCAAAAAGAAACTTTGATCAAAGATCAGTTGAAGGTTTTGGAGATGTTATTCAGAAAAGAAGAATTAGTGTAGGGGTAAGGAGAGGAATGATAGCAGTCTTTAATTACTTCAAGGGTTGCCTTAGGAAAAGGAAGTTAAATTTGTTCTTCTTGGTCCCAGAGGGGCTGAATTTTCAAGAGAAGCAGAAGTAAGTTTAATTAAAACTTACAGTGAGTGTGTCCAAAAGTGGGATGGGCTCTTTCACTGGAGGTCTTTAAGCAGAGGCTGACGACCTCTTGTCAAAGATTGTAGGGAGGCATTCTTGGATAAGTGTAGATTGGACTCAATGGTCTATGTTGTCCTTTCTAGCTCCTCAGAGTTTCTGTGCCTTTGGGAGGTATTCCTTGTATATTTGACCTATTCGAATATGGAAATAATCAAGAGGCAGCATGAAGTAGAGGACAGAAATATGGCCTCAGATTCAGGAAGACTTGGGTTCAAGTCTTTGCTCTATACCTTGAACAAATCACTTACCCTCACAGTGACCACAGCAACTACTTAAGATCTTAAAGTATCAGAACAGCTGCCAGTCTACATTGGGAGAGGTAGATTTCATACTGAAAGTTCTCTTTGTGATTGAAATCACAGATTTAGAGCCCCCCCCAAAAGAGCTGGAAATATCATATTTACATACACATTTTTATATACTTACTGCTGTCCTGGGAAACCTCTAAATATCCCATTGTATAGCTGTGAAAAGCAAGATAAAGAGATAATAATAAATAGGGAGCTGATTCAGTAATTGTGTTAACAATAATTGTGTGGACTTAGAGCATATGAGTTCAAATCTTGCCTCTGACAATTACTTGTGTGACATTGTACAAGTCACTTCAGTCTCCCTGGGCTTCAGTTTCCCCATATTAGCTATATTGAGAGAAAAAGGAAAATCCCAGAAAGGAGAAGGATCTCTCTTTTGGGTCGATGGACTGATGCTAACCATCAACCGAGAGAAGGCAGAGCTACTCAGTTTTTATTTTGCTACTATTTTCTCTGCCAAGAAGAATGAAACTGGAAAGGACAATATCAAAATGAGTCATGAGAAACTGATACACAAGAGAAGGAAGGAGATAGTAAAAAAGGACCCACTTGACCTTGATGATTTCAAATCCCCTGGGCCAGATGAACTCTATCCTCTGGTACTGAAAGAAATGGCAGATGAGATTGCTGAGCATCTGCTGGTAATATTTGAATGGTTCTGGAAAACAACAGAGATCAGAAAAGGTAAAGATATTGGACTAATTTTTTAAAAAATGGAAGAGAACAGAGTCAGTGAACTTGACTTCAATAATTAAGAAAAATCTAGAATAAATCCTTCAAGTAACAGTTGGCAAATATCTAGAAAGAGAAGCAATGACTACAGAGAATCAGCACAGCCTCATCAAGAACAGGTCAGCACGGCTTCATGAAGAACAGGTCATAACAGATTAACCTTACATATTTTTTGACAGAATTACTAAATTCTTAGATAAAGAAATGTGGATTTAGTTTACTTGGATCTTAGTAAAGCTTCAATAAAATATCTCATATCTCACAGAAGCAGCTGGTGGTAAAGAAGAGAGAGTACTGGGCCTGCAGTCAGGAAGACCTAAGTTCAAATCTAGTATTAGACACTTACTAGCTGTGTGATGAGTCACTTAACCTCTGTTTATCTGTTTCCTTAACTGTAAAATGTGGTTAATAATAGTATTATATGACAAAGTTGTTGTAAGGATCAAATGAGATAATATTTGTAAAAAGCACTTAGCATAGTTTCTGGCTCATAATAGGCAGATATAAATTCTTCTTATCCCTCCTCACTTTCCCACACCTCATCCTCTCATTTTTGTGGAGAAGATAGAGAGATTCAGATTAGATGGATTTAGCGCTAGTTAAATGACTGTATTCAAAGAACGTTTATTAAAAGTTCAATGTTAATTTGACTGGAGGTCTCCAGTGTGGGACTCTAAGGATCCATGCCATTTATCAATGACTTAAATAAAGAGATTGCTGCCACATTCATCAAATTTGCAGATGACACAAAACTGGAAGGGCTAACTAACATGCTGGAGGGCAGAAAGTCAGCATCCAAGAAAATCTTGATAGAGTATTGAGCTGAATCTTATAAGATTAAATTCCATCAGTGTGAATATTAAGTCTTTATACTTGGGGGTAGGAGAGGGAGAAAAAGAAAGACAGAGAGAAGAAAGGGAGAGACAGACAAAGGGGAGAGAGATACACCCATAGAGACAGAGAGAGAGAGATACAGAGACAGATAAAGAAAAGAGAGAGAGAAAGAGGAGCAGGGAGAGAGACACAAGCACAGAGAGACAGACAGAGACACAGAGACAAAGAGGAGAGAGAAAGAGGAAGAGGAGCAGGGAAAGGGAGGAGAAGAGAGAGAGACAGATAGAGACAGAGAGCAAGAGGAGAGAGAAAGGAGAGAGTGAGAGAGTAATAGATTTAGAGCTGAAAAGGACCTTTTAAGCTCATGTAGTTCAAGCCTCTCATTTAACTGATGAGAAAACTGAGACCCAGAGAGAGAAATATGTGCCTCTACAGTCACACAGATGACAGAACAGTGAGATTTGAACTCAGGTCTTCACATTCTAAAGCCAGCCTTCCTGCTATGGACTTCATGGCCTCCAGAGCCGCTTGAGCTCTGAGAAGTTAGGTCTAGCTATTTATCACAATATTTTAAGAATCCATGATTTTTATCCGTTTCCTCCTACCAACTTAGATTACAACTCCTCTGTGCCTTGAGAATTGTCTGCACACACCCACCCACCTATCCACCCACACCACTTTCCATTCAGTCTGGCAATGAGCCTTTGAATTTAGCTACCAAGTCCTCAGATGGTAAGAGTCTTTTGCTGGGCTCCTACTGGAAACTTCTGCAGCTTGGTAGGGGATGCCAAAGCTTGTACCGTACTATCTTAATCCTTTGAGAAACCAAGGTCCCTTCCATGATGAAAGGTAGGACTTTGATCAAGGTGCTTAGAAAACCTCTTTTTTTTTAGGAAAAGAGGTCTGAAAAATACCACCTAGCCAGGTAAAGTTGGTGTCTAAGAACAGAAACCAGGTTTCTATGATCATTTGGACACAATTGAACTCCATAACTATTTAATTGTGTTATTGGGACCCTGAGTTTCTTTACCTTGCAATAAAGCGGTTTCTTGCGCCTGACACAGCTGTCTGAGGATGTAATTTGGACTTGAGTTTGTGCTCTCATGAACCAGGTGGAAGAATTTTGATACCACGACTTCGTTTTTATAGCTTGTGTTCTAACCATGGGAATGACCAATACAGAACCTGCTGCTGGAGGGTGCATTAAGTCCTTTGTCCTAAAGCTTTTCTTTGTTTTCTTCTGATCATAATCTTTTCTTATTGTTAAATTTTTCTCTTGCGGGAGTGTAACAACCCCCTACTGTCCTTCCATTTCCCTGGGATAATTTCAAAAGTACATAATTCAGTTACTGGAAAGATGTCCTATGGGAAGACTGAAATGGAAATGCAGCTGTGCACTCTTTCCACTTCACCCCTGGGATTTTTGTCTCATGTCCCTGAGTTGAGATTTCAATTGGAAACTTGAAATGCAACCAAAGTAGTTTCATCTGTGTCACCCAACAATACGGCTCAGTAAACCCTTCATTTTCATTCAGTAATCCCTCTCTCTTGAAAATCAACTCTGGTACAGAGTGGGACTAATTCAAATGCCACCCATGCGGATGGAGTTGTGTAGCTGACTTTAATATGCAAATAAACGGGACATTTTTAGTCTTTCCAACATGTCAACAAGTTAAGCGTTTCATTCATTTAAAAAATGTAAATAAATGCAGCTGCATCTGGCTACAAGGACAACAAAAGTGGGAAAGTGGTGTGAATCCAAGAGAGAAGATGCTTTAAATGGAGACAGACACCCAGCCTGGAAGATAATTTAAGGAACCTTAATAAATATATTTAGAAAATACTTGCAACAAAACCTATATATCCAGCTCATCTTCTTTAGTTAGCTCACTGAATACATAAGGACATATTTTAATTTTCTTCAAATAAAGAACTGGCAGTTTACCAAAACCAATTAAATGGTGGAGAGAGGAAATAGCACTCGTTAAACAAGCGTCAGTGTTGTTCTCCTCCATTCAGGGAGTCCCTGATTTATGAACACTAAACTTACAAATGGTCCAAACTTCCCAATAACTGCCCCAGTCAGGAAGTCCCTTCCTGTCCAGCACAGTTATATAGATCATCACAGAATGTCAGGGATATAAGGACCCCAGAGATCTAGCCCAATTTCTTCATTTCACAGAGAAGGAAACTAAAAGATGAAAACACTTATCCAAGGTCATACATTAAGTTAGTGGCAGAGCTGGACCTTCAACTAAGTTGTTTGGACTTATTTTCTACTCCCAGTCCATTTCATTTCAATTAAATTCAATGAACATTTATAAAGGACCTAATATGAAAAAAAGAGAGGGCAATGTGGCATCAAGATTAGAGGACAGCTCTCAAAGTAAGGAAGACCTGACTGAAGTCCCACCTCCAGATATAGCCTGATTATACAACTGAGAAAGTTGCAGCCTCTTAGTGCTCTGACTGTAAGCTGCAGAGAAAGTGTCCCACTTGTATTAGTAGAGAAAGCTAGGAGTTCCATAAGTGGGTGAGGGTATATCTCTATCCCTATTAGTAACAAAAATAGCTAGTATTTATATAATGCCTACTATATGCCAAGCACTGAGCTAAGCCCTGGCACCTAGTAAGTGCTACATCAATCTTCTTATCAATCTCATTGTTGTTGAGGTCCTCGTTATCGTACCTTCGTTATCTAGCTCCCTCTGTCTTTTCAGTCTTCTTGCACCTCACTCCCCACCATGTATTTTTCCTTCCATTGACAATGGCCATCTGGGCTCTTCCACAAACAAGACACTCCATCTCTGAACTCTCTGGCTGTCCCTCATGCATGGAATGCAGTTGCTCCTCATCGCTGCCTATTGGCTCCTCTGGCTTTCATTAAGTCCAAAATTACAAGAAACCTTTTCCAATCCTCCTTAATTCTGGTGCCTTCCCTCTCTTAATTATTCCCTATTTGTCCTGTATTTAGATTATTTGTACCTATTTGCTTATTGGCACCCCCCCACCCTGCATTAGATTGCAAGCTCCTTGAGAGGAGCTTTTGTCTCTTTTTGTAAGCCCAGTCTTAGCATATGGTAAATGCTTAATAAATCTTTGTTGATTGATCATTTTCCATTCTAGTTGAGCTTGTCTCATTGTTCCATGATGATGCTATACATCTCCTCTGCTGTCTATATCTTAGTTTATATCGTCTCCCTTCTCTATCAAGATACATCTTCAACTCATTCTTCAAGGCCTAGCCAATGTTCTGCTACTTCCTCAGAGAATCCTTTCCTGACAATTTTATTGATCTCTTTCTTCTAATGTTGCACATATAGGAAATGATTTAACACTTAATTATATACTCTTGAGATTATTCTGATACTTTGGCATGTCTATGACTTCATCAGTAGAGCTACTTCCTCCATTGATGGAGATCACAGACTATCCTTGACTTATCTTGCGTTATTTTTGTGAATATTTTTCCATAAATTCTTCATAGAAGATTTACCCAAACCATCGGTGGCCTTCTTTGTATCCTTTTAATGCCATGAGAGTATTGTTGCACCTCTTTGACTGTCCTCCTTCCTCATTCTCACTATGTGGCTGACTCATTTCCTTTTTCAGAGATTCATAACGTCTTTTATGTGCTACTTTGCTTGTATCCAGTATGTATCTTTCCATTGCCCTTTGGGTTACTTAAAATTTTAATTCTGTCAAGATTGTGTGATTCCATTATTTACAGCTGTGTATCATCACCAAGGGAATATTTGTATTAAAGATTTAGACTTTTGTTACAGTGAATAGTTGGGTATTATTCAAGGTACTGGGGAACCAAAGGTGCACCAGGAAACCAAATGCAACCCAGCTAGATCTCTTCCTATGACTCAGTTCCAGATCATTTACTGTTTAGCTGCAGTTCACCAGTCCTAGATGTTCTGATGGGCTCATGTGATAGGCTGTGTGTCCAGCTGCAGCATCATAATCTGAGCAGTGCGTGTTCTTCATTCGCCCACCTAGGGTTGTCACAAGAATCAAAATAATTTTTGTAAAGTGGTTAGCACAGTACGCAGCACATAGTACATGCTCCATAAATGTTCACTATTATAGTTTTATTGCTATCCTCATCATCATTAGTTTTTTTAATTGAAACTGTTTGGATTCATCCCTTGCATTTCTGTGGCTTTCACTAAGGAAACTTGGTAATGTTCTGTAGCTCAATTCATCTGTGAATCAGAGCATTTAGAAAACCTTTCCACCAATATGACATATTTCTTTTGCTTGGACTCTTCATAGGACATCCTACGTGACGCTGAAGAACCTTAGGTGAATTATCTTGTTTAATAATTATTTCATGGGTGTTAATTTGGGAATTCCTTGAAAGCAGGGACTATATCTTATCATTTCCCACAGTATCTAGCCTAGGACTGAGCAAAATTAGGCTCAATACATACTTGCTGACTGAATAATTGACTGATAATTACCCTCATTATGTCAGTGAGTCAACTGAGGCCTGGAAAGAATTGAATTTTCTTTCTGAGAGCATAGAGTGAATCAATGACCAAGGTAGGATCAGAACATATTAGGAATACCATACATTTTTAGTCCATAGAGTTGTGGCTAAAGTTATGCTACTTCTCTTTAAGATGATTAAGAATAGCAGTCCAGTAATAGACTTTTTTTAACTATTGCAAAAAAATATTTCATCTCCAGGGCAACAATAGAGAAATGGTAATAGCTGATGATGTTCATACATGTACAGCACTATTTATTTTTCTAGTACCTTACAGACAAAAATTAGTTCTCTATCTGCTTTGTAAATCAAGCAGTTGATCTGCATCTTTCTCAGTGGAGAGAATGGGGTTGGGGGAGGTTAAGTAAAATAACTCAACCAAAAATCTCATGGTAAAGTAATGGCAGGGCTGAGAATTAAGCAGGAATTACAGGTGTCTGCTAAACAGTGATTGATAATGGAATATGAGTCCTGGACTTGGAATCAGGAGATCTGAGGGTTGTACCTTGCCATAGACCTGAAGTTCTCACCTTCAGAATTGGCTACTCCTTTGCATTAAAGTATTTTATCTCTGGAAGGCCACTGTTAAAATACAAATATATTTTATAGAAAATGAGTTGGTCCAAACCTTTGCCAGTATATTGACCCTTTCTGTATTTATTCATCATGTAGCACTAGGACTTTCTCTACAATGCCCTAGAAGCCTGGGATATTCACCAGGGAAGCACACTCCACCTCTAAACTTCACCCTTGGACATTCTTTTCACTCCCCATGGCCTTTCCCTCTGGTTGGTTAGTTCATCCCAGAACCTCCATTTTAAGGAGAGTAAGGCCAGTCATGTCTTCAGTCTCCTCCAGGCTGTACAGAGGCACAGAAGACTCTTGGACTCTCTTTGTAATGCCCCAGAATCCTCTTTCTTCCTCTTTCATTCTTTTTAGCTGCTTTTTGTGTTTTATCTTTCCTATTAGAATGTAAGGTTCTTGAGGAGCAGGGACTGTTTTTCTGCTTGTGTTTCATATTCAGAGCATTTAGCACAGTGCCTGGCACACAGTAAGCATTTAATAAATGCTGGTTGATTTGACTTGAATTATTGAAATACAGAGGTCAAATATTTACCTGTCTTCTCTTTCCTAGGTTAAACATTCAAAATTCATTCAATTAATGATATTATGGCATGGTTTTGAGAGTCCTTATAACTCTCATCATCTTCTTCTGGATGTGCTCTACAAAGTCAACGTCTTCCCTACAATAGGATGATCAAAACTGGGCGTGATGTTCCAGATGTGGTCTAAATATAGCAGAATATAGCAGAACTATTGCTTCTTTTAATAAGTCTACTAACTGGTGGGCAACCTCCCAAATTCTATAAGCTATTGTTGAGTCTGTTGTACCCCTAAATCTTTGGGGTATCAGGTCTCATGGGCTCTTTTGGCCTTAGTCTTGTTGTACCAGCAAGGCTGAATATATGAAATAATTATAGTTTTCTAGTATGTAGTAGAAGTATTAAATTGGTAATAATCAGAGGGAAGGCTCTGGAAAGTAATTCTTAACTCATTAACAGTCATGCCCAACTAGATAAGGGGAATTACCAAATTCTTAGATCAGAAACCTCTAGGAAATCCTTAGTGAAGTAACACTTAAACATAAAAATAATGACATCTAAATGGTTAAAAAGGCAATCCTTGACAAAAATCTTAAATATATAAAGCACATCACTATTTTTAAAAAGAGGATGGCACCAGATTACCCCTTACAGGTCTGGATTCAAGGTGGATTTCTTATCCCCTAGAACAGGTAGCAGAAGAGTGAAAAAAAGAGAGAAAGGGGAAAAAAAGAAAGAAAGAAAAGAGAGAGCTACACTCCACTAAGAGGTTTATATAACTACAGAATGGAAATGATATTTAGCAGAGATACAGCATTTGATTTAACTAGATGTAGTTACCCTGCCTCTTCATGCTAAGAGTCATGTCAAGGCTGACAGAGCAACGATTCTTTGTATACTAGGTTTTTTTATTTAGATGACACAGAAAGTTACATCAGTGTTAGAAGTCTTAGTATTCTGGACCAATTAATTTTTTTAAACTAAATTTGTTTTTCAACAAACAAAAATTTATTTCCCTCCCTTCTACTTTCTTTCATTCTATTGAAAAAATAAAGAAAAATGAAATCCTGATAATGGATGTGTACAGTCAAGGGTAATCAAACAAATGCACCCATTTTCCTGTCCAAATAAATACTTCATTTTGTACCACTTTTTATCATCAGACATCTGGAATTGTAAGATTGGTCTTTTCATTGATCAGAGGTCTTAGGTCTTTCTGAGTTACTCATTTTTACAATGATGTTGTTGTATAAAGTTTTCTCCTGATTTTTCCTCAGTTTATATAAATCTTCCTATGTTTTTCTAAAATCTTTCCTCTCATCATTTCTTAAAGAGCAGTTGTATTCCATTACATTCATGTGCTATCATTGGTTTAGTCATTTTCTAAACGTGCTCCCTTAGTTTCCAGTTCTTTGCCATCACAAAGAGTTGCCATAAATATTTTTGTACATAGGCATCTTTTTTTCTCTTTCTTTGATCTCTTTGGCATACAGGCCTAGTAATGGTGTTGCTGAGTCAAAGGCTATGCCCAGTTTAGTCATTTGGAGGGATAGTTTGAAACAGTGGTTCCAAAGTGATTTGTAGAATGGCTATACCAGTTCACAGCTCTACCAACAGTGCATTAATGTACCGATTTTCTCATAGCCATCCCAAGATTTGTCATTTTTCCTTTTTGTCAGCTTGACCAATTAAATCTTGAGAATAACTTTTATCACTTTTTAGAGAAAAAAACCTCTAGTCTAGTTTATGTGCCAGGGACCTTTAGTAGATGTTGCTCTATCTCACAGGGACTTAACCTTCCTGACGTTGCCTTGTACCATCTATTTTTGTTCTTGGTTAGTCATTTTTCAGTTGTGTCTAACTCTTTGTGACCTTTTTTGGAGTTTTCTTGGCAAAGATACTGGATTGTTTTGCCATTTCCTTCTCCAATTCATTTTACAGATGAAGAAACTGAGGCAAATAGTGTTAAGTGACTTGCCCAAGGTCACACAGCTATTAAGTGTTTAAGGGCAGATTTGAACTCAGGTCTTCCTAACTCCAGGCTGGGCACTCTATCCATCATACCACCTACCTGCCCCTACTAGTCCTAAAGAGGAGGAGTTGGAAAAGAAAGGAACCACCATATGGCTGAACAACCTAGTTCTGTCTCTTTACTGGTATTAGATAGTTGTATACTTGGACTACTTAGGTCTGTAGAAGATGTGGGGCTAACCAGAGGGGAAAGTTGCTTGATTTTCTTAGAAACTCTGAGTTCTTTTCTAGATTATAGGGAGAGAACTAAACCCTAGGCTGGCACCAAAAAACAAGTTCCTGGAGGTGGGAAGACCCATCAGAGGAGAGAGTTGTGTGGCTGTTTATGGAAGTAGGTATAATAAGCTCTTTGGACTTTTTTCTGTTGGGTTTAATAAAGCCTGCCTTATATTTGATATTTTCTCAGACTTTGTGCTTCTGTGAGAGCTGAGAGCCTTTTTAGGAGACAATTTAGTGCTTAGCACAGTGCCTGGCACACAGTGAGACTTGATAGATGTTTATCTACTTACTGGTGAGAGCAAAATTTGTCAAGGGAAACAGAATTAGTATTGAGTAGCTTTCATGATTAAATCCAGCCTGCATGGACTGAATTGTTGTGAGCTACAAGTTATATTTTGTGTTTAAAGCAGGCCATTATATGGGATCACACATAATTGAATCCTCAAGCTTATCAACCAGCTGAGGAGATAAGAGTAACACATATGGAACTGTTAGAGAATGACAAGGGCCAAGCTTCATTAGAGAGTTTAAGTGGTTTGAAAGAACATTGGTTTTTAACTCAGAAGACTGGAGTTCAAATCCTTGCTCCAATGCTCACTACCAATGTAGTCCTGGACAATTAATTTGACTATGGTAAACCTTAGTTTCCTATAAGGGATAAGAGACTGGACCTGACATTTCATTGATATAAGAACCCCCAAATGAGGAAGTTTTCTTTATCAATATTGGTTCAAAACTTCCCTGCTACTTATATGAGGATGTGCTTAAGACACAGAGAGATTAAGTGATTTGCCTAGGACCACATAGCCATATATGTGAGTGGGATTTGAATCCAGGCTTTCCTTTGCCATCTTTGTATCCACTATGCCAGAGTGCCTCTCCCTTCACTTGAAACATTAGAGTAATAATACCTTCTTCACAGGGTTGGTTGAGGTGAGGAAAGTACTTTGTAAATTTGAAAGGATTACATACACATGAACCATTAGCCATTTTAATATATTGCTGGTTCTAGGATTCTTTGTTAAGATGTGTATGAGTTAGTATGCATGGCAGGCATATGGTTTCTAGGAAGAGGGGAGTTCTTTCTTAAAGATGCAGAGGGAAGTGTGGACTGCATGTCCCAACTCCGTCCAAAGGAAGCCCCAGATAAGATATTCTTACCTTAGGATCTGTCTGTTCTAGTTTCCTGTTCTGGACTTCACAACCCAGTTCTGTTCTCCACTGAAATTTTATTTCAGGCCACATCTTATTTCAACCTGGCTCAAGTATTGATACTAACTCTTTCCCCTCATCCTTGTCATCTATATCTCTATCTCCTTCTCCTTCCTCTACTTCTAGCCTCGTTGTTACTCTGTTACTCCATACTGTTCACTTGCACCCAGGGACAGGTTTGAATAGGTTAAAAGGGGCAAAAGACAAGATTTCAAAGGATTAACTTCTAAAAAAAGCCCAATGCACATCCCAAAGACACAAGGAAATTCAGAACTAAGCAAGGCATCTGGTATAGCCCAGATGTCAAATGTATCAAATAGTCACACTTGAAAAACATGACATCAAAACAAGGATTAAAGACAAGTTTTTAACTCTGGAAAAGTGAGGCACCAGACTTACCTAAAATTGATTCAGAGCAGAAACTGGGCAGAGGCTGAGATTGCCATCATTTGTGGAGCATCTTACAGAAAGAAGCCCTACCTTATCTATGTAGCCCAGAAAGTCAGTACCTCTGTTCAGCTGAAGAAGTCAGGGTGCTAGACATAGCCTAAGGATTCACCACTGAGACTCTATGCTCTGTCTGAGTGAACATACAGAAACAAATATGTATGTGTTTGCCAACATACAGATATCCACGTGTGAGGGCATAACGTATAGTCGCATTCAATATTCTCTCCTGTCATCCTCTTCTGGCCATGTACTGACCTGATTTTTCATTCAGACTTATTCTTGAGTGTCCTTCATGCACACTGATTATACATGCAATGCCATTTTCCAGGAACCTGGAGGACTGGCAAGGACACTGGCTTTAAAATCCAAAGATCTGAGTTTGAGTCTCAGTTCTGACATTTACAAGTTGTGTGATTCTAAAAAAGTCAGTTTAGTTTTCTGACCTACTTTGTGGAATAAGGGAAAATAGTTCTTCAGTTATCTACTTCACAAAGTTATGTGAGGAAAGTACTTTCTAAAGCTTAGTGAAACTCTATGCAAAATGAGTCATGTTATATATATATATATATGTATATACACACACATATGTATGGAGAGATATAAATACATACATAAGAGAGATATAAATACAGATACAAAGAGAGATATAAATACAGATAAAAGAAATATAAATACATGTAAGAGAGATATAAATACATATATAAAAGAGAGATATAAATACATGAGATATAAATATAGATAAGAAATATAAATACATACATATAAGATAGAAATACATACGAGAGATATAAATACAAATGAGACAAATATAAATACATTCATATGTATAAGAGATTTAAATATAAATAAGAGAAATATAAATACACATAGATATAAATACATATAAGAGAAATATAAATACATACATTAAAGAGAGATATAGATACATGAGAGAAAAATAAATATATACTTATGAGATATAAATACAGAAAAGAGAAATATAAATACATACATATAGGAGTGACATAATACATGTAAGAGATATAAAACACATATAAGAGAAATGTAAATACATACATATAAGAGAGATATAAATACATATAAAAGAAATATAAATACATAAATATAGGAGTGATACAAATACATGTAAGAGTGACATAAATACATATATATGAGATATAAATACATATACATATAGATATATGAAATAATAATAATAATGATAGAGAGATATAAAATAATAAAATTATATTTATGGACATTCTTATAGTACTCCTAGAATCTCAGTATGCCCCAAGCCCTGAAGTCTGAAGATGGCATGTTGTTTAAAATACAGATTCCTGCTCAGATCCTCACCCTACCTCACTCCACTTATACAATCAGTTGACAAGTCTTATGGATTTTGTCACTGCAGCATGTCCTCTATTTCTTCCTTTTTTCCTTTTCCCAACCATTAAGCCAAGTTCAGATCTTCTCTTTCATCTGGACTGCTATAGTAGCATCCTAACTGGCCTTCTTACTTACCTTTAGTGCCTCCCATTTCTAATCCTTCCTCCACACAGTTCTTAAGGTTATTTTCCTTCAGCAAAGTCTGATCATATAACTGCCATCTCCCCTAGAGTCCAGTGGCTCCCTATTACCTCTAAGATTAAATATAATTTCTTCATTTGGCATTTAAAGCTCTTCACGATCATTCTAATCTATTTTCTAGTCTCATTTATGCTTTATTGCTTTTCAGATAGTCTTTAATCCACTTAGTTTGATTTTTTTCCACAAGCTGTTCTATCTCCCATCTTGGTCTCATTTGCACAGACTGTCTCTCTTGGAACATAGTTTTCCTTCCTCTCTACTTCTGCCCTAAATTCTTTCAAAGTTTACCTCAAAGACCACTTCCTATGTGAGACTTTTTCTGGTTCACCCCAGAACCCCAGTGCCTCCCTTCTTTATTTAGTACATACAAAAAAGTATATGTTATCTCTCCAGAAGAAATGAGCTTCTTGAAGGCAGGGGCTGTATCCTTTTTTTTTTATCTTGGTGTCTTCAGTGCCTAGCACAGGGTAAAACATATTAGGTGCATAATAAAGGTTGTTGGTTGGTTGACGATCCATCGATTTCCTTTTCCGAAGGACCCAAGGAAGTACTTGAGAATTATGGTGACACCTTGTAAGTAGAATCTTGTGATTGGCCTCCAGTCTTGTTGTTTCTCTGTGGGCCAGTGGACATAGCCCAAGTTGTAATTCTGGGTCTCCAAACATAATTTTGCAGAAGATCTTTCAGCTGACTCTTCATTCCGAGAAACAAAGCCCCTTTGAATGTCATTGGGAGGAGGGGGCCAGTGAACTCTGGCAGAGGCTGTTTATGTGGCTGGAAAGCAATTTTATCTTTATCTTCACTAGAAAGCCTTTTGAGAAGCCTGGGGCAAGGAAGACCGTACAAGCATAACACAGGCTACCTGAGGAGCTGAGGCACATAGCGTTCTTTTTTCAAAACAAAGCCCGTGGTGATCATAATCCGGAAATAAGACATTCAACTATTTAATTAGGGCCTTTGAAATAGTAATTTACGGCTTCGGGGCAGTGAACACCTAGGAATCATCTGTCAAGGCTGTGTCCTTGCCAGAGACTGAATAAACACACATAGAAGCATATTGATCTCAGGAATCGTAAAGACTTCCCAGCAGTTGGGGATATTCCAGACCCTGGCTCAATTTGACAGATGATAAGGGAAGAACAGTGATGACAACTTAACCCTAAACCTCTTTGGAAATAATGCAGGTATTTTTCAAATACTCTAGTAAATCTCCCTAGGGGCCATCTTCAGTCATCCTGATCTATTGGTTGGTTGGTTTGTTGTTTTCCTTCATTTTGGTCCTCTTTGGAAACATTCTGCCACAGGTTGGGCACAAATAGAACACGTGAACATTTGGGGTAGATTCTCTAAATTTGCACATCTTTTGTGCTATTTCATTTCTGCTTTACTCATAGACCATAGCACCTTCTTTGATGTATCTTGCCATTGGACCCAGATGGCTCTGGAGGAGAAAGTGAGACTGGTGACTTTGCACAGCTCTCCCTCACTCAAATCCAATTCACTTGCAAGTCACGGCATCACATTCCTGATGCCATGGTCCTCACTGAGAATAAAGACAAACAGCAACAGTGAATCTCACTAGAGTGACTAGCCTCATAGTGTGAACATGGTTTGATGAAACATGACCTGGTGAAAATGTCCTGATGGAATTAATGCTGGGAGCTCAAAAAACTGTGTTCTAGGTTCCATTTAGGGAGCCTGGGGGAGGGTCCAAGAAAGAGGATATCCATTGTCTCCTAAGACCTAGCTCTATAATAATTAGACATACTTATATAATAATTACTCATTTACCTACATCATGTAATTTTAGCTGCACAGTAGCCCTATGAGGATACTAGTAATATTATCTATCCTCATTTTATAGATAGGGAAACTCAGGCTTATAGGTGTTAAGGGACTTGTCCATGGTTACACAGCTAGCAAGTGTAAGAGGTCCAATGTAAATTCAGGTTTTTCTGATTCCAAGTCTAGCATGTTACCTGCCACACCATATTGTCTCATGTTGCCGTGGTGATGTTTATCTGTTGTGTATATGATCACTTTAGGTCTTCCTGGTTTGTGTGCTACAAAATTATATTGAATTGAGAGTGAGGAAATGGATTCTAGAGACCTGGATTTACTGGCTTATTAGCTGTGTGACTTTGCAAAAGGCAGTTAACATCTCTGGGACTTGGTTTTCTTATCTGTAAAATGAGGAGGTTGAATGATATGACTTTTTCTAGCTTTAGCATTCCGTGTTTCTCTCCCAGTTTTCAGTCATGTCCAACTCTTTGTGACTCATTTGGGGTTTTCTTGGCAAAGATACTGGAATGGTTTGCCATTGCCTTCTCCATCTCATTTTATTGATGAGAGAAATGAGACCAATAAGGGTTAAGTGACTTGCTTAGGGTCACACAACTTGTAAGTGTCTGAGGCCAGATTTGAACTCAGGAAGATGAAACTTCCTGACCCCAGGCCTAGGCCTCTATCCATTGCTTCATCTAACTGCCCCTGTGGTTCTCTCGTTTCCTTTCCTCCTTTCTCTTGATGTCATGTGGCATAGCATATCTCCAAAAATTGCTATAAATGTGACTTTGAATTCCTGTAGCATTCATGATCTGTTACTTGTTTGGCATTTATTATCTACTGCAAAATTCTGACAGTTGATATTTTATATTTATGTCTTTTCCTTCCTTTGACAGCAGGGACTGTGAATATTATTCATCTCTGTATTCTCCTTTAGTGTGTTCTACTGAACATGGTAAGTGTTCACATTGAATTCTTTTGGGGTGATTTGTTGACTGCAAAGAAAGACATTTGGCCTGGTTTTTTCTTTTTGTCATCTTTGGTCTAGTTGCTTCCTCATGTTGGCTTAATAATAAAAAGATTGGAAAGTCTATGAGATTTTTTGGACCATGGAATCATAGGAGGGGACCTTGGAAGTCATTTAGTCCAGACTAATAATTTTGCACATGAAGAAGACAAGGACCTAGGCACAGTGGCAAAAATGTAGGGCAGCTTCCTCCAGGGTTGATAAATACTTCCCAAAGGCTTATCAAAGCGTAAAGTAATTTGCATGATCTTGCAGCTAGCTGCCAAGGGTAAGATAGGAGTTGAAAGGAATTTATTCATTCCAACCTAAATAGTAAGGGGCCTGGGAAACTTAAGGGAGGTGAATATTACTGAAAAGAGACCTTGACAGTCAGTTACCAGAGTGGATCTTTTGTGTGTACAGTGTGTAGCACAATTCCCATATAAACCTGGAATTTCTAACTACGGTTTAGTGTGGGATAGTTTTGTGAATTATAGTCATACAAATATAACTCAGGGTCCTTTCTAGGGTATTCTCTCTTTAAAAATTAAAATGATATTTAAAAAATTATAGATTTAACAAACATCAAAAAGATGAGCCTTTTTCCATATAAAAAGTTGAGCGCAAAAGAGGATTGTATCTAAAATCTCAAATATGTATTCCATGCTGCTTATTAAAAAAAAATATTAAGGGTGGGATTGATTCTTTTGTTCAAACTATCCCATCCCACTTAAAGTAATTGATAAGATGTCCAGTCAATCAATTTTAATCATAGGCCTTAGACCAAGTGCTAAAAGTACTTGGAACTAGAATAATGTTTCATAGGAAGAAGGATAGGCTGAGGAAATTTAGTCATGGCCCAGGGTTCAGCTATAAAGTATCAACCTATTTTACAATCAGGGTCGTTGGAGAGATTGGAGGTAGTGTGGCTTTCTGGTAAATCATCTGAGGAAGAACCATAGATGTGGAGTTTCTGGAGAGAGGACGAGAGGCTTTGACTTTGGTATTGATCAGATCTCCAACGTCCTCTATATCTCTCCCTTTGGAGAGAGGAGGACATTGTGGGTTTTGAAGAGTCTGGAGGATTTTGGACTTCCTAGCCTCCCAACATTGTTGTGTTTGGTCCTTTGTTGCCGAAGAAGATCATATCATCAGAGAAATGATGACATGACTTGCATTTGACTTTGTTTTGAGTGAGGGAGGGCTGTGTAGGTTACCAGCCTCGCTTCTCCTCCAGAGCCATCTGAATCCAGTGACTAGAGATTCCTCAGGGTGATGGGAGATGACCCAGGATACACTGGGAGACCATGGGCCCTTTAGGCTAAGGTCTTTGCAGGCACTCACTTAGGGTGAGGCAACACCCCATTCATTGAATAAGCCTGTTTAAGAAGTAGCCAGGGCATGCCCCTTTAATGAGTTCAAGAAAAGAAAGACATCAGTCTGGGAGCTTCTCAACAATGTTACCCTCAGACTAGTTGATGATAGGGTTTGTATTGGAAACCAGTGATAGACAAGGAGTAGATTCCTGGTTCTACAAGAAGCTCCCCAAAGAAACTGCACATTGTTAAGGAACTTCTTGAAAATTCCATGAATGGGTTGATTTCCATCAACCAGAATCTATGAGTTACACCTTTGCCAAATGTTCTTTTAAGTTTGGACTCACTTTCCCCAGACCCTATTTATTTGTGGGAGAATGTGTCACAGACTTTTAGGAGGATGTTTTTGTAACAATTGTTCTTACTAAATACTTCTTTCAGAGAAAAAGGGAAAGGACCTATATGTGCAAAAATATTTACAGCAGCTTTTTTTTGTGTGGTGTCAAAGAATTGGAAACTGAAGGGATATTCATCATCTGGGGAATGGCTGAACAACTTATGCTACATAAATATGATGGCATACTACTGTTCTGTAAGAAATCAAAGAGGATGGTTTCAGAAAAAACTGGGAAGATTTATATAAACTGATGCAAAGTGAAGGGAGCAAAACAAGAACAGTCTACGTAGTAACAAGATTATAGTCAACTGTGAAAGACTTAGTAACTCCAATCAGTACAATGATCTACCACAACTCCAGAGAACTCATGATGTAAAATGCTATTCACCTCCAGATATAGAACTAATGGACTCAGAGTGCATATTGGGGGAAAAATTCCTTTTCTTTATTTTTCTTATTTTTTTTTCTCTACTGGAACATGGCTAATGTGGAAATATGTTTTGCATGACTTTGTATGTAAAAAGTGTATTGTATTTACTGTCTTTTCAATGGGTGGGAAAAGGAATAAATGGAGGGAGAGAATTTGGAACTGAGAATAAATATAAAATAAAATTTTAAGAATGTAAATACCTCTTTCTAAAAGCTACTTCAAGGTTCCTGATGAAGATGATTCTTACTTGATAATATTGAGGAGAATACAACAGTGGTAGTGACTTGATCTGATGGCATTAGTGAATCACCCTCCCCCCCCAAACCCACGAAAGATCCCCAGAATCTTGAGGAGCAGATGTAGTAATGTTCTGGGACCTGAGACTCATTTGTGGGAGTTGGAGATGGGATAAGGCTGCTCGGGACTTATATGGACTACAATAGTACAGACACGTGCTATATATAACATGACAGATGAAGCTCCAAAGCACTATGTTATGCAAAATCACACAATAAAAGCCACAAAGCTTATGGGAGAAATGAGGCTATGGGAACAACACTGAAAAACATCATCAGTGACATATTTTAAAAGGAAGAGAATGGTAGCAGAATTTTATACATTTTATACATATTACATGGTTAAGAAATACAAAAGTACAATAAATGGGGGCCATATCCTTGGACTGGTGCACCTGTGGACAGGGCTGCATGAACAAGTCAGAGAGGTCCACAACTCAGAGACTTGGAGGCTATAGGGGAAGGGGCTCAGGGTCAGTCCTTCTCTACTCACAGCTCCTATTGTACCAGAAGATATGCAAGAAACATGACCCTTTACCTTGACAAAGACCTGAAATCTGCTGAAAGTGGGCCCTGGAAGGGTTACAGGTTGTGAGTTATTATGAAGTGATATAATTTTTCTGCATTCTCACTGTCCTCATGGAAGAAATTAGCAGAAGCAAACTTGAAATTCCATTATGCTCACAATATTCCATAATATATTAATTGCATTGGAATAAATTCTCATTTTTAAGCATATTATAGCAGAATTGACTACATAATCAATTCATTTTATTACTTAAAAATCTATCCCATTATCTAATTCCTTCTAAACTTCTTTCTGTACTCTTCTGTGCACTTTTAGAAAAATTTAACGACTGTCATCTTTTTTCCTTCCCTCCTCGCTCTTTCTCTTTCTTTCTCTCTTCCTTTTTTCTCTTTCTTTCTTCTTTTCTTTTTCTTTCTTTTTCTTTTTCTTTCTTTCTTTCTTTTCTTTCCTCTCTCTTTTTCTTTCTCTCTTTCTTTCTTTCTTTCTCTCTTTCTTTCTCTTCTCTTTCTTTCTCTCTCTCTTTCTTTCTTTCTTTTTCTTTTTCTTTCTTTCTTTCTTTCTTTCTTTCTTTCTTTCTTTCTTTCTTTCTTTCTTTCTTTCTTTCTTTCTTTCTTTCTTCCTTCCTTCCTTCTTTCTTTTCTTTCTTTCTTTCTTTCTTTCTTTCTTTCTTTCTTTCTTTCTTTCTTTCTTTCTTTCTTTCTTTCTCATAGATACCCTTTTACTTCCCCATCCTTGCAATTAAAAAGAGGGAAGAAAAACCCTTGTATCATATAAGTGTCAACAAACAAAACAGATCTATACATATAAAAATGTGTACCTTTTTCTGTACATTGAAGCCATCATTTCTCTGTCAGAAGTCAGTAACATGCTTCATAAGAAGTTCTGTAGGAGGCAGAGCCAAGGTGGCAGAAAAAAAGCAGAGACTTGGGTAAGTTCTCCAACAAACCCCTCCAAACACCTTTAAATAATTCCCTAAAACTAATTCTAGAATGGCAGAACCTACAGAAGGATAGTGTGAAATAAGTTTCCAGCCTAAGACAGTTTAGAAGATCAGCAGGAAAGGTCTGCTGCACAGGGGTGAGAGTGGAGTACAGTCCAGTGCAGGCCATTCCAGTGAAGCCCTGGGCCCCTGCGAATGAAGAGCAGGTTTTGGGAACTACTGAATCAGCACTGGCAGTGACTGCTTCTGGAGCTCTCAGTCCACTGATAGTAAGGGGGTTGAACAATTGGTCTGAAGGAGATTACTGGGGTCTCTTTATTGGCAGCAGGAGCAGGATTCTGTTGCTGTTGTCAGGATTCACATGCCAAGACCACCCTTTTTACTACTCTCTTTTCACTATTAGGAAGCATTGTTTTCCAGAGGTAAGGTACAGCAAGCAAGCTGTGCCCTAAGGTTGGCATAACAACACCCTGTGGATGAGCTCTGCTGTGTAACAAAATCACATGTAACAAAATGATGGTCCCTGAGCTTGGGCAAGAACCAACAGGCTTAGACAGGACGCCCTGCTGTGAAGGGACTTTGTCACTAGATAATCTTGCCTCATTGTTGCTGTTATACCTCCTCACTGCTGCTGTGATTATTTGTCTAGCCACAAATACACACACACACACACATATATATATATATATATATATATATAATATGTATTTATATATTATACATATATGTGTGTGTATGTATATCAAGGTTTAGCCTCACTGCTTTGGGTCTTCTTCTTCTAGAGGAGGTCCTCTAGCAGGTGTCTAGTCTCCCTCCTCTTTGGTATTTTTAGAGTTAATAGTGCTTGCAAAATCTTTGTGACTCTGGTCATTTGTTTTCAGAGTTCATACTTGGCCCATACTCAGATCTGGGTGACAGTCCCAGGGCAAGGAGGAGCACTGGCAAGGAGGAACACAAGAGTTTGCAGCTTCAGTGGAGCAGAGACCCTCTTCAGAGTTCCAGGGCAGAAAAGAGTACTCGTGGTTTCTCACAGACCAGAGTACAGGCCAGGAGAGTAGTAAACACCTCTCCTTAGATCATACCACCTTAGATAACTTACAAGTCCCTAGAAATATTTCTGAAAACAACTGCACCAGACCCCTGAAATTTAGGACAGTGCACCATCCACTCTGGAAGCAGAGTCCTACTTTAGCAAAGAGTTTGAAAGTAAAAAAATAGTCTGGAAAAATGAACAAACAACAGAAAAAAAGTTCTGACCATAGAGAGTTGCTGTGGTGACAAGGAAGAAGAGGATAATAAAGTCAATACTCCTACATCCAAATCTTCCAAGAAAAATATGACTCAGTCACAGGCCATGGAACAGTTCAAAAAGGATTTTGAAAATCAAGTAAGAAAAGGAGAGGGAAAATTGGGAAAAGAAATGAGAGTGAGGCAAGAAAATCATGAAAAAAATCAACAGCTTGCTAAAGGAGGCACAAAAATATCAAAGAAAATAACAGACTGGGCCAAATGGTAAAAAAAAGGTCCAAAAATCCAATGAAGAGAAGAATGCCTTCAAAAGTAGAATTGGCCAAATGGAAAAAGATGCACAAAAATTCAATGAAGAAAAAAACTCCTTAAAAAGTAGAATTAGCTAATTCCCCTTCTCTTTCAAGTATGCCACATTTTCTCTCAGATTCCATTCAGTACCAGCCTTGGGCATTTTTATGATGAGGGTGGATGAGTAGAGTTATAAAGGGAAAAAAAAGAATATTAAACTACAGAGGCAAATTAACTTTGAATTCTTGTTATTAGTGATAATAATACTTATAATAATAATAGTTGTCATCCACATGGTACTTTAAGATTCACAAAAGACTTTACACCTTTTTCTTTTTTGTAACAGCTCTTCAAGCCAAGTACAACCAGCAGCATCATCTTTGTTGCTGTTACTGTTTATCACTTGACTGAATGATGTATGATCAACTGACAGAATTTTTCTGGGAACCACTATTTGGTTATTTTTTCATCCTAAATAGCGATTCACTGATAACAGAAACCTGAATATTTTAGGGATGGTTCCATAGCTAATATAGAACTTGGGACTACCATCTAAAACTGGCTGGAACACATGATCCATGTTTACAGGCATAAATGTGCTCAGGTGTTGTTCACATCAACCTTTGTCTGGAAAGACAAAGCTGCAATAAGAGCACTTCAAGTTTACTGAAGCATATTGAGGTATACAAAATATTTTCTTTGCAACACCTTGGCGAGGTAGATAGGCCAGTGCTATAGTTCTTATCCTTCTTCTAAAGGTGAGAAAACTGACCTAGAAAGATGAAATAAGTTGTTGTGGACAATGGACAAGAAGTGACAGATTCCACATTTGAACTGAATATTTTGACTTCAAATGCAAGACACTCTTCTCTACACCAGGGGTGTGGGACTCAAATAGGAATGGAGGCCAATAAACTTTACATAAGGATTCATGTGGGACACATATGAGAAAATTTCATGAGCTGATATGTTTCCATGGCTCAGTGGTTAGAGGGCTGGGTCTAGAGTCAGGAAGACTCATCTTCCTGAGTTCAAATCCAGCCTAAAACACTTACTAGTTGTGTGACCTTGGGCAAGTCACTTAATCCTGTTTGCCTCAGTTTCCTCATTTGTAAAATGAGGGTCAGGAAGAGTTGGACATGACTACGCAACAACAACAAAGACTCAAGAAGAAAAGACATGAGTGGGGGGCACCATAACTATATTCAGCTACTTTTCTGGAAGAGGATATAGATTGGTTTTGGGTAGCCTCAGAGGGCAGGGCTAGGACCAATAGGTAAATATTAGAGGCAGGTTTAAATGAAATTTTAAGAACAGCTTTCTAATGATTCTTACTATTCAGTGTCTGACTTTTCATGACCCCATTTGAGGTTTTCTTGGCAGAGACACTGGAGTGGTTTGCCATTTTTTTTTTCCTCTGGGTCATTTTACAGATGAGGAAACTGAGGCAAACAGGGTTAGAGACTTATCCAGTGTCACACAGCTAGTAAGTTTCTGAGGCTGAATTGGAACTCAGGTCTTCCTGACTCCTCTGGAGGAAGAAGGCTCTATCCGCTACATTACCTACTTGCCCTTTAATGATTTTAGCTATCCAACAATAGAATGGATTGTTTCATAAGGTAGTAACTTCCTAGTCATGGGTAATGTTTAAATAGAAGCTAGATAACTACTTGTTAGGAAAAATATATGAAAAAGAAGACTAGTGCTTATAGTAGATTAAGTCTGAGATCTGGTATTGCTAAGTCCCCTTTGTTTCTACTTTTTTTTCTTCTTCTATTTTTTCCTTGAGATTCTTGGCCTTTTTTGCTTTCATATGAAGTAATTTTTTTTTCTAATTGTATAAAATAATCCTTTGGTAGTTTAATTGGTACAGCATTGAATAAGTAAATCAGTTCAGGTAGTATTGTCATTTTTCTTATATTTATTCATCCTACCCATGAGCAGTGAACATTTTTGCAATTATTTAGTTTTATCTTCATTTCTGTAAACTGTGGTTTGTAGTTGTATTTATATAATTCTTATGAATATATCTTGATAGGTAGACTACCAATTATTTTGCAATTTTATAGTTATTTTAAATGGTATTTATCTATCTCTTCTTGATGAGTGAATTCATTGGGCAAAAAGATATACCAAATGATATTTCTAATTTCTCAAATAAGAATTTTCCTAACAAAGCTATTCAAAATATGAATGTGCTGCCTTGTGAGGTAGTAAGCTCCTCGTCACTGGATATTTTCAATCAGAAACTGAATCACTATTTGCTAAAAGTACTATAGGGTGAAGGATTCAGATATGGGTTAGGAAGCTATACTATGTGACTTCTAGGTCCTTTCCAACTTTAAGATTTTCTATACTTCACAATTTGGCCTAGGACTGATGCCAGAGGCTTCTGACTCTGAGATATAGCTGTCAACATAAAAGGGCATTTTCAAGTTAAAAATCAGTTAATTATACTGCTGTGAACTACCAAAATAATTCACAAATGTTAATGTTTTTTGTTTCATTTTAATTAAAAAATAAATGCGTTTAAATGAAAAAGTGCCTGACAGCTCACCAGTTAATTATCTGAGTGCTGAAAGCAGCCTTCCTAATGTGGTACTTAAAGTATCTTGATAAAATTCGCCACCAATCATCTCTGCCAATATGAATAACAGTGGGATCTTCTCTTGTAATTTAAACTGCCAGAAAAAAGAACCTCAGGCTAGTGAGAAAGGAGGCAGAACAAGTCACCTTCTACTGGAGACTTTGCAGCAGACAGTCTTTCTTGCATCAAAGAATGATTCTTTTAATAACATCCTACTTCTTTTATTTAAAGGTGATAAAGGCCTTTTATCATGTCACCTAATCATTAGCTATCTCTGCATAATTGTGATAGAAGCTCTAGTCTTCCTTTTCCTCAGCAGTATCATCTTCTAGTCTGACAGTTGGGTTGTAATCTCTTAAGGAACAGGGTCTGGGTCTCTGCAGTTGTTCTATGAAGGACTTCAATCTCAGTGTCCCATGTAATTAAAGGTGATAAAGGCCTTTTATCATGTCACCTAATCATTAGCTATCTCTGCATAATTGTGATAGAAGCTCTAGTCTTCCTTTTCCTCAGCAGTGTCATCTTCTAGTCTGACAGTTGGGTTGTAATCTCTTAAGGAACAGGGTCTGGGTCTCTGCAGTTGTTCTATGAAGGACTTCAATCTCAGTGTCCCATGTAATTGTGCTGAGCACTGTGTGAGGATACAGAGATGAGACATGGTTCCTAACCTTTAGGGGCTCATAGTCTAATTGGCAAATGGAAATGATAAATAAAGATGACTAAGAGTAGGCACCAGAGGCACCAGTGTTCTGCCTCTCTCCAGCAGCATTGGCCAACGGCACCACTTGATAGCTTTTTTTTTGGGCCCTGATGGCTCAGAGTGAATGCAGATAGTAATTGCTTCTCTTTCTGCCAGCAATCCTGAGGGTCTTCTGCTCCTGGTTGGATTTTTTTTTTTATTAAAGGGGCTATTCCTTGATTTACTTCTTAAATCACCGAATTGGCATTGTCTCCGTCAAAGTGAGAACTTGGAAAGAACTTGGCTTAAAAAGGCCGAAGTCTCCCACTGCATCCTGAGCCATTTCCAGTTTTATTCCCGGCCCCTGGACCCAGATGGCTCTGGAGGAGAAATGAGGTTGGTGACTTTGCACAGCGCTCCATCCCTCAAATCCAATTCAATTGCAAATCATGGCCTCATCTTCCTGATGTCATGGTCCTCTTTGAGAATGAAGGACAAACCACAACCAGGAGAATGGCACAGACGTTAATGCTACAGAAATTCAAAGGAATGAGAGATGACTAAAGACAGGGAATAGGAGAAGGCCTCATGGGAGAAATGAGACTTGAACTGGACTTTGAGGGGTAGGTGTAAGTTTGATGAGCAGAATGGTTGATAAGTAGAAAGGAAGAGAAGAGAGGACGTTCTAGGTAAGGGTAACGGTATTAACCTTTTTAAAGGCATGGAAATAAAGGGGCAGTGAATAGATCAGTTTGACTGGCACAGGGCCATGCAAATGATCTTGAAGCTTTTGTAGAGATCTATTAGCTTGTCATTGTGAATATTCTCCCCTTTCATATAGATTGCAGCCCCTCTAAGACTAAATGGATGTTCTTTATGAGTTTTTGTAAAGCAGTCATGAGGCTCTCCTTGATGAGGCTCTATGAATTTAGGTAGCCTGGTCTTTGGAGGACCTGAGCTATACCTAAAAGTTCCCAGCTTGGCAGAATCTGCTAACTATTGCCTTCCACCAAGCATGCCTTTTTCAATTTCCAAATTATACTAAGCTGTTCAAATAGGATCTTAGTAGAGGAGTATATTATTGCTACTGTGTATACCAATGCATTAAAGACCTGTGATTTCCTCGATGTAGGAAGTTCCTCTATGCACACTGATCTTAACCCCCTATGACTCAATAGATGATCTTGAAATGCTACTTTGGTTGAACACTGATAACCCCACAATCAATCTGATAATGAGATCCCAATTTAGCTAGCCTGGTTTTGTATAACAGACATTTATTACCAGACTCTTATCATACTATTATGTTTAATGAGGATAATAACTTATATTTACATAGCATTTTGTATCTCTGAAGAACTTCCAGGACTTATTTCATTTTATTATCCCCACTTCATAGCAAAGGAGACAGAAATTCAGAGAAATTGTGACATGTTCATGATTTACATAATATTTAATGGACTTAAGACAAACCCAAGTCTTCTTACTTTACTTCCAGTTCCCTTTCCATTATAACAGCAGATGATTGACCCTTTGAAGCCTGGACTAAGGGTCTTAAACTTTATTCTAGAGTCGGCCGAGTGTAGTCTTGGTGATTTTCAAGTAGGGAGAATGATGCCAAGATAGTGGGACAGACACTGAGGCTAAAGTAATTGAAGAGAAAGAGACATGACCAAGGACAGGGCATAGGAGAAGGGTGCATAACACATATGGGACTTGACCTGGACCTTGAAGGTTATGTATGCCTTTGATAAGCAGAAAGGAAGAAAGGAAGGAAAGAAATTAGCATTTATCAAGAGTCCTATTATGTGCCAGGCACTGTGTTGAGCACTTTATAAATATCTCATTCTATCCTTAGGACCGCCTTCTGGGAGGTAGTTGTTATTACTCCTGTTTTGCAGTTGAAGAAACCAAGGCAGACGAATGTCTAGACACCAGCTGAGAGAATTAGTAGAACCACAAGTGAATGGGAGAAGTGTCTGTGCATGATAATAGGTCATAGATCATGGTGAGGAAATTTAAGCTGGCCAACTATGGTAGCCAATATATTGTTCTTGCTTGTGACTTGCATCTCTGTGTCTGTCCTCAGCTTCAGTTTCCTGGTAATCATTCCTCATCAGGCTCCCTGTTCTCACCCCTTGCTTTTTCCTGGATAGATGTCCTTAGTATGATTTGACCTTTGATGAGAACCTAATTTTATGTGAACTACTAATAGATAACAGACTCAGATCATGTAGCCCAGTCTTCTCATTTTGCAAATAAATTATCTTACAAATAAATTTTTACAAATACAAATTGGAGCCCAGTGTGCTCCAAAGTACCCTTTCTAGTCTACAAAGTCTTTCATGTCTCCACAAGAATAACTCACACTTATATTGCACTTGAAAGCTTCCAAACTACTTCTTTACAACAACCCAGGACAGAACATTGGGGAACATCCATGGTTATTGAGTATGACCTGGATGAAGATCCATCCAAGGAGACTGAGAAGGAGCCATCAGATAGATGAGAGGAGAACCAGGAGCCAGCAGTGTCGTGAAAGCCTACAGAGGAGAAAGTATTAAGAAGAGAGTGATTGACAGTACTAAAGGCTGTAAAGAGATCAAGAAGAATGAGAACTAGGAAGAGGTCAGATTAGGCAATCAAAAAATCATTGGTAACTTTGCAGTTTTAGTGGAATGATGAAGTCAGAAGCTGGACAACAGAGAGTTAAGACAAGAATGAGGGGAAAGGAAGTGGAGGTACTTGGTAGACGGGCTTCTCAAGGAGTTTAACCACAAAAGGAATGAAAGATAGAGGCTAATTGAATGAATGTTTCAATTGAGAATTTTTTTGAGAATGGGGAATATATGGATGTCTTTGTAAGCAGTAGGGAAAAAGCCGCTAGACAGAGAGAGATGAAACATTTTCAGAAGTAGAAAGGTGAAGGATTTGAGTTCATAGCATAGAAGGTGAAGGACTTCGAGTTTATACTATATAAGACTCTTTTAAGAAACCAGAATTGTTTAGACCAAAAAAATAAACTTTGGGGGACATGATACTTGTCTTTCATCATTTGAATGCATATCACAGAGAAGAGGGATTAGATTTGTTCTGACTGGTTCCAGAGCACAAAATTAGAAACAATTAGTGGTAATTGTAGAGAGACAGATTTAGACTTAATGTAAGGAAAAGCTTCCTAATAATTGTAACTATTCAGATTGAGAGTAAGCTTCCTTGGAAGGTAGTAGGTTCCTGCCTGGAGGTCTTCTAGGAAAGTCTGCAGATACACTTTTCAGGGATATTATAGAAGGGATTCTTGTTCAAGTCTCGATCGGACTAGATTGCCCCTTGCTCTCTTCTGTCTCTTAGATTTGGTGATGCACTTAGACAATTAGGGATGATGACTTAGAAGACTGGGATGAGAGGCTTGATTTCAGGGCAGTTTGGGGGCTTAGGCAATTGGAGACATTATTAGATCATATTGCCAGAAATGGAAAATGACAGAGTTGGGAAGGTGGGGAGGAGGGTATACTTAGGGAGACAACAAATTTTGTTAAAGTCACTAGAGCACACAGACATTTAGGATGGGATGGGTGTCGCTTGCATGAAAGTGTTTGCACATTGTGTGTGTGAGTGGTATGTGGTGTGTGGTGTGCTTGGTGAGGTAGCTTTGTCTTTGGCATTCTGTGATAGGTGGAATTCTAGGAAAATGTTTAGGAATGAAGAGTCTGATGGAATATGGAGGGGGAAGTCTGTGGCTCCTTTGCTTAGGAGAGCTTTAAGTCTAAGATGAACTGCTACTGAAACAGGGTCAGTCAGTCAATCAATAGAAGTTGGTTGAACTATGTTCAAGGCACTGCACAAGGTATTTTAAATAGGATAAATATCCTTTTGCCATCAAGGAAGGGAGTTGGATTAGATGACCTCTTGGGGTTGATTCTTCTTCCAAGATTCAGGCATTTATTGAAAGGAACCAGATGGTTCAAGGGAGTTTGTATTTTCATGCTATCAGGCACCAGTTTTTTTGACTAAATATAGACTCTGGCTCCCAGTTTTCTGGGTGGCCCTGGTTTGAGAATAGCCTCCAGTTATACCCACCATCTGGACTTCCCAAGGCCCTGCTGTTAAGTGTCCTCTCCAGGAGGACTTGCCTTCCTGAAGAGAAGACAGAAGTTTTCAATAGAAACCTATAGAATGAACCAGAATTTTTTCCTGTGGGTGCCTTCCATGCAGGATCCCAATAGTCATATATATTCATACTGAAGGGGTCCAATGGGAGTTCAGACATATTTGGCTCTGATCCGAGTTAGATTGCATAAACACAATATGGACATACTTTGATAAGCTCATGGATGTGACATAGAGTAAAAGGTTAAATTTCATTTCTGTTTTCTACCTTATTTCTCTTCAGTTTCTTAAAATTTAGCTTCCTGAGTATGTAGGATCCTGTACCAGATGATCATTGTTGTCACCCTTATCAAGGGTTAGGCAAGGAGGATACAGAGATATAAGATCTGGTGCCTACTTGGTGGGCTCACATCTATTTTTCCACAGGTGACAAGTCATGTAGTTCTTTAGCTTTAATTATAACTTTTTATTTTTCAAGTAGGGATCTGTGATTTCAACCATTTCGGGAACTCCCCATGCCAATGAAGACTGGTACCTATGCTGCACCTTATAGTCTTGGAGAGCTGCTTGTTACTTTAAGAGGTTGAGTGACTTGCCCGAATCACACATCCAGTATAAATCAATTGTAGGACTTAAACCCAAGGCTTTCTTACTCTAAGACCAGTTCTTTATTTATCCACTAAGACATAGCCACCTGTAATTATACATTAAGTTTCTGAGAATAAAATGCCATGCTACTTCCAGGAGGGATGTGCCTAAGTGTGCCTGGTATGGGACCCCAGACCTTTCCTGGAGATGTAGTACCCAGGATAAATCACATTCCATGTCTCTCCCCTAGGTAGGTTAGCAGGTAAAATCTGGTTAAAACTGGGAACTTTTGAAGGGGAGAATAAGTCATAAAAGCATAATAAATAGCCTGAGGAATGAACGTGAAATTAGGTAGGATAATCCTATTTGCCTTTCTTTAGCTATTGTGGCTTAACTATGTACATGAGCCTCAGGTTGTGTGTGTTCATGTTTTTTAGAGCAACAGCTGGAAAAGTTAATTCCTTCTCTCAAGATGATTGCCTCTGAATCATTTCCCAGTTACTAGATCCTTAAGGGACCCTAAGTGTAAGGCCTGGGGCTATTTCCCCAATTTTCCATACACTGGGGATAATTCTGATTACCATAAGGAATAATTACAATTGGTGCTTGAGTGAATTTAGGAAAGGTTCCTGGATGACTAGAGCTCATTGGCTCCTTCTGGTGGAAAACTCAGTCTATGGAACCAGTGATGGTCAAGGTGGAGATATGGGAGGCTTTTGGGTGGCAGAGTGACAAATATGTCTCTGCTTCTTAGACTTCTTGCAGCACTGGTTAGAACTGATATATAGGGTGTGGTTGTGTAACTACAAGTAAGTAGAAAAAAATTATTGAAGTTTTCTTGACACCCTTTATAACTCCATGGTTGGTATAACAGATAGTCCTTATGTAACTTGTGGAAAAGTTTCCACAGATACACAGTGAGTTTGCTTGTAGGGGTGGTAAATGGGACATGGTCTTGGGGATCTTGGAGTTATGGCTAAGCTACTATTTCTTGCCCAATAATCTATACTGGATCATTGTGAATGCTGGGAGAAGAGCATCTGTCCTGATAACAACCAAGAAGCACTTTGGAGCCTTCTACTTATCTAGCCAGTGCAAGTCACAGCAGGGGATAGGGAAGAAATATAGGATACAGTCTCTGTAGGGATGTGCAGGCCCCTACCTGGTCCCTCAGCACACTGAATCTTTGTCTTCTAGATGTGTATAGTGAACCTTATCACCTTTCCTTTGGACTATTGCAGAAGTCTCCTAATCGATCTCCCTGTCTCTCTCCATATAATTGTATCGCAATCTGTATAATCCATCTTCAATATAATTGCTAAAATGATTTTTCTTAATTACAGATGTGACCATGCCATTCCCCTTTTAAAGAAATGCCAGTGACTCCTTGTTTCTAAGAAATATATACATACATATATATAACACACAGACACATATGCACATAAAACACACATATCTACATATATATACATACACACATATATAAACTTTACTGGCTTTTAAAGCCATTTACTTTCTGATCCCAGCCTATCTTGCTAGTCTCATAATACATCACTCCCCCTTATCTCATTCTATGGTCCAGACAAATTGAACTTATTTCACACTTGTTACCTCATCGCCATGTCCATGGCTTTGTACTGGCTGTCCTCATTCCTGTGATGTACTTCTTCCTCTCCACCTTGTGGAATGTCTTCCTTTCTTCCTTTCTTAACTCAAGATTTATCTCCTACCTGAAACCTTTCCTGATTCCATGCTCTCTCCCCCCACCTAGTCATATCCTCCCTCCTAGATCTCTGACACTCATTTTGTATTTATTCTGCATATATTACTGTAGTGGAGTAGTTCGTCTTTGACCAGTCCTTTAGACTTGAAAACCTAGAATATAATCACAAGTTGTTAAGGAAATGTTAAATGAATTATAAAACTATGTCTATGCCCTATTCCTTTTATTAAATACAAACACCTTTCTCTGAATGAATCAGAAAGGGCAATCTCATTTACTGATGGAAGATGGTTAATCCTCAGGTGATCTTAAAATTAAAAAACAAAAACAGTTTGAATATTAGAGGTTCAGAGATGTTTTAGAGTAAGACCTTTATATAGGATAAGGAGGAGGTTTCTTTCCTTTCCTTTCTCCCCACCTCCATTGACCATGGCATCTAGTGGTAATTTATCCAGAAGGAGACATATCATTCAGCAGTTTGGGAGTTCAGGCCTCATTTGGAGATTCAGAAACACACACACTCCAGAGAGATACAGAGAAACAGTCACCCAAGGGAGGAAACAGCTTCAAGGTCTTGGCTATAGACTCAAGAAAGAGCTCATGTTGGCAATAGAAATTTAGATTTTAGAGAGAACTATATACAAGGAGAGATAGGACTTCTAGACCTGGGAGTTCTAGATTGTAAATTGCCTTGGCACATGGATTTCCTACACATATGCCTCATTGTCATTGTACTCCAAGTTTGAACCCACTTTTTGTGGATGCTGTGTGTATTTGTGGGAAGGTATACTCCAGGTTTTGAGGAGAAATTGTTTGTAGCTATTATTTTGATTAAGCCATTTTAGTAAATGCTTTTGTTGAAAGCTAATAATGTTTACTGGCTGATTGTTAGTGGGAAGCACACTAGTGAGGGCTTGTGAACTATAGTTTTAGAAGGGTAGCCACAGTGGGTATACTCTGAAATCTGATATAGCAGCACCATCTGGTGACCCAAGCCATGAGTTCAGGTTCAAGTAACCCAGAGGTGGTTTTATATGTGTAGATATCTTTCTCTCTCTCTTGATGTATATATAAATTCATTCAGAGTCTGGACCATTCCATTTGTCTTTGTCTCCTCACTGCTTGGCATAGCACCTGTCACATAGTAGAGACTTAATAAATGTGTATTGATTGATTTTTACCAAGGCAACTATACTGTACTCTATTATCATGGCATAATTCACTCTTCTTGTAGTAGGCAGACTTTACTGGCCTCCCCTGCCTGATTTTCTTTCCCTTGATCACTTTCTGGATCAATCCTAAAACGTAGAATCACAAGAGCTCTAGTAAGAACACAAGTTCTTGTCTATTCTTTTCTCTTTCCTTTTATTTTAATTAGCTCTGAAATTCTATTTTTGGAGTTTCCAAACCTTATCTCGATGTCACTTCTCTGAAAGATGATGGACAAAAAAATCAATAAAACTTTGCCCTTTTATAACTAATTACAGCTCCCCTGGTTAAGGGAGGAAAAAAACTCCCAAAACTACAGGGAGAAGACCAATATCAAAGCCTTTATTGCTGAAATATCAACATTTGTGTTCTGTTTCAGCTTCTCTCTCTCGGGAAAGGGGACATGGATGATTTAGAAAAAAATACTCCTGAGATTCTAGCTTTAGGACCAGCAGATAATCCAGGAAGAGGAAACAAGGAAGTTGTTATCTTGACTACTTTTCTGCCTTTTATGTAACATGTTATAATGTTGAACACCAAAATGAGACAGGCTGTGCTGTTTTACAGTCATTAGTGGTATCTCTATTTTTATTTCTCCCAACTAAGAACTGGAGCTGCTGTTTTTACATTCTCACAAAGGACATCTTTGCTGGGGGAACAAGTGGATCCTTGTAAAATGCTCATTATTTTAACTTCTTTACACAGCTCTGTCTATGAGATTTCTTTCATAATATTTTAGAGGCATTTTACTAAATTTACAGTATATTAAAATTATGCATGATTTAGGATACTTTTGTTTAGTAGCAAAATTTAAAAGAACTACCTACCCTTCCTGGTTATTTTTTTTTTTTAGTTGGAAGTGACTGTTGGAAAGGAAATGATTTATTCCATTTGGGCGAGCCTGTGACAAATAGATCCAAACTAAACAGTTTGACTAACACTTCCCACCTCGCCCCCCTCCACTCCCTGTCCTTTGGTAATCTACAAGGAGCTAGTCAGATATGGGTGAAGTAGAAATATTACTGTATTTGCAAGCAGAAGATCTGGTTTGAAGCCCTGCCTCAGCTTTGTACTAGATGTGTCACTAAACTAGTCACTTAACCTCTGTGATTCTTGGTGTTTTCATCTTTTTAAATGAAGGAGTTGGGCTAGGTGATTTCTGGAATTCTTGGAACACAAAGTTCCAAGTATGATCAATTTATTAGTAAAGCAGATTTGACAATAAATAGCATCTTGCTTTCTCAGTAAAGCTAAGAGTCTAAATGGGGTGGGGTCAGCTCTCTTTTATAGTTTCAGGGAATACAGAACCAAGAATTGGATTTAATAGATGGGGAACAAGTTATGATTGATTAAAAGAGCTTGCCATCATGAATGGTGGACCAAATTCCTTTGGATAACAAACCAGAAACCCTTGAAGGATAGTTTGGTGTAAAGATACTATACCAGACTTCCTGGTGTCCATCTGCATCTCCCAAGGATAATAGATTTCCTTGAGGCAAGAATAGAACAGTGATGAACAGGAGAGCTAGATTTCCAAACTTAACTCATTATAGGCAAGCTGAATTTCTGAAGAAATGAATCATGACTTAAGCAATGACAGGAAAAAAAATCAGTTAACTGTAAATAGGATCAATTTAAAATGATACAGAATCAATCTGATTACTTAAAACCCAAATCTTCCTGACTCTGACTGCTTTCCATCTGCTACATGTCATTTCTTTATTCATTCAGTTAACCCGCCACCCTCTCGCCCATTTCTTAAACATTGACTTTGTTGAGAGCATCTTACGGGAGATGCTAGGAGTGATGAGATACAGTCAGGGGTGTGTTGTAGGCAGCTCTTACTGGCTTGAGAGAGCTGATTGTTAAAATTTCAGTGTAATCATTTATACCCTAACAGACATTACCAATTAGAGCTTTGTTCATTGTTTTCTTTCCATTTATTTATTTATTTAATTTTTTACATTCATTTTCACAACTTTTTGGGTTCCAAATTTTCTCCCCTTTTCTCCCCTCCCCCCACCCCAATACCCCAAGCAATCTAATTTTCCCTATCTCCAATCTGCCCTCTCTTCTGTCATCCCTCCCTTCTCTTGTCTCCATCTTCTCTTTTCTCCTGTAGGGCCCGATGACTTTCTATTCCTCATTAACTGTATGTCTTCTTTCCTAGTTGCAACAACAATACTAAACAGTTGTTCCTAAAACTTTGAGTTCCAAATTCTCCCCATCCCTCCCACCCCACCCATTCCTTTTGGGATGGCAGGCAATTCAATATAGGCCATATCTGTGTAGTTTTGCAAATGACCTCCCTGAAAGTCGTGTTGTGTAAGACTAACTGGATTACCATCCCTCCTAACCTGCCCCTCATTGTTTCTCTTCTGTTTTTTGATCTTGTCCCTCCCCAAGTGTTGACTTCAAATTGCTCCCTCCTCCCTTTGCCCTCCCTTCCATCATCCCCCCCCTTGCAATATCTCCTTCTCCCCCCCTTTCTTATACTGTAAGATAGGTTTTCATACCAAAATGAGTGTGCATTTCACTCCTTCGTTTAGTCAAATGTGATGAGGGTAAACTTCTTGTTTTTTTTTTTTCTCAGCTCTCCTCTTTTTCCCTCCACTAAGAAAAACTCCTACCTGCCTCTTAAATGATATATAGTTACCCCCCTTCCATTTCCCCCTCTTTCCTCCCACTACATTTCTCTCTCACCATTTACCTTAATTTCTTTTAAGGTATGGTCCCATCTTATTCAGTTCAATCTGTGCTCTCTATCTCTGTATGTGTGTGCATGTGTGTATGTGTGTGCATGCGTGTACATGTGTATGTGTGGTCCCACCAACTACCCAGATACTGAAAAGTTTTAAGAGTTACAAATATTGTCTTTCCCTGTATGAATGTAAACAGTTCACTTCTGGTAAGTCCCTTAAGACTTCTCTTTGCTGTTTACTTTTTCATGCTTCTTCTCATTCTTGTGTTTGAAAGTCAAATTTTCTTTTCAGCTCTGGTCTTTTCATTAAGAATGATTGAAAGTCCTCTGTTTCATTGAAAGACCATATTTTCCCTTGAAGTATTATACTCAGTTTAGCTGGGTAGGTGATTCTTGGTTTGAGTCCTAGTTCCTTTGACTTCTGGAATATCCTATTCCATGCCCTTCGATCCCTTAATGTAGAAGCTGCTAGATCTTGGGTTATCCTGATTGTATTTCCACAGTACTGGAGTTGTTTCTTTCTAGCTGCTTGCAAGATTTTCTCCTTGAGCTGGGAGTTCTGGAATTTGGCCACAATGTTCCTAGGAGTTTCTCTTTTTGGATCTCTTTCAGGTGGTGATCGATGGATTCTTTCAATACTTATTTTGCCCTCTGGTTCTAGAATGTCAGGGCAGTTTTCCTTGATAATTTCATGGAAAATGATGTCTAGGCTCTTTTTTTGATCATGACTTTCAGGTAGTCCCATAATTTTTAAATTGTCTCTCCTGGATCTATTTTCCAGGTCAGTTGTCTTTCCCATGAGATATTTCACATTCTCTTCCATTTTTTCGTTCTTTTGGTTTTGTTTGGTGATTTCTTGGTTTCTCATAAAGTTATTAGACTCCATCTGTTCCATTCTAATTTTGAGAGAACTATTTTCTTCAGTGAGCTTTTGAGCCTCTTTTTCCATTTGGCTCATTCTGCTTTTGAAAGCATTCTTCTCCTCATTGGCTTTTTGAACCTCCTTTGCCAATTGAGTGAGCCTATTTTTCAAGGTGTTAATTTCCTCAGCATTTTTTTGGGTCTCCTTTACCAAGGTATTGACCCGTTTTTCATACTTTTCTTGCATCTCTGCCATTTCTCTTCCCAGTTTTTCCTCCACCTGTCTAACTTGCTTTTCAAAATCCTTTTTGAGCTCTTCCAGGGCCTGAGCCCACCTGCCACCCCCCTGGGGTGTCTGGGGTACTGAGGCCCCACCCTCCACGTCTTTCCCTGATGGCAAGAATACGTCCTCGTCATCAGATCCGAAGGTCGGGATCATTTGAATTTGTTGGAAAAAACTCTCTAGAGTCTTATTTTTCTTCCCTTTTCTAGGCATTTTCCCAGCCAGTTACTTGACTTCTGAGATTCCTTTTCACCTCTGCCTGGATCCACCCAGCTAGTGCTTGGCCTCTGAGATTTAAATGGGCTTTTCTCCTGCCGGCTGTCAATCAGTGAGCTTTAGTTCAGGTGCTGGGGTGGGGACAGGGCCGCCTCCCAGGCTCAGTTCCCTCAGGGGCTTTATGTAGAGACTTTCAGGAATGGAGCGGGTGGGGACAGGGTGGGGGGCCCGCCTCCCAGGCTCAGTTCCATCAGGGGTTTTATGCAGAAGCCTTCAGTAATAGAGCGGGGTGGGGGCAGGGCCATCTCCCAGGCTCAGCTCCCTCAGGTTTTATGCAGGAACCTTCCGTAATGAAGATCCTGCCTGCTGCTGGGGGATTCCTGAGTCCCAGGTCACTGCCACCTCAGCCACCGCCCACACCTCTGCCTCCGCTGCTTCCTGCCCCCGTCTCTGCCGCCACCGCTTCCTCCTGAGGGGGCCCGAGTCACGGAGATGCTCCTCTCCCCTCCTCCAGCCCGGCCTTCTCTCTCACTGACCTGTAGCTTCTGTGGGCGGAAGGACTTTCCCGGCTGCTGGAGCTTCTGTCTCTGAAGCCTGCTCGGATCAGCTTCTCTGGGGCCGTGGCCAGGGGAGCGCTGGGGGTGGGGTCCACTTTCCGGGGTGCGACGGACCCTGGGGATGGGTCTCCAGGGCTCCCTGGAACGGAAATCTCTTCCACTCTGTTTCTGCACACCTTGTATTGACCTAGAAGTTATGGGGGTCTCTTTTTACATTAATTCTATGGGCTTTGGTTTCAGAGCTCGTAAACGTGTGTCCTTCTACTCTGCCATCTTGGCTCCGCCCCATTGTTTTCTTGATTGTCCAAACTTAAGTATTAGAGAAAACGTTGATAATGCTGATTAAACTTAACAGTTTTTTCTTGCATGCATTTTTTTTCTTGGAGAGCCAGTTATTAACCATTTATCAGCACATCACTGGATGTAATTAAGTTCTTCATGGAAGTTGTAATCTAGTGTAAGGGTGAAGTTTTCTATCTCCCTTCCCCCTCATTGAGGGAATCACAGAAAGCCCAGATGGCTCCATTGAGGCAATTAATAAATTGAAAGTCTAAATTATGTGCAAGCAAATCCTTCACATGTTTGAGAGGAGTAAAGTGCTTTAGTCAGTGGATGAAGGCAGATGATTCCACAAAGGAAATATCTTGTGGCTACCTCACAGAATGCAATTTCTACTAAGAACAGGAATTTTCTTTTTCTTTCTGTATTTATATCCCCAGTGCTTAAAATAGCTTGAATAAAGTTATTAAGTAATAAATCCTTGTTGCACGATTGATTGTAGAACAGACGATATCTATAGGAGAAAAGAAAATATTAAAAATGACATGAAAAGATGCCCCCGCTCCCAAAAAGAAATGCAAATCCAGACAAGCTCAAGATACCACCATACTTATACTTACAGAGAAAATATGAAGAAAAAAATGATAAAATCAGTATTGGCAGGGCTGCCCTTCTGATACTTTGTTGGTGGGAGCATAGACTTGGGCAAACACTTTGGAAAACAATATAGTATAATTATAGTATATGATAATTGTTAAAAACAATAGTACTTGTAGTCCCTCCTAATACTAAATCTTTGCCCTAAAAACATAATAAAAAAGGACCTATTAAAAAGAATGCATTCCCTATATTTCTATGTAATTGCTAAAATCTGGAAACAACCCATATCCCCTACAACTGGAGAATAGATAAATAAATTATGGTCTATTTATTTAATAGAATATGATACTATAAAAATTAGAAATGGGAATATAGAGAAATATAAAAAGACCTTGTAGGAGAGCCAGAATTATATACACATTTACTAGAACTAGAAACACAGGGGAAAAAAAGAGAGCAAAGCCAAAGGTAGCCAGAAGCTTGGACAGACTTAGAAAAAGACACAGACATTAAAACACATGCACACAATCATTTCTTGCTTTTTTCTATTTATCTGCTTGATTCTCCCTTATTAAGCAATAATGGTCTTATATACAATTCTATTTCTTATTTTTATGTTTGATTAGTTATTTATCTTTATTGCTGTTATGGAATTAGAACTGGAAGGGACCTTGGAGGTTGTCTTGGTCAACTTCATTTTACAGAAGGAAACTTAAATTAAGTCTTGCCCCCAGTCACATAAAGAGAGATGCTCCTCAGGGCTCCTTCCATTTTGTTGATGATTATTAAATTTATAGTAATAAAAACAACAAGAAAGATCTTATCCCAAAACCAAATGCTGAAACGCAGAAGCTAGAAGAAAGAAGATAGTAGAGTAAGGTTGTCTAGGAAACCTCCAGAGTTGTGCCATGATAGTTCTGGGAAGTGGTGACTTTGGCCATCATATTATTTTCTTTTTCTCTCTTCTCTGCTTGGTACAGAGGTAGAATCAAGGACATACACATACACATATATGCACACACGTGTATATATATATACACATACATATACGTACATACATATGTATGTAGAGAAAGAGAGTATTTATTAATAGAGATTATTTTTTCAACAAATGAAGCACCTATAGGTGAGTGAATGTTTCTCTGAACAAGGAAAACTAAAATGAGATTAGGCAGTAATAAATAACAGTTGAAATTGACTGGATTTGAAATTAGAGACCCTGTGTTGAATCTTGAATGTTTTATGTGATCTTGGGCAAATCATTTAACCTCTCTAAGCCTCCATTTTTCATCTGTAAAATGAAGGTGTTGGATTGGGTGTTTTTTAAAAAACAATCCCTTATAACTCTAAACTCCATGATCCTGGTCAGCACGGTATAGTGAATAAAGTCAACTTAGAGACAGTGTAGTGTAATGTTTAGAGATCTGACTTCTAAGTCAAAAAGACTGAGTTCAAGTTTGGCCTTGGACATATATTAGTTATGTGACTTTGGCTAAGTCACTAAATCTCCGAGTACCCTTGGATAACTGTAAGACTGTAAGTAGTAGAAGCAGTAGAAGGAGTTTACTCACCCTAAACCAGTGAAACCACAGATCTAGTTCTTACTCCAGATGATCAGAGGCAGTGTCATGATAGGATGTGGGCAGCAGGAGGGCACATCTGGTCAAGGATTGAGAGAGAGCCTGGAAGCTTACAGAATTTCAGAAGGCTAATCCAACCGATACCTAAATAGGAATCCCCTTGACAACGACCCCAATAGTATTTGTAGATTGGATCTTTAGTATCATTAAGGTATGTAATTTATATCTAGATGGCTTTATATTTCTTTAGATTCCCCTCCCCCATTATGTATTATTTACTTTTACATGGTAATTAGGGAGCAGTTAATTTATGCTTGAGAAAGAGTTCTTTTTTAATAGGAAAAACGCAATTGACAAGATCATGTGCTCTCCTAATTAGACCATTCAGCTCTAAAGCAAGACATCACTAATGAAAACTGACGGAATTACAAAGCTAAAGCCTGCCATGAAATCGATAGTTGAGCTTCTAGATCCAAACCTATAAAATAGCAACAAGGTCACAGTAATGATTTCCTTTTTTTTTTTTTTTTAAATTAAATGGCTACCTCATTAGACTGGAAACTCATTGGTACCATTTTGCTTTTACTTCAAAGATCCTTCAAAGATCCATAATTGCATAGGTTTGCATACTCCCTCCCGCTATGTAGATGGAACACCCTCTATACTTTAGCAGATAGCACCCTCTATACTCACAAGCTGGGGAAGGCGAGGGTGCTGAAAAAACTGTCACTTTGTAGCCAATTTACAGGTGATGAGCCTCTCTAAACATAACTAGGATGGTCTTTGTATGACAGCTCTATAGTACATTTTCAGGTCTGTACAAAAGACCCTTCCAACTTACAACTACTAGAACTTGCACTTTGCTAGAGTAGTTTTTGAAAAGTCAGACCCACCTGCATCCCACAGTACAGTCTCATAGCAGAGCTTCAGTAGAGGTTGTGCTTAACCATTCCCCCCACCCCAAGTAAAATTGTGAAATAAGAACAAGTTTTGTCTTTGGTGGGACTGACCCACAGGATAGGTATTTCCATTCCACTTTATATTGTCCATCTATTTGGAAATTCTTGGCACTGCCTCTGGCTGTTCCACATACTATGATATATCCCTTTTCCTAGGGTCTGTGTTTTTTGTTAGAGTTCTTGGGCACCAGCCTCTCTCCTGAGAGCAGGAGAAAGAAAGATAATAATGATGATTCATAATATCTAGCATTTAGGTTTACAAAGCACTTTATATGTTAACTTATATGGTGAGTTCCTCCCAGAGGTCTCCATTTTGGGGAGAAGCCTGGGTTGGCCAAACTTGATCCCCTTCTCAGCTATGTTTCTGACTTCATGGACTTTATTGTGTTTTATGACTCATTATGCATTATGACTCAACTGTACTCTCCCTCTAGTAAGGAAAGAGGATAGGCAGTATTGGGGAAATGAAGCAGGGCAAGAAGGTAAAAAGAAGAAAAGAGGGAGAGAAAGAACAGGAAAGAGTAGAGAAAGAGAGAAGGGAAAGGAAGAGAGAAAGGGAAGAAAGGGGGAATGGGAATAGGAGAGAGAAAAGGAAGAAAAAGAGGGAGAGAGAATAAGGAGAGAAGAGGGATGATGGGAAACAAAAGAAGGGGAAGAGAGAATATAGCTTGGATTGTTGGAATTAATTCCATTTTGTGAGATCTCCAGGTTGTTTATAAAAAAAAAAAACCTATTCAAATGTACAGTTATAATATTACCATTATTATAACAAATTATTCTTATGGTGATTACCATCTTTTATATCAATGTTGCACACCTCTCACTTTTTTGGATGTGAGTTTCTGAGAACATCAGATTAGGAATAGAACAACCTGGAATTAAGGGCTGGCTCTACTACTTATATCTGTGTGACCTTGGATAAAGTCCTTATCCAAGTTTCTGTTTCCTCATCTATAAAATGGGGACAATAATTTTTGCACTACCTAACAGAGTTCTCATGAGGATTAAATCACATGTGATAATGTAGGTAAATTGATATGCAACTCTGACTTCACAGGGTTATGTATGTGTTACGATTATTATAAAAGTCCCAGTTGCCTTGAGGTCATGCGTCCCTTACTATTTACAGTATACCTATCCATAGACTAACTGGAGAATCAAAGACATTATTATGTACAGTGGTATTTTTAGATGGTGAGATACATTTTGATTTTGAGCAAGATGAATTAAAGTCTCATTTGGGGACCAGAAAATAACAACTGGTTCCATCAAGACTTTTTATACCCAAACAATGTTTCGTTAAGTACAAAGCAAATATGCTGATGCAAATCCCTCTTTTTTTTTAGACACATCGTTTTTGTGATAGAACAAAGACTGGTAAAAATATTTCCGTTTACAGTCATCAGGATGGCAAAACTTGAATTTAATGAATGAATATCTTTCTCACTCCCATTTTTACATTATTCAGCAGTTTGCTCTGTACTGACCATTTAGAAATGCTTTCTCAGTGAGGCTAAAATTGGTAGTAAAATCATTTATTACTTTGGAATAGTCTTGGTGTGAAGCCCCAGTCATAGTGCTGTATTTTTCCCTGATCTTGGACTGAATTAAGAACTTATGAACATCAGAATTGCCTGTACTGAATTAGACCCATGTTCTCTCCCATCTGAGAGAAAAGTGATAAAGTATGGCTACTGCCTAGGATATTAACTTCTAAAGGCCATGAGAACATCTTAGCTTCAACTCAATTCCATTTCATCTAAAATATTTGGTAATTATGTGAGAGAAACTATGCTAGAAGCTGTGGGGGCTACAGTGATGACATAAGACCTGCCCTCAAGAACCTTATAATCTAGTATTAGAGAAAAGACATGTATACAGCTAAATGGAATACAAGTCAGAAATTGACCAAGTACAGAGGAAAATTGTAAAGAAAATATAGTACAAGGTTTGAGAAGAAAGATCTGAACTTGCCTAATAACCCAGGAGAAAGAAAGAACAACAGATGTGGGTTCAAATCCTGGCCCTATTACTCAGAGCTATCGAAAGGAATTCTGGCACCCATGACAAATTCATTTGTTGGAGGAAGGTAAAAGTTCATGGCATCATACCTCAGCAGAAACTTGCTAACATTGCATTTACAGAGGGTCCAGTCTATGCTGTTGTGGCACCACTGGCAATACCTTACCCCTCTGCCCTTACAAGGGGATGGTGGTACAAGGAGGTATGCTAGTAGGGAAAAGAAGGTCCTAGAAGAGAGAGTCACAAGCTGGTGACAAGACCCTGTGGTGATGACCTAGTGCCAGATGAGGAAGTGGGAGCGGTACAAAGCTAATGGAGGAACACAAGGGTCTGGGGTGGGAAGGAAGTGTGTTTCTCCTGGATGCTGGCTTGTCAAAGGCCCTGATCATATTGCCCCAGTTATGCTGGTGTTTGTACCTACTACTTGTGTGAACTTGAGTAAATCACTTGACCCCAAGTCTCTCTACTGAGCCCTCTTCTCTTGTCTCTCTATACTTGGTGATCTCATTAACTCCCATTTGTTTAATGTCCATCTCTTGGTACATGGTTCACAGTTCTCTCCTCTCTCTCTCTCTCTCTCTCTCTCTCTCTCTCTCTCTCTCTCTCTCTCCATCCATCTATTCCTAGTGTCTCCCATGAGCTTCTGTATTGTGTCACCAATTTCCGTTTGTCCCATAGACATCGAAATTTAACATGTCCAAAACAGAACTCACTATCTATTTCCTCCCAATTCTATCACTCTTCCAAATAACCTTATTTCTGTCAGAGACCCATGTTTTTCCAGTCTTTCAAGATTATCATCTTGGTATAATCCCTGACTCCTCATTCTCCCTTACTCCACATAGCCAGTTGGTGGATTTTGCCATTTAAACTTCCTTAGTGTCTCGCATCCTACCCCTTCCAACACCTCCACATCATAGTACTAAACACTGGTGTAAAGGTCATTAACTAGCACCCCAGAAAGTCACCCCAGCGAATTATGTACAGTAAAACCACCACCAAACAAATAACAGCAACTCAGCAACATTATATACAACACACATCACACAAATGCAAAGTGGCTTCAGTTGACAGGTTGCTTCAGTGACTAAATTCAAATTCTAAATAATATTCAGGATGGATTAAAGCACATTTCACAGTGTCACTTGGATATCCATAGAATAAGATAAAACAAACATAGAAATAGCACTGGTATACCTAATAACATCATGATAGGTCAAATTGAAAACTAAGCAAGATTATCTAACAAATGGAACCACAAAGCAGGTATAAGGCCAATACAAAGCTAATAATCATAATAGCATGAAAATCTAATAAGCAGAAGCATATTTGAAAAAAGTGAATATATGAACATAGACATAGAACATATTCCAGACACATGGTACAGGAGTAGTGGCATCATTGTCTGGCTATTTGTGTAACCATTTCCTCAGTTTCACCTGGGGTGTTGTAAGTTAGTCTAGTTACAGTGTGGATAGTCCTAACCCATCTGTGACCTGTTGATTTATCTACTCCTGTACTGATATTTGTCAATGGTATCAGCTGATAATATTCCTCATCAGAATGATCATCTTGTCCACCTAAATCTGACCTTATAAGGGACCCAAGTTGGCTAGTAATGTGACTATAGTCACAAAGAATTCTCTATCCCCAAAGAATTTTTAGGATTGAAATATTAGGCAGAAATGGTATTTCTGATGGATACTCTCATCTCCCCTCATCTGAATTGACTACTGGAGTATAGAACATGGGGTCTTCTTTACTTGAAACATTTATTTCTGATGTCTTGTGTGAATCAGGAAGTCTTTGTATGACTAGCAGATAAAATTGCTGATGTGAATGAATGTTTGCTAGCCATCTGGAGGTCAACTAGCCTAACAGTAAATGATTGGTATAAATTATCTTTATTGTTTCCCCACCAGTGTCAGGGTGTAAATGTATTTTATTTACAAAATAAATAGACAAGTTGTCTAATCTTTCTACACCTAGACATGAGTAGTTTTCCATCAGTTTGTTAGCCTGCGTGTCCCATGAACATCAAGATTTCTTAGCAGGACATTGTCACCTTATTGAAGTTCCTAACAATGAACATGAGCTTATTATTATCATGTATTTCTTCCATCATTCTTCCTGGATGACGGTGTAGCTATGTGGTAAACACCTTTTAACTGAAAGGACAGACTGGTCATGAGTATCTGCAGTCTCTCTGTCCTCAGAGACCCCCCAAACACAGGTTGATAGGTAGTGGGGCTCACATCCAACTATCAGCAGGTGGGGTGTAAAGTCAGTAGGATTATTCCTGGTGGAATTGTATGTGTACCAGAAAAGCCACATACTGACTCCATTGAGACTTTTGTTCTGATCTCAGGTGTCCTTAGCATATTCATCAGAGTATAGTTGAAACATTTAGGTTGTGGGTCCCCTTGAAGAAGATAAGATGTTGTTTTTTAAACTTCTTTATGCAAGCCAGAGGCAATATATTTTAAAACATATCTACCTAAATATGAATGGATCCTGGCAGGAAGTCTATACACTGAGATATGTTTTCCCAATGATACTTTTGCACCTACAGAGGCTTTCTGGCTCCTTATTGGGTATGTTTGAGTGATGTGTCACCATCAATATGACTTATGCCATTGCTATCTCCTTTCGGAGACAGTAAGTCAATGCAAACAAATTTCAAAGGTTTTCTAGTAATTATATTCTCAAAGCAAGCAGCATAAATTAGTACTTTTTTTTGTGTGTGGGGGAGGTGACACACAATGTATACAAGTCACACTTGTTGATTGCTGTGGACTTCTTGGACCAGGAAAATTTGTTTCTATTACATCTCCTTTCTTGACTTACATATCCAAAATCACTGTGTAGAACTTTCATGACCATAGTGTGATATGTAACTGCTTCCTGGTACCATTAGTGGGATCAGTGATAGTCTGGTATAGTATGCCATTGCCTAGCTCTGACTTCTTCCATTGTCTTAATAGTACAACACCTTCAGAAGACTGGCACTTGAATCCCTTGCCATCACTACTTCATTTCTTGGTTTGTATTACTTCGTGTAGCCCTTCATCAGCCATCTGCTCTCCCTTCTAGTCATTGACAGACAACTGAAGCAAAGAAGGTTGAATCAACAAAGCAAGATTCATGCATACTACTGGCAGATGACATGGTCTATGATATGGTGGAAGTCCCGGACTTTAAGATGTATTCCCATCTACTTGAAGACTATTTCTTTGGCTTTTATATAGCTTTTACACCTTCTTTAGGTATTATTACATTATTGGCATCCTATGATCTTCTAGACAGCACATCCACATCCACATTAATCTTTTCAGGCTGGTAGCAAATGCCAAATTCATAGTTTTGCTAGTGCTGTCACTCCTCTCTGGCAAATAACATCCAATTTGACACTTGTCAAATATGTCATGGATTTTTGTGGTCCACACTTGCAACTTTGCACCCTACACGTAATCTCTAAATTTCTCAAGGGCAACCCACTTCAAAGTCAGAAACTTCAGCCCGTAAATAGGAGACGATGGTTCATTATTGCTTAGGTTTCTACTGGCAAATGTAATTTCACACTCCCATCACTCTCTCGATACAGGCCTACTCCCAAGCCCACCATGCTGACATTTGTATAAAGGACAAGAGGCTTGCTTGGGTTAGCATAGATCAATACTGGTGCATCTGCAAGGCAGCTAATGAAGTCTTGAAATACTTATTCTGTTTAAATTTCAGGCATATTTTTTCTAGCTAGTCCAACACTTTCGTAAATCTCTCCTCATGTTCTTCCAAGGTCTTCCCAAAAATGATGTCATCAAGGTACACTAACACTTGTCACCAACTACTTTCTCCAATTGTCTCTGAAAGTTAAAAGAACCTCTTGAGATGCCATAGAGCAAATATTTGAACTAGCAAAATCCAGCTGGACAACTGAAAGCAGTCTTAAAATGTTTTTAATGTTTTATTTTTTCCAAATTATACTTAAAAACAATTTTAACCTTTTTTTTTAAAAATTTGAGTTCCAAATTGTCACCCCCCCTTTTCCTTTCCCTGTCATTAAGAAGGCAAGTAATTTGATAAAGGCTACACATGTGCAGCATGAAAAACATATTTCCATATTCATGTTGTGAATAAAACACAGACAAAAAACCCCAAGAAAAATAAAGAAAATAACCTAGTGTACTTTGATCTACATCAGATTCCATCAGTTCTTTCTTTGGATAGCATTTTTCATCATAGGTCCTTCAGAACTGTCTTGGATATTTGTATTACTAGGTCATTGAAAGTTGATCATTGTACAATATTGCTGTTACAATGTACAATATCCTCCCGGTTCTGCTTACTTCACTTTGCATCAGTTATGTAAGTTTTTCCAGGCTTTTCTGAAACCATCCTGCTTGCCATTTCTTATCATATATTGCAATCTGTTCAGCAATTCCCCAACTGATGGATATGCCCTCCATTTCCAATTCTTTGCCAGCACTAAAAGAGCTACTATAATATTTTTGTACTCACAGGTCCTTTTACTTTTTTGTTTTTTAAATCTCTTTAGGATGTAGACTTCATAGTGGTAGCAATATTTTTAAAAAATCTTTCTCTGCCATGGGAATGTGATAGTAAGTACCATGTAAATACAACACAGAAAACCATTGACTGCCTAACAGACAATCAAAAACATTTTGAATTCTTGGCATAGTGCATTGGTCTACTTTGATTTCCTTGTTAAAAATCTGATCGTTTGCACATATGCATATCTTTCCAAATTTCTTTGATACTGCCATCATGGGCAATGCACAAAGGCTATTAGACTCTGATATCATTCAACAGTAGGTTTTGGAGATATTCTCTGAGGTCATTCATGACAGTCAAAAAGATCTGTTGTGAGTAGGTGAGCTTGATTTTGTGAATTGCTCCCTGTGCACAACCCACATCTCACTGATGCAGTGGGACCACACCTGTCTCTTGCTAAATTTCTGCCTCAGTTACTCCTTCCATTCCTCTAGCACCAGAGAATCCCCCAAATCAAATGTCTTAAGATCCATGCCCTTATGATGCTCACTGTGCTATTATACTCTGTCTTATATCCTCTGTGCAAGTTTTATGGATGGTCAAGACATGCAGATAAGTTGCAGTGTATTTGCAGTATTCAGGTAGTATTCTGAATAGATTCGAATTAGTTCCAATTAGTACTGAAACTCTATTGACGTATTGGTGGTCTGGACAAACCAAAGCCAGAATGTTCATTACTGTGTTGGCACCAGTCATAGCTTCAGAATATTACAAGAACATTTTAGTGTATCCCAAGTCTGAGTAGTTTTTGTCATTCAGTCCTCCAAGGCCAACATTTACAAGAAGCTGTATGGGTATTTTCTTCAAATGGAATGAGTGGAACACAATGGTCACTTATGTTACTTTGTACAGAACAACAAAGCAATTTACATTCTCACCTTTTACAGTAATCTCTGTGCAAGGGCCTATGAGGCCAAGCAGAAAAGAGCCAGGAGAAGTTGCTGATGAAGTAATTGTTTGTTTATTGGACCTGGAACAACCTCCTTCCCTGGTGCCAACTAATTCTGTAGTCCTTAGTCTCTAAAGTATCAGGGTCCTATTCTCTTTTTGAGTGCATTTAGCTATTGTGTGGGGCAGCTAGTGGATAGAGTCCTGGGCTTGGAATCAGGAAAATTCATCTTCATGAGTTCAAATCTGACCACAGACGTTTAGTGGCAGTGTGACACTGAGCTAGTCACTTAACCTTGTTTGCCTTAGTTACTCACCTGTAAAATGGACTGAAGAAGAAATGGGATTCCACTACCTTTGCCAAGAAGATCTCCAATGGAGTCATGAAATCATTGGGCAGGACTGAAATGACTCAAGAACAGCAAAGCTAATATGTGGTCATTTTTTCCATAGTTCTAACAGAAATCAAATCTACTTCTGTGATCTCACCTATAGAATGGTGTATGTATGTTTATCAGTCATGGTTTCCATTCTGTAGTTTCAGGACTTTTCCAATGAGTCACTACTGTTCTCCTTCAGAAATGTTCTTGTGAGCAGCTATTTCAACTTCTCCACTCCTAGAATAATTGTTCCACCTCATCTCTTTGGTCCATGTTTCCACTGTCCAAGTAGATTCTACTTAAAGTTCCAATTACCCAAGTGTACTGTAATGAGTTCAACATATTTGAGCCTGGCTTGCTTTTGCTCTAACTTGATGTCATCTTCCATCTAGAACTGCACATGTGCTAGGTATTGGCTGCTGCCACAGTCTTACTGATGCCATCAAATGACCGTCTCCTTTCCCTTCTCTTCTTGTTTTCCTTGAGAGTCCCCAAACTCCTCTTGTAGCTAGTACATGAAAGCCTTTAACTTCCTTTCTGAGGGCTGATCTTGAATTAACTTCCTCTGTTCCCAAACTGAGAAGAACTATTAGTAAAGTGAAATTCACTTCACTCCTCCTGGTTCCTTATCTCTAGAATAAGGAAGTTCTGTTAGATGGCTTCTAAGATCCTCTTTAGTTGTAAATCCAACTTGTCATCTAAGAAATCACCTTAACCTTTTCAAAAATTGGTTAGATTTCCAACCTGCATTCTTTAGAGAAATTTTATTTTGGTAAATTTCTTACCCAATGTGAAAGTAGTGTTCTTTTTTATTTTTTCTAAATTTATTTATTTAAAACTTTAACATGTTTCCCAACTATTTGGGGTCCACTTTGCTTAGACATGTATGTGGACCTGGAGAACAAACTCTGGAGACTTTCAGAAATAAGGATGATGAATGTTTCTAATTGATTGGTAGTGACACTGTCACATCTGAGTCTATTCATAATGCCTATCCAGTTCTTGCTGACTACAAAGTTAATGAGTACTGGACAGACTCTGCAACCCTGGGATGAAGACAGGGATGAAAATGAGAATATTTTCATTCTGACTCAGTTCTTGGCAAGAAGAGTCATCTTTTAAAAAATTATTTTAAGTCTCCATGGTGTCAATTAATTCAGCCACAAATAACTATTTAGGCAACCAGGAATTCGACAAGATGAAGTGTCATCTACCAAAGAATCCTGGGGAATTGGGTTGCAATTTTGTGTTTGTTTCGCTAGCAACATGAAGTAACACTTGCTTAATTCCTGGTTTTTAATTTTATAGTGTTATTTCTAGAAGTATGGTAATCGTATTGATATCTTTTAAAAAAATGTTTTATTGATATCTTTTACTTTCACATCCCCCCCCTCCAGAGAACCATCAGTGTAACAAAGAAAAAGAAAAAGATTCGTTTAATAAAACTAACCCACACATCAACTGAACCTGATGGCACATGCAATGTTCCATACCCATAATGCTTAACCTCTGCAAAGAAGGGAGGTGGGCTCTTTTTTCTTATCTCTTCTTCTTCAGGACCAAACTTGGTCATTATCAATGAAGGAGCAAGTAAATGAATAAAAAAGTATCTATTAAATGTTTACTGTGGGTCAGGCATTATGTATTTTCACTATTGCACGTTCAGATTTTGCTGCGGCTGTTGTTTTTCCACTTGTAGTTCGTAGTCATGCTGTAAATTATTTTCCTGGGTGATGATATTCTTGGAAAGAAGTTTAGACTGCAGGGCACAGCAAATGAGAGAGAGACTGACTGGCTGCAAGAAGGTCTGTTCTCCGTTCTTTTGCTGGTTGAGCATTAAACCTTGAGCCAGTCCACCAGTCTTTCGTTGACCCATTTTCTTGATCTATAAAATGGGGGACAATAATACCTGCTTATGTCCTAAATGCCCAGGGAGGACTGACTAATTGTGCAAAGTGCTCAAAGCTAGGAATGATTGAAGCTAAGTGAGCACAATGTGTTCCTTAAAATCAGAAACAGAATTTCCTTTGCCAAGTTTCTCTCTATATAACTCCTTCTCCCAAACCTTTTTCTTTGTACTTGTGGAGAGCTGGATCATTCTTAAGGAAAAATACTCAGGTATCCTGCTATTTGGAATGATTTGATTTTCTGCTTTTGCTAAGACATGAACAACATAATGATGCTTGAGATAATGGATGTGAAAGTGCTCTGAAAGCATTATGGGATATACACAGGTAAGGGTGTTATTATCATTAAGCATGAATTTGTCCTCCACTTTATGTAACACACATACACATATTTCTGGAAGTTAAATCTGGAGTAAAATGAATGAAATCAACACTTTTATAATTTATTATATAGCATAAAACATTACTTTCCTGGATGAGTAAGGTGGTAGCTATTTCTAAAGTGGAGACTATGGAATTCAGCCCTCTGAATTATTCAAGCTCTTATAATTAGAAAAACTAAAATCAAAACAATGCCAGGATGCCACTTTAGGCCCATTAGATTAGCAAAGATCATTTAAAAAAATGATAAAATTCAATATTAACAAGCCTATGGAGAAATAGGCAACCCGAACTTCTCGTGGAGTTGTGAATTTGGCAAAATTAGTTTTGGAAATCAAAGTGGAATTATACAATAAGAGTTACAAAGCTATTTGTATTCTTTGATCCAGGATCATACTATTAAGAATGTACCCTAAGGATGCTATTGAAAAGAAAGAGCTTTGCTGGTTGCAGGTATTCTTTACACGCACGTGGATTGCATGGCTCATTTTCATGTTCCACTGTGAGATTTTTGCAAGATTTATGTGTTTGTCCTTCATTGCTGAAGGAGACCATGCTACCAGAGAAATAATGACATGACTTCGCACTTGACTTTGTTTTTTGAGTGAGGGAGGACTGTGCAGGTCACCAGCTTCACTTTTCCTCCACAGCCATCTGAATCCAGTGACCAGGTAGTCATCAGGATGACTGGAGATGACCCAGGATGAGGTCATTAGGATTAAGTGACTTGCCCAAGGTCACGCAGCTAATGAGTGTCAAGTGTCTGAGGTGAGATTTGAACTCAGGTCCTCCTGACTCCTGCACTGGTGCTCTATCACACTGCACCACTTAGCTCAAGGTTTATACAGGACTCCTAGAGGTGGAGAGAAGGATTCTTCTCTCATGCTTCAGTAACGTCTTTATCCTAGAAAATCACTTCAGCTCTGGAACTCACATTTGAGAGTCCCCTTGCAACCCTCCCTCCGATTGGAGGGTATAGGCTCCTCTGGACTTTTCCATAACTCCATCCCACCTTATATACCTTCTTCTCCCACCCCTTTTTCATCTTCCTTTTATGTGTTGTTTTCCCACTTTAGAATATAAATCCTTTGAAGGCAGGGACTGTCTTTCTTTGAATTGTATTTGTTTTCCTATCACTTTGTACAGGCCTGGCACATAGTAAGTACTTAATAAATGCTTAGTGGTTGACTGTAGACTTTCCTCATAGTCTCTTGACATTGCATGAATACCATGTGATCCCTTCTGGTCTTCTTTTTCTTCTGTTCTGTGTTTTTAGAAAATACTCCAATGAACTTTCTTTCTTTTCTATTATTTAGGAGGCAACTTTCTATTGCTAACCACTCTACTCTTTCCACCTCTCCCCCTCAATGGAAAAACAAGCAAATAAACTTTGTAATAAATATGCATAGTCAAGCAAAACCAATTCCCACATTGGTTATGACAAATAATGAGTCATTTTGTATCTAAAGTACCTCACTTGTTTGTCAGCCTAGGGATAGCATGCTTTATTAGCAGGCTCCTGGAATTCCAGTTTTGCATTGCATTGATCAAAGTTCTTATGTCTTTTTAGGTGTTTTTTTTTTTTTTTTAACAATGTTATTACTGTATAAATTGTTCTCTGGGGCCTCATGACTTTACTCTGCATCAGCTCATACAAATATTTCCAGGTATTCCCATGTTGTCTATTTTGTCATTTCTTATGGTGTAATAATATTCCATTCCATTCATATACATGTATAATTTGTCGGGCTTCTCACCAATTGATAGTTACTCCTTTGTGTACAGATTTTTACTGCCACACAAATTGATGCTATAATTATTTTTGTGTTTAAGGGTTCTCTTTCTCTTTCTTTGATGTCTTTAGGATTATAGGCCTGGTAGTGTTTTGCTAAGTCCAAGATTATGCACAGATTAGTGATTTTTCTTGGGCATAGTTCCAAGTTGCTTTCTAGGATGGCATTTGGACCGACATTGCAATGTTTTCCTCATTTGTAAAATAAGGAGATTTAATTAGATGAACTTTGACCTCCCTTCCAGCTCTTGATTTATGATCTTTCCATTTTGCTATAGCTTTTTTTTGTTTTCTGTTTCGATTTATTAAATAGATTTTTATTTTTATATTTTATTTTTTATATTATCTAGATTTTTCTAGATATGCCTTCTCTTCTCCCTTCCAGAGAGCCTTTGTTATATGTAGCAAAGTTGTGTTTTAAGCTATAGTAAGAATGTCAATGTTGATATAATAAATTTCTTCCAATAGGATATCTCCTGACTGAGATCCCTGGATGAGTGTATTGAGTATAGAATATAAATAGTTAAATTAATGCTTATAGACTATCAAAAAACTGTGTGATTCTTTTTTTAAAAAATTACTTGTTTTTAGTTTTCAACATTCACTTCTATAAGATGTTGAGTTCTAAATTTTCTCCCTCTCTTTTCCCTCCCCACTCCCCAAGATGGCATGCAATCTGATATTGACTATATGTGTACAATTATATTAAACATAATTCCATATTAGTCATATTGTAAAGAAGAATTAGAACTACAGGGAAAGACCATGAGAAAGAAGAAACGGGAGAGAGAGAGAGAGAGAGAGAGAGAGAGAGAGAGAGAGAGAGAGAGAGAGAGAGAGAGAGAGAGAGAGAGAGAGAGAGAGAGAGAAAATAGGATGCTTCAATCTGCATTCAGATGCTATAATTCTTTTTCGGGATATGGGTAGCATTTTTGTTTAAGATCCTTGTATTGCTGAGAAGAGTTAAGTCTATCAAAGTTAGTCATCGCATAATGTTGTTGCTACTGAATACAATGTTCTGGTTCTGCTAACTTCACTCAGCATCAGTTCATGTAAGTCTTTTCAGGTTTTTCTGAAATCTGCCTGCTCCTTATTTCTTATAACACATTACAATTCATATACCACAATTTGTTCAGTCATTCCCCAATTGATAGGCATCCTCTTATAATTTCCAATTCTTGGCCACTACAAAAAGAACTGCTGTAAATATTTTTGTATTTGTGGGTCCTTTTCCCATTTTTATGATCTCTTTGGGATACAGACCTAGCAGTGATATTGCTGGGTTATAGGGTATGCACAGTTTTATAGCCCTTTCGGCATAGTTCCAAATTGCTCTCCAGAATGGTTGGATCAAACTGTGTGATTCTTAATGCCTTTTGTTCCCTTTCCCACTATTATGCCAGTGTCATGATCATTTTCTATTTCTCTTATTTTCACAGATTGCTGCAGGCAAAGTGGAAATCACCAAGGGGTTACTGTGGCAATGAACCTCTCCATACTTTACTAGGCTTATCTTTTGTAAGCCCACATAGTTGATTGCTTGGACTGAGCCTGAAGCCATTTCAGCATGGTAGAACTTGCTAGAGCTTTTGCCCTGCTGGAATTACATCAATGCATTAGGGAACTGCAAAACAGAGAAAGAAGGTTGTCAATAGGAGGATGAGGAAATACTTCATAGAAGAATAAATTTTAATAAGAACATTAAAAATAAATAATAAAATAAGCAAATAAAAACATACAAAGAAAGAAAGAATAAATAGAAGCTCAACAGATGGAGTTGGAGAGTAAAGGTGTTCCAGACATGCAATTCTGATATCCTAGAATTTTGGAGTGGGAAGAGACCTTAGGAAACAACTAGTTCCAATCTTTCATTTTAGAGATGAAGCATCTCATCCATAAGGTATAGGGAGATAAAGTAACTTGTTCAAATGAACAGTCTGAGTGAAGTCATAGGGTTATAAAAAAGTAGGTATGTGTTTGGGGGACATAGAGTTATCCAGTTTTTCTGGATCTTTGAGTACATGAAGTAATGCGAGCTGAGGCTAGCAAGGTTAAGTTGATACAGGTTTGTGGAGAGCCTTGAATGCCGTGAGTTTTACTTCTTGATCTCATTAGCTTGAGTAGATTCAATTATTGCTTCTATGCAGATGTTTTTCAGATCAACTTGTCTAGCCCTATCTTCTCGTCTCTCATGTCCAGTTGTCTATTGGACATCTCAAGCTGAATGTCTCATAGACATATTAAACTCAACACTGGTCAATAATTACTTTCACCTCAAACATTCCTCTCTTTCTAACTTCCCTGTTACTAGTTAGGGCACTAGCATCCATCTAATCACCCAGGCTAACAACCTAAGTGGGGGTGGGGAACCTGTGACCTTTAGGCCATGTGTGGTCCTCCAGGTCCTCAAGTGCCTGAATCCAAATAGGATTTTTCTGAATCCAAATAGGGATGCACTTGAGGACCTAGAGGGCTACATGTGGCTGCAGGTTCCCCACCCCTGACCTAGGTCCTATATTCCATTTATCATTCTCTCTCACTCCCCCATCTAATCTGTTTCAAAGTGGATTCTAACTTTGTAACATCTCTCAAACAGTCCCCCTTCTGTCTTTCAACACTCCCACCTCCCTGGTGCTACCTCACGCACAATCTATTGATACACCCTTCTTTTTGATCTCATGTCTGTCTTCACTCCAGTCCCTTCTCTTCTTAACCCAAAGGTCTGACCATGGTCAGAACCTCCCACCCCTTCTTCAATAGATTCCAGTGGCTCCCTTTTGCTGCCAGGATCAAATTTAAAATCCTTTTTTTGACTTTCAAAGCTTTCATAGCCTTCCTGATCCTATTTCTCATTTCCTGTCACAATACTCTGAGACACAGTGACATTGCCCTCCTTGCTTTTCCTTTTGCAGGATACCCTATCTCCCAACTTTCTTTTTTTTTTATCCCCACACCTTGAATTTTATTTATTTTATTTTTAATTTATGAAATAAAACAAGTATTTTTATAACATAGTAGAATGAAGATGACTGCACATGAAACTACAAATCTATTATGTACAACATGCTGTACCTTCGAAATATGTTAATAAAGTTATCGTGTGTATTTCTTTTTTCCTTTTTTTCTTCCCCCCACTGCACAATAGGCCACCAATAGACAGAAATATGTGTGTATACCTATATATTTGTATATGTAAATGTAAAATATATGTATATGTAAAATTATTCTATACATTGATATATATTGATCAGTTTTTTCTCTGTAGATGCAGATAGTGACTCCCTTCACACATTCTTTGTAGCTAATTTGGCTGTTTATAATAGATGAAATGACTTAGTGGCTCAAAGTTGTTCTTAAAACAATGTTTCTGTTACTGTGTGCAAAGTTTTCTTGTTTCTGCTCATTTCAGTCTTCATTATTTCATGCAAGTTTATCCATTGCCTGTCCCCATGCCTGGCATGTTTGCTCTCTCCTCTTCTCTGCCTCCTGGCTTCCTTCAAATGTCAGCTTAAAGTTCTGCCATCTGCAAGAAGCCTTTCTGGATCCCTCTTGATGCTTTCCTCTGAGACTATCTGCAAGTTGTCCTTTACTAATATGGCCAGTGCATAATTGTCTGTGTGTTGTCTTCTCTTTTAGGTTGCGATGAACTTGAAGAGCATTTATCTTTTTTTTTCTTCTCCAGTACTTAGCACAGGACTTGGCACATAGTAGGTGATTAATATTTTTTTATTTGACTTCACCTGACATCTGATGTTTGTTTGTGTGGATATAGTAGATGGTTATTAAATGTTTATTCTTGATCATCATACTCTGGAGCACACGAATAAGCACCACTGAAAATCTGAAACACAATTTTTGTGGTCAATCAGTCTTCTCAGTTGTGTGTGACTCTTCATGACTCCATTTGATGTTTTCTTGGTAAAGATGCTGTAGCGGTTTGCCATTTCTTTCTCCACCTCATTTTTTTTAGCAGAGGAGGAACCAAGGCAAATAGGATTAAGTAACTTACCCAGGGTCATAAAGCTGGAAAGTATCTGAGAGCAGATTTGAAATTAGGAAGATGAGCTTTCCTGACTTCAGATCCAAGTGCTCTATCCAAAATCATTAAATAGCTGTTCAGAGATTTGGAGCTCTTTTTTGATGTGAGTCTACTGAAAAGTCCCTTTGGTGCCCTAATCTCTATTTTGAGAAATGCTGACAGCCAAATAATCATGATCTTATGAGGAAAGGCATGAAACATATATTTTAAAAAAAGGGAGTCTAATGTAATTCCATATGGGCATGTTCTTCTGATCATTCTATCTCAAGACAAATGTAATCAATAAGAGAAACTAGATAGATCCAGAGGACAAATAATGTAATCAAGGCGATAGAGTAACTGCTGCCAGGATCATAATTAGCAATTTTGAGAGGCAAGCACCAAAAAACACATTTTCAAGTCAAATTTTTAAGGAAAAAAATGTATTGGGGTCAGAGCAGGAGAATTCGAGACGTAAGGCCATATAGAAGGGAAACAAAGATCTGCAGATATCACAAAGCTGCTGCAGGGGAGCTGCCTGGGGAGAGCAGGCTCAGTGAGAATCTCACTTGGTAGTTTCTTGTTTTAAATAATCATTCTTCTCTCAAAAATCACATTTCTTCCTAGCCTCAAAACAATATCCCAGGAAGTTTCTCTCTAGCCCAAGAATAGCCTGCTCCAGCAAAAATCATTATCTTTTTTCTTGATACAGTAGCCAGCTGCACCTATAGAATTTATTAGTTTGAACCAGCTGTGTACTGACTGAGCTGGCTGTGTACTGGGTCATAATGACATTTACTATTCACTGACCAATCATATGTATCCTGGACTTAGACATACATATACTCCCTTACATTTATCTTGTCTAACAAGATATTGATGAGAGCAGCCTGTATTGCTTAGTCAGTCCTGACCTTTACTTGACTTAATGATGTTTCAGGCCTAAAACCACAACTCCATGTAGACCCACCTTGGGCATTTTCCCTATGAACTCTGGGTAAAATACCTGCATAGTAGATACCAAAAGTGCATGTTCCTTTACAAACTAAACACCTCTTAACCACTCCTTAATCCAGCCCTGAATCATCCAGTTAGTGTAATTGGCACATGTTACACTACAGAATATCCTATATAACTTTTAACTGTACCCTTCGAAGTTTGCAGTTTCCCTAAGAACTCTTGCCTGCTGAAAAGCATAACAAATCTTTACCACCTAGACCTCAACAATGCTTGATTCCATGAAATTCTTTTCCAGATGGCCCCTTCAGGGAACTCCAGTCTTGGGGTTGCTCTAGCATTCCTCTATCTCTCCAGCCCTCCTCAATTCCACTTAACTAAGCAGTAGGCCCAGTTATTTTCTATGCTGTTTCCCATGCCTGGAATACTCTCTCTCCTAATCACTGTCTCCTGGCCTCTTTGGCTTCCCTCAAATCCTTACTAAAATCCCATCTTCTATAAAAAGACTTTCATGATCCCCCTAATTGCTAATAGGGTTTTGCTTCAGTTGATTACCTCTAATTTATCCTGTATACATCTTGTTTGTACATAGTTGTTTTCCCATGAAACTGTGGGCTCCTTGGAATCTGGGACCACATTTTGCCTTCCTTTGTATCCCTGGCTCTTTGCACAGTGCCTGGCTCAAAGTAGGTGCTTAATAAATTCATATTGACTGGCTAAGTTTTGGCTCCTGGAATAACAAGCTGGTTGCCCCACTCTTGCTATGTCTCTAGGCACTAGCCATGGTGGGAAACAAGGAAGAGTTGCATTTCCATAGGGTAAAAACTTGCAGCTTTGAGTGGTGAGAGTTAATCAGAGTTGTGACCTAGCATGGTCACATTAAAGGTCAGAAACTTGTGCACAGGCTTGATGAGCTATTTTAAGGGAAGCCTATCAGAGAGGAGAACATGAAGTCATATGGTCAATAGATGGTGTGACCGAAGTCCAAAATTTAGAACAGTATAAAGAGCTTGGATTGGTCTGATCAAATGGTAGTGTACTTTACAGGGATGTACACATTGACAATGAGGTTGACACATGCGTTGCCAGAGCTAGCTCAGCATTTGGGAGGTTCTGAAGAAAAGTTTGGGAGAGAAGAGGTATTAGACTGACTACCAAACTGAAGGTCTACAGAGCCATTGGACTGACCTCATTGTTGTATGCCTGTGAAACATGGATAGTCTGCCAGTGCCATACCAGGAAACTGAATTGCTTCCATCTGAACTGTCTTAGGAAGACTCTGAAGATAACCTGGAAGGATAAGGTATCAGATACTGATATGAACTAAACGACCAAGCATTCCAACTATGTTTCACAGAGCACAACTCCAATGGGCTGGACATGTTGTTTGCATGCAAAATGTACGGTTGCCAAAAAGACTATTTTATGGAAACTTTGGTTGGGGCAGGTGATCACATAGCGATTAGAAGAAGCGATACAAGAACACTCTCAAGGTCTTTCTCAAGAATTTTGGATTTGATTGTGGGAAATGGGAGACACTGGAACAGGACTGCTCAGCATGGCATGCCCACATCCAGAAAGAGCGCTGTGCTCTATGAGCTCTATGAGCACAATTGAGATGGCACAAAGTAAACATAGGATGCACAGATTTGGAGTATTCACCCCAGATGTTCACACGGACTATCTGTGCCCAATCAGGGATAGAGCATTCTGAGCTTGTATTGGTCTGATCAGCCACAGCTGTACACATTAAAACTTCACTTTATCATGGTGATGTCATTTTGGTCCTCTTTGAGAATGAAGGACAACAAACACTTGGGAGCTTCCCGTTCATTCAGGGCAACGGAACATAAAGATTAATAAAAGCTTTCCTGATTTCACAACAGATATTGTTCTTTGTTTAAGGTGAGCTTGTTTCTCACAGTTGGGGGCTTGTTACTTGGGCTCATTTCTCACACAGTGGAGCCAGATAATAAACACAGAACTCTATATTTTGTAAAAACAAAAGCCAAGATACATATGATAGAAAACATGGAGGATTTTGATAGAAAAAAACAGACTTTTCATCAAACCTTAGGAGTTTATAACAGGCAAAGTTAGGAATTTCAAAGAAAATACTATTTCACACAGTGGGTAGGTAGTAAACCTAAGGAACTCATTATTTAGGACAGAGTCTCTGTCTTTTTCACCTTTATATTTCCCCTGGTACCTAGTATAGTATATCATTTATAATAAGTATTTATAGTGAATGAATGAACAAATGAATTCTCCCCAAAGCTGGCATAGGCTGAAAACACAAGAAGTGTAGCTTGAAAAAGGAGGTAGGTAAATTCATGGTAAGCAGATTCCTAATGAATAATCTGGGAAATTAGGGTGTTTGGGAGTATAACGCTAGTCCCTGCAGCTGAGAACAAGAAGGTTGCAAGTTTTTTTTCACATGTTCCTTCATACCCACTGTCAAGAGACGGAACACTGGACTGACTCTACAACTACAGGACTTTCTCACTATGGTAATTCTCATTCACATATTCATATTCTGAATCTTTAACATTCATTTAATTCTTCCAACCATCTTTCTCTAAATGAGTAGAAACATTTGTTAGCATAGAAAGATCTAAGACATAAAACAATACTTTAAAAGCAGCAGAGAAAAAAATGGGCCTTAAGATAAATAGCAAGGATGGTTTTGCATGTCTAAAAATAGTTTTAAATTATAAACTCAATAATCATTAACAAAGACAAATAATTAAATAAGTGTAACCTTGAGCCAAAGTCCACTGGTATGTCACCCTCTCTTGGGTCGTGCAGCATCTGGATGGGGGGTGCAGAGCTAGAGAGGAGAGGTTCAGTCTTTATTTGAGTCTCTTCATGCTCTTTGGGCTCTGCAGTTCAGGGACTTCTAGCTTCCAGCTTTCAGAGAGAAGATGGATAAGTCAGCCTCACTTTAGGTTGATGAAAGAAAAATAAACTCTGGGAAGAAACTAATATGAAAGGGTTAGCAGTTTCCATCATGTTCCTATCTACAGTTTGCTGCACTAGAGACTTTAGGGAATTTCCCCTTGAGTTCTCTCTCTCTCTGTCTCTCTATGTCTTCCTTCCTTCCTTCCTTCCTTCCTTCCTTCCTTCCTTCCTTCCTTCCTTCCTTCCTTCCTTCCTTCCTTCCTTCCTTCCTTCCTTCCATCCTCCTTCTCTCTGCCTCTCTCCTTCACACTGTTTTGTCTGATATGTATTCTTTTTATTTTTTTAAATAAATAAATTTATTTATTTAACTTTTTACATTCATTTTCACAAAATTTTGGGTTCCAAATTTTCTCCCCTTTTTTCCTTTCCCCCACCCCAATACACTGAGCATTCTAATTTTCCCTATCACCAATCTGCCCTCTCTTCTATCATCCCTCCCTTCCCTTGTCCCCATCTTCTCTTTTGTCCTGTAGGGCCAGATAACTTTCTATTCCCCATTACCTGTGTTTCTTATTTCCTAGTAGCAAGAACAATACTCAACAGTTGGTCCTAAGACTTTGAGTTGCAACTTCTCCCCATCCCTCCCTCCCCACCCATTCCCTTTGGGAAGGCAGGCAATTCAATATAGGCCATATCTGTGTAGTTTTGCAAATGACTTCCATAATAGTCGTGTTGTGTAAGACTAACTGTATTTCCCTTCATCCTATCCTGCCCCCCATTGCTTCTATTCTGTCTTTTGATCCTGTCTCTCCCCGAGTGTTGACTTCAAATTGCTCCCTCCTCCCATTGCCCTCCCTTCCATCATGCTCCCCACACTGCTTATCCCCTTATCCCCCACTTTCCTGTATTGTAAGATAGGTTTTCATACCAAAATGAGTGTGCATTTTATCCCTTCCTTTAATTGAATGTGATGAGGGTAAACTTCTTGTTTTTCTCTCAGCTCTCCTCTTTTTCCTTCCACTAAAAAGTCTCCTGCATGCCTCTTCTATGAGAGATAATTTGCCCCATTCTATTTTGCGCTCTCTCTTCCCAATACATTTCTCTCTTGCCATTTACATTCATTTTTTAAAGATATGATCCCATCCAATTCAATTCACTCTGTGCTCTCTGTCTCTGTGTGTGCGTGCATGTGTGTATGTGTGCACACACATGTGTGCGTGTATGTGTAATCCCACAAACTACCCAGATACTGAAAAGTTTCAAGAGTTACAAATGTTGTCTTTCCATGTAGGAATGTAAACAGTTCAACTTTGGTAAGTCCCTTATGACTTCTCTTTGCTGTTTACTTTTTCATGCTTCTTCTCCTTCTTGTGTTTGAAAGTCAAATTTTCTTTTCAGCTCTGGTGTTTTCATCAAGAATGCTTGAAAGTCCTCTATTTCATTGAAAGACCAGCTTTTCCCCTGAAGTATTATACTCAGTTTTGCTGGGTAGGTGATTCTTGGTTTGAGTTCTAGTTCCTTTGACTTCTGGAATATCCTATTCTACTCCCTTTGATCCCTTAATGTAGAAGCTGCTAGATCTTGTGTTATCCTGATTGTATTTCCACAATACTTGAATTGTTTCTTTCTAGCTGCTTGCAGTATTTTCTCTTTGACCTAGGAATTCTGGAATTTGGCCACAATGTTCCTGGGAGTTTCTCTTTTTGGATCTCTTTCAGGTGGTGATCGATGGATTCCTTGAACACTTATTTTGCCCTCTGGTTGTAGAATGTCAGGGCAGTATTCCTTGATAATTTCTTGGAAGATGATGTCTAGGCTCTTTTTTTGATCATGACTTTCAGGTAGTCCCATAATTTTTAAATTGTCTCTCCTGGATCTATTTTCCAGGTCAGTTGTTTTTCCCATGAGATATTTCACATTCTCTTCCATTTTTTCATTCTTTTGGTTTTGTTTTGTGATTTCTTGGGTTCTCATAAAGTCATTAGCCTCCATCTGTTCCATTCTAATTTTGAGAGAACTATTTTCTTCAGTGAACTTTTGAACCTCCTTTTCCATTTGGCTAATTCTGCTTTTGAAAGCATTCTTCTCCTCATTGACTTTTTGAACCTCTTTTGCCAATTGAATTAGCCTATTTTTCAAGGTGTTATTTTCTTCAGCATTTTTTTGGGTCTCCTTTACCAAGGTATTGACCCATTTTTCATGCTTTTCTGGCATCTCTCTCATTTCTCTTCCCAGTTTTTCCTCCACCTGTCTAACTTGCTTTTCAAAATCCTTTTTAAGCTCTTCCCTGGCCTGAGCCCATTGAATATTTATTTTGGATGTTTGGGATACAGAGGCCTTGATTTCTATGTCTTTCCCTGATAGTAAGCATTGTTCTTCCTCATCTGAAAGGAAAGGAGGAAATATCTGTTCACCAAGAAAGTAACCTCTTATTGTCTTATTTTTTTTTCCATTTCCTGGGCATTTTCCCAGCCAGTTACCTGACTTCTGAGTTTCCTCTCCACACCCATCTCACCTCCAGATCCACCCAGCTAGAGCTTAGGGTCTGAGATTCAAATGCTTCTCCCCAGCCTCAGGGATTTTGGCAGGATTGGGGCTGCTATTCAGTGTGAGATTAAGTTCAGGTGCTCAGGGGCAGGACCACCACACAGGGCTCAGTTCCCTCAAGGGGTTTATGCAGAGACCTTCAACAATGGATCTGAGCTCCTGCCTGCTTTGGGAGCTCCTGTTCACTGCTTCCCCCACTGCTGCCTCCCGAGGGGGCCTGAGTTTTGGAGACACCCTGCTCCCCTCTTGGCCAGCCTAAAAGAATCTCCCACTGACCTTTGATATCTGTGGGCGGAAGGACTTTCGTGCTGCTGGAGATTCCATCCCTGAAGCCTGCTTGGATCTTCTCCTCTTGATGCCATGTGGCCAAGGCAGGGCTGGGCTCTGCTCTGGGTCGGGTGCATGACAGACCTTTAGTGTCAGTTTTTCAGGGGTCTCTGGAACAGAAATCTCCTCCACTACGTTGTTGTGTGGCTTCCACTGCTCCAGAATTTGTTGGGAGTTCCTCTTTACAGGTAATTTATGGGCTGTGGGTTTGGAGCTAGCATATGTGAATCTTTCTACTCCGCCATCTTGGCTCCTCCTCTATATATTCTTCTATGTATACATTCTCTGATTTATATTTTACTGTTAAATTGAACAAATGGGTTTCTTTGCTACTTGCCATATATGTTCTTTGGGAAATTAGTTTTTCGTGTATTAGAAACACACTTGGCACACAAAAAGGTATCAAGGAAATTTTATTACAGCAGAGTTCAGAAGAACTGAACACTTTGGCCAAAGTTGACTCCATCTCTCTTTAGGAGGAGGGAGTGCCTTCTACGTTCATTCCCCCTGAATGAATTGGTAGCTCCCAAGTAAGGCTACAGGAAGACTACAATTTGTTCAGACCAATGCAAGCCCTTTTATATTGTTCTGAATTTTAGACTTCCTACCACCCTATCCATTGATCATGCAGCTTCCTCTTTGCTAGGCTTCCCCTAAAACAACATGTCAAGCCTATGCACAAGATTCTGACCTTTAATGTAACTGTGCTAGGTCACAACTCTGATTAACTGTCACCACTCAAAACTGGAAATTTTTTACTCTGTGGAAGCAGAACTCTTTCCTTGTTTCCCACAGGTGGGACGGGAGTCGAGTCTTAGACATATAGTTTAATTTAGAGTCTTTTCTTTCCCATTACTGAATAGTGATTAGTCTAGCTGGTACCTGAAAACTACAATCCCTAGACTAACAGTATTTAAGAGATCAGATAGATGTAATTCTAGACTAATATCTCCTCTCTTGGAGGACAGCCTCTACCCTACACCTCCTATTTCCCCTCCTGGCAGGAAATAAGGAATCCCTTGGAGAGGGGAATGGTGGAGGAAAGGTTAGAGATGTTTGCTCTGTCTGCCTTTGAGCCATACAATGATACCCCCATGCTACATATAGGGGACAGTCTCCATACATAAGTACACTCAATAAGGAATAGAATCTCTTGTTAACTATTCATATTTAATAGAGCAAAGAGAAAACAAAACAAAAAATAAGAAATATATTAGATTGTGAGCAGGGGGTGGAAGCTGGTTTTGATGGGGATGAAACCTGGACTCCTAAAAGCCCCTGAAACTTTTCCACACAACCCAGGCCCTAAACCCAGATCTATGACCTGAGGCATCACCTATCTCAGTAAATCCTCAACTGTCCTTTCATTGTGGCCCCATGCCCAACCCTTCATTCTTTGTTACCTCTGACCAAGGCCAACCTTCATTTTCTACTACCTTTGGACCATCCCAGGCTATTTCCCATTCTTAATCCCATCTAGACCCCTTCTCTGTTATCTCCCTGTCACCCCAAACTATTGGCTACTCCTTGAGCACATGCAGATCTTCCCACAGTCTTTCTTCATGTGAGGTCCATCTTGCCACCCATTAAATTGCACAAATTCCTTAAGAATCTGGTCTGCTTCAATGGGGTACAGAAATTTATTTTACCCTGCAGGAAAATAGAAGGGAAATGGATAAGAGAAGAGGGGTGTATGATAGAAGGGAGGGCAGATTGGGCAAAAGGATAATCAGAATACACACTGTCCTGGGAGGGAGGGAAGGAGAGATGGGGAGAAAATTTGAAATTCAAAATTTTGTAGAAATGAATGTTGAAAACTGAAAAGAAATAAATTAAAAAATAATAATAAAAGATTAAAAATAAGAAGAAAGGCATTCTATGAGATGTTGTTGAGGAGAGTGAGCATTCCAGCCATGGCCAGTGTAGTACAAAGGCAAAAGTATGGAGATGAGAGATTGAGTATTGTGTGTGCAAAACAGATAGAAGGCCAGTTTGGCTTGGTTGGTGTTGCTTGTACTTCGTTCTTGAAGAGGTCCATGTTATTAGGGAGGTGAGGGCTGAATTGGATTTAAGTGAGGAGGACTGTACTAGGTCACCAGCCTCATTTTCTCCTCCAGGGCCATCTTGGTGCAGTGACCAGATATAGATCAGGATGACTGGAGATGACCTCCAGTTTGACTTGATAGCAAAGTACCCAAGAGAGGCTGTAAAGATAGGTTGAGGCCAGGTTGTAAATGGCTTCAAAAGCCACCAAGGAGTTTATATTTGATTCAGGCAATAGAGAGTTATTGGAGTTTGTTGGGGAGGAAAGTATCATGGTCAGATCCGCACTTATGGAAAATTTGGCAGCTGTATGTAGCAGGAGACTGGAGTGGGGAAAGACTTGAGGCAGGAGACCTCAGGTGTTACATTTATCTTCCTAAAGAGCAGGTCTGACCATGTTACCTCCTTTTGTCCTTTTTGATGAATTCTGGTGTCTCCCTATTGCTTCCTTTGTACCCTTTTTATTTTTCCAATCTGCTTACACTTTACTATCTTCCACGGTTACCCAGTGGCATTGGCTTTGTTACTTTCCTTGAACAAGACTCTCCAATCTCCCAACTCTGAGTCATGCCATTGTCTGCCTCTAATGCCTGGAGCTCTCTCCTTCCTTATCCCTACCTCCTGGCTTTTCTTGGCTTCCTTCAAGTCTTATCTTCTGCAAGAAATCTTTCCCATTCCTTAAACTTCATACCTTTCTTCTGAGACGATCCCCAGTTTATCCTGTATACATCTTGTATGCACAGAGTTATTTGTACAGCTCTGGTAATATCCTCTGTTTTATCATGAGGTCCTCTGTATATCCCCAAGGCTTAGCACAGTTCCTAGCACGTAGTAGGTGTTTAATAAAAGCTTGGTAAACAAGTAAATATGAGTACTTTGTTCCTTTCAAAACCTAATTGAGTTTCTGTGATGTTCAGCATTGTTTTCTTTTTTTAGTTCTATATTAGTTTTGCTGATTTCAAATTACATCACTTAATATATGCCTTTCCATATTTACTTGTATTCACTTTGCCATTTTCAATGGCACTATATTACTTCATTACATTAATATCTGCTGTTGTTCAGTCACATCTGACTCTTCGCGATCCCATTTGGGGTTTTCCTGGCAAAGATACTGAAGTAGTTGTCTTTTCCTTCTCCTGTTCATTTTACAGATAAGGAAATTGAGACAACCAGAGTTAAGTGACTTGCCCACAGTCTCACAGGTAGTAAGTATCTGAGGTCAGATTTGAACTCAGGTCTTCCTGACTCCAGGTCTATCTATTGTACTACCTATCTTCCCCTTTCATTAATATACCATGATTTATTGAGCCACTGAAAGGTGATGTTAAAGGCAAGTTGTAGGTATTTATGAAGAATCAATTTTCCATGACTTGTATATTTTTTCTTTGTTTACTCTGATAAGATTTATTCTTCAAATTTCTCAGGTAGTAATGATAAGGCTGTCTCTTAGTTTAGAATATGAAGATGTGGTCCCACATCAAAACCATTGAGCCATTAAATTTATCCCATTAAAAGCCACTGGAAAATGTTATGCAAGTGGGGAACAAGAAGAACTTTCACAATGCATTCTATTAGGTAATAGGATTATAAATCTAGAGCTGGAAGGGATGTTAAATGCCTGGAGTCCAAAACTCTTATTTTGCACATAAGGAAGCTGAGACCAAGGGACATTAAGTGACTTACCTGGGGTCAGTGATGTTTTTAGTTGCATGTGTATGCTCTGCTTTTATGAACTCTGCCTGATACCACTCTAACCCCTCCTTCCAAAATAAAATAAAAGAAAGATTATTTTTGTCCTGAAGGCTGAACTCTGATGGATATTCATTAACATATTTTATCAACCATCAAAATTCCTACTCCTTTTGAAGGGTCTGCCAGTCTCCAATGCCTTGCTTCAGAATATATGACACTTCAAATTATCTCTGATCTGTACAGTTGACCAGATAGAAATACTTGGCTAAAGCTCCTTCCTAATACTAGGATATGATGCAGTTTTGGAAAGATCCCTTAGCATCTCAGATTGCTGCTTAGTCCTGTGGTTGGTATCCCTCTTCCCCCTCCTTATGTTTTTAAAAAAATTTTGACTGAGCGATGGCAAAAAGTTATTGAGATTTTGACATCAACTGGTTAGTATGGGAATTGTGCCATTTCAGTCTCAAGTCTAGGCCTAGTTACCTAGAATGGGGTCCTTTGCACTCTGACATCCAATGAGCTGTGAATTGGAGAATACTCTTATCCAGAATCAGAGAATACTCTTATCCAGAGAGTGCTAGAGTAAGACTAAAAGTATTCTTGTTCTGTTTCTTTATAACAATAGTAATAAATTATAATATAATAAAATATACAAAATTATATGGAATTATATTATATAAAATTATATTATAATTATTACATATACCTAATTATATCATGTTAATAATATAATAATATGTTAAAATTATATAAGATTATTATTAGTAGTAGTAGTAGTAGCCCTGGGGTGTAGCAAATCAGGATAATCTCTTAATTTGGGGAGTTCGAGGTCAGTAGCAGGAGGCATCTAGTAATCTAGTGGTTAAAAAATTCAGTCATCCCTGGCTTGTAACCCCTTCCTTCTCACACCCCCATCCTCCTTTTATGACTTCTCTAGGACATTTTTGGCTTTTTTGTGGTAATTATTCTTTGCCAGCTTCTATCGATAGTTGTTTCTGATTGTCTGTACTCCAGGTTTCAATGGACAAGACTTCCACTAATGTTCATTTTAGCCAGCTTTAGTTGTGTATATAAATGATAGGGATAAAAATATTCACGGTTAGCACCTTTTGTAGTAGCAAAGAAGTGGAAATAAAATAACTGCCCATCAACTGGGGAATAGACAAACAAATTGAGCTACATGAATGTAATGGAATATAACTGTATCATATGTAGTGATGATTAAAGAATTCAGAGAAGCCTGAGAAGACTTACGTGAGCTGATGCAGAGCAAAATAAACAGAATCAAGAAAAAAATATACACAGTAATGCAAATGGAAAGAAATAAAAAAAGCAAAACTGAATGCTCTGTAATTATAATCATCTAGCTTGACCCCAAAAAAGAGATGAGAAATGCATCTCTCTCCTTTGCAGAAATAGGGGAGATGGGTATGGAACATAGTATACACTGTCTGGTTCATGGATCTGTTAGTTTTGCTGGACTACCTTTCCCCCACTCTTTTTAAATTCTTTGTTACTGTTCTTTCTCCTATATAGGGTTGGTAGGGGGTGGAGGAGTGGGGAAGAAGGATATATTTGGAAATTAATAAAAATTTAAAATTAAAAAGCAAACAAGAAAAAAAATTTCTTCACAAAGTGATCAGCCATAACACTTGTATCATTAGTCTTCCTGCTCCCAACTAAGGATTAATAATAGTAATACATGACATTGGTATATGCTTTACAAGCTGCTTTCACATACATTATCTCATTTGATTCTCACAACTTACCTTTGATAAAATAGATATTATTATTATTATCCCATAAAACAAGTGTTCTTAACCTGGGGTTTATGAATTTGTTTTAAAAAATATTTTGGTAACTATATTTTAATAAAAAATGGTTTTCCTTTGTAACTAGGTAATTTATTTTATACTTTTAAAAATATTTGTTCATTTTTTGTTTTCAACATTCACTTCCACAAGATTTTGAGTTCCAAATTTTCTTCCCATCTCTCCCCTCTGCCCACCCTAAGACAGCATGCATTCTGATTACCCCTTCCTTCAATCTGCCCTCCCTTCTTTCATACCCCTCTGTTCTCTTATCCCTATCCCCTCTATTTTCTTGAAGGGCAAGATAGATTTCTGTACCCTATTGCCTGTATATCTTATTTCCTAGTTGCATGTAAAAACAATTTTTAACATTTGTTTTTTTCTCCCTTTTTTTCCCTTCCTCCCTCCTCACCCATTCCTGCTGAGAAGGCAAGCAATTAGATATATGTTATACATATGTAGTTATGCAAAAGACTTCCATAAAAGTCATGTTGTGAAAGACTAACTATATTTCTCTCCATCCTATCCTGTCCCCATTAATTCTATTCTTTTTTTTATGTTATCCTTCCTCAAAAGTGCTTACTTCTAATTACCCTCTCCTCCCATTTGCCCTGCCTTTTATTATTACCACACCCCTGCTCGTCCTGTTCTCCCCTACTTTTCTATAGTGTAAGATAGATTTTCATAGCAAATTGAGTGTGCATGTTATTCCTTCCTTAAGCCAAATGAGATGAGGGTAAGGTTCACTTTTCTCCTCTCACCTCTCTCTTCTTCTACTCCATTGAAAAAGCTTTTCCTTGCCTCTTTTATGTGAGAGATAATTTACCCTATTCTATATCTCCCTTTCTCCTCCCAGTATATTCTTCCCACCCTCTAATTCTATTTTTTTGATCTCATCCCTTCCTATTCAACTCACCCTGTGCCCTCTGACTATATGGATATAATCCCTCCAACTATCCAAATACTGAGAAAAGTCTCAAGAATTACAAATATTATTTTTCCATGTAGGAATGAAAGCAGTTCAATTTTAGTAAGTTCCTTATGATTTTTCTTTCCTGTTTACCTTTTCATACTTCTCTTGATTCTTGTGTTTGAAAGTCAAATTTTCTATTCAGCTCTGGTCTTTTCATCAAGAATGTTTGAAAGTCCTCTATTTCATTGAATGACCATTTTTTCCCCCTGAAGTATTATACTTAGTTTTGCTGTGCAGGTGATTCATGGTTTTAATCCTAGTTCCTTTGACTTCTGGAATATCCTATTCCACTCCCTTCGATCCCTTAACGTAGAGGCTGCTAGATCTTGTGTTATCCTGATTGTATTTCCACAATACTTGAATTGTTTCTTTCAGACTGCTTGCAATATTTTCTCCTTGACCTGGGAACTCTGGAATCTGGCTACAATATTCCTAGGAGTTTTCCCTTTGCGATTTCTTTCAGGAGGTGATTGGTGGATTCTTTCAATATTTATTTTGCTCTCTGGTTATGCAATAGCAGGACACTTTTCCTTGATAATTTCTTGAAAGATGATGTCTAGGATCTTTTTTTTGATCATGGCTTTCAGGTAGTCCCATAATTTTTAAATTTTCTCTCCTGGATCTATTTTCCAATGTTGTTTTCAAAGTTGTTTTTCCAATGAGATATTTCTGCTGTATTTTCATTCCTTTGGTTTTGTTTTATAATTTCTTGATTTTTTCATAAAGTCATTAGCTTCCATCCATTCCATTCTAATCCTTAAGGAATTATTTTCTTCAGTGAGCTTTTAGACCTCCTTTTCCATCTGGCCAATTCTGGTTTTGAGGGCATTCTCTTAATTGGGTTTTTGGATCTCTTTTGTCATTTGGATTAGTCTATTTTTTACAGTGTTATTTTCTTCAGCATTTTTTATATTTCTTTTAGCAAGCTATCATTTTTCATGATTTTGTTGCATCACTCTCATTTCTCTTCCCAATTTTTCCTCTCCTTCTCTTACTTGATTTTCAGAATCCTTTTTAAGCTCTTCCATGGCCTGAGACCAATTCATATTTTTCTTAGAAGCTTTGGATGGAAGATCTGACTTTGTTGTCTTCTCTTTGCATGTTTTGGTCTTCCTTGTCACCAAAGTAAGAGTCTATAGCCTGATTCTTTTTTATTAGTTTTAGCTAATTTCACCAGCCATTTACTTGACTTTTGAGCTCTTTGTCAAGGTAGATCTCGGCTTCCAGTGGGGGTAGTGGGATGTATTGCCAGCAGATAGATTTCCCCACAATCTATGGGCCTAGAGCTCCAGAAACAGTGGCTGCAGCTGCATCTGCAGCTGCTATTGCTGCTGCCAGTTTCTCTACTCCCTTCCCCCTCTGCTGCCCTGGGGCTGGGCCTGGACCACTCCACTCTTCCACACTGGTCCCACAGGCTTTTTCCACTGATCTTTCAGTTTGTCCTCAGTGTTTTGTCGTTGTGAAGTCTGGAAACCAGCACAGGTGCCTGATATTCTGTCCCCCCAAGGTCTGCTCAGGTCCTCTCTGTGCCAAGGCCCCTGCTGGACTGCACTCTGTTCCCAGCACCGTGGGATAAACACTTCCCTGCGACCTTCCAGGCTATCTTGGGCTGGAGATTTGCTTCACTCCATCATTCTGTGGGTTTTGCAACTTCAGAATTTGTTTAGAGCCATTTTTTACAGGTATTTGGCTGGGCTTGGGGGGAGTGCTCTACAAAGTCCATGCTGTATTCTTCCATCTTGGCTCTGCCCCTTATTTTATAATTTTAAAAACATTATTTTGAGAAAAGGTCTATAGGTTTCTTCAGACTGACAGAGGGATCTGAAACACAAAAAAGGTTAAAAACCATAGAATTTTTGTTCTGGAAGGGACCCCACAAATCATTTAGTTCAACTCCATTTACAGATAGGTAAACTGAGTCTAAGTCCAAAAAACCTTCTTTTCAGTCCCAGATAGCCAAACTGTCTTTCTGTCAGCTCTTTGAGAGTAGGGGTTGTGGCATGATTTGTCTTTGCATCCTCCAATTCAGGTCCCCCTTGAAAGGTGCAACGATTTTGCCAAATTCACAGATGGTAAGTGACAGAGGCTGGATTCTAATATATTCCAATCAATTCCAATTCTAATCTTTGACTCAGAAGTCAGTGCTTTTCTCATTTCACCACACTGCTTTGGATCATTCCACCACACAATGCAGCTACTATTATATAATACAACTATTTTTATTTCTAATGTACATTTAGATGAGGCTACAGGGAGTTAAGATGCTATGTGAAAGATACAGTTTTTCTTTTTCCTTTATGAGCACTTGATAATAACTTTAGACAACTTGTTGAAAAATCTTGAGCAACTAAAATGCTTGATTAGGCCCTACAACTTAAAAAATACTAAAATTCTGGAAGGACAAAGGAAAGGCAGAGAAGAGGAAAAGTAATTAGGCATAGGTAAGAAGGAAAAGTGATCATCCAAACATACTGTGGTTCAGTGTCTGTAAGTGGTAACAAAGGAAGAGAAATAATAGTGGTAATATTTTGCCTTCATAAAATTGGATCCAACATTAATCTGGTGAGTTTCACCCTTATTAGAAGTAGAGCTAAACTAGGCACTTACTTAGTTGAAGATTTTCAGCAGGATGCCTGAAATTGTTATGCAGACTGGAGCACCCCCTCTATGCTCATTAAAAAAATATCTATCTTTCACATCTTGATGGAAGCCTCAGTCCCCATAGCCTCATCTGACTGAGCTATCCAGAAATAATAATAGTTGTATTATGTAATAATAATATTAATACTAATGCACAACACCTGTCTAGTGAGACTCTCAGAACATTTTGCTTTCCATTCTACTTAATGCATGAGCCTAAGGAGGACAACATGCCAATGGTGAGAGTTGGGATTTAGACTTCTGATTGTGGAAATCAGATTATTTTGAAACTGAAGATTCTACTATTAAGTTACCCCTCAAGCCTTTGAATAACACGATTTCCCCCTGAAACAGCAGCTGCCTTTTAAGCAGCATTGTTAAAATAGATGATAAATCTCCAGGTGTGGAATGAGCCAAGGCACAGAAGCAAAACGTGGCATTTGAACAAAGGCTCATTGTTTCCAATCTGTTTACAGCTTCTGTTTAACATGTGCTATTAATAGGAAAACCATTTAATTTCCTAGGACTCTGCCACGCTTATAGAAAAGTGGCATTGAGAGCCAAATGGGGAACTTGGGTTGGAGAATGGCATTACATTATGTTGAACTACTCAGCATAAGGTTCTTGCTAAATTGTGAAGTCTATTGGCACTGGACCCCTGCTCTGTTTACTTCTCCTCTTGCAAAAGACTTTGTTGCTAAATTGGGGTCTTCATTGACTGGATCCAAGCTACTGTGCTCAATGAGAGCAAAGGTCATTCTTTCACAGTCTGCATTGGGCCACAGCTGTGGTCTCCACATTCATGCCAATTGTCTCTGATTTTCTGTCTAGTTTCTACAGCCAGTTCAATGCCTTAGGAATAGAACTTCTGAATGGAATGAGTTTTATGGGGCAGGTAAGGATACCTAAAGAAGACGAGTTTTGAAGAACTTGATTTAGTCACTAATAAAGAGACTTCCATGAGTACAGTGTTGGGAGCCTTAATGGGCTTGTTTACAAGGGATCCTACACCAGGAATCATAATTATTTGGAAGAATTTTTCCAATTTAATAAAGCAGGAGTAGGACATTACATTTGAATGATCTGGTATCTCATTAATGTGAATATTCTCTCCATTAGTGCAGATTGCAGCCCATCTTTGCCTTCTTATCCTATGTAATTCTTGTCTATATGCTTTCCTAGATCCTTCACTACCGCTGTGCTAACAGTCTTCCTCTATGACTTTTTAGATTTCAAGAGTAGCAAGGTTTCATTCCTACTTTCCTAAAAAACAAACAGACAAACAAACAAAAACTAAAACAAGGTCAGACTGACATGAGCTCCCTCAATTTCCCGTCTGCAACTCAACCTCTCTGTCTTCCTCTAGCCATTCTTAGTGGATGAGGGGGCCCGACCAACTTCATCTGTGTTCTTAATACTGTTCCCTCCCATCTCCTTCACGCTCTTATTCTGTCAGTTACCTCCACTCAACCCCCATCTTTGGCCTTGCCCTCTTCGATTTGGCCCTTTCATTTGTGCGTACAAACTTGTCCAGGTTTCCTCTACTTTAATAAGTTAACCTCTTATCTTAACCTTGACATTATCTGAAGCTATTGAAAAGGGACTCTATTCTTGCTGCCTCTACTGCCTTCCCACCCACTTGGTCCTTAAGCACATGCTCACACCCCATTTCTTTACAGTTTGGCTTCCTTCCTCACCACTTTACTAACACTGTTCTTTCCAAAGAGTCACTGGATTCAGATGGCTCTGGAGGAGAAGCCCTCCCTCACTCAAAACAGAGTCAAGTGCAAGTCATGTCATCATTTCTCTGATGGCATGGTCTTCTTTGGCAGTGAAGGACAAACACAATCTTTCCAAAGTCTCTAAATGACCTCTTTCCTGCCAGTTCTAAAGGTCTTTTCCCAGTCTGTATTCATATTGACATTTGACACTATTAACTATCCCTTCTTGGTCTTCTCTTCCCTTGAACCCTGCACTATTGTAGTCTCATGTTTTTCCCCCAATGTCTATTTTTTCCTCTGTCCATTCTTCCTCTTTCTGCCCCTTAGATGAGTCTGCCTCCCAAGGCCTTGTGGCAGCTAGATGGTGCAGTGCACCAGTGCAGGAGTCAGGAGGACCTGAGTTCAAATCTCCCCTCAGACACTTGCCACTCACTAGCTTTGTGACCTTGGGCAAGTCACTTAACCCCAATTGCCTCATCCTGGGTCATCACCAGTCATCCTGATGAATATCTGGTCACTGGAGTCAGATGGCTCTGGAGGAGAAGTGAGGCTGGTGACCTGCACAGCCCTCCCTCACTCAAAACAAAGTCAAATGCAAGTCATGTCATTATTTCTCTGATGGCATCGTCTTCTTCAGCAACGGACAAACACACACATATTGCTAGTTCTCTATTCTATCTACGTTCTTTTTCTTGGCAACCTTAACCACTCCCAAGATTTCAGTTACTTCTATGAAGCTGCATAGGATCTAAATCTATAACTGCCAACCTTAACTTCTCTGAGCTATAGCCCTGCATTTTCAAATGTCTGCCTTTTGGACATCTTTATCTGGGTGCTTAACTTTCATCTAAAACTCACTAGGTACAAAACTGAATTCTTTCCCCTGAAACCTGCTACTTAGAATGACTTTCTCTAAGATATCTACCCATTGAATTCTTCTAATCCTTCCATTTCCAATTTAGGAGACACTTCTTTGATTTTGCCAGCATGAGAGATGTCTCCTCCTTAAGTCTCTGTTTGAACTTCTCCTAAGTTCTCAGTATTAAAACATAGTTGTCTTTTTATTTATTGTATTTCTCTACTAGTTTATGAGTTCAAATACTACTATTTCATCTCAGTCTGATGGAGGTGGATTAGCCTAGAACATGTTCATATAGGCCCTGTCTACTTTCTATCCAATTATGTGGAAACTTTGGGGAGCTGATTTCCAGCCAAGAGTGACTATGTGATGATGAAAAGTCCTCTACTTGACTGAGGAACTCAAAAATTGATTCAGGGGTTCCTGAGCCAGAATTTAGTAGGCATACAAAAGGGGCAACCCACTCTTTCACTGCTCCTTTTTCTTCCTGGTAGCAAGTGGGATTACTCTGAGCTGCCAAGTGGTAGAAGAGTAGCTAGCCATATCCTCTTATCTGGCTGCCATGTTTCTATGAACCCATGGAGCTTCATTTTTTCTCCTATTCTTAGGTGAATTCATACTCTTAGATGATAGTGCCCACAATACCTGGTGAATCTGGGAGATTAAGAAGTTCTACCAGAGTCCCATTGGCCACCAGAATGTTGGCGATTGAGGTGTCCACTGTAGCAGCAATGGCCAGGAGCAGCATCAGAATGTGGAATGAGAGACACATGAAGGATGACCGACATGTAGTGAGAGCTACCTGAGAAAAGCAGCAGCTTCAGATGTTTGATCCCTTGAGGCAGAGAGAAGTGTAGGTTGTGGACTCACAGGCTCCAGCTGGGTTGCCTGCCCAGAAGTGAGCTCCACCTACAGGATGCTATGTGAGGACTCTGTGAATGGAGAAAAGGATTTCCAGGGCCAGGGCCATTTGGCCAAGAGGTACTTCTTTCTCCCATGTGTTCTCTATATGTGTCCCTCACTGTACTTTGTCTGAACCCATTCTCCTCATTTTCTCCCATGAAGGGAATGTTTTGTACTAACTGGTCTTTTTGCATCTTCCTAGTAAATCCCTTGTTCAAAATAGCTAATGCACTCTGGCAGACTGAGAATGGGGGTATGTAGGTGGGGGCTCAGGACTTACCACAGTAGACTTTCTCAGTTCTCATGGTTATCCCTAGATCACTGAGGGCAGTAGTCAGTTGTTCCACTGGGGACTCAATCTGTGAACTCAAGTTTCCACTGAGGGAGTGCTCAGGGGAATTATTATATTTGTATCCCTAGCACCTAGCATAGTACATTTCACTTGTTTATTGTTTAATAAATGTTTATAGAGTTGGACTGAATTGAATGAGGGGGTTGGACTTGAGAAGCTCTAAGTGTCTTTTGGCTCTTAAGGTCTAATATAAATGTTTGCCTTAACTTTAGGGACTTAGATGAAAGTCTGTTTGTAATTATTGCTGGGGTTTCTTAGTGCAGAAATGTTCACATAGTCCTCCTCTGAAGGGACTGTCAGAAGGTCTAGACAAAGGCATGTCATGAAAAGACAAACAAAAATGGCTGACGGGTTCAGGTGGGTCACTGCAGGATGATGGCACTATGGTGGGGTCACCACAGAACAGAGTCCTTTATTCATGTGTGTAGGTTCAGAAACATAATTTTATTAATTCCATCAGGGATATTGTAACTGAAATTTCTTCCTGCCATTCAAGCTCCGGAAGACTGATTTATAAGTAAAACTACAAATATCACATTTTATGATTGGAGGTATACTTTTCTACTGACTGAATATTCCCATCTACTATCTAGTTTCTAGGTAAGTGGGAAACTGAATTCCTACTAAAAAGATTGCCTGATGAGCACAGAATCAGAGCAAAGGGAACTATGGAATCCTTGAGGAATATTTCATCTGAGCTATGATAGAGCCTAATGAATTATGCATGCCCTATTATAAAGCATGCTTGGAATAGTGGAAAGAGTACTGGAGAAGGAATGAGAAGACCTAGGTTTAAGCCCTGGCTCTGTGACTTTGTAGTTGTATGACCTGCAGAACATTGTTTAACTAAGGATCATGGATTCCTAGGACTAGAACAGATTTTGGAGGCCTTCTAGTCTTATACCTTCATTTTATAGATGAGAAAACTGAGACCCAGGAAAATTAAATCCAAGATCATCTAGTGTATTAAATATCAGGAAAAGGATTTGAATACAGGTTCTCTTTTCACTGTATTAATGATTCTTCCATTCATCTGTAAAATGGGAATTTGTAGAATGTGGAATAGATTAGCACACTCTGGCCTGAGGGCCTAATCTGCCCTATTGCTTATTTTTGTATATTCTATCATCTAAGAATGGTTTTTACATTAGTTCATGGGCTATACAAAAACAGGTGGTGGGTCATATGTAGTACGCTTAACTCTGAACTAGATAGATGATGAGGTCTTTTCTAGACCTAACATTTTTATGATCCCGTGTTTCTTATTCCCCTTTTGCAGAGACAGATCCATGTAGTTCATCAGAAGACAAGGAATGCCCTGTCACATTACATACTTAACTTTAGTCTCTGAGGTTCATCTTCTGTGAATAGAGCCTTTGCTCATCTTCTTTCTAGGGAAGGAGGGCAGCTGTTTTGGGGAATGTTAGACTCAGGACATAGATTCAAATATGAGGGAGGAAGAGAGCATTAAGCCAAAGCTAACTGCCCCTGCCCCTCTCCTCACTGCTTCAGCTGTGGAATTTCTATTTCAGCTGTGGTCTGGGATCAGGTGTGATTCTGATTACATTAAAAAGGGAGAAGGAGGTAAACAAGAGGGGAATCAGTCAGAACTAGGGAGATGTGGGTATTCATGTGGGAGGAGCACAGCTGGTGATTCAGAACATTCCTCATCATTATCATAATTAAATACATGTGTATATGGAAGCAATCCTGTGGTGGGCACTGCACAAAGCAAGATAAATAGATGTGGTTCTGAGATAGACAATGCCAGCTCTGATAGTTAAAGTGCTATGGATAGCAATAAGCACTGAATAGAAGAGATAAATGCACTTAATGGGAAAATGTGTGAAGAATGAGTCTCCAGAGGCCTATATTTGAGAGGGGAATTGCTGGTTCTCTTCTAGATTAGGGGCTGCCCACTTATTGGAGGTGCTAAAAAGGGGATTTTTCATCTGGTGTGGGTTGGACTAGATGTTTATTTTCAGCTCTGAGATTGTCGGGGATGGCTATTGCAGAAGAGATGGGATTTTAGAAATTCGTTTGAATCATCAGATACAAACATTTATTAAGTGCCAAGAGTAAGTATGATAGAGAATAAGCATTTGTCATAGTGCCTACTATGTGCCTGGTACTGTGCTAAGTGCTTTCCAAATATTATCTTATTTGATCTTTTCAAAAACTCTGCAAGGTAGGTGCTATTATTGTTATCATCCCCATTTATAATTGAGGAAACTGAGAAAAATAAAGGTCACACAGTTAAATAAAAGTTTGAGGCTGGATTTGAACTCAGATTTTCCTGACTTCAGGCCCTAGTCCTCTATCCATTGCAGCACCTAGCTCCCAAGCATGTACTAAGTCCTGCACAAAGCAAAGAATGCAGCAATCCCTGTTTCCAGGAGCAGAGGGAAAGGTGATAGCTTGGGGAAACTGGAACTGAAAGAAAAACTTTCTGGGATCAGGGATCATAAATTTAGAGCAGGAAGGACCATAGAGGCCATTTTATGGATGAGAAACTGTCAGAGAGGTTAAACACTTGCCTAAGGTCACATAAAAAGCATATATCACAGGTAGACCTTGAACTCAAGTCTTATTGATTCCAGGGCCAGTTCTCTATTCTCTCTAGCATTTCTGGAATTTGAGAGCAGGTTTGCAGGTAGGAGTCAGACAACCGGATGTATTAGCATAACTCTGTCTGTAGCCCTGAGAAGTACCAGAGTATGGATTTTTAGCAGAAAAGGAGGTAGGAGGACCACTTTTTGTCTGGACATGGCCCCTAACTCTTTGCATGATATTGGTCAAATCACTGTGGTCCTGTTTCCTCATCTGTAAAATGATTAAGTTGGACTAGATGATGTCTAATTTCTTTTTTACCTCTAACATTCTATGACTGTAGATCTCCAGGACATCAATGAGTAAATTTAAGAAATTTTTAGTGGCTTGGAACTTTCTTTTGAATAGAATGAACACAGTTTCACTTTGGAGTACCAGAAAAGTAGAAAGAAGGCCTGTAAGCCTACCTCTCAAAGTTATCCATAAATATGATGACATCTCCAGGTTATAATTACTTTTCTGACTCATACTTAGGAAGGACTGAGACTAAGGTTTGGGTATCTTAAAGACCTTAGGCCCTTTTATTCTCAATAGATAGAGGTCTCATGACATAGATGGCATAATGCCAAAACTAGCTTCTAAACTCCAACTAACTGGAGGAATGCAGAGTAGGTGTGCCACACAAAGATAGAACAAATCAATGCCACCTTGGGAACAGGGGAAAAGACTCCCCTTACGTGTTTAAATAGTTCATTTTGATAAAAGAACATTTTTATTGTTTGGGGCCATACTCAAATACTTAACAAAATGAAGCAAATATCTGATTCCAAGGTCAGTATGAGATCTTGGGCAGCTAGGTGGTGCAATGGATAGAGAATAGGGCCTGGAGTTAGGAAGACCTGAGTTCAAAACTAACCTCAGATACTTCCTACCTCTATGATCCTGGGCAGGTCATTTAACTTCTGTTTGGATCAAAAGATGGATCTATCTATCTATCTATCTATCTATCTATCTATCTATCTATCTATCTATCTATCTATCTATCTATCTAATTCACTGAATGTAGTGCCTGGCATAGAGCAGGGGCTATGCAAATGCTAGCTTTATACTTCATTTATACCACCTGTAGGGTGCCTACCACATATTGTAATTGTGCGTATTTATGATCCAATTTAATTGTAAAGTCTTGTAGGACAGAGACAGACTCTAAGACATGTCTTTCATTGCAGAGAGGAACCTGGCATAGTGGATAGAAGGCTGGCATTGAAGGCAGGAAGAACTGCATTTAAGTTCTGCTTATGGTTCAAATACTGCTGGTCTGGTTATGGGAACTTCATTTAACTTCTTGAATACACCCCAGACGACTAAGACAAAGTCACAGAGGAGTCGTTAGTCTGCTTCAGTGGACAATTTCACACCTGAAATTCCCCACGTTTGTGAAGAGATCTTCTAAATGGAAAAAACCCCCATAACACCTGGCACCTAGAAGGTGCCCAATACATAATTGCTAAGTGAATGAATGTATTGTAGCTATTTGGGATTCTTTTTTATTTTTGGAAATCTTACAATGGACTGTTTGTCTCTTTTGTGGAGACTGGGTAACATGGTGTAGTGGAGACCGAAGAGGGAGGAATACTTAGGTAGGAAAGAAAGAAGGAAAGCAGGAAAAAAAGCATTTATTAAGTATTTACTATGTGCCAGGCACTGACTATATGTCCTAAGCACTGGGGTAAAATTGAAAAGAAAGCCCCTACTCTAAAAGAGCTTATATTCTAATAGGGGAAGAAAATGGAGTGAGGAGGAAGGGAGTGATAAAGGTTTAGGGGCATGATTTTGAACTCTAAAAGTCAGGAACAGGGTTAGGAGGGGATTGAATGGAGGCCAGTCTGGGACCTCCACAAAATGAGACTCCAGGAATAGTACATCAACAGGAGAAGGGGGCAGACCTCACAGAAGGACATTCCATGTTGAGAAAACTGTGGGGTGGTTGGATGTTCCAGGGTGCAGATGCCTCAGGCTCTGAGAAAAGTTCTAGGATGAGACAACCTGATTTGGAAGTCTGGGAGCCAGGAGCTGGGTGAGGAGGGGCCAGGTCCTGCATCTGACATATACTAGCTCTATAACCCTTGGCAAGTCACTTAATTTTCCACCACCCTGGGCAACTTTAAGTCTATAGGCTGTGGAGAAGGGACCCAACTGAATTGGTAGGTGATGTTTTTAACTGGGAGCACTGGTGAAATCTCAAGTCTACCTAGAAAGAAAAAAGGGTTACACAGAACTCTACGGTTGGTGGGGAGAGCTGAAAATAGTAGCTGGCCAGTCACAAAAGCTCCTCCAAACGGCTCTGAATAATGTTCTTCTATCCCACCAGTAGAGACAAAATGCATCAGGATGGCACATCCTTTCTGCCATTTTGTTGAGACCCAGGAGGCTCATAGGTCTACTACAGCTGAATGGAAGGGTGTCCTGGGAAAACTACTGAACATCTTCCAGTCACACATGCTTACTTCATGGAACTAGGTCCTCTGCCACTGAAGAACTGCTTTTCCCTCAAAGCCCTGCTCTCAGTGCTGGGCTCTGTTAGGACTGAGGTGGGGAGAGTCAAACTCCAGTTTCTCATTTTTCCTGATCAGAAACGGCTGGATTTTGTTCAGTAAAACATGGTCTAGTCTAGGGGTGGGGAACCTATCACTAGATCCTTTAACTAAATCCAAACTTCACAGGACAAATCCTGAAGTTTGGATTCAGTCAAAGGGTCAAACTTGAGGACCTAGAGGGCCATATGTGGCCTTGAAGCTGCAGGTTCCTCACCCCTGGGTCTCATGGAAAGAGCACTCACTGAGTCAAGAACCTGTCTACCACTCAAACCCATAATGTGACCTGGGACAATTTATTTTAATCTCTCTGCACCTTAGCTACTTGGCATCCGTAAAACGAAGGGGCTGGACCCTTCTGGTTCTCACACTCTATGAGCTTGCCACTAAAGAAATATAATAGAACAGTTAGTAAATGAATCAATAAAGATTTATTGAGAGTCTGCCCTATGCAACACAGTGCTATATTTGGTGCTGTGAAGGATACCAAAAATTATAAAACATCCCTGCTTCCCTTTGCCTCTCCAGACAGCTGATTTCCCAGCAGTAAATCCAGGATACTCAGACCAGTCTGGAATTTCCCTCAGTGCACAGTAAGGGACAGGCTGGACCACTCAGCCAAGCACAAGGAAAATTTCCTTATTAGTAGATCAGAGTTTCCAATAACAACAGCTTAGACTTCTACAATGCTTTACATTTTACAAAGTACCTTTCTCCCACCCCAAGAGGTAAGTTGTGCAAGTATTATTAATTTCATTTTACAGATGAGAAAATGGAAGTTCAGAGAATTTGACTTATCTACCCAAAATCACAAAGCTAGTGGACTCATGAGTGGAACTGTGAAATCAGTGATCTTTCAAGTGTACCACACTTCTCAAGGGCCGCAAGTCATTCTCACCTTTCCCCTAGAGCCCCTGGAAAAATGAAAGAAATGCTGCTTAGTTCTCAGTAGAGATTTCTATATCCCTCCATACATTACCAAATGTTTTATATAAGTGGCTTTTCTGGATACTCATAGCAATCTTGTAAGTTAGTTGGTGCAAGTCCTACTATCCCTGTTTTATGGACGATGAAACTCAGGCCATAAAAATGAAGTGACTTGCCCAAGGTCATCCAATTAAATTCAAAGAGACATTAAGTGTAGGGCACTATGATAGAAACTGGGGTTGGATACAAAGATGGATGTGAAACAGGGCATATTCTCAAGGAGCTCACAGTCTAATAGGCATCAGGGAAAACTTACTTCCTTGAAAGACAGCACAAGAGTTGGACCTTGAAGGGAGGGAGATAATTTATTAGAGGGCTTTGGAGATGAGCTAGTCCCTTGCAGGCAGTGATGGGCAGGGCTTTATGAATTTTATCTCACTTGATCCTCACACAAACCCTATGAAGTAGTGCTATTATGATCCCCACTTTGCAGATAAGGAAAGTGAGGCAAGCAGAGGTTAAGTGTCTTGCCCAGAGTCACACAGCTAGCGTTTGAACTCAGGTTAAGCTCAGCGCTAGTCCATCAGCTGCTTCCTACAAGAGGAGGTTGGGCGTCACTTTAAGTCCCTTCAGCTACGGTTCTCTGATTAGCTTACTACACTCCTCTCCTGGATACCCTAGGGCAGGTCCAAGGCAGGGGAGTGCAGTGGAAAGCTCAACAGTCAGTCAATAAACATTTATTAAGTGCCTACTGTGTGTTAGTCGCTGTACAAAACTCTGGATTTAGGGATCACCGAATTTCTTTTCCACGTGCGGATCCAAATGACAAGTACCCCTGTGCCTACGACCTAGCCTAAGGCAGTGTGCAGCACGCACAATCCTAGTCTTCCCTCCCACCCCTCTTCCCCACCTACTTAAGACTCACGTCGTTGAGTCCCCGCCCAGCTCAGCTCATTTTTCGCTCCTAACCCACCTCCCCTTCCCGGTTCTGCCACTGCGGCCGCCGCCCGCCGCACACCAACGTCCTGGGGCTCCTGGCAACACCTCCTCGACTTTAGTCTTAAACTGGTAGTGCGTGCAGCTGCGGCAGCGGTGGCGGCGCCGCCGCACCTCTGGCTACTAAAGTGGCTGCTATCTCCACCAGCCCTAAAGAAGGGAGTGTGCGGCTGGAGTGCGGGGTACAGCGCAGGGTGGAGGGAATCCCGGGACGTCCTCCCTCTTCTCTCCTGATAACCACGGCGGCAGGAGCAGCAGCAGGTGGAACTGGGCTCGTTTGGTGCTCCATCGCGGCCTCGGGGGCTGCGCTTTGATGAGCTGAGATTTGGTGGGTCGGAGCTTGCTTAGTCCAGCTTCTGGTTCCAACCTCCGGAGGGTCCCACTCGGATCGCTGAAGAGACTGTCCGGGGCTGGGCGCCTCCAGAGTGCACATCATCCACGAGGAGGAAGCCTCTGCTGGAGGACTGAGCTCTGAGAAAACGCGGTTGTTTTCCTTTCCCCTTTCCACAATCCAGAAGACTTCCTCTCCTGGGGAAGAACCTGTGGCCGATCCTGGGACAGTGGATTCTTTAATCCTGCGGAGCTGGAGCGAGCCGTGCTGGGCACCGCACCGGACACTTCTCTCGTGCGCCTCGGAGGTGCCAAAGCTGTCCAGAGTTCCGGGGCGCACCTCTCCCCTTTGGATTAAGGGGGGGGGTGAACACGGGCTTTCTCTGGGATTACCTTCCCCTTGTTTTCCTTGGGGTTTTCCTCTGCTTTTCTGCCCGAGAAGTGTTATTTCTCGGTACTACTCTCCCCTTTCCCCGGTCTCTCTCATTTACTGCTCACAGGAGTGAACCTACGCCTCTATTCCTGCCAACCCTGTTTCTTTTAGGATTTGAGGAAGGATCGGTTCCAGGGCTCTGAAGCTCCTTTCGCTGCCTTAGATTTTTGGGTTCTGGGTCTATTCCTTAGAGCCCGAGGGAGCCCCTGTATCCTTATCCCCCCAGCTACTCCCCATTCTTTCCCCAACGGATGTGCGTCCTTGTTCCAATGAGCTTTAAGGGAGAGTGAAGGCTTGATTCTCTACCCAACCATTTTGGGGGAGATTTGAGGGAGAGGGACTTGGGTCACCTGTCGGCTTTTTGTGTACTTGCAAAAGGGGGGCACTTCTACCAGGTGGTCTCCTCGCCATGGCCTTCACTTTCGCTGCTTTTTGCTACATGCTGTCTCTGGTCCTATGCGCGGCGCTCATCTTCTTCGCCATCTGGCACGTGAGTACCCGGTAGCAGTTTCTAACTCTTCTCTCGGGCCGGGACTCATTCCCCACATCCCTCCCTTAATTTTCCCTAATGCTCTGGTAATGCCCTCCCCTCCCTGAATTTTTACAAACGTAGGTTGGTGAGTGGTGCCCTGGGGTTAGCCACTCCACCGCTTCTCGCTACTGATGCCTTCGCAGCAATCAATAACCCGTCTTGGGAGTTGGCAGGTACGGGAATTGACGCCACCTGAGACACTGGCTTAGCTGGGGAAGGCAGGGGAGTCTTTCTGCCTGCTTTGCCAAGGCCCTTCCTGTGGGCATCGTCCACCCAAACTTTCCTGGGCTGGTCAGTGAGGTTGGTCGTGCCTCCCGGGGTCCACAGGAAACGCTCCTGCCAGCTTCTGTCCCTCCAACGTGTGTGTGTGTGTGTGTGTGTGTGTGTGTGTGTGTGTGTGTGTGTGTGAGTGTGTGTGTGTGTCGGTGCTGGTGATGTCGGGCAGAAGGAGAAGCGCCACCGTAGGGCCGGCAATTACTCAAGTAACTCTAACAACTAAACATTTAAAATGGCATCTGTGGTGGTTTGCATTTAGACGTAATTGGAGACAAAGTGAAAGGCGGTGAAGGGAGAGGTTGGGAGGAAGAAGCAGGGAAATGAAGGGAAAGCCAGAAGAGGAGAAAGGGAGATCGATTGACTGCGGTGAGGGAGAGGATTGAAAAGCGGGAGTTAGAAAAACGAGGTGTGGGGCGGGGAGGGATGAGGAAGAACAAGGGGAGAAATGGTAGAAAGGCATAGAGAAACAGGAGACGCAAAAAGGAGTCCAGGAAGAGCTGAAGGAAAGGGGGCCAGAGAAAGGCAGAAGGGGAGGAGAAATTTGCTTTCAGTTGGGAGGAACCTTTTGATGGCCAGAGCCTAAAATCCTTTCCGGATTGCATCTGGGGTCGAAATCATCCCCCAGCTCAGACTCACTGGCTGTTGACCCTTGGAAGCATTCAGCATCTTTTCCATCTCTCTCGAAGAGGTGGCTGGGAAAGCCAGCCCGGCTCAGATTTCCTTGCTTCTCTTCCCATGGTTTCCTTCCTTCCTGGCTGAGCAAGTCAAGGGATTGGCTCCTGGAGGGAGTCCCGGGGACCGAAGTGATAGTTCTGGGGATAGGACTAAATCGGTCGTTCGATGGTGTAAAGGTTGAAGGGTGGCGGAGGGGAGAGGAGGGAGATAGGGGGTGCGAGCAAGCCTTGGGAAGAAATCACATAGAAAGAGCTCTCTCTTCATTTGTGACTACAGGTTTCAGTGAATAAGCTCCAGGCTCCGAGAGAGGAGACAGAATTGAAAGCCTGACCTTGAGCTCTAACCCTGATCTCTTTGCTTCAGAGACCCTGTCAATAAACCGAAACTCCCTGGATTTTTATTTCCTTATCAGCAAAATAGGACTCATAATGTTTCTGCTTTAATAATAAGAAACAGCAAATACCCAAACAGAGGTTGGTATGCTGATAACATCAGTCAATATGAATGACAACAGCGATGTATACAGAGAGGAAAATGGGCCATCCTGGTCCCAAAGAGAGCAGATGTTGAGACCCTTTCACCATCTTCTTATACTCCTGAGCTGTGAGGTACGACTGTGCCAGAAAAGAGGTTGGAATTTCCTTTGAGGAGGTGACAAAGGACCCCAGAGGGCAGAACTAAGAGCATGGGGCAAGGTGAAGAGAAGTCAATATTAATTTATGGAAAAGAACCAAAGATCAGAACTATGGTAAAGTGGAGTGGACTGCCTTGGAAAATAATGAGTTTGCTATTACTAGAGGTCTTCAAACAGCTCGTGCTGCTGCTTGTCCAGGTTGTAGAGAGGATTCCTGTGAAGGGTTAAGTTATGTGACCTCTAAGACCATTTCTTTCAGCTGTTATTCTGTGTCTTGTCTTCCCAAGGGGATGAACCCTGGGGAAACAAGTTCACTGTGTTGTGTGGTTGTGGTGTGTTTTACTGCAAGCAGACAGTGGGAGATGGAGGCTCAAGGAAAATTGCAGGGTGGGTGAGATGCTGGATGTTTTGTATAAGTGGTTTCCAGAGTGAGAGAGAAAGAGAGCTTCTCTTAAAAATAGAACTAAAGATCACAGAGTTCAGCTACAGAAGCTTCTACTAGGGGACTGTGAACAGGAAGGGTATGGAAAGAGATGCTCTTGGCAGAAGGAGGATATGAAGCATTGAGGTGGGCTGGAGCAATCTGGGATAAGGAAATTTGCATATGACAGATATCTGGGGCTTGATAAAGCAAGTTACTCAGAGGGAGGCAAAGAAAGGTGCCAGGATCAGGAGTACCTGAACTGTCAGAGAAGTCTGGTGGGCAAGGATCATAGATCTAAAGTTAGAGAGTACCCTGGAGGCCATTTCGTCAAACCTCCTCATTATCTTACAAATATGGAAATTGAGGGCAAGGGAAACTAAGTAGTCTGGCCCAAGACACATAAGTGGTGAATATCAAGGGGAGAAGAAAAACCCAGGTCTTCTATTTTATTTCCACTATACTAGCTCAGATGAGAGTTGGAAGTTAAAGATGTCTTTTGATGGGCACAGAATCATAAGATCTAGAGTTAAAAGAAACCTTTCAGAAGTCATTTATCCTAAGCCCTTTTCTTTTACAGAGGAGGAACTAAGGCTTATAGAGTTTCAGTAAGTTGTCCAGGGTCACACAGGTAGTAAAGCAGCAGAATTAAAATGTTAACTGAGGTAGGCAGGCAATAAACATTTATTGAACGCTTACTAGAGTCAGGCACTGAGTGCTGGGGTTACAGAAGAAAGACAAAAATCAGTTTCTGCTCTCAGGAAGGTCATGGTCTAATAAGGGAGACAGTTTGCAAACCACTAAATACATAGTTACAAAATAAATACAGTATAAGCAGAAAGTAAGGCGGAAGATATTTTTAAAGTTAAAAACATGTCCTGGCTACGCTTAAGACCAAGTGGCCCAATTTACAGAGAGTGATGAGTTTCAAAGGGCTGATCAATGGACTCTTTCTGACCTTACATTTGCTTCCCTTACATAATACTGTTTTGTTCCTTACCCCAAAGAATCCCAGGCAAACGTTATAATATTTACTTTGAAAATTAGGAAACTGAGGCTAATAGAGATTAGGTGAGGTCTTCTGGCTTCAAATCCAACATTCTTTTTATGGTCCCATACTGTTAGCAAGGGAAATTATGTAAATCAATGAACCTTCTGCCAAGTGAATGTAGGCTCTTACTCTGGGGGCTAAAATTGACATATAGGCAATCCGAATTTTAATGGGAGAAGATAATTTTGCTGATCTTTTCACTTTGAGCTGAAAAGGGGACAGGATGCAGGGTGCCAGGTACATCCCCAAAATACCTGCTGATAATTGGTTTCAAAGAAACTCCCCTCTTATGAATTATTGAAAGTGTTTGTTTGAAAAGGTTTAAATATTCTTCTTATTTCAGGAAAGAGGTGTTTCTAGTGTCCCTTTTCCTCATGTCCAGAAGGGGGCAGGTAGTGAAGAGCTTTACAATTTGCTGAACTTTCCATCTGAAGTAAATAGATAACCAGAAAGATTCTTTTTCACTCACTCAATGGGAAGATAATAAATAATTCAAAAATAGGTTAATTAAGTGGGTGGTTTGTGCAGTTAGTAGAGTAATAGAAGATTAAGTATCGCATTGAAATAAAAAGTCAGGCTTTTTGAGTATTCCCATTGGGTTTGCCTCTCCATGGATTAGAGGGTCATAACTTAGACTGCCTTCCCTAGAGATTACTGAACACAATAGGATTTCCAAGTCTATGACAAGTAGAGATTTATATCCCAGGGAGAACAGTAAGATTTGCCATTTCTATGAAAGAGAAATCAGTTATCTTTTTCTATTCATATTACAAGGATACTTCTAGTACCCTTCTTCCAAAAAATTCTTTCTTTCTTTTGTTCCTCAAACCACCTTTTTTGTTGCTTAAAGATATTTGAAACACGCTGAATAAATGGCTAAATTGTTTTAAAAAAGATCTTCATTATCTGAACTGCAATATATCAAAGTTGGTTCAGTGTTAGCATAATTTTTTACCTTTAACCCAGCACTATGTTTGTCCTCTGAATTTCATAGACTCATAGATAACCTGGAAGAGATCTCACAGGTGATCAAGTTCAACTGCCACCTGAAGCAATGAATCCTTTCTCCTAAGTGTGAACTTCTTAATTGGTTAATAGTTATAGGATAACAATAGCTAGCATTTATATAGTCCTTTAAGTTTTGCAGAGCGCTGTGTTATCTTAGTGGATTCTCATAACCACCTTTTGTTATCTCCATTTTGAAAACAAGCTGAGATTAAGAGACCTGCTCATGGTCATCCAACTAGGCACTGTCTGAGGCAGGATTTGAACCTGGTTTAGACTGACTTCTACTGTACAACCGAGCTGTCTAAATATTGAGCTTTAAGTAAAATATTGAGTGTTGCTCCTGCCATACAAAATCTAGAACCTATTCTGGATGCATGTTTCTCTTAAATTTATATATTTATATGCTTATATAATTTATACATTTTGTAGTACCACTCTGCCTGTGGATTAACAGCTATCATTTTATCTTCAAATCATTTCATTTTAGAATTTAGAAATTTTTGACCTGGAAGGGACTTTAGAGATTATCTACTTCAGTCCTCTAATTTTAACAAGTAAGGAAATTGAAGGACAGAGAAGAGAAGTGGAAGGGCATAAACATTTATTAAACACCTACTATGTGCAGGGCAGTATGCTAAGCACTTTAAGAATATTATCCTCTTTGATCCTTACAACAACTCTGGGAGGTAGGTACTATTATTATCCCCAATTTACAGTTGAGGAAACTGAGGCAGATAAAGGTTAAGTGACTTGACCCAAGGTCACATAGCTTATGAGTATCTGAGGTAAAATTTGAACTCAGATCTTCTTGAGTTCAGGCTAAGTACTGTATCCATCAAGCCACCTAGCTGCCAAGTGACTTGCCCAGGGTCATATAGCTCGTAAGTGAAAAGAATTGCCCATGCTACAGAAATGACAAATTCGTTGCAAAATTCCACCTAAGAATTTGACTCCAAATATTTTATTTTTACAGACAAAGTGAGAATGGTAGAAATATTCCCCACTATGAGTCAGAACTGGGTTCTAGGTTCGGCTTTACCGTTGAGGTCACGGATTTTGAGCTAGAAGGGATGTTAGAGGTTATCTAGTCCATCTCCACTATTTTTCCTAATCTATAAAATGAGAAGATTGAACTAAATAAACTCAACTCCTTTTATAGTTCCAGATCTGTGAGCCTTGGTGGAAGAGTTGGGGGGCCTGGGACCCAGTTCATCTCTCTCAGGGTGGAGCTTGTTTTATTCATTCTTTCTTATTAGTTCAGAAAAAAAAAATTCCTACTGAGTTCAGGTTGTTGCCAAATAATACTATCACAATGCAGAAATTCCACAGGTTAAAATCTTGTTAAAATTAAAACCTAGGTTAAAATTAAGTTTATTTATTTATTAAGTTTAAGCACAAGTTCAGAGCTCAGAAAAATAACTGAACCCTAAGGGAAGTTCTAGAAAAACTTCTATCATTTTCATTTGTGTCAGAGAGAGAAATGATTTTTAATCATACAGCAATCTTGTAAATCTCATAATAGTAAAACAAGCAGTTGAAAAGAATCATAATCTCATTCATGCTCTAAGAAAATAAACTTAGTTTTAGGGCCTATGGGTTTACTAAGACCAGTTACACATTAAAGTTAGATTGTCAGAGTTTACAATGGGTTAATTGAGAGAAGGGACTTATATACTATAGAGTTTGAGCTGGTTGGGATCCTTCCACAAATAAAACAAATCAAATTACTTTGAGATGGCTGGCTTCACTTTTTGACTTCTTATCTCAGAAATGTCTGAAGCTTTTAGTAAATTTTACCGTCCCATAGGGCAGGATTCAGCCAGCCAATGAGAGCCTAACCATGAGAGGCGAAACCTCAAATAATAACGATTAATAAAAAGAAATTAAAACTTCTCATGACCTTATCCTGTGAAAGTAAAGTATTTGGAGTTAATCTCTTCCAGGCCTTACTATGTGAGAGGTCTGGAATTTCTTCAGCATGCCATATTTGTAAGGGGAAATGTTTGCTTCTTAATGGATCACTTAACCAGTTTGTAGTCTTTCTGACCACAGCCCACCACGTTATCCACTATACCACTCTGCCTTCCAGGAGTTATTTTGAGTAACTAATTTTTCTGAATATCCCTCTCATACCCTTGTTTAAAAAAAGAAAAAAAAATTCCTGAAGGTTTCACATGTCAAGCCAAATTCTAGCCAAAATAAGGTGAAATCCATTTCCAGGAAACCTTGCAGGCAACTGTTTGGGCTACTTGAATAAATATAATGGGGAGTCATCCCTTGAAGAACTTTAAGACCCAAGTTTCACTATTTGTGTTGGAATCACATCAAGTTTCACTATTTGTGTTGGAATCACATCAAGAATAGCTTTGTAGCAATAATTCATTGGACAAGTCATTTAATTTCTTGGTGCCCCAGTCAACATTGTAATCATGGCTGTGGGGTTCTGAGTAGCTGAGTTTGAATCCTGTCTCTGTCACTTGCTTACTGTATGACTCTTGGGCAAGACACAATCTAACTGGGACTCAGCTTGGGGTTGAGGGTTGAACTAGACTGCCTCTCAAGTCAATCAGTAAACATTTATCAAGTGCCCACTGTGTTCCAGGCACTGTGCTGAGTGCTGGGGATACAAAAAGATGCAAAAGACGGTTCTTGCCCTCAAGGAACCCATAGTCCAGTTGGGGGCGGGGATGACAAGCAAGCAAACAGGCTATAGATAGGATAGAAAGGAAATAATTAAAATAGGGAATGCACAGTTGGGATTTTAGTTGGGACTTAAAGAAACCAGGGAAGTTAGTAGGCAGAGATGAGGAGGGAAAGCATTCCAGACGTGGGAGATAGCCAGAGAAAATGACCAATCCCAAGTGATGGATAGAACAGCGAGTAGGACTGATGTCCCTGGATCAAAGAGTAGCTGGGAGGGGAAGAGGCAACATTATGACGGGTTTTGAATCCTAGAGGATTTTGTATTTGATCTTGGAGCAATAGGGAGCTATGAGAATTTTTTTTAGTAGGGAGGTGACCTGGTCAGATCCACTCTTTAGAAAAGTCACTTTGGTGGCAGAATGGAAGATGAGTTGGAGTGGGGGGAGATTTGAGACATACTGACCCTCCAGCAAGCTATTGCAGTGGTCCAAGTTTTGAGGTGATGAGGGCTTGCACTAGAGTGGTAGCAGTGTCACTGGATAAGAGGTTTATTTGAGAGAGGTTGTAGACGTAAAATCAATAGGTCCTAGCAATAGATTAGATATGGGGGTGGAGGATGTTGAGTGAGTGACAATAAGAAGTCAAGGATGACTCTTCAGTTCAGAGCTGAGGGATTGGTTGGATGGTGTTACCCTCTAAAGTAATGGGGAAGGTAGGAGTAGGGAAGAATTTTGGGGGAAGATAATGTGTTTAGTTTTAGATATATTGAATTTAAAATATTTATTTGGTATCCACTTTGAGATGTCTTAAAGGCATTTGGAGGAGTGAAATTGGAGGTCAGCAGAGAGGTTAGGGCAGGATAGGTATATTTGAGAATCCTCAGCATGGAGATGGTAATTAAATACATGGAAGTTGATGAGATCACCCAGAAAAGTAGGATAGAGGGAGAAGAGGGTCCAGGACAGAGCCTTGTGGGACACTTATACTTACAGGGCATGATCTAATCAGGGCTTCTTAAACCTTTTCCACTAAAGACCCCTTCAGTGCTTCTTAAACTGTGGGTCTTGACCCCATTTGAGGTCTCACAGTCCCCATGCAGCCCACAGCTTAACAAATGTTGAATTCTAAACGAGGTTCCAGCAAAAGAGACTAAGAAAAAGCAGTCTGATAGGTAAGGGGAGAACCAGGAGAGGGTGGTGTCAAGTGATATCATGAAGAGGGTGATCAGCAGTGTCAAAGGCTGCAGAGAAGTGGAGAAGAATAAAGATTGAAAAAAAGTCATTGGATTTGGCCATTAAGGGATTAATGCTACAATATTTTCTGTTTCTAAATCTATGATTCCCAAGTCACAGGGCAGCTGCTGAAGTTCATTGAAATGGAGTTTTCTTTACATCAATAAAATAATGGGTCTAGACCAAAAAATAAATCACTAATACAAGACTGAGATAGGAAGGATGCAAGCCAGGAGAGAGTACAGTCAAAAATGCAGAGAGGAGAGAGAATCTAGGAGAGGATGGTCCACAGTGTCCGATGAAGCCGAGAGGTTGAGACGGATTAAGACAGAAAAGACCATCATATTTGGCAGTTGAGATAATTGGTAACTTTGAAGAGAGCAGTTTTAGTTGAGTGATGAGGTTGGAAGCCAGATTGCTAAGGGTTCAAGTGAGAAGAGAGGAAGTGGAAGGATTAAGTGTAGACAATTCTTTCAAAGAGTTTGTCTGAGAAAGGAAGGAGAGATCTAGGACAGTGACCTCTGGGAAGCAGCACTAATGTAGTTGCCAGATGGCTGTGTAGACATACAATTGATATCACAGCCTAGAGGGAAGGCAGATTTACTGATAAAGGAAAGTTCCTAGAGAAACATGCAAGAAAACATGCTGTTTTGGAGATATGGTCATAAAATTTCAGAGTTGGAAGGACCTAGTCCCAATTTCAGCAATTGTCCTTTAACTTGGAAATCATAGATTTAGAAATAGAATCTCATCTACAATATACTTGACAAGTGGTCATCCAACCTTTGATTGAAAAACCTCTAGTGAAGGAGTTGTAGTGTTCATCCTTGTTCAAAGACCATGCCATCAGAGAAATGATGATGTGACTTGCACTTGACTTTGTTTTGAGTGATGGAGGGCTGTGCAAGGTCACCAGCCTCACTTCTCCTCCGGAGCCATCTGAATCCAGTGACCAGATATTCATCAGAATGACTGGAGATGACCAAGGATGCAATAGGAGACCTTGGTCTAAAAGAGTCAAGGTCTGTTCAGGAACTCAGGTCTCAAGGTCCATTCAGAAACTCAGAAGGAGTTCTTAAACTGGGATCCATGAATTTTTAAACAAATTATTTTGAAAATGGTATGTCAATAAAATTGATATTCTTTGATAGCTGGGTGATAGAGTAGATAGAACACTGAAGCTGGAGTCAAGAAGACCTGAGTTCAAATCCAACTTCGGAAACTTACTAGCTGTTTAATTCTAGGCTAGTCACCTAATCTCTGCACCAGTTTCCTCAACTGTAAAATGAGGATAATCGTAGCACCTACTTTCCAGGATTGTTGTAAGGATCAAATGAAATAACATTTCTAAATCACATAGCACAGTGTCTGGTACATAGTAGGCACTTAATACTCATTCCCCTTCCTTTAACTTTGTAATGGCCTATTTTATTTTATGCATTTAAAAACTCTATTCTGAGAAGGGGTCTGTAAACTTTCCCAGACTGCCCAAAAGAGCCATGATACTAAAAATAGATTTTAAGACCCTAATAAGAAAAGAAGAACTAAGTCACCCAAGCTCTCATGAGCCCATTTAGCAGGTGGTGATGCAGATTGGTGAGAATGATGAGCAGAAACGTTTGATGCTTGGCTAGACTCATTGCATAAGCCTGCATCATGGATGACATCAGCATTCTTGAAACTGAAATGTGGATAAGTATCATTGAATCTTCTGGCACTGCCAATAGAACCGTAATGGCTGTGATGGCTTTCTCTTGGTCAGTCAGTAAGTGACTCAAGGGCCACTTCCTTTGGCTCAGTTGGAATGGCCAGGTTAATGGGAATGGGTAACAATGGCTAGATCAAGCTGCTCTCTGCTATAGCTATTGGATTAGGGTGACTGAGCTAAGGTGTTAGGAAGCAGGAGTCCAAGAGGAAAATATGTTAATGGAAAAAGCACGTGCAAATAGTGACCGTTATTTGTGCACAAGGGAGGCAATATGGCATTAGTTGAAAAGGTCCTGGACTGGAAAGCCCACTTGAGTTCAAATCTTGGCTCTTTCTAGATATGCACTAATTTGCTATCTGATCTTTGGCAAGAAATTTAACCTCTCTGGGTCTCAGTCTCCTTATCTGTAAAATGAGGGTACCTGTCTCTTCCAGTCATAATACATTTGAGGATTGCTTTTGAGAATATACACTGTGGCCCCCACGTTAGTCTTTTTAACTCCACCTGTGTTGGAAGATAGTAATAACCTTGACATTTTCAGGTAAGAAACATGGTGACACATACCTCCTGATTACCAATCTCCTTTGGGGATTATCTAAAGGAAATTTCTAAATCCAGGCTGACTTTCCTGTTCTTATTCATTTTGCTCTGGAACTTCTTCATTTCTTGGTCTCCTCCATCAGTTAGTGAGGTCTTAGTGAATGCAAACTAATGATGTCATTTTAGTGTTAACCTGAGTGAGTGGGAGGAGAGATGCTGGGTACGAATTGAAGATACATCTATTTCTGTAAAAAAGGTGGATATATATATACATATATATGCATACACATGCATATGTATATGTGTTATGTATGTTTCAATGTATATATACCTTTTATATATTATATAATATGTCTATGTATACATTACACAGACATATTACATATTATATGCCTATGTATACATTATATGGACATACATTGCATATTATATAATACATACCTATTATATTATGTACACAGATCACATATTTTATACATGTGTATACATGCATATGTAAACATACACATACATACATGTAAACACACACATATACACATGTATATACATATGTATATACATATATATCTGGGGTCCCCTCCAGCTAATAACAACATAGCTGAATCTTCTTGGACAAATGAAAAAAAAAACCTTTCTTTTGCATTTCTCAGCCTTTTTTTACGTCATGGACAGTCTAGTGAAGCAGCAACTTTTGAATTAGCCTCTGTTTTTGTTAGTGTATGTCATTTTTGCCTGATATTAGGATGGCTGATGGAGAATTGTCACTACAGGCATCTCTTCTGTTAGAGACATGCTTGACATTAATAAGGTATCAAGGAAAATTTATCGCAGCAGAGTTAAGAGGACTCGAACAGTTTGGCTAAAGTGGACCCCCCACCCTCTTTTCAGGAGGAGGGAGCATTGGATACAGAAGCAAGACTGACTTTGTACTCTTAGTTCAGGACAGAGCTTCCCATCAGGAGATGGATTGGTTCATTTTCCACTAGGTCACCATCTTCTCTACATGCCCATTACGTAACCAGCCCCAGTGTGATCCCCCTCCCAAACGTTTTAACACAGGACCCATGATCAGAAAATGGAGGGATAATTTTATGTGGGGAGTGTCTGCTTATATGCATGAATTCATTAAGCAAGAAAAGCCTTCTCCAGGTAATTCTAGGTCATTTTCCCTGGCTAGTTCCAGCTTGCTGTATATTTGTTTTCTTTATCAAAATCTTTGTAATTTTCTGAAGGTCACTGTCTGTCTCCTGACTGGTTGAGTCCTCCTGTGGTCTGCTGGACTTCTTATTATCTGACTTATTTTCAATGTCTTCATCAACTAATAATTATTTCTGTGGAAACTTAACTTTTGCTGTGTCACAATTCCTCCTTTTTCTTTCAATATGGGTTATGTTTCCACACTTCTTTCCTAATACTTTCTTCAAACTTTTTTTACATCAGTTCACATTTCTCATCTGATGGAGAGTTTCCTGTGGTTCTTTCCATTAACATCTTAGTACTTCCCTCCTTAAAATTTTGTTTCCACATTTCTAATGCTCTCTTGCTCTCTCATATGAATTCTTCTCTTCATCTATCTCCCCTTTAAGTAGGAAGGAGAAGAGGCTGATTGACACATTGACAGATTGCAAGGGGGCAGTCCCTTTCATAAGTACAGAAACAGAGACCCAAAAGAAAAAGGTGAATCAATGGATTGTCCATTTAGAAGTTTCAAATCATACAGCAAATAGGGGGCATAATCATCTCTTGCAGCTTACTGGTGTGAATGTTCGATCAAACCATCTTCAGCAGAGTGTCTTCTTGCCATCTTTTATAGAAGTCCTTTTTCCAGTGTCTATTCTCCTACAAAATTGATCCTGACACAATTTATGAATTTCCATTTTTAAGCCTTATGCCCCTTATCACTTTTACAAAATTAAAATTAGAATTTTGGCCAATTCTCCATTATTTTTTCCTCCATCAAGAGGACTTCACTAAGAAATTAATAACAGACTCTAATACCTACATAAATAAGTGATCAATTTTTAACACAGTACATATCAAGTCATAAATATTTCCGACTTCTGGTCATGCTATACCTCTTAAAAGCATTTATAAGATAGACTACCAACCATTCTTCCTTTAACATTATTAACTACCTGAGAAAAGAGAAATATAAATATGCTAACTTCAGATGCTCTCACTGTGATTGTCTCCGTACTATTACTAAGAATTAAAGAACTCTAACTTATGGTTGGTCTAAAATCTTAAGCCTAATAACTTAATCTTGGACTTCCTCTACCTCTTGGATGTTCCTCTACCAATCTATTATTTAATATATCTAGTATTATGCCTACAAAACTTTTGATCATAGGAATTTGCCATTAAGAGTAGGGACATAGCTGGAGCAAAGGAACATTTTCTTAACTTCTTGTCAATTTCCAGGCAGAAATTGTGTGGATTGTCAACTGGCACTTAGCCAGGCTTAAAGTTTGCCAGGTGTCAGTGGGGAAATTTTATCAGGCGTATGCTACCTCAGCTCAGGTGGAAAAGTCCTTCTTTCAATTTTCCTATGAGATCATCTTTTTGCAGTTCATACCAGCATCTCACAGGCTCACTGGCATCATTGATCATGACTGAGACAGCCTTTCTTTATAGCTGTACCTGGAGTGATACTCAATTAATAATCCCCATACAATTTTATAATAGCAAGCTCCAATAATCAGTTTCAGAGATGACTATAATTTCATGTTGGTTGAAGAACCTCTCTTAAGTAGTTTGCATGGCTTTCTATATTTGTTCTAGTTCCTGAATAAATAACAACATAAAATCAGATTTACCATTAAACTCATAAGTTATTGCTCTAATAGATTTACCTATTTCCCAAGTTTCTCTATCCCTTTCTAACCGTGCTCAGTGTAAAGAATGAGTTACTTATATAAGTTTGAACACTAACTTCAACTTATGTTCATGAAATGAATTCAAATCAAAACAGAAACATTTCCATCAGTGCAAAATATTACCAGAGATTACCTGCCTCTAAGAAATTTACACTGAAATTCTTTTCCCCAAACTGAAGATTTCTCTGATTTAGTCTCAGTAATTAATTCAGTCAATAGTATTAAAACTCAATTGCTCTTACATCATATTGTAACATGTAAAAACCTTATTCCATACTGATTTATCTTTATTACACTTAAATTTAAATCCTAACCTTAGTCTATGCACATCATCTTTGGCATCCCCTTTCCCTACCTCCCATGACTTGAGGTGAAAAAACATTAGTAGGGACAATTGTCTCAGGACAATCCCATAACTAGTTTTTAAATGGGAGATATAATAGTGGTTTGGAAATATTGACCTGGGTTCAGGTAGAGTAGATGAGGTGGTCGTGGTGTGGGGAGGCAGAAGGGCCATATGGGTAAGCATGGAACTGAGAGTAACAGAGATGGGAGCTAGAAAGGAATAAGAGGTAACTTGTCCTTAGGCCCAGATTGGATTGAACAGGAAGGATTGAGGAAGCTGTAAATACAGGAGAGTCTGAGAGAGGGTCTGAGTTGGAGCTAAACTGAATTAGTTCAACAAAGGATCTGATGCCATTTAATGCAATTCTACAGGTATTTATTAAGCACTTGCTTTGTGCAAAGCTTTGCACCTTTATGATAGGCACTGGGCATACAAAAGTCAAAAAATGAAGCAGTCCCTGCCCTCAGGAGATTCTGTTCTATTGAGAGGGGGAAAGGGAGGTAGATGTATGACACATAAAGAGATGAGTGAATAGAAGGGAGAGAGAAAGCATCAAGAATCAGGAAAGGCCTGTCATATGTATTATTTTATGTAAGTGTTATAACCTACTATTAGATTTTAAACTCCATGAAGGCAGGGACCAGCCATGTATTATCTAATTTTTGTATCTCCTTCAACCCCTAGCAGAATGCTATATATGCAGCAGGTGCTTTATAATTTTTTATAATTGTGTTGAATGTTTACACTGTACTAGGCATTATGGGACTTTAAAAAATCTTGGTTATGTACCCTCACTGTTTTCAAGGAGTTTACACTTCAGTAGAGAGAAAAGAAGTAATTTTGATAGGTTTGATGTAAACTCTTCAGCTTCATATTCAACGCTCATCTTTGTTATATTGTTTTAAGATTTACTGAGGACTGGCCTTCAGTGTTATCATTCCCATTGTGCAGATGAAGAAACTGTAGCTCACAGATATGAAGTGATCTGACCAAGATTGCATATCAAGTAAATGTCAAAGTCAGAATTTGAACTTGGGTCTTTCTTTACTAGTGTCTTCCTTCCCACTGCTATACAATTCTGCTTCTAAACCGGGTGTCATTCTTACTTTGCAACTTGGCTCCCTCCGCTCTTTGATGAAACCCTCCCAGCCTACTGACTTTTTCCCAAATATGCCCCATGGAAATACCTGACACTTGCTTTTTTTTTGATGTCCTTCCCTGTCTGACATGCCCTTCCTAACTGAGATCATATCTCCTGACCACTAGGGTCCACAATGACATTTACCTTTCTGTCTGCACTCCATTATTGGCCTCTATCTGATCATTCATTTTTGGCCCTAATTATATACTGCTATATTTCAGCTATTTGTAAACTTCCTCCCTGTACCCAGTCAATAAATTTCTGGAAAGCAGGGCCCATGTTATTTTTTTTGCATGTCTTTCAGCGCTTTTCAGTATATATTACACATAATATGGGTCAGCAAATATGGAGACAGCTAGGTGACTTGGTGGATAGAGCACTGGCCCTGGAGTCAGGAAGTCCTGAGTTCAAATATAGCCCCAGAAGCTTACTAGTTGTGTGACCCCGGGCAAGTCACTTAACTTCTGCTTGCCTTAATCCACTGGAGAAGGAAGTGGCAAACCATTCCAGTATCTTTGTCAAGAAAACCCCATGGACAATGTGGTCCATAGAGTCATGAAGAGTTGGACATGACTGAACAGCAAAATACTAGTTAAATGAATGAGAGCTGGTAACAACAAGCCTAGTGACAAGCTTATTTTGATTGAAATGCTCATAATGGCTCATTGTGTGATCTTGGGTAAGTCACTTTTTGAGCTTTGGTTCTTTTTATCACTAAAATACTGTAGTTGAATTAGAGAGAATAGCTCTAAAGTCCCTTCTAGCTTTAAAGTTCTATAACCCGATGATTACTCATCTCTAGTGTCTTGAAGTTGGCTCAGCAAAACTATAAGGCTAGCCTTTCAATGCTTCTTCAGTTTGGGAAATGAATGTGCTGGTGATGTTGGGGAGGAGAAGCTGCTTAGCTTGCCTGGAATGGGCGCAGCACAGGTGGACTGCCTATGGACAGAGGGGGTTGCTTATGTGCATCTGCTGCTGCCCTCAAATGCATTGGAAACATCCTTGAATGCACCTATCAGTTTTGCTCTAAGAACCAGCTCATGAATGCAGAGAATACAAAGGACCCTCCATAACAGGATCCCCAAGTTGACGAATCACTCTATTGACAAGTTCCAGGAGGTCAGGGAAAAAATCATTGTAAGAGGGTATGGCTTGACATTTCAGAGTCCTCAAATTCTGATGGAATTGATCTAGGGGCTAGAACTTCTTTAAGTGTGGAGGTAATCCTCCCTTAATATGTGGGTTTGCTCCCTGATAACAGCACAGCTGAATAGTTTTGGACAAATAAAAAACTCAGATTTCTCAACCTTTTCTGATGTCACGGACCCCTCGTGCAGTCTGGTGAAACTTATAGAGTCCTCAAAATGATACTTTTATATGTAGAATTACAAAGGAATCTAATTAATTGAAATGTAGTTATCAATCTATTAAAATCAAGTTCATGCATCCTGGGTTAAGAAATCTCTTAATTGTTAGCATATATGCTTATGGGTAGAAAATGAGAAGCTCATGAAACAAAAACAGTGTTATTTAGTCTAGTATAGGTGTCCTCTGGCTCTCTGAGGAAACAGTAGAACGCATCAGGCCTTGAAGGCTGAAATGGGCTATTCAGAGTGCTTCACGAATCTTTACAATCTTGATATTTACTAGGCACTATTACTACCATTCATTAATCTTGCTCTCTCTGTTTGCAGCAGCTCAAGCAGGCAGGGTCAAAGGGAAAGATGAAGAGTTTGATTGCCAGCATTTCCTGAATCCTTTTCCTCTGCCCTGGGTTCTGGGAGTTTCTTTATCCCTTGCTTGATAGAACAGATAGAACCCTTCTCTTGTTCTTTCTCTTGGTAGTGCCAAGAGCATCTCTTACCGCCTCTACCAATTAACTCAGTGTTTCATAATTATCTTTCTACAATTATTAGCCTATGAGTTTTGTTGAAATCTTAAATAAAATTCAGATGAACTCAACAGTTCCCATCTTCATCTCTGTCTGTATTTCCCCACCCCTGTTCTTAACCCATCATCTATAAAATAATTCAACATGACTTTCACAGGAGAGGACCAGGACAAAGAAAAGCTTCAGTTGCCTAAGTGCTGAGGGGGCCTTCTAAGTAATTGTAGAGGCATTTCACTATAGAAGGGTTTAGTAGGATTTCTTTAGATATTATATACCCCAAAGGCAATGTAATATATTGGAAAGAGCACAAGATCTGGCATCTGAAGGCTTGCGTTTGAAATACTTAATATAATAGCCAGTATTCATATTAGTGCTTTAATGTTTGGTCTTCCAAATGCCTCATTTACTCCTCCCAACAATCGTTGGTGGGTAGGTACCACTATTATCCCCATTTTACAGATAGGAAAACTGAGACAAACAGATCCAGTGCCCTATCTCCTGCACCATCTAGCCACTTTGTGTGACAATAAGAATATTACCTCAGTTCTCTAAGCTCTTGATTCCTGATTTGCAAAACTGTGAAAATAATACTTATTTCATACTAGGAGAGGCAGTCAGTGCAATGGATAGAGTGCTAACCTTAAAATGAGGAAGTTGTTGCTCAGGTGTTTTCAATTGTATTTGACTCTCTGTGACCCTATTTGGGGTTTTCTGGGCAGAGATACCAGAGTCGTTTGCTAATTCCTTTTCCAGCTCACTTTACAGATGAGAAAAGTGAGGCAGACAGGATGAAGTGACTTGCCCAGGGTCACACAGCTGGTAAATATCTGAAGCTAGATTTGAACTCAGGAAGATGAGTCTTCCTGACTCCAGGCTGGGCACTCTATCCATTGTATCAAGTTCAAATAATCCTAGTTATGTAAACTCAGGGACCATCTTTCTTTTTGCTTCTGTTTACTTTCCCAGATTTTAGCACAGTTCCTGGTACATAGTAAACATTTAAGTCAATGTTTGTTGACTTGACTTCATGATCTGAAATCCTTTTGAAAGAGGCCTGGAGTAAGGGAATCCAGGTTCAAGCCTTCTGACACATTGTAGCTGTATGACCGTGAGATTATAGGAACATAGATTTGGGGTTAGAAGGGCCCTTAGAGATTACATGATTCAAACCCTCTCATTTTATAGATGAAGAAATCATGTCCCAGGGTAAGTTAAATGACTTGCGCATGGCCATATAGGTAATAAGTAATCGAACTGGGACTGGAGCCCAGGTCCTCTGACTCAAAATCCAGTGCTCATTTTACATCACCAATGGAAGTCCCTTCATCCCTTAGTATTCAGACCAACTCTGAAAAATTACAAATTGAAGGGAAGTTGCCAGTATGCATTGGTGGGAGTGAAGGTACCTTCTACATTAGAAGTTGATGATGAGATCACAAGTATTTAACCCTTCTTTCCTCTCCCTCCTGTTACCTGATGACTCCCCTGGCAGGGTCCTTCAATTTCCCCTGTCAGTCCTTTGAAAAGAGATTTTTCAGATTTTATTTCATTCATCCCTTTTGGAGAGGGTAGTGTTTATATTTGTTATTGAAAGCATACTTAGCAGCAGGATATTTTCTTGAGTGGGAACAATGATAAGAGCCCATCAACAGTTTTGGGAGGGCCCTGGTGACCAATTGCTTCCCCTCATTTGGTTGCCTTCATATATGTACTGAGGGTCTGACAAACAGAGGATGCAAAACCTCCCCCACTGGAGGGTACGGGAGAAATTGAAAAAACATTGAACATCTTTTCCTTGATGTTGATTTCAGGCCAGAAGATATTTTAAATTTCTGTTCATTGTCCTTGTCCCTGGGTGAAGCATGAAAATTGCATCCAAGTTTCTTTTCTCTTCTCTCCGTAGTGGATGCTAAGGGAGGCCTTTTGACTGAGTGACTGGCTCATTGACTGACTTCATTTCACTCTGGCTCGGCTCCTGGTAGTAACAACTAGCTAGGAGTGAGATAATTGTTCCTGCCAATGATTATTTGGCTTAAGGGACTTCATGTTGATTGCTCCCACTACATTCATCTGCGTTTATTGTTTATTTTTATGTCTTATTCAAGCCTGTGAGGCAGCAAGGTATGGTGGGTAGCATATCAAACTTGGATTCAAGAAGACTTGAGACTGGCACAAACTAGCTGGCAAGTCACTTAACTTAGCCATGGGCAAACCACTTAACCTCTTGGAGACTCAGACAGCTCCAGGCAACTTTTCTATTGACTGTGATCTATGATTTCATCATGCACATTGTTTGCTTATTCTAGCCCAAGAGTTCGATCAACCCATTTAGATGATAAGTTCTATGAGGTCATGGAATAATTTTTTCCATTAAAAAATCTATCCTTATAGTACTTGTCACAGTACATTGGCTGTTGCCTAGAAAAAAAAAGGTCCGTGATCCTTTCCTCTTTTTCTCTTCTCACTCACTTTTCAACTCTTGTAGTCTGGCTCCTGGCTCTCATAACTCAATTGAAACTACTGTCTCCAAGATTATCATGAATATTTTGATTCCTAAATCACGTCTTCTTCTCAGGCCTTACCTTTCTTGACCTCTCTAAAGCATTTGACACTGTTGGCCGCCATCTCCTTCTGATTACTCTGTCCTCTGTGTTTTCATGACTCTGCTCTACTGCCTGGATGGTTACTCTTCAGTCTTATTTGCAAGATCATTATCCATGTCCCACTCCATCATATTTGGGTGTACCTTTGGACCCTGTCCTCATGCTTCTTTTTTGATTCTCTACTCTCTTTCGATTTTATTATCTCTTATGGGTTCAATTATCATCTCTGTGCAGAAGGCCCTTTGTTCTATAACTATCTCTATATCTCTACCTCTATCTCTTTATTATAATCTTACATATCTAGGCTTTCCTGAACTCCAACAGCCTATTGGAGGTTTCTGGTTAGAAGCCCTATTGACATCATAAACTTAGCATGTCCAAGGTAGGACTCATCCAAAGCCTTCCCCCTTCTTAACTTCCTTCTTTCTGTTGAGGTCCCAACATCCTTCACATTGCCCAAATTTACAACCTTGGATCCTCTTTCACTCTTCCTTCTTTTTAATCACTTCTCCTGCCCCCCTCATATCCAGTTACTTGTTAAGTATTGATTATTCTATCTCTACAATATAGTAGATACTACGTTCCTTTCGTTTTATGCTCACAGCCACCACCCTAGTTCAGTTCATCAATTCTTACCTAAACTAATGCAGTAGCCTCCTAATTGGTCTGCCTCTAATCTCTCTAAATGGATATTCCAAAAGCACCGATCTGACCATGTCCCATCCCTACTCAGTAAACTGTAGCAGTGCCCTATTGCCTTTGGGATAAAATGCAAATTCCTTTGTTTGGAAGGGAAAGCCCTTCACAATCTGTATTCAGCCTAACCTTGCAGATAAAGTAGATATTCCTCTCCTATAAACTCAATATGGCTAAACCAACCTACTGCTACTGATTTTGCTGTTCCCTATACACAAAATTTCACCTCCAGCTTCCATACATTGGCTGTGCTATGCCTGGAATACACTCTCTTTACCTGTGTCTCACAGAATTCCTAGTTTCCTTCAAGGGCCACCCCCTCCAAGGTCCTTGGATCCTTCTGATTCCCCAATTTTCCAGTGCCCTTTCCACTCATTCTTACTAACTTTGTGTGTACTTTTCATTTATTTATCTGTGTTCATGTTCAAAGCTAGCTAGTTGTCAGAGGGATAGATTGGCATTTGAACCTGGAATCAGGAAGCCTTGAGTTGAAATCTAGCCTCAGGCACTATCTTTATTACCTTGAGCAAGTCACTTCTTTCCTCATTTGTAGGATGGCAATAATACTGACTCCAGCTCCCAGGATTGCTATGAGAATTGGATGAGACAACATGGATAAGTGCTTTGCAATCACATTAGCTATCATGATCATGATGGTGACCATCGTTATGCTGTATTTGTGATTGCTATTGCTTTGTTTTTCCTTCAATAGAATGTAAACTTCTTGAAAGTGGGCACCTTTTGGTTTTGCATCCTTAATACCTAACAAAGTTCTTAATACTTATTCACTGCTGAATGAAAGAATGAATAGTAAAATTTGGCCAACTGACCCATAGTGGGTAGGTTATCTACTTCTTCATTCCTTTTGAAATGTGAGGACCCTGAGGTAATTAATTGCTGATCTCTGTCATAGGTACCATTACTTTCTCCTTTCCCTCTATTTTCCCCCTTTACTGACTTTCTCTTCCCCCTCACAATCCTTATTTCCTTTCCATTCCTCTCTATATTTTATGTCTTCTAGTATCCCTCTGGCATTGTTTATAGCCTATCTTGTGGTTCCTTTGGGCTAAGTGGATAGATGACCATCTCTTCCCCCAAGAGTCTGAAGTAGTGTACTGACATTTCAGCCCACAATATCTTTTGACTTTGGAATCCTGCTGACTGGCTGAGGGGGATCTATGCAGAGAAAGAAAACAGAATCTTGGATCTGACTTGCCTTGTGCAAAGAAGAGAAGCATTTTTTTTTCATTACTGGCAACTGATTCATGAACCCTAAAAAAGAGTTTATAGCAACACAGCCAGCTAGCTATAGCAGCCCAGATGGCCCCCTATATAATATACAAATTGGCTTTGTATCTTAGATCGGAAGCAGATTTCAATGTATTTTCTGAACCTTGTTAAAAAAAGAAATTAGCAATTGTTCTCAACATGGAAGTATTTGTCTTTAGCTGCAATTTGGAAATTGTCAAATGAAGTTCCCTGATCCTCTAAAATGCAGACATTAGGAACACTGGGGGGTGGGGGGTCTAGATTCCCACTGCTGCTTCTGTGTCTATTGAATTATCATATGGCCTTAGGCAAGTCACAGAATTCTCAAGGTGCAAGCTGGTGATGATACTGTATCTCCTAGGTCATAGGATTCAGGTCAATTCAACAAGTCAGGTCAAATCTAGATGCATTTATAAGCATCTAGATTATAAGCATCTACTCTATGCCAGGCACCATGATAATCAATGAGGATACAAAGAAAGGCAAAGGATGGCCCCTGTTCTCCAGTTCAGAGTCTTTTTTTGGGGAGGAAGGGTCAACATGAAAACAACTACGTGCATAGTTACAGGACAGTTGGTTGGTTGTTACCCTTCTGCATCCTTTGAAGAAGACCAAAGTGACATCGCTGTTGGGGATTAAGATGCAATGTGTCTAACTGTGGCTAATTAGACCAATATGAATTCGGAGGGCTCTACCGCAGGTTAGCAAAATGGAAGTAGGCAGAGGGAGTGCGTGAAAATTAAGGAGGATTGGAGAAAAGGTGGAACTTTTAGCTGAGATTTGAAGTAAACCAGAGAAGTCAGTAGGTAGAAGAAAGGAGGGAGAACATTCTAAGCATAGAGGGCAGCCAGTGAAAATAGTTGGGACATGGATTATCTTCTTCAAAGAGGACAGTGTTATTAGATCACAATTCATGGAGGAGAGTAAGGTGTAAGGAGAACAGAAAAGTGGAAAGGGATCAGGTTATGAGCAAGATTTTATATTTGCTTCTGGAGATAATAGGGAGCAATAGTTTATTGAATGGGGCAGAGGTGATGTGGTCAGACTTGGATGGCTGAGTGGAAGATGGATTTGGTGTGGGAAGAGAGTTGAGGTAGGGAGACCCGCTAGCAGCCTATTGTAATCATTCAGACATGAGGTTAGGAAGGTCTTCACAGAGGAGAGAAGGGAGGTGTGTACGACAGATGTGATGAAGGTAGAAATGATAGTATTTGACAGCTGTTGGTGCTTATGTAATGCATGGCACATACTAGTTGCTTAATAAATGTTTGTTGACTGGTTTGTTCACAACTGATTGGATGGGGGGGCGGTGAGGAGTTGAGAATGACACCTAGTTTTTCAGCCTAAGTGCCTGGAAGGATGTTAGTACCCTTAGACAATAATAGGAAAGTTAAGGAGACAGGAAAGATTTTGGAGGAAGGAGAATGAATTCAGTTTTGGACACTCAGAGCACAAGATTTCTAGGGGACATCCAGTTTGAGATGACCCATAGATAGAGGCATATGGGAGACTAGAGGTCGGGAGAGAAGTTAGGGCATGAGACTTAATCTCAGGATTGTGGGTTCCCCCAGGTTGGGCGATACTGCTTTTGAAGAGGCAGTTCAGAATCAAGAAACCTCGGCATCTACCACTTGTGTGGCAGGCACTTGATACTCACGTGACCCAAACATATCACTTAACTCATAAAAACAAAACCATCAAGGAATTTATATTCTAGTGGATCACAGGTTTAGAACTGGGAGGGATCTTAGAGATCTTCTAGTCTAATCCTTCTCATTTTACTGATGATGAAACTTAAACCTAGAAAAATCAAGTCCGTTGTCCAAGGTCTCACATCTCACTGCTAGCAAATGACAGGTGGAGTTCAAACCCAGACCCTGTGACTCCAAATGCAGCCCTTTTCTGGTGGTCCAGAAAATAGATCCAGCTCAGGGCAGATTGAGGTTATGACTTGTAATGGGGAAAGGAAGGGGAATAAGAGGATAGCTTTGTCGAACTTGTACTTATTATGTGAAGTCTTCACATCAGTCAATAAGACCCCAAGAAAGAGGAAGTTAAATCTTTGATTGTGGATAAACCAGTATGGTCAAATCTTTGTTTTTCAAGGAAACCTTTGCAGAACACTCCATGGTATTTTGTTGGTCAGTCGTGTCCAACTCTCCGTGACCCCATTTAAAGTTTTCTTGGCAAAAATATTGAAGTAGTTTGCCATTTCTTCTGCCAGTTCATTTTACAGAAACTGAGGCAAACAGGATTATGTGACTTGCCTAGGACCACCCAACTTGTAAGTATCAGGGGCCAGATTTGAACTCAGGAAGATGAGTTTTCCTGACTTCACACCCAGCACTCTATCCACAGTGTCACCTAGCTGCCCTACTCCCTGGTATTGTAATTGATTAATGGTATGCAGGTCATACTTATTTAACAGTGAATTTCAGGATTCTGCCTAAATACTTCCCCAGTAAAGGAGCTTTAGAATTTGAGTCTGAAGAAACTTAACAATTATTCTTTGTGGCATCAAATATAGATTGAAATAAATGACCAAGGTTTGGGAATCTGTGTTTTTTGTGGGTTTTAGTGTGATATATTTAACTTTGATGGCAGTCTCACAGTATGGTATAGAGATTTCTGAGGATATTCTGGTAAAGGGATCAGGATGTTGTCAGTGAGTTGGGGGGTAGCATCATGATGAAGCATTGTGCTGGTCATGATGGTTGGGGAAGGGGTCGTCTTGTAGGGGATGTGGGATTTTCAGGCAATCTGGGAGGCAACATCAAAGCCAGATGTTATGAAACTTAAAATCACTCCATCATCACTGGACTGTGAATTTTCCTGAGGCACCTCATGTGCATTTTTCTTGGAAGCTCTGAGCAGGACTTGAGCAGAGGCCAGCATTACATATGTGCTTTACTTTATGTATTTCAGTTTCAGAAAGAAAAAAAAAAGTGTTCTCCTTCTGACATTCTCTTCTTGCTTTAGTTTGCCGTTTTAAAAGAAAACGTCATAGATAGACCTAGAAAGGGTACAGGCAGCCTTTAGATAGTCTTCTAAAGCCATTGCTGCTGGGACAATCTCACTGCCTACCTGTGTGATATTGGATAAGTCATTTAATTTTTCTGAATCTTTGTTTGCTCATCTGTAAAATAAGTGGGTTGGAAACATGGCAGTGCAATGAAATAACCATTGAATTTGGAGTCAGTGGGGACTCCAGGCTCAGTACTCTATCCACTGTATCACCTTCTTGTCCCCTAACACTCTTTGATCACCACCATATTTCCCATTTTCTTTCTCCTTCCACCCGTTTCCTTTTCTCTTCTCCTGTGGTATAGTTCTGAATTGCTTAGTTCTTTGGGTTGCATTTACAGTAAATAGATTGCTTAGCTTTTCACCAGAGACTCACAAGTTTGCTTTTTTGCTAGCTTTCCACCTTATATTCTATTACAAAGGATGCAAAGAGTGACTCCTGTCTGTGGCTTCTGTCAGATTTTAAACTCTTTGGAAAGCTGTACCTGCAATAGTAAGGTTGGTAAGTTCAAAGAACCATAGCACATTGGAGAACTAAAATATTTTACAACCACAGACAGAAGAGAGAGGAAAGGGACCATGTCTTCTTTTACCTTTGTATCTCCCATTGTATCTAGCAAGTTTCTCTTATTAATTCACTTATTAATGAGTGTTTTTGAAGTACTTTTTGCAGGCTTATGACATTTCCCCAAGTAAGCTGCAGAAAAGCATATATTTATTTTAATTTTTATGTCCTGGGTAGACAGCTGTATCATTGGAAGGCAGGTTTATTAAATGCATTAAGTTTCCTTGATCTCTGTTCCGCCTAGGGTAGTGTTTATTGGCCCACTTGCTCATTGGCAAAGACTTTCTCTTCATAGCAGATCACCCATATTGGCAAAGGGCTATTATCATCTATTAGTCAGGCATTCTGTGGACACTTACAAGAATCGTCTGAGCACATGCTGCATTGTCACATTTGTGTAGATCACAGAACTTCGGAACCAGAAGAAATCTGAGAGATTATGTAGTCTAACCCTCTGATTTTACAGCTGAGAAACCAACTAGCTCAAGGTCACGTGATAATTAGCAACAGAGAAGAATGTAGACCACAGGATTCTTATTCCACTGCTCTTTGAAACTTGCCATTCTAGCTCATTACTCTTCCTGACAAGCTCAAAGCATACCATTTATTCTTAAATAATATAGCAAAAATACAGTTATCAAAGTATAAAAAACCCCCAAACAAATTCGCAAACCCCAGGTTAAGAACGCTTGGCTTAAAGGGAAAAAAACACTCCTCACCAAGTGCTACATGAGGAAAAAAATCTCTCTGGTAAACCCTACATGTGAGATACTTTCTTGTTTAAATGCTATATATGAGAGCCTTTATTATACTGAGATTTAAGGAGACAGTATCATTGCTTTTAAGTTCCCAAGGCCATTGCAAGAATGGAGAGAAATACAATTTTCTGCCAGTTTAACATCTTTTTGGGCTCCTAGTCTCAAACTGAGAAAAGAACAGAAAAGTGAAATTGTGTTGTAGGCATCCCCTTACTCCTTCCCTCCTTCCCTCCTCTTTATCATCTCTTCCCAAGTGCAATCCTTTCTTAAACTTCTCCTTGGGAATTCTAGTTTTGTCTGAGCAACTACTCCACATGTAGACTGTATCCGGTAAATTTGCCTCATAATTAGCCAACTTTGCAGCTTTTGTTACTCTGGTATGTAAATTATTTTGCTCTGTAAATGGGCAAGAAATATTAGTTGTCTCACATGGGAGGGACAGTGATATTGTGGCTTATAGGTGTGTGGGGCATACTTTGTACAGGCAATCTCTGTGAAAATTAGTTCCTCCTGGCCCTTCCAATTGTCAGAAATGAGCCTAATAAGCTCAGTGTGGAAAGATTATTAAAATGAAAAGAGGACTGACTCTAGATAATACGAGATTCCTGAGAAATAAACCCCAGATAGCCAAGACAAACAAAATAATAAATATTGGAAATGGAGCAGAGATATCAACTCTGGCCAGCAGTGGGGGTGAGTGGAAAGGTGTGTGTGTGTGTGCACGCGCGCGTGTGTGTATGTGTGTGTCCATGTATGTATGTGCATGTGAAGAACACCTCAAATCCCAAGGAGAAAAAACAGAAAAGAACTAGAGCTTGGATGCGAGTCAAGTTAACTTCCACTTACTTGTCACCTTTACTTTTCTTTAGCTAAAGCAGCTGGTGAATCATTTCTTCCTTTAACTCTTCATCCCCTCTAACCCTCCTTCTCCTCCTCCAAACCCACAGAATAAAGCAGCCCAAGAACTAAGAAACAGTCTTCAGGCAGTCCAACAAGGATCAGATGCAGCCTCCATGTAAATTTCAGCATCTGTTTCACTTGTCCTTTCTTCCATGCGGTTATAGAATAATGGTAGCTATTCAATCGGGGCTTTTCCCTGGTATTGGTGCTGGGTTGGACAGTTTGGGGTGGAGAGGGCCCCTTCATAGGAAGGAGTTGGGAGGTCCTACTCTTGGCTTTGCTACTAACTAGTTTTTTCATCTTTAAAATGAGAGTATTGGACTGGATCAGGTATATAAGTGGGTTATCTAATTCAAAGCTTCTTAAGTTGAGGGTTATGACCCCACATGAGGTCATGAAACAAACTTTTCCCAAACCTGAGCACTTTTGGAGTTTCAGCACCTTGTTGATGTCATGTAGCCAGAGGGTACATGCAGTGCGCATGTTTTGTGTTCAGAACCAAGGCTGCAGTGAAGTTGCACGACGCAACACAGGCAAGTGCTGCCAGAAACACCCCAGATTCATTATACATTTGATTTTGAATTAATTTTTGGTCATATGTTCAGAAATTTTTACTGTTGCCAAATTTTTCATGACCCCACATGGGGTCAGGACCCTCAGTTTAAGAGATAACCCACTTGTATACCTTTCAGCTCTAACATTCAATGAGAATTTATTGAACAATTCAGTTCAATGTGCATTTAAGTATCAATTATGTGCAAGGCACTGTACTAGGAGCTAAGATTACATAGCTAAAATAGGACTTTATGACAAATATATCCCTACCCTCAAGGAATTTAGTCAATTTTAGTTTATAGATAAGAAAAATAAAAAAATTAGAAGATCATTCAGTGTAATCCAGCCAATTCAATAACTATGTAAGTGCTTGCTATGGATACAGCATTGTGTTAAACATTGGGCGTGTAAGGACAAAATGGAAATCAGTGCCTCCTGTCAAGGAACTTACTTACATTCTACTGGGAATGAAACATGCTAGCAGTTAAGTGTATGCAATTATCCCTTCCTCATCAAGACTTTCCCCATCTCAATTTTGCTATATTGTAGGTTAGCATAAGAAATTAAATGGGAATTTTTGGGGGATCTTTGCAGAAGCTGCAGACAATATGTGAAGACCAGTAGATGACAACAAAGTTTAGAAACTCTGAAATGCATGAAATTGTATATCGAATAATTGTATATTATTTTTTAGCACCATAATAATTAGATTTCTTCTTTGATACAAAGGGTGGAATTTTACCCAGATTTTTCAGATTGGAGGAGGGTTGAGGGATGGGGGTATCACATTCTTAACCCCCGGAGATATGGAAGGGATCATCATACATGATATTTTGAGGCAGGAGAGAGAATTAATAACAAGGGACATCAGAACGGGCATCCCTTCAGAGGCAGTATATGGGCTGAGTTTTGAGGAAGTAAAAGGTACTATGAGGCTTAGTTAGTTGAGAGGGAAATGAATTCCAGGGATGGGGGCGGGGGTGAACTTGAGCAAGAGCAGAGAGGGAGGAGGAAAAAGACCTCTTTGGCTGAGGTGGAGAAGGCATGAAAGAGAATAACATACGATTAACCTAGACAGGTAGTTTGGAGCCAGATTGTACAGTATTCTAAATACTAAGCAAAGGAGTTTATATTTTATCCTTGAGGCAACAGAAAAGAAGAAAAATATGAGATCTTTGGAAGTGGGGGTATGGGGAGGAAGGGGAATAAGGGGAAGGAATGGGAATAAGTATTTTTTAAGTGCCTACTACTGTGCCAAGTGCTTTATAATTATTATTTCATTTGATTTTTACAAACACCCTGGGAGGTAGGTGCTGTTATTATTCCTCTTTTACAGATGAGGAAACTAAGGCAAACAGAGGTTAAGTGACTTACCCAGAGTCCCACACAGCTAAGTTAATATTTGAGGTCAGATTCGAACTCAGGTCTTCCTGAATCCAGGTCTGGTCCTTTATCCACAGTGCCATGAAACAGCCTCTTGAACATTGAACAGGTAGAAGTACTTTAAGGATAGGGGGAAGAGGAAGGGAAGAATTAAGGACAACTCAGTGTTTGTGGACTTGGGTAACCGGATGGATGATGATGGTATCTTCGGGTGAATCAGGGAGGTTTGGAGGAGGGTTAGATTTGGTGAAGGAGAAAAGGGGATGCAGATGAGAATAAATGCTGCTTTGGACATGTTGAGTTTGAGGTGTCTGTAGACGTATAACTGTAGCTGTCCAATAGGCAGCAATAGACCTGGAATTTAGGAGAAGGACTAGGGCTAGATATATAGGTCCAAGGATCATCAATATAAAGATGATAATTGAACCCATGGGGGCTGATTGAGTGAGATATGATCAAGAGAGGGTGTAGAGACAGAAGAGGGCCCCAGGACAGACTCTGTGGGAGCAACTGGCCTGCAAGGGGCTCCAATTATCCCCATCTGTAAAATGGGGATAATAGTAGCACCTCTCTCCCAGAATTGTTGTGAGAATTAAATGAAATAATAATTGTAAAGCATTTAGCACAGTGGCTGGCACATTGTAAGTGTTATATAAAATGAACCCCGTAGTTAGGGGTGAGATATAGAGCAGTGTCGCAAAAACTCAGGGAAGAGGGTAGAGTCAGAAGGAAAGGGTAGTCAGCAATTTGTAACTAGAAATGGCCTTAGAAATCATGTTCTTGTTTACTGTCTTGTGGAGAGGGAAAGGGAGAAACATTTGGAACTCAAAATCTTTCAAAAAATGAAATATTGAAAATTGCCCTTATATGCAATTAGAAAAAACAAAATACTATTAATGTTTTAAAAAAAATCATCTGCTTCAGTATCCTCATTTTATAGGTGAGGATCTGACATTCATAGATGTGCCTAGGGTCATGCAGGCTTTATGTAACAGATCTGTCAAAAGAACCTAATTCCCCTAGCTCTAGACCCATGCTTTCAGAGTGTGCTAAATGAGATAAAGACATCTAGACAAAACACTGAAGGAAAATTTAAAGAGGGAGGGTGCATTTTCAGTTGTGGAGAAAAAGTAGGGCTTGATGTGAGTCTTGTCACATGTCCAGATTGTTTGTCTGGTTTAATATTTGGGGAATTTCTTTCTTTGTATGTGAGTCACATTTTTGAAAGGCCTTAGGATACTAGATTTTAGTAATTAGGGGGAGAAAAATCTACCCTCCTCTCACTTTAGATGAGGAAACTAAGTCTCAAAGAGTTGAATGACTTACCCAAGGCCACACAGCTAGTTAATGGCAGAGTCAGCACTAAAGCAGAAGCCTTAGGATTCCACAGAATCACTGAGTTTTTAATGGCTCTGATTGTTAGGAAGTTTGTCTAAACTGGCCTCCATGAAACTTCCACCCATTCCTGGTTCTGGCCACTGGAACCCAAAAGAACAAAATTAATTTCTCTTCTCTGCGACAGCCTGGAAAACAGCAATCATGTTCCCTTGTGAGTCTTTTTTTTTTCCAGGCGAAACATCTCCAGATTCTTCATCTGATGCTGATGGGACCTGAACTTGAGGCCCCTCACCATCTTGCTTACTCTTGAGTACATTCTCTCCAACTTCTCAGTGGCTTTTCTAAATGTACAGAAACTAACACTCTACTCCAGATGTCATCTGAGCAGATCAGGGACATTCTGACTTTTGATGCAGACTAGGTTTTTTTTTTAAACTCATTGTTAAATTACTGAGCTTATAGACTACCAGAACTCTCAAATGTTTTGTCAGGGAAACTATTTAAACATACCTCCTTCATTTTTGCATCCCTGTTATTGTTCAGTTATTTCAGTTGTGTCTGACTCTTTGTGACTACATTTGGGGTTTTCTTGGCAAAGATTCTAGATGGTTTGCCATTTCTTTCTTCAGCTTGTTTACCAGATGAGGAAACTGAAGCAAAGTGTCAAGTGACTTGCCCAGGGTCACACAGCTAGGAAGTGTTTGAGGCTGGATTTGAACTCACGAGACTTCCAGATTCTAGGCCCAGTGCCATATCCACTCCGCCACCTAGCTACCTCATTTTATATTAGTGAAGTTGATTTTGTATAAGACTTTCAACTTATCCCTATTAAATTTTATCTTATTAGGTTCAGTCCTTGTTACAATCTTTATGAATTCTGACTTTCTCATCCAGTGTCAGTCAGTCAATAAATACTTACTAAATGTTTATTGGGGCATCTAGGAGACGCAGTGGATAGAGTGCCCTGCCTAGAGTTGGAAAGACCTGGGTTAAAATCTGTCCTCAGACATATGGGGTGACAAAGAATAGTTGGACACAACTGAATAGAAGTGCTGATTGTGCTGGACTGCACTGTGTTGGAGACACAAAGAAAGGTAAAAATAGTCCATTTCCTTAAGGGGCTCTCAGTCTAATGGGGGAGATAATATGTAAAAACTCTGCATGAATAAACTATATACAGAATAAATAGGAAATGATGAACAGAAGGAAGGCAAAAGAATTAAGAGGCATAAGAAAAGGTTTCCTGTAGAAGAAGGGGTTTTAGCTGGAACTTGAAGGAAGTCACGCAAGCCAGGAGGTTGAAACGAGGAAAGAGAGCATGCCTTGAATGGTAAAAATACTCAGAGCTGGGAGATGGAGGGTCTTGTTCAAGGAACAGTAAAGACACCAGTGTGTTAGCTGTCCCTAAGCTGCCTCTTAGTGGCATGTATGCATTTTTCCAAGCCACTGATAAAAATTGTCGTCAAAAAGTGCAATACCCAGTACGAATCCTGGAATCTAATTTAATAGATATGTGTTGGTATTTTTTTTTTACCTGCTTTCTTTTCTTTTTGTAGATTTACAAAAATCTAGGCAAATACATTTTTACTAGTCCTTGTCATATAAAATTCCATTCATGGACAAGATCCTTAGGTTTTAAAGGATGGTCCGGACATCCAAAATCTATTCTCAGACATTATCTTAATTACTTAGCTGTTTACTGCCCAAATCTCCCATTAATCAATTCTCAAATTTCCAAAGTTTGGATTATCTATGGCACATATAGATTTAAATTTTAGGAAAGATTTTTAAACAAACAATAGTAAGTTACAACAGTAAGTTACCCAACAATCTCATAACTGCCATTTCTTATGGTCTTTCCTCGAACTTCTAGATCTATCTGCTGTATTTGACACTGTTGACCCAACTATCTTCTTAGATACTTTGTACTTTCTGGATGCTTGTCACATGACTTTCATCTCTCTTTCTACTTGTCTGACTGCTCCTCCATTTCTTTTGTTGGCTCATCAGCCATATTACTGCCATAATACTATGGGTACCTCCTAAGGCAAGAGTGGGGAATCTTCAGCCTCCAGGACATGTGGCCCTCTAGGTTCTCAAGTGTGGCTCTTTGACTGAATCCAAACTTCACAGAACAAATCCTTTTATTAAGGAAGACTTTCATCCTTCCCCCCTCCTCCTGTCCTCCCCACTACTTTTTCAGAATGCCTCAGGGTTTGTTGTCCTTCCAAGATGGAATTCAAGATATGTGAATTCCTTTTACTATGTGATTTGTTCTGTGAAGTTTGGATTCAGTCAAAGGGCCACACTTGAGGACCTAGAGGGCCACACGTGGCCTTGAGGCTTCAGGTTCCCCACCTGTGTCCTAAGGTTTTGTCTTAGTCTTTCTTCTATTTATCTCTTACTAATTCTTCCCTGGGCTCCACTTGACTCTGGATTTGTTTTTCTATCATAACCCAACAAACTTCTCACCCTGGAGGATCAGGCCATCCCTATGACTCCTTACTGTGATTGGTCAGCTTCCATTTTGAGGAAAGTGTCTAGGCCAGCTATATTCACTCCTTCATTCTTTATTGTTTTTTAATTTCTTACAGTCATTAGCTTCCACTTGCTCCATTCTAATTTTTAAGGAGTTATTTTCTTCAGTGAGCTTTTGGCCCTGCTTTTCCATTTTGCCATTTCTGCTTTTTAAGGCATTCTTTTCCTCATTGGCTTTTTGGACCTCTTTTACCATTTGTCCTAATCTGTTTTTAAGGTGTTATTTTCTTCAGTACTTTTTGTGTCTTTTTTTTAATGAACTTGTTGACTTGTTTATCATGATTTTTTTGTATCATTCTCCTTTCTCTTCCCAATTTTTCCTCTACCTTTCTAACTTGATTTTTGAAATTCTTTCTGAGTACTTCCATGGCCTGAGACCAATTTATATTTTTCTTGGAGACTTTGGATGTAGAAGCTTTGACTCTGTTTGACAACAGTCTTCTGAGTGTGTGTTTTGATGTTCCTTGTCATTATAGTAACTTTTAATAGTCAGAGTTTTTTCCCTTGCCTGCTCATTTTCTCAGCCTATCAGTTGACTTACCTCTTTGTTAAAGTAGGGTCACTCCTTCATTGTTGTCTGAGTTCTGCTCTGGACTCTCTGGACTTCTTTTTCTATCATGCCTCCACATCAGTATCTATTCCTTTCCCTTTCCAGTTTCCTTTTATGTATTATCTTTCCCTAGTAGAATGCAAGCTTCTCAAATACCATCTTTTTTTTGACTTGTATTTGTATTATTAGCACTTAACACAGTGCCTGGGACATAGTAAATACTTAAATAAATGCTTATTGCCTTGCCTTGCCTCTGTACATTCCCTCTCTTAGTAACCCTCATCCACTTCCATGGGTTTAATTATCATCAGATGACTCACAGAGTCTATATCTAGTCTCTCTCCTGAACTTCACCAAAGATTGCGTCATTCATGGTCGTATCTGTATTCCTGGCACATAGCACAGTACTTGGCACATAGTAGGTACTTAATAAATATTTGGTTTATGAATGATTGATGTGGGTGAATCAGATAGTCAGTAACTTAAAGAAGGAAGCTTTTTGGACAAGTGCTTTTCATTTACCTAACTGAAGATTTTGCACACATACCTTGCACATATGTTGATTCCCAACTTGCAGTGGGAGGGCAAACCTCCATCTCTTTCATTTAACCCAAACCACAGCAGACAATAGACATAACACAGGTTGCTGAGGAGTAACCCCAGAGAGGAAGTAAATTCTAAATGAAAATCCAAACAAAATCTTGAGCAGTGGACAGCATTGGATTGCAAGCTGGAAACCTGGATTCTGATTCTACATCAATCACTAATGTGCTGTGTGACCTCAGGAAACAAGTCAAACAAAAACCCCAGCCTACACGTGTGAAGGTTTCAGTCCACAAAAGCTCATTTTCCTGAAACAATTGGGTATTTTTGCTTTTCTTTGTAGAATGGTGTAGAATGAGCATATTTGCCAGATCATCTTAAGACACAGTTATCAAGTTCATTGTCAAGTGCAAAGTATAACATTGAGCAGGGATGCTTAAAATGGAAATGTTTAGAGAACTGTTTTAGTTTGTGATTGCTTTATTTTAATTCCACAATGTTACTGAATTAGTGATGAAAAAAAAGACCCATACTTTTCTTCCTTGGTAGCACCTGCCAATGCCCTAACTCTTCTGGCAAAACCTTCAAATACTGGCATGTCTCTTCACCTCTCTGACATTGTATGTGATTATCTTCAAGCTGAGAGAAATGGGGTAGGTTGACCTTTCAAGCATCTCAGAAAAGCAATGATTCTGTTTTGTGGCTCAGTTGAAAGGAAGATGGAATTCAGATAGAAAGAACCTAAATAATAATAATGATTATATCATAAATGTCCAGTGCTTAGTGTAATGCCTGGCACATGACTGGTTGGTAACCTTCCGTTCTCAGAGAGGATTAAAATGATTTTACTATGCTAGAGTCAAGTTACAGTGTATCCAACTGACTGATCAGAGCAATACAAACTTGGAATGCTCTACCACAGATCAGGCACAAATAGTCTCTGTAAACATTTGGGGTGGATTCTCTAAATTTGCACATCTTACGTTTCTTCTGAGTTACTTCAATTCTGCTTTGCTCATAGTAGACATAAAATAAATATTCATTGATTAATAATAGTAACTAATATTGATGATGCTTACCATGTGGCAGACATGCTAAATGCTTTACAGCTATTATCTCATTTGAGTCTCACAACAGCCATGGGACGTAGGTGCTATTATTATCTTCATTTTTCAGATGAGGAAACTGAGGCAGACAGAGGGTAAATGACTTGTCCAGACTCACACATCTAGTTAAGTGTCTGAGGCTGGATCTGAATTTGAATCCTTGCCCTGTGCACTGTGCACTATGGGGTGCCACCTAGCTACCCCATATTGATGTCAAATAGTTGCTAAAGTGTGGGCCCTACAGTTCCCCTCACCCCCGATTCCAGGCGGCTCTTATAGTAGATTCCAGCTTCATTATTAGTCTTTCCAGTGAAAAAGCTCAGCAGTTGTCCTTCTCACTTATTTTTGGAAGGCCTTTGTAAGCCAACAAGAAATCTATAACACTTTCTGAGACTGTGAGGAGGGAGACTCCCTGCATCTTAGCTAATCTGTCTTGGCTCAGTATAAATAAATGGGACTTTTGTCAAGCAGAGGATGCTGTGTGATTTATCACAGTGTCCAATGGATGCCCTGTGCCTGGCTCCATTGACCATATTACTCACCAGGCTCAGAGCTGGATATCATGTGGTGCAGTATTTTGTTCTTGGAACAGGTCGCATTAAACCAATAAAAGACCTGTCCTTGGTCCTGTACTGTAACAGATTTCCAGCATTCCTCACACTGGCCCAAGAGATGTATTTGTTCCTTTTTCTGATTTGTCCAGGGACTCTGCTGACTTTTTCTGCAGCTACCCTCTCATATTGCTTCCTGACAGACAGTAGCATTCTGGACAATTGTTCAGGAGATGGACTGTCACTTTCTTTTTGTGGTCTCAGGGTCTTTGTTATTGATGAATGAGAAAAAGGAATCATTTCAATCTTTTTTTCCCCTTTTTTCTTTTACTGCTGCTTCAGGATGCCTGAGGGTTTGTTGTCCTTCTAAGATGGAATTCAAAATATTTGAATTTGGGGGACTAAACTGATGCATTTTTCTGCCCTAACAATAAATGAAAGGAATACCTCATGGCAGGAACTTGGGAGAAATACTTGACAGCAGTGCCTATGGAGAGGGGGACATCAGAGTCTGACAAAGCAAGCACAGGCAATGAGTTCTGGAGACTCCAAACTAATGCCGATCAGACCAAGAAAAATCAATGGTCCTGCCTTTGTCAGGTTTTCAATTATGTTCCAAATAACTCTGAAAACCCTGCAGGAGAGCCAGAACTGAATTAATGAAAACACTGTGACTCCAAGGCACTAGAAGAGGTCATCTAGTTAGGCCTGTAGTGGTTACTAACAGACTCAATTAGATTCCATAAGCATTTATTAAGCACCTACTAAATTCCAGGCACTAGGTGGCATAGTAAATAGACATGAGTTCAAATCCAGTCTCAGATACTTACTAGTTCTGTGATCCTGGATATGTCACTTAACCTCTCTCTGCCTCAGTTTCCTCATCTGTAAAATGAGACTCCAGCGTTGTTGTAAGGATGAAATGAGATAGTATTTGTGAAATGCTTTGCAGACCTTAAGTACTCTATAAATGTTTAGCTGTTATACTTTATTGTTGTTATTATCATTCCAGGTACTGTAACAGGTGCCGAGGGTACAAAGATAAAAATCTCAAGGCCACCTAGTCCAAATTATATTCTCCTTTCACTTTTCAACTCGAGAGAAGATGAATGCCCAGCCCTCCTATTGAGCAAACTGAGGTCCAGCAGGGAAGAGGGATCATCAGCATGTACAGGCGATGGAGATGCAGTATGAGATAGAGCATTGATAACAAACTCCTACAGAAACAGATCCCTGGTGGCCACATATGACCTTAGAAAACCACAAGTCAACATCATCTATCTTGAATTGTATTTCTATTTATTTTCTTAAACATTTCCCAATTACATTCTACAAAATCCGTTTTGGGCTGTACTCTGCAGTTACAGGTGTGAGTAGATTGTCATCTTTGGTATAAAGGATAGGGTTTTGTACTTGGCTTCAGAGAGACCTGAGTTCAAATCCTGCCTCAGATATTAACTAGCTATGGAACCATCAGCAAGTCAATTAACTTCTTTGAATCTCAGGTTTCTCATCTGTAAAATGGAGTCATGATACTTCAGAGTATATAGTCAATGTATATAGTAAAGTGCTTTGTAAACCTTTAAGCCCTCTATAGTGATGAGAGGTGGGGAGGAAGGAAAGGGAATATGAATTTATTAAGTACCTACTATGTGCTAAGTACCTCCTACCTATTAAGTACCTGTACTGTGCTAAGTACTTTACAAATATCTCATTTGATTCTATTATTCTATTATCCTATTATTATTCACATTTTACAGTTGAGAAAACTCAGAGGTTAAATGACTTGCCCAGTTAGTAGTATCTGAGGCTGAATTTGAACTCAGGTCTTCCTGACTCCAGGTCCACCCTATCTGTTGTATCACCTACCTACTTCTTTTTTTATTGATTGTATTAAAGTGACTGAATAATCCACTGCCTAACTGGCCTTTTTTTTGAGGGGGGGCAGTCCAAGGAAAGTCCCAAAATGACAGCCAAAACTCTCAGCTGTACGCACCACATTTCTTATATTCTTCCTTGAGAGAGGCCAGACTCTAAACTAATGGAAGAGAAATTCCTAGCTGGTTTAAGAAGAGCTGAATCTATACTGAGTCTGTAAATCTGTCAGTAGCTTGGGCTCTATAGACACTTAATCTGAAACCAACTCACATTGAGATGGGAATCCGCAGTCCGACATTCTTTAACTCAGAGCAGTCAGTCACCAAGGTCAGAGTCCTGAAAAGAGACACCACCACCGCCCCCCAACTCCACATCGTGTGTCACAGTGGTCTAGGAGTAACTATGAATTCATACTGTTGCTGATCAGACTCTTACAGACCTCTTGGAGAGTCCTCAAGTTCCATCTGTTGCATATTACAACAATCATTTCCTTCACCATCAGAAAGTTCTTCCTTAGGTGCAAACTGAGTTGTTTCTCACCTTAGCAGCATTTCTTCTACCTGTCATATAAAAATTAAAATTTCTCATCCAAAGTTTACCCTACTTCATGGACTGTGTTGTTTTCCTCCATGAACCCTTTGCTCAAGTCAAGCTAATTTTCTTGCTATCCCTTGCTAATTGCTAGTTCTTGCCTTGGTGCTTTGTAACTTATCATTCCTTTCACACAGGATTCACCCTGCACAACATTCTTTGCAAATTCACATTTTTCTTGTCTTCCCAAAAGCAGATTTCACCTCCCCCAGAAAGGGGATTTACTTTCCCTCCTGTTCCTCACTCACCTTGATACCCCTCTTTTGTTTTCAGTATGTGCTGTTTATTTGAACTTATTGTGCTTAATAAATGAATTTTTAGAGTTGTTTTGTGTTTTTTCTCTCCTTGGTTAATAATGATAGCAAATATTCCCATGATTTCACAGTGCTTTTACATCCACTGTCTCATTTGATCGTCACCGCAATCCTGCCATGTAGGCAGTACAAACATTATCATCCCTATTTCCTAAGTGAGGAAACTGAGTTTCATCAAGAAGAAATGAATTATTCAGCATCACAGGTCTGGTAGGTGGAAGACACAGGAGTGAAACCCAGGTCAATTCTTACAGAATATCAGGATCTCTGAGCTGGAAGGACCTCCAAGGTTCTCTTGCCTTGTACCTGGACAGAAATTCTCTCTCTGATATCTCTGTTGAGGTTCACCCCACCTCTGATCTCCAGGAATTGGGGACCTACTGCCTCCTGAAGCAACTCGTTCTATTTCTGTAAAATCTTCCTTGTGAGGAAGTTTTCCTCTCATTATTTAAATTTAAATGTTTGCTATTCTATTGCTATTATTGTAGTCCTTGAGGGCAAAGTGGAACAAATCTGAGCTCTATTCCACGTGGCAGACTTTCATACATTTGAAGAACTTGTTATCCCTTCTCTAAAATCCCTTCTCCAGGCTAACCATGAATGTTGTTGTTATGTTCGTCCTTTGTTGCTGAAGAAGACCATGCCATCAGAGGAATGATGACTTTGTTTTGAGTGAGGGAGGGTTGTGCAGGTCACCAGCCTCACTTCTCCCCGAGAGCCATCTGAATCCAGTGACCAGATGTTCATCAGGATGACTGAGAATGAGTGAATATGTGAATGAATGAATGAGTGAATTGGAAAGCATTTATTAAGAGCTTACAACATCCCAAACACTTTACTAAGCACTCAAAATACAAATACAAAAGCAAAGATGTCACTACTCTCAAGGATGTTCTTATGGTGGAAATAACATATTGATGGTAGCCTAGGAGGGCCACATTGGTATGTAATGTTAAAGGAATGGTTAGTGGGGCCGTAGGGGAGTAGAATGACACAGTCAACCCAGAGTGAATTGGATCATGATCCCAGAATTGGGAAATAGAGAATGAGGGGATGTGTCAACATGGCTGCTGGTGAAGCTGTTTAGAAGAAGGTTGAGGAGTAGGGAGCATGGTGGGGGTGGCACCTGAAATAGTGGATCAAGTGAGGCAGTCCCCAAATCAGGACAGTGATGTTCTGGTCTTCATTGTCATCACCATCCACCTTGACCCCATCACCAATGTCCTTCCTAACAGTGGTACTCAGAGAAGAACCCAGTATTTCAGATGTGGTTACAGTAATCCAGTTGTAAGCTACTTGAGAACAGGATCTAGTGTTCTTGTCCTCCTTTGGAGAACTTCATTTCACTTCAATACTTTTAAGTGGGTTAGAACTATTTTGGGATACCCTCTTCTTGTGATGATGTGTTTAGAGGGAGTAATGGGAGGAGAAGGGGGAGGGGCAGGTGAGGAAGAAGAGTTAGATGAAAGGAGGGAGATTATTGCTCCCCTTTTCCTCTCCCTCCACATCCCCAGTGAAGCCCTTGCCTAGTCAAAATATTTGGTGTTAAGCTCTTGATTAGAGAGTTAACTCTTGTGATATAAAGACAGCACGGCTTATTCAGGCTCCTTCCAGCTTCCCTGCCCCCTCCCTCCCAAGCCCTGTGAATCCCATTGGTGTTAATATGTTAATATATATATATATACACACACACATATGTGTGTTATTTTATATATACACACATAAATATATACATATATACATGTATGTATGTATACATTCATATATACATACATACATATACATACATATGTACACATATAGATATATGTGTGCATTTATATTTCCAGTGGCTGCAGTTGATTTTTATACATTTATTTCCACCTCATATATTCCCTCCCAAGAAACATAAGCTCCTCAAGAGCAGAGATGGTTTCTTATGTTGTCTTTATATCCCCAGTGCCTAGCACAATGCCTGGCATATTGCAGGGCTTATGAAATGGTTGGTGGTTTGATTTGGATTTTTCTCCTTCCTGCTGGGTGTAAAGGCGATTTCTTTTTTCCTTAGTATCTTCAGTCAAGGATGGGGCACCAGCATACATGAAATTCAAATCAGTCTAATGTTTTGACTAATTAACTGGTGTGTGGGAGTTTGCCCCTAATGACAGGAAAGGATATTGGGAGATTTTGAATCTCAGCTATCTAGCAATTCTCTTGAACACAGATTATTGAGAGTGGACTAGAAATCTAAAGATCGGCAGGGAGTGGGTGTTGTAATTTTGGATCTGGCTGAAAAAGAGCTATGAGAGAGAGAGAGAGAGAGAGAGAGAGAGAGAGAGAGAGAGAGAGAGAGAGAGAGAGAGAGAGAGAGAGAGAGAGAGATTTGATAAAAATTGTCAATGAAAATAAGCTTTATTGCATTGCAAGTTATAAATACATGCAAAGATGCATGGAACAGTTTTAGTCATTTATCCAAAATTTTTGAAAAATCAGTCTATGGTAAACTCAAGACCTGGAATCTACAGTCTTCATCTGAAAAGTAACTGTGTTCTTAATTTTTTAGTAGGCTGATCAGTCTTCTGTATTTATAATTCATGCATTTTAAATTGACTCTGAAGCGTGAGAAGAGAGAATAAAGGATGAGAGTAAGAGAAAAGTCATGGGGATCTATTTCTAAAGAAATGACATTTGACACTGCGAAGATTATGGCCAATTGTTTGTCTTTATATGCTAATTTTCCTTCACAATTCATGCAATTGCAATTCCCCAGGCTGTGGGAGGCTCACTCCCAGGGTAATTGGGATACAAAATACTGAGGATGTAGCTGTTTTGAAACATCAATCAGCCAGTTGTAGCTAAGCTCCCAAGGAGAGACCAGGAATCCCTAGATCTGACTGAAGAACTGGCATTGTCATTGGCTAGTAGGAGGAGCATATGAGGGAAATGAGGACACCTACAGTTTTAAGAGGTAAGCAATTGATGTGAAAATATGAATATATATGTAGAGCCTATATCAGAAGGGGAGCGGGGAGAGTAGGGAGGGTAGAAAATTTAAATCAAATTCAAAAGCTTGTAGAAGTAAATGTTGTAAATTAAAAACAAGCAAACAAAAGATGTAAGCATTTGCATGGGACAATGACAAAAATTAATGAAAGTAGACAGGAGAGAGGTGAAAGCAAGGCTAGTTCAATGGAAGAAAATGGTCTTTGTTGATAATTAGACCTTTTCACTTGTCACCTCGAATTCAATACTGAATGTTGAAAACAGAGGTTATCACCTTCTCTCTCAAAACAAGATTCCCCTCCTGACTTTCTTATATCTGTGATTAGTACTGAGGTTCTCCACATTACCCTTGGAGGGGTGCGTCCTACCCTAGCTCTAGACTTAGAACAGGGAGGGACATCAGAGACCATCTAGTCTGCCCTCTACCCTCCACTCATTTTATGGATGTAGAAACTGAAGTCCCAGGAGGTCTAGTAATTCATCAAAGGTCACACAGGTGTAAGCAATAGGGATAGGATTTGAACTTAAGTCCTCTGGCTCAGGGCCAGCATTCTTTCCATTGTAAAACACTGCCTCCTTTGTCCTACCGATTTGTACTTTGTGATATATTTCTTATCCTACTTTCCTCTCCTACATGGTACGATGGAAGGAATACTGGATTTGGAGTCAGAAGAACTCAGATTCTAGCCCTCCCATTTACTAGGCAAGTCACTTAACTTTTCTGGCCCTCAATTTCCTCACCTATCAAATGAGGGAATTGATTAGATGACCTTTCAGCTTTAAGTCTATGATCCTAGAACCCCTATCTAGGGCTCATCACTTCATACTTTGAAGGCAAGAGGGCTAAACAAAGGGCCTGGCACTGTCCCTTCCTGGTAAGAGAGCAGCCACCAGTCCCCTGGCTCTGAGCCTAATTAATCATGACTAATCAATATCTTGATGTCTGAGTGAAGACGGTTGCTAAGATCCTCGAAACAGGCTGTGGGTCTGCTCAGATGGCTCACACAGACTCTTCATGTTTATTTTGAGCATCAGTATGTTTCCAGTGGGGAAGACAGCCAGGGCTCAGTTATTTAGGGGATGATCAAAAAGGCCTTTACACCTGTCCTACAGTCGTAGAGCTGAAATGTACCTTTAGAGACCTTTTATTCTAACTTCTTTACTTTTTTTGGGTGTGATCAAATTTTATTGACATGCATCATTTTTTGTTGTCCAATGTGTCCTTCACCTTCTTCCTGGTGAGATACCCTTTATAACAAAGAGTAAAAAAAGAGAAAAAATAGTTCAGCAAAACTAACACATTAAATAGTCCTTATTTTCAGTGCTCTGATCATAGTCCCCCACCTTTGCAAAAAGGGGGAGGTGGCTGTTCATATTTCTTCTTTGGGGCAAGCTTGGTAATTATAATTTTGTAGCGTTTAGTTTCAATTTTTTTTTGTTGCTCTTTCCACTTACCTGGTAATTATTATTGTATGGATTGTTTTCCATGTGCTTCACTTTGCATCAGTTCATGTGTCATCTCATGCCTTTTTCTGTTTCCCATATTTATCATTTCTTATAGCAAACCAATATTCTGTTACATTTCTGCACCATGACTTGTTTAGCCATTTTCAGATTGATGGACTCATCTACTTCATTTCCAGTTCTATATTACTTGCAAAAGGTGCTGGTATAAATATGTTGGTGTGTATTGATTTCTCTTCATTTTTTTGATATCAACAACTTGAGTTTAGACTCCTAGCAGGAGAATCTCTGTGTCAAGGATTATGGACATTTTAGACACTTTCTTAGTGTAATTCCAAATTTCTTTCCAAAACAGTTGGACCCACTCCCCTTGTTTTTGTAGACAAGGAAACAGCAGCCTAGAGATGAAACAATTTGCCCAAGGTCATACAGTGACAGAACTAGGATTAAAATCCTGTGTCTCCTGATGCTTTAGCCCACTGCTCATCCTAGTATTGGACTAGACGAAGTCCCTCGGTTGAAGTTCTATTTCTGAGGTTTACTACCTCTGTGAGTTGGAGCAAGTCACTTAGCATCTTTGAGTCTCAGTTTATCATCTGTTAAATGAGGAAGATGGATTACCTCTTTGATCCTGCTCCCTCTTTGTTTTGCCCCTTCTGTCCTTTCCTGGTCTTTAGCATCTCAGCCTGAAAAGAGAAAATGCTGTTGGATTAGATTCTTGCTGTTGTATCTTATTAAAGTTGTGTGAACTCCAGAAGAGTTTGGGGGTGCTGTTTTTCACTCTCCAATGTAATTTACCTTTTTTCTCTCTTCCCATCCCAGAAATTCTGGGGTGTAAAGAAATGAGCTCAGGCAAGTAGAGTTTGATTGGGAGTACTTTCTTCTTTCTTGCTTGGGGAGAATGTCTTATCCACATTTTACCAAAGGGAAGTGGAGAATCCCAAGACTCTGATAGGTGTGAAATGTCCACCAAAGCCATTGAAAGTGAGTCTAGAATTTATCATGCCTTGTAGAACAAGGCTTGGGGCTTGGTGGGAGGTACATCAAAGGATCTGTTTTGAGACTGGAAGAAAATGGAGTTGCGGTATGGCACTGGTCAGGCCAGTCATGAGTAGGTGATGAGCTTTTTGTTGAGAAAGGCTGCTTTGTGGAAAAGTTGGGTTCTTGATATTTGTTAGATGGCAATGAGGGATTAAATTAGCCCTGACATACTGTGCCAGCTGTTTATAGTCATATAGTTTAGGGTAAGGGACTCTGAACCTGAGGTCCATGAACCCCTTTATGACCTTGATGAGAAAAAAAATTTATATTTCCATTTTCACTAGCCTCTAACTGAAGCTCAGAATTTCTTTCAGTTATGAACTTTAAAATATTGTTTTGAGAAAGGATTCATAGGTTTTACCAGACTTTCAAAGGAGTGACAAAAAAAGTGAAGAACCCCTGTTTTAAATGATTATTATTTTAAATATCAGTAATATTGACAATAGCTAACACTTACATAGCAAGATTTTCAAGACACTTTACAAATATTATCTCATTTTACTCTCACAACCACCCAAGGAAATGTATACTAATATCCCCATTTTAGAGATGAGGAAACTTAGACAGGCAGACTTTAAGTAACTTGCCTAGAGTCAGGCAACTAGTAAGCATCTGAGGCTGTATTTGAGCTTTTAATTATAAGATTGTCATGTTCTGTAAATTGATCAGCTTAATCAATTTGTAAATTATCAATAAAAAGTTATTTTAAATATCTTATTGTCCTTCTCCCTATTCCTCACATATATACAGGACTAGTAAAGTCCTGTATATGTGAGTCAGAAGGAGTAAAAAAGCTTAGCGGCAGAGAAAGGTGTAGGGAATAGGTCTATTGTATTTATTTATTTCTGGCCTGAACTTGTAATTTGATTGCTCTCTGGGTGAAGAAACTCCCTTCAGGAACACAGACTAATGACTTCTTCCCATCTACCTTCTTGGGAGGGTGGAAGTTTCTCTTGTAACTCATAGCATCTGAATGTTGCCTGAGGTACTAAGAGAAGAAGACTCTTGACCAGAGTTATTTGGTTGGCATGTATCCTGGGCTGTGTGTCTTGAGGGGATGACTTGATTCCTGATTCTGAGGCTGCCTCTCTATCCTACGGTAAGCTCTTACTTTATTGGTGGTAACCATGTTTTTTCCCGACCAAAATTTGGGACACATGATCTGGTAAAGGGTATTCCTTTCGTAAAACCTTGTTAAAAATACGCTTTCGTTTCTTGAAATCGGGATGTCCCACATTTGCAGTTGCTGTGGTTATGTTAAAGAGTGTAAAAAAGATGCAGGTAGGGTGTTCTGAGGTTTGCAGATTCTCCTTCTTGCTTGGGGTATTTCCTTACAAGGCCATAAGATAAGATAGTATAACAGTGTGGAATTCAGCATAAAGCAGGTTTTGCCTCAGAACCTGGTGCAGTGGGAGTGGAGATTACGATACCCAGTCATCCCACGATGTTGCTGTTCCGGTTCATATTGACAAATCCTTTCTCTGAAATCCTATGATATATACAATCCATATGTCACATTGTAGTATCTAATTATAAAGTCTTGTTTTCTCTAAGTGTTTCATAGGTATTAACCTTGTCTCCCTAAACAACTAATTATAAGCTCTGCAAAGGCAAAAACCATTTTTTAAATTCCTTCTGGATTCCCTCATGATATCCAGCACAATACTGGGTGTGTAGAATATATTCAGTAATTATGTGCTTGTTCATTGTTACAGGTTTCCTTTCCTCCCTCCCCCCTTTCTCCAGATTGGTGGTTCTCCAAAGGTATGCTGGGGTGCACTTGAGCATTGAGAATTTTGGTGGGTGTGCCACAAAGTTTTAGATGTCATGTTTTGCAGATGGAAATTTAGAAATAATTTTATTTGACATGAATTTTTACTTACCCAAGACACATAGTATGATAAATGTATTATTCATAAAATAAACAAAACTTGCCAGTTCCATAGGTACAAATCTTAAAACAAATCTTGAACTCTGTGAAACAAAATGGCTATACTTATTGAGCAAAAATGGCCCATGTGTGAGTCTTGAGTTGAAGAAATTGTTTCGTGTTTCTCGCCATGTAGAGTAGTGTGCTGTGAGCAAAACAAACTTGAAAACCATTGGACCAGAGGATTTGGAGAAGCTAGCTCACCCAAAGAAAATTCCCCATGTCAGAGCAGAGTCGTGTGCATTCCAGAGGATACCACTGAGCTGATTATAAATATGTATGATAATAATAATGGGTTTGCAAAGTGCATGTTGTTTCATGTTAGTATCACAACAAATTTGTGAGGTCGGTTTTGTTTTCCCATATTATACAGATGAGGAAACTGTGTTCAGTGATTTGTCCAGAACCACGCAGCTAGTAAGTATTGGAGGCAAGACTGGAATTCATCATCCTGACTTTTAAGGACAACATAGTGGGACAGATTCCCACCTTGGATCTCTTTATCCTTTCTTTCCCCAGCAAAGAACAATCCTAAGATGTATCTTGGGATTTGCATCTAGTGTCAAAATTGAGGCTGATTCTGGTCTGTTTAGACATAGGCAGTTGCACTGTAGAAGATCTGTAGCATCCTCTTGTTATATGGTCTGTGAAGAGATCATCGTAGTGATGCTAATTATTCAGTGTGTCTCTCTCCTGAGCTCCAATCCTTTATAACCAACCGCCTACTGGACATTTTAAACTGGATGTTCTATTCGGCATCTCAAATGCAGTATGTCTGAAATAGAGCTAATTATCTTTCCCCCTCAAATCTGCCCCCTCAGCTTCCCTATTCCTGCTGAGGGTCCCATCATCCTTCAAGCCACTTAGGTTCACAAGAGTGAAGCCGTTAACTTCTCCCTTTTCTTCGCTGCATATAGTCCAATTGGTTGCCAAATGTTGTTGCTTTGACCTCTTTAACATCTCTTACAGAGGCTCCCTCCTCACAGTTACCACCTTAGTTCATGCCCCCATCACTTCCCACCTGGACAACTGCAAAAGCTTCCTGTTTGATTTTCCTTGCCTCACAGCCTCTCTCCATTACATTTTATCTTTCATATAAAGTCATTTTCCTGAAGCACATCTGACCACGTCATTCCTCTAGGCTTCCTCTTGTTTCTTGGATCAGATGTGAATGCCTCTGTTTGACCTTTAAAGCTGCCCACAACCTAACCCCTTCCTTCCTACCTGTCTAAGTCTTCTTACACATTTCTCTCCCCACCCCACATACTCTGTGATCAGGCGCACGTGCGCACACACACACACACACACACACACACACACACACAGAGTACCCCATCTCTCATCTCTGTGCCTTTGCATTGGCTGCCCTCCATGCCAACAGTGCTTTTTCCTTATTTCTACCTTTCAAAATCCCCTATTTCCTTCATGACCCAGTTTAAGTGCCATTTTTCCATGAAATCTTTTCTGATCCCCCTGGCTGTTAGTGCATTCTCTCCCCAAACCACCTCATATTTATTTTGTATGTAACTATGTATGGACATGACATCTCCCTTGTTAGAAATATAAACTCCTTGAGGACAGAGATTATTCTAGTTTTGGCTTTGTATCCACAGCATTGACAGAGCCTGGCACATAATAGTAGGTGATTAATAAATATTTTTTCATCAATGCATTGGTGCTGTAGTATCATTATTTCATTGTCTGAGTGTCATGGGTCACTTCATTCCTTTATTCAACATATTTATTGAGGACTGGCTTTATGTGAAGACCTGTGCTACTCATTATGGGGAATATGAAAAGGACTGCCCTCTTGGATCCTGAGTGTGAGGCAGTTAGGTTGAGTAGAGTGATGGACCCAGAATTGAGAAATCTTGAGTTCAAATATGACCTCAGAAGCATAACTAGGAAAGTTACTGTCTGTCTGCCTCTATTTCCTCATCTTCAAAATGGAGGTAATAATAGCACATGAGGTCATATTTGCAAAATGCTTCCCAAACCTTAAAGATCTATGTAGATGCTAGCTCTTATTAAGCTGTCTTGTAAATGAGAAATTTCAGTTTTCAAAAGAACAAGCCTTTCATTTTATTTCTATGATAGAAGGCAAGACTTGGGATGCCTAGAGACCAGGGTTTGAATCTTAACTCTGAAACTTCCTAGTTTTATGACCATGGACTACAGTCATTTAGCCTGAGCTTTTTCATATCTCACATGGGGATTATAATATTTGCTCAGCCTATGTCGTAGGGTTATTTTCAGAGCTCTATAAATGTGAATTATTAGTGCAATATCTCTGTAAATCTGTGATCTCTTCATATAACTGCTATTCCCTCTCATGGAACAGACCTTAATCCATCCATGACTTCTTATTTTGTTTCATTCTCAGTATGATTTCCCACAAATCCTCCCTTAGGACCACACCCACAATTTGGGAGGGTCTTCTAATTCTCTTAATGTTATAGAGCCCTAACTCCATTTCTGGTCATACTTCTTTGATATGTCTTATGGTCAATTTACCATTTTTGTTGTGTTTCAGTCTAAGGTGGCACAGTGGATAGAACACCAGCCATGAAGTCAGGAGAGTCTGAGTTCAAATCTGGCATCAGATATTAGCTGTGTGACCCTACACAAGTCGCTTGACCCTGGTTGTCTCAGTTCCTCATCTGTAAAATGAGCTGTAGAAGGAAATGGTGAGCCATTCTAGTATCTCTGCCAAGAAAATCCCAAACCTCAAATGGGGCCATGAAGAGTCATATACAACTGAAACAACTCAACAACAATAGCAACATTTTTGTTGTCTTTCAAATGAAAAGCAATTTGGATTCTTGGAAAACTGATACTCTTTGATTCTCAGTCAGGTAGATCACATCAGTAGAAGAATATTGGTGTTAAAAAAGATGGGGTTTGTTTTAGGAAGAAATTTAGGGATCACTGATAGTGCTGCAAAAAAAAAAATCCAACCTTCTCTTTTCCTCCTATTTAAATCCAGGGTTAGTTCATTGGCCCTTAAGTGTTTTTCCCAGATGTCTACCTTTATGGAATATCCTTAGGGAGACAATGTAGGGTAATGGAGAGAGTGCTAGACTTAGAATCAGAAAGACCTGGCTTCGCATTTTACCTCACTAGTGTGAGACCCCAGGACAGTAAACTTAAGTTCTCTGTACCTCATTTTCTTTTTTTGTAAGATAAAGGGGTTGATGACTTCCAAGATCCTTTCTATTTCTAAATCTATTATTCTATGAACCAGGGAACATGATAGACTCTCTATTCAGTTGCACATCATAATTTGGACAATAGGCTTTCTTCATCCACTTGATTTTTCCCATGTGAATAGACAGGTCAAACTTTTTTGGATGATTGTAGATTTTATATAGGAAGCTCTGAAGTGTTCCAGGGCTTGATACTTTTAGTATAATACGTCCTATATATGTCCATTATTCTGGGAGCAATTGGAGGACCCCACCATCTGTAGGGAATCCCTCTTCCATTTGGATTTTGTGTTGGACATCTTCTCTGATAGTGACAAAAACCTCTCCTTGGTTTATGTTTCATTTGCTATTCATAGAGGATCATTGACTAAAGTTATCTTTGTATTGTCTCCTTCAAGGAATCATTTGTTATCTTAACATATGTTTGGGGGTCATCTTGTGGGAGGAGGGCCTTTCAGCATACACTTTGCTGAATTGAACACCTTTTATAACCAACAGATAGTAAGCTTGTTAGGATGTGGAATTTTTAGTTAATTGTGTGACTATAAAGATATTAAATTTGTGAAAGTCTGACTATATTTTTCCTCATTTTTTTCAGCTATTATGATTGTGATACGTATGTAGATTATTCTCATGAAGACTTTGTAGAGGTAGTTATTAATGTTTCCACAGTGACTTTTTATGTTCCCACAGTGACTTTTTTCAGTAATACTAATATCTATGATTTTTTCTACTTATTCTGTATTGTCCCTTATTTCAGATATCAAAGTTGTGCCACTTCTATCATACACATTGTGTAATTGATCAGGTCCAGTTGCCTTGCTTAGCTTCGTTTTCTTTTGTTCCGTTTCTCTCTCTTCATGCAACACGTTAAGGGATTATGGTGTTCAAGTCTAAATGTGATTGTTTCACTGACATCAATGGAGAAAATAGGTTCTTAAAATGTGTTCCTAGATCTTTTTAAATTTTTTTTTCTGATTTTTACATCCTTTTAAATTTTGTGCTTAAATGACTTTAGAATGACCTGGCTTAAGTGGAGTTCAGGTGAGACTTCTTGCAAACTTATTTTTCCCTCTTCCATTTCTTGATTTCTTAAGAGGTGATATTCATCAAAAACTTCTTCTATCCGCTCTGAAAGACTTTTCAAATGAGTTTATATTCTAAACCAGTGTTTCCCTTGACTATAATATCTTCACTGGCAAGTAGGTAAGTGTTCACCGATTGAAACAATTGCTAGGCTCTTTGTGGTAGCAGTTGCTTTACCCGAGTTAATCTTCCATTGGAAATGATGATAGTTGATGTGAAAAGACTTCCACATCAGAAAATAACTATTTTCTGTTTGTTAAGCTATAGTCACTTTCCTTTTTCCAGTTATTTTATTTGATAATTGCTATGCCTCTCTAGTAAAGGAGCTCTTAATTTTTTATTTTGTGAGTCTCACGGATGCCTTCAGCAGTTTGGTAATGTCTACTGAACCCTTCTTAGAAAAAAATTTAAATTCAAAATTGAGGGAAATGCTAAAATTTAGTTAGAGTTTGTGAAAATAAAGATATACCTTTTCCCATCCAGGTGTATGGAGCTTCTGAAATCTATCCACCAAATGCATAGGGGTCCATAGACTCCATGTTAAAAAACCTCTGGTGTACTAACTTCTAATTTTGTTCTGGAAGTATTCATGATCCAATGGTGTGAGCATTCTGGGTACTCAACAGATTTTTGGTCTCTTCAGTTTCTTTATTCTTTAACCATACTTTCCACCATATTTTTTGCTGCCTTTCCTCTATCCCTTGTTGTGTTCATATTGATTAGTAACAAAGTATATGTATATTGACTTAATTTGGAGGGGCTTATTGAGTTGTTCATTCAATTTTTCTACTTTCTTATCCTCCGAAAGAGATATTATCACTAAACTTCATACTGTGTGTGTGTGTGTGTGTGTGTGTGTGTGTGTATTTAAACTAATGCTGCCAGGAAAGATGTCCAATTGTTCCATGAAATGATGTATTTTGTTACTTTTGAACTCATAGTTAAGTCAACTCTATATAACCTTTTATTTGCCTCTCCAAGACTAACATTTGAGCTGTTTTTCCACTTAGCTGCAAATTCATTATGTCTTCCAGTTTCATTTAAAGTATGGGTTCTTAATTTCTTTCTTCTTTTTTTTTTTTGTATCATTGATCATGTTGGCAGTCTGGTGAAGTCTATAGCCCCCTTCTCAGAGTAATGCTTTTTAAATTCATAAAATAAAATACATAGGATTACAAAGGAAACCATTTACATTGAAATACATTTATGCAATATTTTGTAAAAGTTCATAGACCCCTGAATAGTGAGAATGTCAATATTGATATGATTCAATTTCTCCTGTAGTATTTTGTCATTGGACAAGTATTTCATCTTTAGAGTACCAACTAAGTTAATGTTTATAAAAGTTCAAAACTATGTGATTCTCAGTATCCTATGCCCCTTTTCTCAGTTCTGCCATTGTTACCATAAAGGTAGGAGCAGGCCACAAAGTACTGAAGTGCATTATGTGTTTTTCTTTGTTTCATGAGTTGCTATGGTCCAAAAATTTACCACCAAGTAGCCAGATTACTAGTAATGAACTCTCCCATCATTAACTATTTTTTGTTAAGGGTACCATCATCCTTCCATGCTCTCAGATTTGCAGCTTTGGAGCTGTCTTTGACTCCTCACTCTCCCTCATGTCTATTCTCCTGCTGAATCTTGACATTAATATCTTTTATATTTGGCCCCTTCTCATTACTGAGACAGTTTCTACCTATGTTCACTTTTCATATTTTCTAGTCTGGCCTATTACAATGACCTTTTAATTTGTCTCCTTGACTCTAGTATCTCCTGACTCCAATCTGTTCTTCATACAGTTGCCAAAGTGATTTTCCTTAAGTACAGGTCACTCCCCCACTTGACAAACTCTACTGGCTCCCACTTGCCTCAAGGATAAAATAGAAATGCTTCTGTTTGTCTTTAAAAGCCCTTCAAATTCTGGAGCTAACACTCTGGCTAGCTTCCTTATCTCCCTCCTCCTGCCCCAACACATGTAGGAACCTTGAACTCTGGAACGCTTGAAACCACTATGGTCTTTGCTAGGTAAGCTTTTGCCTTGTCTTGACTGGAACCTTCACATCATTTCCTGTCTGCTAGCTCCAAATTATGCTGTGCATGCCATGCACCTTTCTCCCCTGGTTCCCCTTTATGTGTTATCTTTCCCCATTAGAATATAAGCTTTTTACATTCCTACAAGACAGGGACTATCTTGTTTGCTTATACTTGTATCCCCCACTCTCAGCATAGTGTCTGGCACATAGTGTACACTTAATACATTATCTCTCTCTCTCTCTCTATCTGTCTGTCTGTCTATGTCTGTTGTCTGTCCGTCCGTCTGTCCATCCACCCATCTGTCCATCTACTTTTTCAGTTTCCTTACACATTACTAAATGTGTACTTTATTTTTTAGTTCACTACCATCCAGCCAAATTGGTCTCCTTGCAGTCCATAATGGATTTCCCTGTACCTGCAATGTACCCGTTCTTCACCTCCACCTTACAAAATCCCTGAATTTCTTTAAAACTCAATGCAAGCACCACCTGCATGAAGTCTTTCCTGATCCACATAACTGCTAGTGTCCTCCTTCCCTAAACTACCTTGTATTTGTTTTCTTTTTATTCTGTTTTTTCTTATATGTGTACATCTTGTCTCCCCCAGTAAATTAGAAGTTCCTTGGTGCAGGACTATTTCATTTTTCTTTTAGAACTCTTAGTGCCTAATACAGCACTTGGCATATATTGATGTTATTGTGTCATTTCAGTCATATATGACTCTTTGTGACTCCATTTGGAGTTTTCTTGGCAAAGATATTGGAGTGGTTTTCCATTCCCTTCTCCAGTTCGTTTTATAGATGAGGAAACTGAGGCAAATGAGGTAAAGTGCCTTGCTAAGTGTCACACAGCTAGTAAGTGTGTGAGGCTGGATTTGAACTTATAAAGAGGAGTCTTCCTGATTCCAAGTCTAATTCTCTATCTACTGCTCCATTTAGCTGCTCATTTGGCACATAGTGGGCACTTAAATACTTGCTGATTTATTCAACCTTTGGAAGCAGACCTAATCTGCTGCTGAGGCTGTGCTCAAAGCCTTTCTAACATGCTAGAATTATGCAGGGATAGACTCCAAGAATTCAGCATCATCTCCATCCATGCCATAATGATACATTAGAGTAGGATCTCATTTCTATGTAGTCTGTGTATCTGAATTCACATACAACTGTCCATAGGACACTAGAACAAGGATCACAGAGACACTGGAAACTATTCTACCTACTCATCCAGAATACAGACTCCTGAATCATGTGAAGGGGAAAATGGGAGCTCAGGAGCTCGGCGAGGGATCTGTAAGTCATGTGAAAACATGAGCTGATGTCAGTTTGATTTGTAAACTTTGAGTTATGGCCCTAGCAGAGACCATATGACCATAGGGAAATTTGTTTATGTAGCTGGACATAAATGATGCAAAGTCAATTTGTAATTTTTGTGCAGTTCCAACTGGGTTCCCAAATTCTTTATGTTTTTACCAACTAACATCTGGCTGCATGTACTCCTCTGCAGAACTTTTCTCAACTATCTCCCCCATTAGTTGATACACATTTTAGGAGAGTGTGAATTTTTAGATTCCTTTCTTGCATTCCTGTACACCTATATTTACAGTGAATCACACTGAGACTTTTTTGACAGAGTACTCTGTTACATCTACATGGATGCTCATTTTATTTAACCTTAGTAGGAAAAGAAAACAAGCAAAATCACAGTAAAAATGGTTAGACACTGCCTAATGCAAATTGATACTGATTGAGCCCTGAAAATCAGTCATTTTAGGCTTTAGGGAGCCAGGCAGAATAATGAGTCATAGAGACAAGGGCTAGAGAAGGTGGATTGTGTGGAGGAGGGAAGATCTTGGTGGAAACATAGCCAAAGGGACCTCTATACTGTGGAAAGGACCCTGGGGCTCTTTGGAAAGGTCATTAAATCAAAAAACTAAGAACGTTTTTGGACTCACTATGCTCATCTATTGCTCAGTGGGTAACCAACCCTTTGAGTTAGTCTACCAGATCTTATATTTTGAACAGGTACTGTAGATGAGTGAGGAATGGGGTCTGGAATTTAATATTAGGAAAAGAACCACTGGTTAGCATTTAGGAAGCTGCGCAGCACTTTTGACAATCCCAAGCTGCTCCCTGAAGCAAACATCCATCTTTTTAGTATCAGTTTTTTCCCAGTGCTACTATCTGCTTGTGAACCTTGAAACTCCACAATCTCAGAAGAAGCAAAACTGGGTAGAGGGATCCAAAGGACAGTGGAGGGAGATGTGTGGTAGGTATAAGTAGGCTGTTGTGGCTCATTCATTTTTGGGTTTTCTTAGTAAAGATACTTCTCTAGCTCATTTTACAGATGAGGAAACTGAGGCAAACAGGATTAAGGGACTTGCCCAGGGTCACAGAGATAGTAGGAGACTGAGACCAGGTTCGAATTTACAAAGATAAGTCTTCCTTACTCCAGGCCCAGTGCTCTATCCATGGTACCACCTAGTCTCCCTGAGTAGGCTGTAGCATATAGTTAACTCTTTGTGCATAAGAAGTGGCATAAAAAAGATATCAAGGACATGTTTGATTTAAGTAGGAGTAGAGCTAGTTGTGTAATAAGAGTGAGAAATAACACATGTACATTCCAAGCACTGCCTGGTCCCCACGGAGAAGCTTTAGAAGACCTGCAGCACCTTGGACAGCGTTGCATAAATTGAGAAAAGTTAAATGGATTGTGAGCTGCACCTTCTGAGGGAGTACTGAAATCAATGAGAACATGGATCTATACATATATAGGAGTATCACAAAATCATAGATTTAGAGCTGGAAGGGACCATAGAGGTAATCTAAGATGAGAAAACTAAGGCACAGAGAGGGTAAGTGACCTAAGTCACACAGCTATTAAATTGCAAAGGTGGTATTCAAATCAAGGTTCCTTGTCTCTAAATCCACCTCTCTTTTCTCAACAACATGCCACCCCTCCTATCTCTGTGAACCCAAGTCCAAAGTAAGCCATGGAGTAATTCTGTCTCTCTTCCCCACTTTATCTTCCCTCCCAGACTTCTTGCATTTCTTTTTCTGTTGACTCCTTACGTGATGACAATAACAGATCATAAACCATATACTTGGGAATACAGGTAACTCATAACACACTCCCTGGAAACTGAATAAAACTGATGAAACATCTCTAACACTAATCTGAGATATGACCTTTCCTGTTTATTAAGGCAAAATCATCTTTGGGAGAATTGGTCTGATGCAGAGTTGGAGGTTTGTAATAACCTTACCCACTTTGTTTCCAGCCCTCCTGAGGCCTTGGTTGGCTATAAAGAATATCCTTCAATAAGCTTCATTTGATTACATAAGCTCTGTATGTTATTGTATGTTCTCTCTGTCTCTGCCTCTCTGTCTCTGTCTCTCTCTCTTTCTTCCTCCTCCTGTTCCTTTCACCTCCTTCTGTTTCTCCTCCTCACTCCTCATTGGTCTGTCTCACCTAGTATAAGTGCTGAAGCAGCATTTTCAGCCAAATGGAAGAATCAGAAGAGGTAGGAAATCATGATCAATGCTTTAAATTTTAAGGAGAATTTTAAGGATTTGGACAATTGTGTTAAGTACTGAAGTGAGGCACTAGTGGTGGCTTTTTGGCACAAGTAACACCATTTTTAGACTCTCCTCACATACTGTACAGCAGTCAAACAAGTGGAGGCAAGATTGATTGAGAAAAAGCAGTTATAATGGAAAGAGAATGGCCAGGCTGATCACAGACACCTATTAACCGTGTAACCCTGGACAAAGCACTTAACCTCTTGAAACTTGGTATCTTCATCTGTAAAATGGGCATAATAAAAATAGTACCTACTTTGCAGAGTTGTTATGAAGATAAAATTAAATAATATGTAAAGCACTATCTAAATACTAGCTATGATGATGATGATAGTGTTGATGATGACAATGATGGTGGAGGTGATTAGTGGTGAATGGGTGAGGGCTTTGATGACCTCTAGTGAAACTCACTGTGGATGTGAACTCACCAAAGAAATCCATTTCTTAGTGCTGATTGCCTGGTATGCAGAAGTTCCCTGTGCTGAAGAGGAGCAGATGGAGACCAGCGAGCACTTAGGAGGTCAATGCCTCAGGAGGAGTTCAGTATATAACACAGAAGAAGGAACCAATAAGGAAGTTGTGCAGAACAAGTTTTGTTGGTTAGTCATTTTTCAGCCATGTTTTTTCTTCATGACCCCTTTTGGGGTTTTCTTGGCAAAGATGGTAGTTTGTCATTTCCTCCTCCAGCTCATTTTCCAGATAAAGAAATGAGGCAAAACAGATTAATTGACTTGCCCAGGATCTCACAGCTGGGAAGTGCCTGAGGCTGGATTTGAACTCAGGAAGAAGAGTCTTCCTGACTCCAAGCCAGGTACACTATCCACTGAAACACCTATCTGTCCCACCAAATACAGAAATAGAAGTTAATTAGCATTATCCTCACTAGACTTTATTTGCTGGTCCTGGAGTATCCTTTGTGAGGGGCACTGCTCTAATTTCAGGAACACAGTTGTCTGCTCTAGTTCCTTCCAGTGTGAAGGAGGGAGCCCCAGAAGTCATTTGTATATCTCTTCTGGTATGATAGGATAGTGAAATTCAGGGAGTATGGACCACAAAGACAGAAAGGAATCAGAAAAAAAGAAAAAAAAATTCTGAACATTTAAAGTCTTCCGCAGTCTAGCTTCCATGTAATTTCCAGTCTATTTTCTTATAATTTCCCATCATGAACTCTGTATTTTAGTTCCATTGGTTTACTAGTCCTTCTCCAAACTTGGTACTCCAGTTTTATCTCTGGGCATTTACACAAGCATTTGCCGTCCTCTCCTCAATTTTGCCTCCCAGAAACATTGTCTTCCTTCAAGGCTCTACTCAGTTGCCACAACCTGTGTTAAGTGATTGAATAACTCCATATTAGGAGTATGGGGAGGGGGGAAAGAGAACTTGAACTTGACTTGGTGTAGATTCTTTTTAGACAAAATCCCAGTTTACTTAAGCATCAGTTTCTGCAGCATACAGTTGTCAGAAAATCAGAATTGAAGGGAATCTCTTCGAGTCTGTTTTTGGGGCTCCAGTGTCTCTATATCAATAGCTATGAATTTATTGGGAAACCAAAGGTTTACCAGGGAGAAGATTCTATCCCCCACCATCCCCACTTTCCTATAGCCAATTTCAAAGTTTAATGACTCTTACTGCTATAAAGTTCTTCCTTGTATCTAACCTGAAATTCTTTAAACTATTTCCTTTTGCTGTATCTTAGTGAAGAGATAAAAGAGTTGGCCAGAGTTTGCACACCAAAATTTCACACTCTTTTCCCACTGGTAGAAAGAGAGGAGTAAGGGTGAGGAAGAGAGAGAGAGGGACAGAAGAAAAGAAAGAAAGAGGGACAGGAAGGGAAGGAAGGAGATAGAGGGAAAGAGAAAGATTGTGTTACTTGTCATCTGGTATCCACACTGGCAGTTTGTGCCTGAAAGTCTTCATCTTGTGTTTTCTATTTGTGTACTCAAAGTCTGGGAATACCAAGACAGCAGAAATATTTGAATCTGGCTTAGGTCTTGTAGACATCTTTCATTCCTTATCACCAACTCTTCTGTTCCTTCTGCAATTTGAAGGTATAGTGGCTATTGAGAGAGTTGGGGGCTCTAGAATAGTGATGGAGAAGGTCTACTGAAACATTCCCTCCTCCCAGACACTCCTACTCCCAGTGGATCTTTCCATAGGGTAACCTTACATCTTAGTGGTAACCATAGTGAGGGAGAGTATAGAAAAAGGGGGAAATCTAAAAGAAAGGAGTGGAAAGGAGGAAGATGAGATGTTGCTTTAGGCTCCTACAGATTCATGACAAAGTTCAGTGCTGCAGGGGTTAGTCCTAAAGGTTGGAGAAGAATTGTTGATTCCATTTAGCAATGATACTTGCCAAATAAAGAAATGTAGTTTACCTACCTCTCAAGCTGAAATGCATGGAAACTGCCACTAGAGGGCTAATGTTTTGCTGAGCAGAGTCACTGGAGTCTCTCTAAATAGAATTCCAAGCAGCTAAGGAGGTACTTAGGCAGATGGAAGCCAGGCAGTAGGATATACTCTTAAGCAACAGATTCACATAACAGCTGCATCCATACAAAGGCTCAGGACAATGAGTTTGACTGCTTCAGCTCTTTACTGACCACTTCTCTGTATCCAATATCTGTGCTTTCCGGATGTGCTGTCCATGAGTTTCAGGACAGAAGAAATTGTGGTCCAGTCTTAGTTGTGGGGTTCTCTTGATAAAGATACTGGAGTAGTTTGCCATTTCCTTCTCCAGCACATTTTACAGATGAGGGAACTGAGGCAAACAGGGTTAAGTGACTTGCCAGCATCACACGGTGTCTGAGGCCAGATTTAAATTCAGAGAGATGAGTCTTCCTGACTCCAGGGCTGCTCTCTATATCCACTGTGCCTCCTCACTGACCAGGTCAGAAGAAACCTCTTTAGAATTAGGTTTAAAATGTGACCATAATGGTGTCCATCATCTCCTTTCCTCTTAGCCTGACCTAACATCATCACACAGTTTTGATGGGATTGAATGCCCCTTAGCTTTACAAAGTTCTTTCACTTGCTTCTCATGATAATTCTTTCATGGGACAGGAGAGGGATTATAAGAATAAATGAGACAAAGTCATTTCCTTTTATTCTTTAAAATCTCACTTTGATCACTAGGTTTAAGCCCTATTTTGTTTGAAGGGCTAGAAATGGTTTGTAGTATTACTATTATTGCTACCAAATCCAATCACTTTCTTAATAACGACACTGAACAATTACAAAGAGCATTTATACACATCAGGCAGCTAGATGTTGCAGTGTAGATGCCTGCCTGGAATCAGGAACACTTGAGTTCTAATGTGACCTCAGATACTTACTAACTGTATAACTCTGGGCCAGTCACTTAAATCTGTTTGCTTCAGTTTCTTCATCTGTAAAATAAACTGGAGAAGGAAATGGCAAAATACTCCAGTGTGTTTGCTAAGAAAACCCTAAACGGAGTCATGGAAAGTTGGGAATGATGGAACCACCATCACAAACATTTATGGCATAAATTTTATTGAGAAAAAGGGACCTGGATCAACTGTTGACTACCTTACCACTTCCTTCCTTATAACTTTCTTTTTCCCTCCTTTCCTCTCAACCTTTCTTCTTCATTAACTTTATCTCTTCTTTTCTTTCTTCCTCTCCCTTTAAAAAAGTTCCTGGGCTTTTTCAGCATCATTCTTTGTTGGTGGCATTCAAAGCTAAAAACATTGTTTGACTCTGCCAAGAAGAGGCCTCTAAAAGAAAGGTCACAAAGATTTAGAAAAGAAAATGTGATCAGCAGTCTTCCACTCACCTACTTGTTTCTTTGGAAGACACAGAAAGGCTTTAAGTGCAGTATTAAGCTACAAAAACATGATACAACCTGTCCTTGGAAAATACAAACCAAGCAGGTTGGCAAGCATTTGGAGTTACTTCTCAGTGAAGTTGAGCTGCCCCTAGAGAAAGATGTTCAGCGGAGCCTCCATAGTTCTCATATCCATTTCCAAATCATGTTTCATTGCACTGTGAGCCTACCTTGCTCAATTTCAGGGTGCTCAAATGCACAGTGCAATGTTATTATTATTCCTTTTAGCAGTAGTATCTACAGACCACCCCTGTAGTATAGGAAAGTCCAGTTGTTTCCTCTAGCTCAGTGAAATTGAGAGATTTTGTTTTATCTCCTCTTTTTTACCTTGGGTCTTCTTCTTCTGAGAAGGTGTTAATGAGAAGGAAAATTGCTAAAGGGCAGCAGCAGGGGTCTAAAGAAAGAAAAGCGAGAGCCATGGTTAATTCATGAACTGGATAATCTTCTGTCCTAGGGGAATGTGACAAACCTATATTCTAACTAGATCTGAAATTTCAGTCCAGTCTGGGAGGCCATTTTAGGAAACGTCTAGTGTTGAGATGAGGGAGAGCTAGAGCTAGACATTGATATATATATCTATATAGATAGATATATCTATAAATATATATATAGATAGATATACATTTATCTATCTATATATATTTCTCTCTCTCTCTCTCTCTGTCTCTCTGTCTCTCTGTCCCTCTCTCTCTCTCTCTCTCTCTCTCTCTCTCTCTCTCTCTCTCTCTCTCTCTCTCTCTCTCTCTCTCTCTCTCTCCTTCAGGGACATTTAAAGGGAAAGCATACCATGTGTTGGAATGACCCTTTTCTTAGCATGGATGGAAATTGATTGTGCCATTATAGCATTACAAAGTAGGGGGATATTGTCAGCCTAAAGGATAGGATTCTGGGAGGGGTGACAGTGGAATGCCTGAAACTTTGACATCTGTGCCGAAGGGGTAGTAGTATCAGCTGCTGGACCTGGAAAAATGTGACATATTGATTGGATCTATCTGGTGCTAAACTTATCTTACCAGACCAGGTCTAAGGTCATTTGGAATCTCTCAGCAGCTAGAATTTAGTGGGAGAGGCCAGAGGTACCCCAATGTTCTTGCTGGAAAGCCTAGGAACATGTTGGTGGGTGGATAGATACCATTTACAGTGGCGTACCTGTTGGGAGCCAGTAGGAGGGTACCATGGTCTTACCGAACATTTCCTGCATCAATAAGAGGTGAGATTTCCTGAAAAAGATTAGCTCCTTATTTGGAAAGTTAACACAAATGAGTTGTGGCCTCTGTTCTCTTTAATTTTTCCTTAGTGAATTACGAACTTCAGTCCTTCTTGCCTTGCTATTCTTGGTACAGTGACACAGAATGAATAATGGTTAATTCAGTGGGGCCAATTCATACACCTTTGGCCTTGGCTTTTAAAAAGAAGAAAGGTGGGGGAGAGAGAGAGAGAAAGAGAGAGAGAGAGAGAGAGCGAGAGAAGAGAGAGAAGAGACAGGAATATACAAAAAGAAAAGGGTGAAGATACGGGTTCCCTAGAGGAACTTGTGTATCTTTCAGGTCCCTTTAGGTAACTCTGAGGAACCATGTGACCCCAGAGATAGGAACAGACAAAGATGTTGGCTGAGTGACATAGGAGCTTCTGGATTTAGTAGAGGAGGTCCTGGACTCAGTGTAAGCTAAGGACAAGACGCAGCAAGAGGAAAGTCCCAGTGTGGAAGAACATAGCTGGACCTTGTCTTTGACTGGCACTATGCTATTTGGGGAGAAGAATTGACTACTAACTAGTAGTACCTTTGAGTGCTTTCCCCCAGGGGGAAGTCACAATCTCAGAATAGTGCTATAAGTTGGGAGGACTCATAGGTGCTCAGACTGGATTCAGACCCAGACACCACTTACTAGCTAAGTGACCCTGAGCAAGTCACTTACCTTCTTTTTGTCTCAATTTCCTGAGCTATAAAGTGGGGATAATAATAGCATTTACCTTCATGGTGGGTGTGAGGATCAAAGAAAATAGTATTTGTAAAAAGTGCATAGCCTGGAATATAGCAGGTGCTATATAAATGCATATACTTTTCCCCTGGATTAATCCCCAGGGGAGGTATGGTAGGTACCCTATAGGGCAAGGTTAATTAACTATATGCCTTCCTTTTGGAGGAATGTAAAGACAAGCAGACTGACACGTCCAGGAGGGCCTGCTAGCACCGGTTCTTAGATCTACTTTTCTAAAAGGAAAGCAACTTTTGAGGGGTCAACAATCCAATAACATTCATCACCAGAGAAAATACAAGCAGAAAAAAAAGACCAACAGATGGGGCTTCTAACTGTCTGACCATAAGTAATACATACATCATAGATCAACAGACAGATCCACCTGTCTGACCATTACATCATACACATAGTTACCGGAGAGAGAAGCACCAACCTTTGGGTTTTCAAAGCTGGGGGACTTCTTAACAGCTACCCAGAGCCTCATATGGCATATGAACCTTCTTCCAAAGAGTAAGCCCTAAAGTAAAAAACCTCAGCTTAGAGTATACATACACTCTTCACAGCTGGAGGGCATCACGACCCTTGTGATTCAGTGCCTCATTAGAAATTAACAAAAGATATTGAGACCTATTAATGAGCAGGGAAGATCTTTAACTCTAATTAACATTACAAGGAGGGATACACTAACCTTATGTTAGTACTATATATCTGAAGATGCATATTTGGGAAGGAATGGGAGATATACCTGAGAAGTTAGGACAGTTTTTTTTATGACATTACAGTGACCCCTTTGTGAGCTACCCTTCTTGTATGAGTTTGTTGGTTGTGTTGTTTGGAGGCACAACTACCCCATACTCAAGATACTCTATGGAGAACTTGCAAGTCTCTACTGGTGCATTCATTTTTTTTTTTTAAATTCTAATTCATTGATTTTTAGTTTTCAACATTTACTTCCATAAGATTTTGAGTTTAAAGTTTTCTCCCCCTCCCTCTTCTCTCCCCTCCTCAAGATGGCATGTAATATGATATAGCTCTACCTGTGCATTTATATTAAGCATAATTTTACTTTAGTTAGGATGTAAAGAAGAACTAGAACTAATAAGAGAAATCACGAGAAAGAAGAAACAAAACAGCAAAACAAAAGGAGAGCATATAATAATTCTTCCATCCACATTCAGGCTCCAAAGTTCTTTTTCTAGATGTAGAAAGCATTTTCCATTGTGAGTCTTTTGGAGTTGTCTTAGATCTTTGCGTTACTGAAAAGAGCTAAGTCTACCGAAGTCCGTCATTGAACAGGGTGGTTGTTACTTTGTACAATGTTCTGGTTCTGCTCATTTCACTCAGCATCAGTTCATGTAAGTCTTTCCAGGTTTTTCTGAAACCATCCTGCTAATCATTTCTTTATAGCACAATAGTATTCCATTATATTCATATACCATAACTTGTTCAGCCATTTCCCAGTTGATGGGCATCCCCTCAATGTCTAATTCTTTGCCATCACCAAAGAGCTGCTATACATATTTTTGTACATGTGGGTTCTTTCCCCATTTTTGTGATCTCTTTGGGATACAGACCTAGAAGTGGTATTGCTTGGTCAAACAGTATGCATAGCTTTATAGCCCTTTGGACATAATTCCAAATGGGTACATTCTTTTTTAATAATCAGTTGGTAAAATTAGTTCAAAACAAAAGCATTTAATAAAATCACATAGAATAAAGAGCAGTAACAAAGCATCTTCACCCCTAAGTCTGGGGTTGACAAATGCACAGAGCATCAATAGGAAGGGTGGACACATACATAGAACACATCAGTTGAAAGGCACATATGTAGGAAACACAGGGCAAAGGCTCTATCATCCCTGGCATGAAAGGCACCGCTGTCTCTTGGTGTCCTTGTGCTGCTCTTTCTACCCATAGAGATCCTTAAATGCATTATAGCTCTAACTTGTTGAGTTTTTCTTGTTAAAACAATTGTTGTTGATGATGGTAGGAGTGCTAGGAAGGGAGAAATTTTCTCATTGTCTTTTGTACTCTAGAAGTGGTGAAAGGGAGAAGGTGAGGAGCAAGAGTTGGATTCTTTTCCATATATGGCTTTCTTCTCAGCTGCCCCTCCAAGGATTCCTTTGAATACCTGCAGAGCTAGCTTAATTTTTTAAAAGACTATGCATTAAAAGATCATTATCCTATGAGCCTTTTTTGTTGTTTTTCAGTTGTGTCTGAGTCTGTCACCATATTTGGGTTTTCCTTGGCAGAGATATTGGAGAGATTTGACATTACCTTTTCCAGCACATTTTACAGATGAGGAAACTGAGGCAAAAGGGTGAGGTGACTTGTCCAAGGTCACACAGTTAGTAAATGTCTTGAGACCAGATTTGAACTCATGAAGATGAGTTTTCCTGACTCTAGGCATGGCACTCTATAGACTGTTCCTCATAGCTGCCTTTAGTTCATAAGAATCTCAGACAAACTGTCTGGGCTCATGTATGATAAGACAAGTAGATCTGTTGAAAAGCAAAGCTAAAAAAAATTACCATGGATGAGTCCCCATAATATGTACCACTAATATTCCTTGGAGACAATCTACATATACCCATATCAACCTATATTTGTAATGAACGTGGTAACACAACAGATATCAGACCTTAAGCATTATTCCATAGAGCAATTATCTCAAAGAAACTGATATGACTTATTAAGGAAATACCTCAGAAAAGTAATGGTCTAATCTCAATCTGAGAATGAAAGAAAAAATACTAATTTTTTTAGTAGGTCCATGCAAATGTTTAAGGCATCCTAAATATATCCCAGATGAGAATTTCTCCATGATGTTACCTCTTAATGGGCTCTTAATTCTTCACCAACTTATACTTGTAGGTTTGGTACTGCTAGGGTTCACGTTCTTAAAACTATGGGCACCATTTAAAAGTAAATGTTTACTTTTACTTTTAGAGATCCAGAGGGCACAGTTAACACATGGTAAAGAGATTTACTGAACTAGCATAGCATGAATATTAACAAGGTATTAACACTCCCTTATACTTCCTTTAGCAATTATGAATGGGTTACATCCACTCTCCCCCCTTTGAAGAGACTGTTCAGGATGTCAGCCACTTTGGGTTCTCATATACTTTATAAGGTGTGAAATGATGTGTCCCTATCCAAATGAATTAAAACTTTTAACACTTCATCGTGTCTGTTACCTGCTTCTCACATCCTGCAATTTCATGGTGGGTTTCAATTCATTCAAGGTCCCTTAATCGACACTCACTTCAACTGGTTGTGGCTTGGATACAAGTACTATTTATTCCCTTTTTGTCAGGTGAAAGAAAGTCCATATATTCCATACAATTTTAGCTTGAATACTTGCACAGGAACTGAGGGAGAACTCACCTCATGAAAAATCTAGACAGGAAACAGAATCTAATGCTTCTAGATGAAAACTTTGGTGGGGCGGGCGAGAGCAAGAAAAATGTGTGAGAGGCTTTTAGGATTGAACCTAGCCAGCGTAAATCCAGAGCTGTAGTTCTGCCCATGGGATCAAATGTTATAGGGGAAGAAACTGAGGGAAATGTCTTGTTTATCCTAGTTACATAAAATAAGTTGGACTGCTAGAGATTTGACAGGTTTGAGTTTGACTCAACTCTTGGTTGAGTCATTTGAAGTGGGTAGCAAAACTACTCTGTGCTGTTCTCATCCTGTAGAGAACCATGCTTCTTTCCTCCCCTCCCTACCTTCTTTCCTCTCTCCTTCCTTTCCCTCCTTCTTTCTTCCCTCCTTCCTTTCCTTCTTTTCCTTCATTCTCCCCCCTACTCTCCTCTCCTCTCCTGGTACTGTTGTGTTGACAAACCACTATTTTGGGGAGGGCAAGTGGAAGAAGAGGCGAAATGTTCCAATTAAAAAGAAAAATCCTTTCAGCAAATTACCATAAAAACAAGAAAGTAATTTTTTTATTCATAGGAAGTTTTGTAAGCTTTCTCTTCCTTGGAAATTAGAAACTAGAAAAAGAATGGTCAAAACTAGACATATAAGGTGATGACCTTTGGCGGCTGCCAAATCGGCCTGGGGAAAAGAAGAATTTTTAGCCATTTTTGGGAGTATGACATTGAATTTCTGGACTCCCAGAGCAAATCTGCAACTAGGGCAGGGTGACCAGAATTTTTCCCCAGGTTATAGAATTTAGAGAGGGCTGACAGTACTTCCTTCTGCAGCAGAGAAATAATAGTGCTTAGCTTCTAGTTAGTAAGAATAACCAACTAAAATCAGAAGCTGCCAGATATAGGGCTGGGGTAAGCCTTGATGCATTCACCTTGCAGAGGTCTCCCCAGTTTTGGCCTCATGCAAGTGTCTTGGAGCCTTGAAGGGTTACCCACTCTACATCTAAGGTTACTTTGTCATTCTACTTGTCTCGAGTGCAACAATCCCTAGTGATGACTATCCCAGGAAGAACCTTGTAAAACTTAGAGGGGGAATCCCAGTGTTTTGGTAGGATGCTGTCTACTAGAGCAAGTAAGAGAAGAAGGTTTGTTTTAAAGGCATTGGTAAAACCAGGAAATGTCCAGCTTGGTTCAAATTTGCATGTAATATGACTGTTTCTTATACTAAGAGGGAGATGCTTGAGCAGCTCTTACCTGGTGGATCAGAGAATGTATCAAAGCATAGCTAGAGAATCAAGTAAATGATTTGGAAATTAGATCAGCAATTTTGGGGATGGAGGAGGTACCTAGTCTGGCTCCTCTGATTGGAATACTTCACCTGGTCTTTGGGCATAGAAGCATAACTGATTGTAAGGAGATGGTTGCTATATTGAGTAACTCCCTCTCAGAAAATGCTGGGAGAATCCTTGACATTTATGTTGTCTCACCATCCAATCTTACAGAAATGCTTGGAGATACAAAGGAGAATGCAGAAAGGAAGAAATGGAGAATCCCACCTATCATTGCAGTCATGATGATAATTGCAAATCTTGTACTACTTAGTGTAAGGTCATTGGATTGGGGTTCCTTTCCAATGTTTGCCCCAGAGCAGCTACCTCATTCATCTTGCTCTTGTTGTGTCATTGTTTAAAAACAACCTCTATTTCCTGTCTAGGGAAAACAACCTACTGGGGAATGACCACTTTATAATAATCATAACTAGCAGTAATATAACTCTTTAAAGTTTTCAAAGCATTGTAAAAATGCTATCTCATTTGATTCTCACAACAACCCTGGGAGGTAGGTGCTATCATTATCCTCATTTTACCTTGCTTCCATCTTCCCTACTTGTTTTTTTAAAAATTCAAGTTACTTGGCTTTCTTCTCCATCACTGACTTCAAGATGGAGTGGTCTTGTGATCCCAAAGATCCCATCATTCTATTTCAGCAACTAATCTCTCCTTGTTGTCAGAATCAGCCCCAAAGAGTAGTTTTTTTTTTGCTTTTTCCTCTGTTTTTTGAAGGATCAAGTTGATCTTTAAATACTTTGCTTTCACTTTTAATAATCAGTGGTATTTCTGAAGAGGCTCTTCCATTCTCCACCCAGCTTACAAGGTGACATTTCTAACAGGAAAAATCTGATTTAGTCACTCTCCTCCTCAGTTATCTCCAGTGGCTCCTTTTTACATCTTGCATCAAATATGGATTCCTCTAACCCTTCACAGCCTGGGTCCCATCTTACCATTGCAGGGTTGTGACACATTACTCCCCTTTGCCCACTCTGTGTTCCTGCCCAACCCACCCTCTTGTGGTTCCTCCCATGACATCCATCTCCTTTCTCTCTTTCTCTGGGTCTTTGCACAGTATCTCCCCTATGCCTGGAACGTATAATGCTCCTCTAATTCCCTAGTTTCTGTCAAAGCTCACCTCAAGCAGCCACCACGTACATAAGAACTTTCTTAATCTCCCAACTGTTGACTGTCTCTGCCATTATCTTATATTTTCTTTATATTTCTCATATAATTATAACAGAGTTTTAATCTATTGGAACTTAAAACTGTATTAAGCCTTTGGGGACACCCTTTATATAGGCACAGCGTTGTCTTTGATAGAATTTGGAAATCTAATAAAATAACAGAATGTAAACTCCTTGAGGGCAAATATGAGCCCATTTTTGAGCTAGTTCATCTGTAAAATGGTGATAATAACAGCACCTACCTTCTGGGGTCACAGATAAGATCAAAGGAGATATGCTGATTGTAAACTGCTGAGCGCATAGTATGCGCTGTGCACGTAGCATAGCACATAAAATGCGTGGTGCATAGTAGATACCATATAAATGATGGTTATTAATGTTGTTGTTATTTTTTGTCATTGTATCCCCAGGACCAAATTTCTTGTTATTGATAGGATTGGGGGGCACATCCTTTTAGTATGGAAAAACTAAGAAAGAGATGAATAGTTTCCTACAGACATAGCAGTGCTTTCATAAAGCCTTTATTCAAAGAAGGCAAACAAATGTAAATTGTTTTTAGATATATAAACCATATGATACTGTAGAACAAATTTTTAAAAAGAGGGAACAGATAGGACAAAGGATATGTGGGATAATAATATCCAAGTTCAAAGCAGGTACTTTGTTTTTCCTATTTCTGGACTGGGTCTATTTAAGCCTATTACTGGCTAGGTAAGTGGCTGAAGGCTCACTGCTAAACTGCCACTTAATTCTTTCTAGCTATTTAAGAGGAGTAACAATTGCTTACAATGATCTCTTTAAGTTTTTTCTGTTTGAGGATTGTCTCAGTCCTAGGGGACTGTGTGTGTGTGGGGTCAATCTTTCTTGTTGTCTGGTTTTTCCTCATCTAAGACTTATCTCCCTCTTAGATTGGAAGCACGTTCTGTCTCTGTCTACCCTCCCTCCTACTCCTTCCCCTCCCTGATCCAGTAAAGTCACTTAGTGGGTGTCTTGTTCCCTGGTTGAATAACTCACACTTTACAGTGTGACTTTTTAAACAAGTTGAACTAGTTTGTAACACCAATGTGCTAAGCCAAATCAAACTACACAGTATGGATCAGATAAGAAGAGAATTGTATTCCAGGGAGACCGTAAGGACTTTGGGAGTCATTTAGTTCAACTCTGTCCTTTTATAGATGAGGAAAGCATGGCCTAGAGATGTTTAAATGACTTTATTTCAATCACAGAGAAAATAAGTGACAGGGATGAGATTTGAACCCAGGTCATATCTGTGTTAAAATCCAAGCTCCAGTCCCTTATCCATCCATCCATCCATCCATCCATCCATCCATCCATCCATCCATCTATCCATCCATCCATCTAAAAGCTTCAATTGAGTATTTAAAAATTCCCTTTGGGATTAATTGGGCTTGCACGGCCAGGATAATATAAGACCTCATTCTCCTATACCCCTCCTCACCAAAAAAGCTTAACAGCAAATGCCAGTTCAAAGAAAGGCAAAATTTTCAAGCTGTGCAGTTGAATGCCTAGAAAATCAGTAGCTGCTGAGGGCATGGGGCAGTGGATAGAACACTGAGCTGGGAATCAGTCAGACTCATCTTCCTGAGTTCAAATTTGGCCTTAGACACTTACTAGCTGGGCAAGTCACTTAACCCTCTTTACCTAAATTCTTCATCTGAAAAATGAGCTGGAGAAGGAAATGGCAAATCACTCCAATATCTTTGCCAAAAAAACCCAAAAAACCCAAATGAGGTCATGAAGAGTCAGACAAAACTGAAAAATGACTGACCAACAGTTGAAGGAGTACATTAGATTTGGTTCTCCTTTCAGGTCATGCCAAAGAAAAGATGGATTGGGTGCTGCTTTGATGGACATCGAAAAGAAGCCAGCAAGGAAATAATGCTGTTAAATTAGATTGCAATCTCTGGTGAGAGTCCTGTGTTGTGAGTTCAGAACCCTGGCCTCTGCTGTTTGATCAGTTTGGAACTGGTGAATACAGCTTTCCTATGTTTCAGCTTCCCACAGTGTTCCATTCATTAACATGTACCTTTGCATGACTATATAATATACACATACCTCCCGGAGTGGTATACCACACTCACTGTATGCAAGTGTATCAACAAGTGAAGAGACCTGGATTCTAGGCTAGTAGTAGCCCTAATTAGCAATGTATATTTGAACAAGTTCCTTCACCTCTCTGAGTTTTCTCATCTCCCAAATGGAGATAAATAGAAAGTTATAAAATTGGACATAGATAGTATAAATATTATCCTCATTTTTGTCTGTTGTTCGATTGTTTCAGTCATTTCTGACTGAGGTGTGACCTCATTTGGGATTTTCTTGGCAAAGATACTGGAGTGGTTTGCCATTTCCTTCTCCAGCTCATTTTACAGATGAGGAAACTGAGGCAAAAGGGATTGAGTAACTTGCCCATAGTCACACAGCTATCAAGTGTCTGTGGTTAGTTTTGAACTCAGAAAGAAGAATCTCCTTGACTCTGGGCCTAGCACTTTATCCAATGTGCCATCTAGTTGCCCTATTTTAGCTCCATTTTACATATTAGTCAAATGAGGCTCAAAGCGGTTACACAATAACTTAGGGGCAACACCAGAACTCAACTCCAGCTCTCTTGAATTCTGATGCATTCTATCTTCTTTATCCCCCAGCTTCCCTAGCTCACAAAGTGCTTCTGAAGATCTAAGGAAATAGTCTCATCAAAGTACTTTGAAAAGTATAATGTACTGTTTTTGCACTCACATATGATATCCACAGACATATATTTTCATCTATCAGCTCCACTGAGAACATATCTTGGATTTGGGGCTTTGTATGCTTTGGTTACTATACAGAAGATGGGTTGTAGTTTTCAATTACAAAGGGATTTACAGTTTTTAAAAATAAAAACAAACATCTTGTAGCATTGTCCACTGAGAGAAATCATTATTCTTACTCTTTATTTCCAAGCAAGGACCATGAAGCACAGTGAAAATAACTTATTCAGTGCCATGTTGGAAGTTACCCAAGGACAACTCAGACAGAAAATTCCCAACTTGAGAGTCAGCCCATTGCGGGCTATGATTCTCGGTACACTTTGAACATTCCAAATAGAATGCTGAAGATGGCAGGGAGTTTATAATAATGTGTGGCTTACATTTCTTGTTTTTTTTTAAGTTTGTGAAATATATCACAACCCTCTGATGATGAGGAAACTGTAAAATGGAGGGTTGAAGAGGTTAGGTGATTTGTCCATTTTCTACTACCTAAGCTCTTTAATGGAAGACCTAAAACTTGAACTCAGATGTTCTCATTTTGAGCCAGTGAGCTCTTTTCAGTATACTGTGCCTTTCTTTTGGCATAGTAAACTGGTAAAATAATATTAAATGGTTATATGTGATCAGATATTTCTATCCCTGGAAGCTAGGTAGCATAGTGGAAAGAGTTCTAGCTCTGGAGTCAGGAGAACTCCAGTTCAAACATGACCTCAGATGCTTGCTAGATATGTGATCCTGGCCAAGTCATTTAGCCCTGTTTGCCTCAATTCCTCATCTGTAAAATGACCTGGAGAAGGAAATGGCAAGTCACTCGAGTATCTTTGCCAAGAAAACCACGAATGTGACTAAGAAGTGGAAATCAAAGGGATGCCTATCAAATGGCTAAACAAGCTGTGGTATGTGACTGTAATAGCATATTATTGTGCTATAAGAAATGATGAACAGGATGATTTCAGAAAAACCTGGAAAACCTGCATAAATAGATGCATAGTGAAGTGAACAGAACCGGGAGAATGTTGTACACAGTAATAGCAATATTGGATGAAGAATTATGAATGACTTAGCTATTCTCTGCAGTACAATGATCTAAGAAAATCCCCAAAGACTAATAATGAAGCATACTGTCTGCCTCCAGAGAAAGAACTGATATTGATTGAATACAGACTGAAGCATGTTATTTTTCACTTTCTTTCATTCTTTTTCTTTTATTTGAGTCTTGTACAAAATGACTAATATGGAAATTTTTCCATAATAGCATGTCTGCAATCTAAATCTGATTGCTTACCATCTCAGGAAGGGGAGAAATGAAAGAAAAAGGGATGGAATATGAAACTCAAAAGTTTAAATAAAAATATTAAAAAAAATTGAAAACCTCCCACAAGTGGGGTCGTGGAGAGCTGGTCATGATTGAAATGACTCAATAACAACATTATTAACCCTGGCATGGCCCCTATGCCCTGTTCTTAATTGTTTCTAAGCTTCTTCTGTGCTAATCTTTTTTCCCATTGTATTATAATATTGGTATGTCTTGGTTGTATTATTCTAATGAATGAAATTTAATTATTGAAACTAATGGAGTTGGTGGAATGTATCTTTATCTCCTAAGACTTTTTAAAGCAAAGCCTCTGTTTTAAATGGATGTTTTTGCTTTTACATCTCATTCATTTCTGAATGTACCTCTTTCCTTCCCCTACCCATTAAATCTTCCCATTAACAAATACTTTGAAAAGGAAAGAAAAAAGATATCAGCAAAACCAAGGAACCTATGAACCACTTCTTAGAGCATATGAAACATTCTACATCTTTTCAATGGAGGGACAGAATGAATTTTTTCATTTTATTCTTCTGGGCCAAACTTGCTTATTATAATTACATAGATGACATTGTGTGCATGTGTTTTGAGCTGGGTTTGGCTCCACTTTTGGATTTGAGCATTGGAATATTGAAGCAGATCACTATTGGAACAATTCTTTTCAGGCTTGGAAAGAAATGATAGATTCCCAGAGCCGAAAAAGACATTGAAAGGCCCATTGAATGGTCTCATCCAAATCCAGGGAATACTGAGGAGGATTGAACATGATTATATAGTCATTGACAACAAATTTGCACATTTCTACTCAGACTACTTCCTCTTCCCTGGCAGTTTTAGTCTTAAATTTTAGTCCCATTAGTTACACTTAGGATTTCTTGATTTCTCTCTTTTCCCATCCATCCCTTCCCTTCTCCAACACTTCTATTCCTTTGGGAATTCCATTTTCCATTCTTCTCTTTTCCCTCTCTTCCTCTTCCTTCTCCTTTTCTTGCTAAGTCACCATTATTCTCCTTACTAGAAGGTAAGGGAGAAGTAAGAGAACAAGGGAGAACATTCCTACCACTCTTCCCTCTACCACTTCCTTCTTCACCAGATGGAAATGATGCATATATCCTTTCTATATTGTAAGCACTGTGAGGGTAGGGACAATCTAGTTTTTCATTCTATCATCCTCAGTCCCCTGTATAATGATTTATACATAATGGTTGGTTAATAAATATTTATTAAATGAGTAAATCAATGGGTGAATGAGTACAGTGTCGATAAGGGTCACCAGGATATCTCAACCATATCTAGGACTTCCAAGTGAGCATCTGATTGTAGCAAACATATCTAGCTTCCACCTGTATCCCCTGACCCTACATATCTTTTCCTCTCTTGGTCAGACACAGATGCTGAGGGGGAGAAGGGGAAGATCAGAGTATGTGGAAGTACTTCTGTTTTGCTCCTTGATGTTTGTTCTCAAGGCTACTCAGATAGGCCTGGGCAGCTAGGTGGTGCAGTGGATGGAGCACCAGTGCAGGAGTCAGGAGGACCCTTGTTCAAATGTCACCTCAGACACTTGACACTCACTAGCTGTGTGACCTTGGGCAAGTCACTGAACCCCAACTGCCTCATCTTGGGTCATCTCCAGTCATCCTGGTGAACATCTGATCACTGGATTCAGATGGCTCTGGAGGAGAAGTGAGGCTGGTGACCTTGCACAGCCCTCCCTCACTCAAAACAAAGTCAAGTGCAAGTCATGTCATTATTTCTCTGATGGCATGGTCTTCTTCAGCAATGAAGGACAAACACACAACTCAAGCAGGCCTAGTTCTCTCCATACCCCACTTAACAGCAGGTCAGAGGATGATGTGAGTGAGGTAGCTTCCAGGTGGAGTGGGAGCTGTGGGCCAGTGTTCAGCTGCCAGAGCCAGGAGGAGCAAATTATCTGGTGCCCTGCAGCCTGCCTGGTTTCCTGTGAGCTTGGCTCCACTCCCAGAAGTGAATTGCCTTGGGGGCATCTTTATTCTGTGTTAAATAGAAGGAGAATAGGGAAGCTGTGTCAGGACCAGCTGCGTCTTTGAGCACTAGCACAGACAGTGGGCCAATAAGCCAAGGCACCCTATGTTTCCCCAATTTGTACTCATCATTCAAGTCTAGGAATTCAGTATCAGGGGAGCTGTCTCTTTATTCCCCTGCTAATGCTTAGCCTCCTTCCATACATCCCTTCCATTCAGGTCTTTGTCAGCTCTGCTGGTTTGATCAAAGGATTTACAGCTGGGAGGCACCTTAAAGTCATCTACTCCAACCACCTCATTTTTTACAAATGATGGAACTGAGGCCCAGAGATGGCGGAGCAACTTCACTAGAGTGACACAGTTAATAAACAGCAGAGTCTGGAATTAAACCTTAGTTTTCTGATGGGACAGTCGCTCTGTGCTGTCTGGGCTCTTTCTGTCTTCTCAACAGTGCTCTTTTCTCAGCAGGCTATATTTGGTCAGTTCTTCTGACTCTTCCCCTTTGAGTCTCCTCACTCTGTCTGCTCCCCCTTTCCCTTAAGTGACCACGTTACAGATAGGAGAAGTACTCTAGCTAGAACTCCAAGCAATCTAATTCCTGAGGACAGGTCATAAGGAGGTTTAAGAAGCTCCACACAGCTTTTGGCTGGGAATGGTCTTCTCTACAGACTTTGTTTCCCTTCCTCTTTCCATTTCTCCCACATTTCACACCTTCCGTAATGCCAAGAAGAAACTAGAACATTCTAAACAACTTTTTAAGGATGGCAGTATCTGTATGAGGAGCCGTGGGTTTTTGTGTTGTGTTGTACAATTCTATATGTACAATTGGTTGGTGTTCAGTCATTTTAGTCTTCCCTGCTTCTTCTTGAACCCAATTGCCATTTCCTTCTCCAGTTCATTTTACAGATGAAGAAACTGAGGCAAACAGGGTTAAGTGACTTGTCCAGGGTCACACAGCTAGGAAGTGTCTGAGGCCAGATTTGATCAGGAAGATGAGTCTTCCTGACTCCGGGCCTTGGTGATCTATTCCCTGCACTACCTAGTGCATATTAGATGCATACTAAGTGTTGATTGAATTTGATTGTGGAGGGGAAATATGGGATGTGGTCAGAGGGTCCTCCCTCCATAAGGGATACCCAGAGGGATAACAAACAAAAAAAATCTCTTAATACATGCCAAGCATGGTGTTGGGATACAAATACAAAAGTGAGATACAAAATACAAACAATCTTAACACATACAAAAAGTGAGAGAGTCCTTGCCCTCAAAGAGCTTATATTCTAAAGAGGGCAATGGCCCATATAGAAGACTAGTAACAAGGGAAGGGAAATTCCTAAAACCCAGTCTAGGATCAAGTCACACTAAAGTGCCAGGAGGGTCACATTTTCCTGGGCTCAAGTACAGAGGCTTTTGCCTGTAGAAAAATGGGATTGTAGTACTGTCAGTTTCTAGTCCAGTGAGTGACCCAGGGTAGGGAGAGAATATAAAGGAAGGGGGCACAGGTGGAAGATTTCATGAAATGAAGTTGATAGTAATAAAAATTATTAATTAATAAAATCAATAAATTAAATAAAAATTTAAAAATAATTTAAAAATTAATAAAAAGCCTCTGAGTTGGAGGCTTTTTAAAAATCAGCCTCCTTCCTAAGCTAAGCACATTGACAGGTACTCAAGATTCATGACAGTTTCGAATTGTTTGAAGCATCAATTCAGGCACATCCCAAGCAGAGGATTGCATTAGAATGGTACCCTGCCAGGATTTTCATACAGTAATAATCTTACCAAATACAGTCTGACAGTCTCCAACTTCCAGCTGGGTCCTGGTCATTCAGATCCTACGATATGATAATTTCCCACACTCCCCAGACTTCTTCTTATCTTCATTAGCTCTCAGTGGGATAGGGTGAAGAAGGGACGCAGTCTCCAGGCTAGGTCTACATTTTGGCTTTTTCTTTTTGCCTGGACCTGTGTTTTCCTTGGGATGGCAAAGAAATTCTATCCTTCCTTATCTCTGCCTCTTCGATTCCCTGGCTGCCTTCGGGTCCCAGCTAAATTCTCATCTCTCATAGGAAACCTTTCCCCATCCTTTTGAATTCTGTCAATGATTTCTTATTCATCCCTATGTAGCTTGCTTGTACATAGTTGTTTGCGTATTGTCTTCCCCCATTCCACTGTAAGCTGATTGAAGACAGGAACTATTTTTTGTCTTTCTTTGTATCCTTAGCACTTGGCATAGTGCCTGACACATAGTAGGTATTTAATAAATGCTTATTGACTGACTGTCCATGCATATCAGCAATTATTCTACAATTTACAGGCCTAGAGAATCCTGGGACTGAGAAGTTAATTGACCTGCCCAGGTTCACATACTCAATATGTGTCAAAGGAAAGACTCGAACTCAGGTCTTCCTGACTCTGAGACTGGTTCTCTACTATACTAACCTGCCTGTAATATACATATATATATGTATATATGTATATATATTCATACACATATACACATATTATGCATGTAAAAGCATATATTTTTGTTGTTTTTCAGTCATGTCTGAGTCTTTGTGACCCCATCTGGGGTTTTCTTGGTAAAGATACTTGAATGGTTTGCCATTTCCTTCTCCAGCTCATTTTACAGATGAGGAAACCGAGACAAACAGGGGTAAGTGACTTGTCCAAGGTCACACAGATAGTAAATGTCTGACGCCAGATTTGAATTCTGGAAGATGAACTTCCTGACTTCAGGCCTTCATCCTATCCACTGCACCACCTAGCTGCCCAAAAACATTTACTAGAGACCCTTAAAATATAGGTTCCAAATTGAGGTCTTCAAGGTCTTGTATAACACCACCTTCAGATAATCACTTAATCAAATTTTGGTGATTCTGAGGCTTAAAGTCTCATAGAAAGGGTGCAAGGTAAGAAACTGGAGAGCCTGGTTCCTAGCATCAACCCTAACTAATTGAGTAGCTTTAGACCTCTTAATCTCTGTCTCTTAGTATTATCATCTGTAAAATCGAGTGAATACCTTACTTGGATATGGTAAGTGCAATCACTGAAGCAGCCTTTTTTTTGCCTACTATGTGTCAAGCACTATGTTAGATACTAGAGTATAACATGAAATAATTCATATGAAAGTGCTTTGAAGAAAAAAGAAGTCAAAACACCACAAATATAAGGTGGTCTTTCAGTGCATGGCAGGGTAGAATCTAAAGATGAGAACAACTCACATGTAAAGACTGTTTTGACATTTATAAAGTCCATTCAAGGCAAATCTGACATCTTTATTTTACATGTAAGGAAACTGAGGCTCAGGAAGGTGAAGTAATTTACCCAGGGTCACCTAGCTATTAAGTGGGAAAAGTAGGAGTCAAAGTCAGATCTTCCATCTCCAATGCCAATCTTCTCTACACTGTGGCCTCATGATACAGATGACCTTAGGTAACCAAGATCCCAAGTGAATAACACTGGTGTAAAGCTGTGAGACCTTGAGAAGATCTCTTGAGTTTGGAGCCAGAGAACCATGCTGGCTGGGAGGTAGGGCAGGCAAGCAGGAATGGGTCACACTATATGACACCACCTTCCTATATTTAGCATCTTTCATGATCTGACTGTGCCTCACATGCAGCAGCTGAAGCTTATCATCATCCAAATGGTGCAAAGTGTATTTAATCAGTGTCTTCAGCTATATTAGCACTCACAGCAACCAAAAATTTCAGAGGAAAAACCAGGAAAAGAAACCAGCAAAATATGTCTTATGCAGTCACACCTCCCTCCTGTCTCCCATGGAGATTTGATGAGGTGAAAAAAGAATGGCCTGGCATATCTCTGAAAGGATTTCCTGATGGCAAAAAGGCCTCCTCCTTGTACCTGACTTATTCCTATCCCAAGTGGCTCCGTCCATAGGTCTTTCAGTTCTGCAAACTCCCTCCACACTTGTCACCTCAGTCTTAGCACTCTTGGAACAACCCCTATGGAACATATTTGCTAAGCATGATTCATAGCAACAATAAGATCCTTGCCCTGCAGTTGGGATGATCACTGTTAGATAGAGGGAAGCTTTGAAAGCACTGTTAGATGACTATGGGACACACAACATGAGGGAGAGGTGCATGATGGATGTGAACAGGTTGGATTGTGCAACAAATTAGGAACTTTGCAGAACTACAATAAGGAGAATGACTTTGAAAAAGAAGGTGGTCTGGTTGTATGGTGAGGAGGAAGAGGTTGAAAAGGTAGGGAGTCTGAGAATTCTATTTGTAAATTTGTGATGTCAGAAAAAGTCAAAGAAGGACCATTAGTGTGTTAGATGACCCCATGTGGTGGACTTATAGGAAGACATGTTTTACAGGAAGAGGAGGCATGGACCACTGGAAGAAACATCTTTTGTTGCTGGTACGTCATTCAGTTGTGTCTAGCTTGATGTTTAAAAGATCAGTAGACAAAATTTATCCTGTCAGCCTTTGTTGTCGTGGTTGTTGAGTTGTGTCTGACTCTTCATGATCCTATTTGGGGTTTTCGTGGCAAAGGTACTGGAGCAGTTTGCTATTTCCTTCTCCAGTTCATTTTACAGATGTGGAAACTGAGGAAAACAAGGTTTAGTGACTTGTCCAGGGTCACACAGTTTATAAATGTCTGAGGCTGGATGTGAATTCAGGGAGATGAGTCTTCCTGATTCCAGACTTGGCATTCTATCCACTGTACCATCCAGATGCTCAAAAACATAGATTCCAAGTTGAGATCATCAAGGCATAATACAATACCCTTTGAAATAGATATCTAATAAAAAGTTTGAGAATTCTAAGGCAAAAAGTCTTATAGAAAGGGGACAAAGTAAGAAACTGGAGGACCTAGGTATCCTGGATCCAATTATCATGGAGATCCTAGAAGCATTTGAATATGTGGTAGCCACTGTGATGGGTGTTGGAAGTATAGAGACAAAAGGGAGGCAGTCCCTGACCTCACACAATTTCTAATGAATCATCTCCAGCATCCCTATTTGAGGGATCACGGTTTAAAAAGGTTACTACAGGGAGAGGGGTCAGTGTTTGTTAGACTTATGATAACAAATCAGATATAGAAGAACCTGGGAAAGGTAAGGCACACCTCCTAGAGGATTATAGAAAATAAGAGAATTCTAGGGGACAGTCTAAGGAATTCTACTCAGGGACATTTTCACTGTGATACTCCAAGTAGGCCAGAAAGATTTGGTCTTTATTGGATTTCTGGCCTAACTTCTATACTATTCCCAAAGGGAAGAAATCCCATTGGTTAAACACCTGTTGATACAACCATCCAAAGTATGGTGGCTCATCTCCTGAACATGGGAGTCATGTGGAAAAATTAGGTGAGTGTAAAGAGATTTTATTGTGGTGACCACTTTTTGTCTGGATTCAAACTGTGAGCAGCCTGCTTACTTGTTATCCTTTAATACTTGAGTTTTGGGAAGGAATTTAGGGGGATAGTTAGAGAGCTATCAGTTCATGAGACATGTCTATATGGATTACCCCTGCTCAGCAGAATGTATTTTTTTTTTGCTTTTTTCTTCTGATATATTAAATATTTTTCATTGGCAACATACTAAAGTCTCTTCATGCCCACCGCATGCTTGTTACCCTTGTGTGACTTCCAGTTTTAATTCTTCAGAAAATGTAGTTCACAGCCAGATAGCACACCAAAAGAATGCTGATAGTAAAAGGATAGGCTTTTGTTTAGGAAGATACTTGGAGTCATTGGAAACATCACATAATTTCCCCAGTTCAATACAGCCTACTCTTTGAAAGAGCATTGATCATTTGGAAAGTATTGAGAGGAAGTAATCAGGATGGCAAGAGATCAGATCATCCTCGGGAGGATGCCTTGAAGGAATTGATGATATTTAGCTTAGAGAAGATTATTTTCATTCATTCATTCATTCATTCATTCATTCATTCATTCATTCATTCATTCATTCATCCATCCGGTCATTTATTCAATAGTCATTTGTTGTTTTAACATCATGTTTTGGTTGTGTCCAACTCTTTGTGAACCTATTTGGGTTTTCTTGTCAAAAATACTTGTCAAAAAATTTGTCATTTTTTTCTCTAGCTCATTTTATAGATGAGGAAACTGAGACAAACAGGATTAAGTGACTTGCTCAGTGTCACACAGGTAGTGTCTGAGGCCAGATTTGAACTCAGGGAGATGAGTCTTCTTGACTTCAGGCCCAGAACTCTATCCACTGTTCCACCTAGTTAACATTTTTATAGTATTTACTATGTACCAGACACTGTGCTAATAACTTTGCAAATATTATCTTTGGTCCTCACAACAACCCTGGAAGGTAGACATTATTGTTATCCCCATTTTACGTGTGAGTGAACTGAGGCAAACAGAAGTTAAGTGACTTGCCTAGGGCCACACAGCTAGTAAGTGTCCATGGCCAGGCAACAAGCATTTATCAAGTATTTACTAGGTTCCAAAGCACTATGCATTAGGGATACAGAGGCAAAAACAAAGAACAGTTTTTGCCCTTAAGGAGATTGTATTCTCCTGAGGGAGAAGGCATCAATAAAGCCAATTAAGTACAGAGTAGAATGATTATGTTATTGTGGGCACTTCCCCCAAACAGAGTTCAGTGGCTTAGATAGTCCTTGAGCGTTGCTAAGTCTGAACAATTCACCAAACTGAGAGCAGCCTGGTTATCTAGCCTCTCCGCACTTGGCTGGGCTGATCCTCAGATGACAGATATACAGTTCATTACTTTGTCCATACTTGAAGCTTTTGTATGCTGGTAGGATCTACTAGGAGTTATACTCATTTGATATTGCTTTTGGATGTCACGGTATAACTCCATGACACAGTGACATGTTTAGAGTAGAACTTTAGTGGGTGTTGATAGAAACAAACCAACAAATGAATAGCTCTGCCTTCTCTCTTACTCAGTAACATCATCCCACCTGCCTCAGGCAGGGATCTCATTACTTTTTAATCTTCTCAAGCTTTAAAAAAGTCCTTTTTGTTTTTCTTAGTATTCATTGTCCACTCTAACTCATTCTGAGCTTTTGTGCTTCAGAAATTATTTTTATAAACTTTTATTCATGCTTAATTACCTACTTTTATCTCTATTACATGTACATCACTTTAAAAAAATCCAAGCTGTTTTGTGAGTTCCCTGTGCAGCTACATCAGTCTCTTTAAAAAACTCTTTCTTTCCATCTTCAATGAAATAATTTATATTTGTGTCATCTCATCATAAAAATTTGCATTACTCATTCACTTACTCATTAATGTATGTATTTACTTATTTGCACACATTTATTCTCTCCCTTCCACTTTCCCTCACCCAAATAACCAATAAAAAACCCAAGACCCTCATAACAAATATGCATAGTCTAGCAAAGCATATTCCTGCATTGACCATGTATAAAAACGTATGTCTCTTTCTGCATTTTAAGTCCATTGCCTCTCTAGCAGGAGACAGATTGCATGCTTTGTTTTTAGTCCTCTGGTATCCAGATTTATCATTGCATTCACAGTTCTAAAGTCTTTCAAAACTGTTTTTTTTTATAATGTAGTTGTTATTGTATAGATGTTCTCCTAGTCCTGCTTATTTCATTTTGTATCATTTCATAGAAGTCTTGTCAGTTTCCTCTGAAACTTGCAATTTTGTTATTTCCTATGGTATAATAATATTTCATTGCATTCATTTACTATAATTTGCATATCCATACTCCCAAATAGATAGATACTCCCTTAGTTTCTAGTTCTTTGCCACCACAAAAAGAGAAACTATAAATATATTTGGACATTTCCCCTTTCTTTGATCATTGTGGCGTTATAGACCTAGAAGCTGTATTGTTGGGTCAAAGAGTATGAATTTTTGGACATAGTTTCAAATTGCTTTCCAGAATGACTAGACCAGGGGTGGGGAACCATTTTTTGTTCTGTAAAATTTTTGTTCAGTCAAAAGGCTGCTCTTAAGGATCTAAAAGGCCACATGTGACCTTAAGGATGCAAGTTCCCTACCACTGGCATAGACCAATTCATCGCTCCACTAAGTAGTTTAGTCTATCTGTTTTCTGCAGATTCCCTCTCCCCCGCCTTTTTGGTTATTTTCCTCTTTTTTTGATCTTCGCCAATCTGATTGGTGTGAGATAACACCTTAGAGTTGTTTTAATTTTCATTCCTCTAATTATTAATGGTTTGGAGCAATTATTTCATATTGTTGATAGCTCAGATGTCTTCCTTTGAAAACTGCTGGTTCATTTTTTGAATATTTATTTCTGTATTGGGAATGGCTCTTAGTCTTATAAATTTAAATTCCTTCCTTACATTTCTTAGATATGAAACCTTTATGGGTGAAACTTTCTAACTTTATTGGTTTTCTTTATTTCAAACCTTTTTAAATCTTATATCATCAAATTTGTCCATTTTACTTGCTCTAATCTGCTCTATGCCTTATTTGGTCATGAACGTTTCCCCCATCCCTAGAGCTGAAAGATAATTTCTTCCTTGTTCCTTACATTTACTTATGACATCAACTTTTATTGGGAGAGCATCACACCTTCCAATTTGTACACAACAGGATGATGGCTATTTCTGTATTCCTCAACAATATTCCAGGTCTTTTATAAACTTGATGCCAGAATGCTTCTTAGATTTCCAAAATTTTCCATTTTTTAAAAATTGGACACCCATGTCTTCCAACCTCCACACAAAGGTTCTACCAAGGCAACTATGGAAACCTTCTCTTGGCTGGATCACTCCAAGGCAGTTATAGTTTCTACTTTTGCTAAATTGGGCAGATGAGTTCACCTAGCTTTCCCCCTTTCACTTTCCATCCTTCAGTACCTGTACAGTATACTTGCTACTTGATCAGCCCCTCCTACTGAGTCTTTTGGGAATTTGGCATTGTACCTAGAGTCCCTTTCCTTTTATCTTTCCATTTACCACTTTCCTCTATGGGAGCTGGTCCTGTTCACACAACTTACCTTGGGTTTCTCCAAGAATCTTGAGATCTCCAAAGGGAGTGGGTGTTAGAACCAGCTCCTTCCAGCTCAGGTACCTGCATTTGAGGAAGAAGTACATGTGCTACAGGAGGAGAGTCTTGTAGACCCTGCTCAACATAGCTCCCAAGTTGCACTCTGCCTTCTTCCCTCTTTCTCACTCTAGCCTCCTGACAGAGTAAGAACAGGTCTAGGCAGAGGTTCCCCTTCACCTTTTCAGATTCTGTTCCACCTTGAAGCATTTCTCCTGTCCTTTTAAGGAAAACTTCATTCTCCTTGATAAAACAAAGATTTGAAAGCCCTTTTAGCTTTTCCCCTAGCAAGGGGACTAACTTGCCTTTTGTGCACAGGTAGTTGTTACTTCGCACTAGAAGAGACACAAGCATAGTATAATCTCTGTAGGCCACTGGAATATTTTTCTAACTTTTCATAAAATTGTATGCTAGAATCCTGTATACTGGAGCAGTGTATGCCAAAACTCTGTTAAGCTCATGGTAATATTCTCAAGTTCTGAGCAAAGTGCCGAGAATGGCATTTAATACACCCACGTTGCCCCTCAGTTTGTCATCATCATCCTTATTTTCTTTTATTTTTAATATAAATTTATTTATTTAACTTTTTACATTCATTTTCACAGAATTTTGGGTTCCAAATTTTCTCCCCATTTATCCCCTCCCCCCACTCCAATACACTGAGCATTCTAATTTTCCCTATCACCAATCTGCCCTCTCTTCTAACATCCCTCCCTTCTCTTGTCCCCATCTTCTCTTTTGTCCTGTAGGGCCAGATGACTTTCTATTCCCCATTAGCTGTATTTCTTGTTTCCTAGTAGCAAGAACAATACTCAACAGTTGTTCCTAAAACTTTGAGTTCCAAATTCTCCCTATCCCTCCCTCCCCACCCGTTCCCTTTGGGAAGGCAGGCAATTCAATATAGGCCATATCTGTGTAGTTTTGCAAATGACTTCCATAATAGTCGTGTTGTGTAAGACTAACTGTTATTTCGCTCCATCCTATCCTGCCCCCCATTGTTTCTATTCTGTCTTTTGATCCTGTCCCTTCCTGACTGTTGACTTCAAATTGCTCCCTCCTCCCATTGCCCTCCCTTCCATCATCCCCCCCTACCCTGCTTATCTCCTCCCTGACTTTCCTTTATTGTAAGATAGGTTTTCATACCAAAATGAGTGTGCATTTTATTCCTTCCTTTAGTCAAATGTGATGAGGGTAAACTTCATGTTTTTTTTCTCAGCTCTCCTCTTTTTCCCTCCACTAAAAAGTCTCCTGCTTGCCTCTTGAATGAGAGATAATTTACCCCATTCCATTTGACCCTCTCTCCTCCCACTACATTTCTCTTGCACCATTTACCTTAATTTCTTTTAAGATATGGTCCCATCCTATTCAATTCACTCTGTGCTCTCTGTCTCTGTATGTGCGTGCATGTATGTATGTGCGTGTGCATGTGTGCATGTGCGTGTGTGTGTGTATGTGTGTGTGTGGTCTCACCAACTACCCAGATACTGAAAAGTCTTAAGAGTTACAAATATTGTCTTTCCATGTAGGAATGTAAACAGTTCCCCTTTGGTAAGTCCCTTATGACTTCTCTTTGCTGTTTACTTTTTCATGCTTCTTCTCATTCTTGCATTTGAAAGTCAAATTTTCTTTTCAGTTCTGGTCTTTTTATCAAGAATGCTTGAAAGACCTCTGTTTCATCGAAAGATCATATTTTCCCCTGAAATATTATACTCAGTTTTGCTGGGTAGGTGATTCTTGGCTTTAGTCCTAGTTCCTTTGACTTCTGGAATATCCTATTCCACGCCCTTTGATCCCTTAATGTAGAAGCTGCTAGATCTTGTGTTATCCTGATTGTATTTCCACAATACTGGAATTGTTTCTTTCTAGCTGCTTGCAATATTTTCTCCTTGACCTGGGAATTCTGGAATTTGGCCACAACGTTCCTAGGAGTTTCTCTTTTTGGATCTCTTTCAGGCGGTGATCAATGGATTCCTTGAATACTTATTTTGCCCTCTGTTTCTAGAATATCAGGGCAGTTTTCCTCGATAATTTCATGAAAGATGATGTCTAGGCTCTTTTTATGATCAAGGCTTTCAGGTAGTCCCATAATTTTTAAATTGTCTTTCCTGGATCTATTTTCCAGGTCAGTTGTTTTTCCAATGAGATATTTCACATTCTCTTTCAGTTTTTTCATTCTTTTGGTTTTGTTTGGTGATTTCTTGGTTTCTCAGAAAGTCATTAGACTCCATCTGTTCCATTCCAATTTTGAGAGAACTATTCTCTTCAGTGAGCTTTTGAACCTCTTTTTCCATTTGGCTAATTCTGCTTTTGAAAGCATTCTTCTCCTCATTGGCTTTTTGAACCTCTTTTGCCAACTGAGTGAGCCTATTTTTCAAGGTGTTATTTTCTTCAGCATTTTTTTAGGTCTCCTTTACCAAGGTATTGACCCGTTTTTTCATGCTTTTCTTGCATCTCTCTCATTTTTCTTCCCAGTTTTTCCTCCACCTGTCTAACGATTTTCAAAATCCTTTTTGAGCTCTTCCATGGCCTGAGCCCACCGCACATCCACCTTGGATGTCTGGGATACAGAGGCCCTGACCTCCATGTCTTTCCCTGATGGTAAACATTGTTCCTTGTCATCAGAAATGAAAGGTGGGAACATCTGTCCCCCAAGAAAGTAGCTCTCTATGGTCTTATTTTTCTTCCCTTTTCTGGGCATTTTCCCAGCCAGTTACTTGACTTCTGAGATTCCTGTCCACCCCTGCCTAGATCTGCCCAGCTAGTGCTTGGGTGCTGAGAGTCAAATGCTGTTCCCCAGCCTCAGGGCTTTCAGTGGCAGGCATGGCTGCTATTCAATGTGAGCTTAAGTTCTGGTGCTCAGGTGGGGGCAGGGGCACCTCCCAGGCTCAGTTCCCTCAGGGGGTTTATGCAGAGACCTTCAGTAATGGCCCTGAGCTCCTGTCTGCTCAGGGAGTCCCTGGCCACCTCTGCCTCTCCTGCTGCCTCTGCCACCACCTCCCGAGGGGGTCTGAGTCATGGAGACACCCCGCTCCCCTCTTGCCCAGCCCAGAAGTCTCTCTCACTGACCTGTAGTGCCTGTGGGAGGAGGGACCTTCCCAGCTGCCAGAGATTCCGTCCCTGAAGCCTGCCCGGATCTGCTCCTCTTGGGGCTGCATGCCCAGGGCAGCGCAGGGGTGGGCTCCACTGTCCGGTGCATGACGGACCCCTGGGGATGGCTTTCCAGGGCTCTCTGGAACTAAAATCTCTTCCACTGTGTTTCTGCATGGTTTGCAGTGCTCCAGAATTTGTGGGGAGTTCTTTTTACAGAAAATTTATGGGCTGTGGGTTCAGAGCTAGCATAAGTGAGTCTTTCTACTCCTCCATCTTGGCTTCTCCCCCATCATCCTTATTTTCATCAGAACCATTATCAGAAGTTAGGAGACTTTCCATCCTAATGATTTTCTCCTTTATCCCTCACACAGCACTTTTAGAAGCTCTCTGATGAACTTATCATGTCATATCATGTGTCATAATTCTGTTGATGTTTAACACCCTAAATAGACTGTAAACTCCTTGAGAGCAGTGACTTTATAATTACTAATAATAGCTAGCATTTATATAGTGCTTTAAAGTTTTCAAGGCACTGTCTCTGTTTGTGTGTGTGTATGCGCTTTATTTTGTTGTTTTTGTTTTGTCATTTAGTCATGTTCAGCTCTTTGTGACTCCCATTTGGGGTTTTATTGGCAAAGATACTGGAGTAGTTTGCTCCAGGTCATTTTATAGATGAGGAAACCAAGGCAAACAGGGTTAAGTGACTTGCCCATAGTCACATAGCTAGTAAGTGTCTGAGGCTGGATTTGAACCAAGTTTTCCCAACTTTTAGTGCCGGCACTCTTTTCTAGTGTGCCATCTCACTGTCTATATATATGATATATAATAAATACTATATACTATATAAACTAATATATAGAATATACCAAGTATATTAATATAATATATAAAACATTATTTATATTATCCCATTTGATATTCAAGACATCCCAGTGAATTTGATAGTATTCCTGTTTTACAGATGAAGAAACTGAGGCTGAAAGAGATTAAGTTCCTTGTCCAGGGACACTCAGCTAGTGAGGATCTGAAGTATGATTTGAACTCTTGTCTTCCTGACTCCAGGCCCAGGGCTTTATTCATTGGACAACCTAGCTACCCTAGTTATCTAAGTTTTGTAAACCCATCCTACACTACCATTGCCATCAGCTTCCTTTTCATCTTCATCGTCATCCTCATCTCTATTATCTGTCACTGACAATAAAGAGATGACTATGAAAGTCTGACATTCCAGGGGTGGGAAACTTTTGGCCTCAAGGCCACATGTGGCTTCCTAGGTCCTTGGGTGCAGGCTTTCAAATGAGTCCAAGTTTTGCAGAACAAATCCTTTCATTAAGAGGATTTGTTCTGTGAAGTTTGGATTCAATCATAGGGCTACACCTGAGGACCTAAAGGTTCCCATGGAGCCTCAAGGCTGCAGGTTCCTCACCCCTTGTCCTCTTCCTTCAAAAGACTTTATATAACCATAGGCTGCTGATGTCTCTTCTTAATTTTAAGGATTTTTTTGTGTTAGAATCCTACATTATTTTGGAATACAAAGGACCTTTTGAGATAATCTCGTTCAGCCCCTCATTTTATACTTGAAGAAATAGAGATGAACCAGAGTGATGGAGTGATTGCCCAAATAGGCACAGTTAGTTAAAGGTAGAACAGGATTGTAGAGGAAGAGTTACAGGGAACTTCAGTGTAATTGCTTCATTTTATAAAAGAGGATGAGAAGAAACAGAGAGTTTAAGGCACTGGGTCAGGGTCACACAGCCAGTGAATAATGTGTGGGACATAATGTGAATCCATATCTCCTCACTCTAGTGCCAGATACCAGACCTCAGATGCCATTTTGGAGAAGGGGGCTGTGACACATTAATGAATTTATACTAAGCACACAGTAACATCTGGGGCTGAGGGAAAAGCCTTTGTCCTCATTGTGTATAATGTCACCCATCAACAGAAAGCCTTTATTGAGTGCCTTTTTGTGAGGGCTGCCCATAGGCACGAGTTATAATTCTGTGCTCAACCCCCCTCTATCCCTAGGCCTTGTCCTAGCTAGTTCTGAAGGTCAGGAGCTCCAAGCAGAGTGGGGGCTGCAAACTGTCAGATTCACAGATAGGCTGTGGGACCCACAGTTTCTCTACCTGCAGCAAGTACCGGCTGCTATTGCCAGGACAGTCCAAACAGTCGGCCCTTAGGGGCATTTGTACAAGGCAAGAACCATCCCATTTACAGAACTGACAGGTAGAGACTGCACAATCTGTGCAGTCCTGAAGTATTCTGGGAGATCCCTTCCTCCTGCTATCTGACAGCCTTCCTGGGTAGCTCCAGTGGATTTTACACCAATGTTGGGTTATGTTTAATAGCCTCAAATAGAATCCTATACATATAGTCCTGCCCTTAGGGAGTTTACTAAGGCGATCAAATTGGAGAAGATGAATTTGGCGAGCCAGAAGGACATGTGATAAATGATACATTGAGCATGACTTTCTTCTGTGTGTGTGTGTGTGTGTGTGTGTGTGTGTGTTTCTGGGATGAAGGTAGATTGTTGTCTCTCTGTGTTTTTTATATGGTAGCTGAATTGGTCTCCTCCTAAAACATCCTTTGGGGCTTCTCTCCTAACCATGTATTGATAGAAAGGTGTGCAAGATGATAGGTCTATCATCCCTTTGGCAGGTCTAGGGTGGTGGTGGGAGAATTGGATTCTTAGCCCTGAAGTGGAGGAGAGAACATAGCAGGGGGTCAGTCTTCTTTCCACCCTCCACATCACTTCTCCTGGGGATGAGCTGATTATAGTAATTTATAGAGAAGCAGGATGACATTTTGTTGAGGTAAAAAGGCCCCAAAATATCTCTCCAGCTCTCTCTGACTGAATGACTTCTCAACCTCCAGAGAGGGAGCCTGCTGTCCATATACCACTTTGGGATTACAAGTCACTTCTTTTGCAGAGAAAACCACTAGAGCTTAGGAAGAGGACTTGGCAATGAAGTGACAGTGCACTGTCCTTGGTAGCTGGGTCTCTTTATGCCTTTCTTTGTATCCCCAGCACTTAGCAAGATGTCTGGCACATAGTAGGTGCTTAATAAATTCATATTGACTGATTCTCTTTAAGCCTATTCTTAATGCTTTCAGTGGCTTAGAGAATATCCTTTAACACAGTTTTTCTTTCTGATCTGGCCTAGGTAGGGAGGCTCTTCAACCAGGAAAGTGTGGTTCTCTTAGAAGGTGTCAGTGTGCAGAAGGGTCTTTAGGACTATGGGGGTGGGGGGAGTAGTCTGTCTTGCCAACTGTTGATGATCTGGGGCTAGATAAACTGATGGATGGATTATCAAGGCTTGTTGCTGTCAGTTTTGGTCCACAGCATTACTTATTTTTGACAGAGAAGGAGTTGGAGGTTGAAGGCAGAGTGGTCTATTTTGCTTTTTTACTAGCAGTTCCCATAGGGGAAGATATTGAAAACACTGACTAGATGTTTTGCTTCCCTTTCTACTATGTGCCCTTGGGGAAATCACTTCCTTTCTCTTGGCCTCAGTATTGTCATCTGTAAAATGAGGCGCTTAGTCTAGGGTCCCTTTCATCTCCTGTCCCATAAACATATGATAATAACTGTTATTTATACAGTGCTTTGCATTGCATTATTTTCCTTCAGCCTCAGCTTAATGAAATCAATAACATCTTCATTTTACAGATGGGGAAAACAAGGCTCAGAAAGGTAATTGACTTGCTCATGGTCACACAGCTAATGAGGGATGGTGGGATTTGTACCAAAGCTTCTCACTCTGTCTACTCTATCCTATAGTTTATAGCTGACAGTTGTCTCTAAGAGATTTTTTTATACATCGCTTTAATAAGTAACTTGGGTTTGCCACTGACCAATTTGATTCTCCTCTTTTCTTTCAGATAATTGCTTTTGATGAATTAAGGACAGATTTCAAGAGCCCCATAGACCAGTGTAATCCTGTTCATGCGGTGAGTAGGAACTAGGTGAGCTTGAAATGGGAGATATTGCACCAGGTTATTGAAGCAACCTGTGCTGGAGGGAGTGGGGTGTAGTGGTGAGAGTCCCAGGCTGAGAATCAGCACTCCTAAGAATTGGTTTATCATTGATTGTTTGTGGCCCTTTAGGCAATATGCTTTCCTTTTTTGGCCTCAGTTTCCTCATTTGTATGATGAGTGGGTTAGACTCTCTGATTTTTAAGGTCAAATCTAGTCATCAAGCAATTATTAAGCACCTGCTGCATGCCAGGCACCATGCTAAGTGCTGGGGATACAAAAGAAAGACAAAAACCAGCTTCTAGTCTCTAGGAACTCACAGTTGAATGGGGGAGACAAAATGCCCCATGTAACAACTAAACACTATATAAAGAAGATATAAATAGAGATAATCTCAGGAGGAAGGCAGTGGCATTATGGGGGATTTTCATGGCATGTTGTAGAAAGTGAGATTTTAGTTAGGGCTCAAAAGGAGTTAGAGGACCCAGAAGGTAGAGAGGAGGAGAGAGAGAGAGCAATCCAGGCTTGGGGGGAGGGAAACAGTCCCAGTGAAGATGCTTGGAGTTGGGAGAGGGAATGTCTTAGGAGGGGAGCAATAAGGAATTCCATATCACTGGAGGTAAATAGAGTATAAGAAGACCAGAAACATAGGAAGCAGCCAGGTTAAGAAGTGGGGAGAGGAGGGGATATATTTGAGAGAAGTTGTGAAGGTGGAATTGACAAGATTGGGTGACAGATAATCCTTTGTTCTTGAAGAGGACCATGACATCAAGATGATGACATGACTTGTAGTTGACTTTGATTTGAGTGAGGGAGGGCTGTGCAAGGTCACCAGCCTCACTTTCTTATCCTCCGGTGACAGATATGGCAGTGAGAGAGGGTGAAGGGTCAAGGATGACATCTAGGTTCTCAGTCTGAGTGATTGGGAGGATGATGGCACCCTCAACAGTAACAGGGAAGTTTTGAAAGCAGGGGGAGGTTTTGAGGGAAAGATTAATTCAGTTTTTGAACAGATTGAATTTAATATCCCTTCTAGGTCCTTCTATGAACTGATGACACACAGCCAAATCACTTTCAAACCAAATGTTACATATCAGCTTCCTATTGCAGATTGGAAATATTTCTCAATTCTCTTTCAACCACATACACTGTGGACCTTTTGCTCCAAAAAGTGTGGCTCACAACCCATTTCTCATTTTCTCTCTTTGCCCTTGCTCTCTGTTGGTAATCCAAGTCTGTAACAATTGATAGGGTTTCATTGACACTCTCCATTTCCATAAGTGTTTCTGCTCCATCACCACCAACCACCAACCAGGTTCATAGAGGTGCTGTGGAAGGAGAGAAAGGAAGCTTCCATTGAGGAATGGAGTCTATTTCTGAGACACTGTCCATCTCTAAACTTCATCATCCTAATCATATCAGGGTTGAAATTAAAAAACAATACACTGAAAGTGTCCAGTGCCTTCCCCATTCCAACATAGGAAAAATGTGTGTATGTATGTGTGTGTAGGAGGTGAAGAATGGTGAGTTGCTAGCCCAAATCATCAGCCTATTTCCCTCCTGTGAAATACTGGCACCTTCCTGTGAAGCCAGGCCTCCTAGCACAGTGGGAATTCACTTAGTTTTGGAAAGCACAAAAGCAGCTGGCGAGTGTTGCATGCTGAGGTTGTGTAACACTGAAATTGGGGCTTGGCTTAGCCTTCTGACAGCAACAAAAATTCCACTGGGCTCTTCAGTTATTATTTAGGTATCTTTGTCACTGTATCGACTGGGGCATCTGCAGAGATGAATGGGGCCCCAGATATCCCTGGGAAAGTCACCTCAGTCAGAGATTAAATGAGTAAGAAGGATGAAGGGAGCTAGGTTTTCTCGGTACTTATCTTACTCCCTGGTGGTATAGTGTATGCTGTGGGAGGCTCATTAACTCTTCTAAGCTACCAGGGTGCTTACAGGGGCAGGGTATCTGGGTGGCTTGAAAGAATTCATTTGAGCATATGACTAGTGGGTAGTAACTGAGATGTGACTGTTAATGATTAATAATAGTAATAGCAAAAATAATCGCATAGCACTTTAAAGTTTGCAATGCACTTCATGAGATTGAATTTGATCCTTGCAACAACCTTTGAGGTAGGCACTCTTATTATTCATTTTACAGATGAGGAAATTGAGGCTGAGTAAGGGATCTGTGACTTGACCAAGGTTACAGAGCTCTGGTAGCATCTGGATTATGTCATGGCCATACAGTTGTACAGTAAAGGATGATGACCTTCAGAGTGAATTTTGATAAGCCATTTTGGCTTCAAAGGCTTTCAGGGAAGTACTGAGTCTTGGACTCTTTGCCAAGCAGAGACTGAGAGAGACACCTTCCCTAGTATGGAAGGAAGAGGGCTCTAGTTTCTGCCCCTGCCTTTCTTCTTTGTATACCTCTAACACCTATTCCATGAATGGGTGTTACCTCACCCTAAGTGAGTACCTGCATAGACCTTGGCGTAAGGGGGCCAAGGTCTCCCAATGCATCCTGGGCCATCTCCAGTCATCGTGAGGAATGAATGAATGATCACTGGATTCAGATGGCTCTGGAGGAGAAGTGAGGTTGGTGACCTGCACAGCCCTCCCTTACTCAAAACAAAGTCAAGTGCAAGTCATGTCATCATTTCTCTGACGGCATGGTCTTTTTCGGCAACAAAGAATAAACACACACAAAAAAACCCCTCTCCCCACGCTTTGGAAGGTTTTTGTTTTCTTTTTCTTTTCCTTTCTTTTATTTTCTCCTGCTCTTTCTTCTAGGGCAGCCCCCCTTTTTTTTTAAGTCAGTATAGAGCCCCTCCAAGGATCTTTATGAATGGTTTAGTGGCCCCATTTCTATTTCAGTTTGGTACTACTGGTTTACAACATCAATAATTTACATTTAACCCCAAACCTCAAATAAAATTGTCCTAAGATTCCTACAGGGAAAAAAAAACCCAGCAGAGCCCATTAAGAAGTTTAATTCCCTGAATTGTGAAAACAACAATGACTTAGCAATGATCTTCATGGTCAGTGGTGCAGTGGATAGAGCACCAGTGCAGGAGTCAGGAGGACCTGAGTTCAAATGTCACCTCAGACACTTGACACTCACTAGCTGTGTGACCTTGGGCAAGTCACTTCACCCCAATTTCCTCATCCTGGGTCATCTCCAATCATCCTGATGAATATCTGGTGGCTGGATTCAGATGGGTCTGGAGGAGAAGTAAGCCTGGTGACTTGCACAGCCCTCCCTCAAAACAAAGTCAAGTGCAAGTCATGTCATCATTTCTCTCATGGCATGGTCTTCTTCAACATCAAAGGACAAACACACACTCTTTCTTCCTCTTGTTGCTTATTCTCCCTTTTTCTTTCTCCTTTTTCCTCTTCCTTCTCTTCCTCCTTCTGTTCTCCTCTTCTTCCTCCTTTCTTTTTCTCAACTGGGAAGGGGAAGTAGAAGGGAGAGAAAATAAATATGAAAAATAAAAATAAATTAAATTAAAAAGGAAATGTTCGTTAAAATAAAAAAAAAAACCCCAAACAATCCCCTTCCCCACAAGCTCCTTCTCTTTGTTGTGAGTCCGCCTCAATTGTCCTGATGTTAATTACTTTCTCTGTATAGGAGGTAAGAATAGGGGTTATTATATTCATTATTTAATTAGAAAAAAAAAGTTTTGGTATCTCTTTGCTCTCAAACCTATGGAAACCAAATCATCTATATAAAACCATCTGTCATTTGTATAGGCTTTAAGGTATACAAAGTACTTTATCCCCATTATCTCTTTTGCCTCTCACAATGACCCTATGAGGCAAATGCTACAGATATCAACCTGTTTTATAGAGGGGGAAACTGAGACTCACAGAGATCAAATGATTTGGCCATGGTGCCAAAGATGGTATCAGAGATAGACTCTGAAATCAGGTATCTCCTGACTACTGGAGTACTCTTTCTGCCATATCATGATGGAACTTAACTGTGGCAAGTAGTATGACGATACTCAAGATGGCATCTGGTATTATGAAATACCCCTGCCAGAAACTGAAGGGACCACCCAGTGAATGTATTATTACCAGTCTTGCCTGCCCTTCTGCCACAGGGCCTCTTTACTTGACTAGGAGCCAGAATTTGGAGATAAATTATGATCTCTTAAGAGACTCTGAGTCTGAGTCTATTGGTATTTAATTTAATGGATGGATTGATTTTTTTCCCCCTCCTATTTTAGAAGGCTAAAACTGAGAGGCAGGGGAACTTGTCCTGCATTAAAGACTAGCCTTGGCACACCCTGTTCTTTCCAATTTGCTGAGATATTCAAGTGGAAATTCCCCAAGGCAGGGCAGGCTGCAGGCCTTAGGAAGCTTCAGAGACAGGTGATGTTGGCTCTTGCAGTTAGGTTCCCAAGAGTGCACATTGTGCAAGGGAGATAAACCTAGATTCTTCACTTTGGAGAAGGGTGGAGAGAGAGTTGACCATTGACAGTGAAGACACTGACATCAGGGGTATCTGTGGGAAGCCTTGGGGCTTACCAGAAGACTTCTGTATATATAGGCAGAGATTTAGATCTGGAATGACTGTAGTCTAGGGTGTTCTCAATCTTCTTTTGGGATCTCTTTGGCAGAGCTAGTACAACCTATGGACCCCTTCTCAGAAGAATATTTTTAAATGTATCCATCAAAAAGGAAACCATTAGTTTGAAGTATAGTTTTGAAAATATTTAAAAAAAATCATGGATCCCCTGAAATATGTTTTTGAACCCATGAATCCTGGGTTAAGAAACCCTGATCTAGTCTAACCCCCTTAGTTTTCATTTGGGGAAACTGAGGTCCTCAGAATGCAAATGACTTACTCAAGATCACAGAAGGAACCACAGCATGGTGTAGTGGAGAGAGCACTGGCTTTGGCATTAAAGGGACTGAGTTCAAAACCTTGGTAACCATGGGCAAGCCATGTAACTTTTCTGGGCCTCAGTTTCCTCATCTGTAAAATGGAGGGGCTGGATTCTATGGTCCCTTCCAATTCTAAGCCTATGATCCTATGATATTTTCCTTGTAACTGTATTTGAAGCAGCAAATTCACTGTCAGGGAAAACAATAGATAGAGACAAAAGAATGCTAGTGTTCCTGGAACCTTCGTTTTGAGGAAGGGCCCGGTTCAGGCATCCATTACTCTTTTAACATTGTTTCTGTGCTTTAGCCACCTTCTTCCTCCACCTCTGTGGTCCCTTTCTCCTACTGATGAATCCTTCCCAGAACCTCCATTTTGAGGAATGGTTTAGAGCAGCTATGCTTATTCTCCCAACTTTGTCACCATGCAAGTGTCCATTTCCCATTAGAGTCTTTTCCCATTAGAAAGTAATCTCCTTGAGGTCAGGGGTTGTCTTTATTTTTCTTGTATTTTTATCCTTAGTGCTTAGCAAAACACCTGGCACATAGTAAGCTCTTAATTCATGCTTGTTAACTTGACTTGATCCATGTGGTGTGGGTCTTTCACCTTAAAAAGATTCTTAATTGTATATGTGGTTATGGGGATGGGCTGGGATAAATATGATTTGGATATGCTGCCTAAATCTATATGTGGTTTGGGTGTGGCTTAAATCTGGGAGAATTTGGGGGTCATCAAGGAACCTGGGTACAAATCCTAACTTTATCATTTACCATTCTGATCTTGGCAAGTTACTTAACCATACTAGGTATTCTTTTTTTTTTTGTGGCGGGGATGCAGCTAAATGATTGTTTAACCCTGGTACATGCTAACTGTGCGTGATATTTCAGGAGAATTCTAACCTTCCTCTTTCCTTTCTTTCTTGTCTATCCTTTCACAGAGGGAACGGCTGAGAAACATCGAACGCATCTGCTTCCTTTTGAGAAAAGTGAGTAAGTGCAGGACAATCCGCAACTCTGGTTGTGAGGTTCACATGGGGTGGGCAAGATGGTGGATATTTACAGCAACCTGCCCAGTTCAGTCTGTGTCTCCAGAAAGGGCCAAGCTAGGGCCTTATAATCAGCACTTGGAAAATCTTGAGAGACAAAGGGAATCTAATTAAAAGGGGTAGCCATCAATCAAAGCGTCAGGGTAATACTGGATATTTGCAAATGCCCTGGGGCTGGGTTTAATAACCTTTTTTCCTTTTTGTGGTGATGGATGGTGGTACAACAGATTTTGCTTCTCTCTGCTCTTGTAGATATCTCAGTGTCAAGTTTTCTCTAAAAAGAAGACCTATTCCCCTTTAGGGATTCCATGACTAGAAGCTGGGGTTTGTTGTGTGTGTTCATCACTTGTCACTGTATTCAAGAAATTGATTAGCAGCTTCTTTGGAGTCATAGGTTGTGATTAAGGTGTGACACAATTACTTCTCTTTTTGGGGTTCCTGTGCCATTTGAAGAAGGCTGTATAGGGTTTTAGAACTGAGTGAGAAACGGGGGTTGCCTAAAAAACTTGGTAAATGTATTTATGCCAGTACATGGTCATGTACATGCATGTATAACCTTTACATAGCAGATGGAAGTTCAACTTGGAAGTACTTCTGACATTACTGGGAAACAACAGTGACTGATAGATGCCTAACATGTTCAAATTAAGAATGAGGCTGTTCCTTCAGTTAAAGGGCTGAGAAGAACAGTATAGCTAGTAGAAAGAGTCCTGGATAAGGAGGTAGGGCTCAAATTCTGCCTTGCCATTGACTACTTGAATGTTGGCAAATCACTTAACCTTTCTGGGTCTTGTTTTCTCCTCTGTAAAATGAGGAGGTTGACCCAGGACCTTTAAGGTACCTTCTCAGTTTAAATTTATGATTCCAATAGGTTCATTAACTAGCCCCTGGAGCATCAAACCACAGGACAGTGTGAAAGACACTGTTGGTTATAAGGAAAGTGATTGGTCAACCACTATTTGATTGAACCCCCTACTAGGAAGGAAAGAGAGGGCAGTTGGAAAGGAAGAATTTGAAAATTCATTAATTTTTCTTTCTCCATACTTCAAATCAATTAGATAATTGTAGTTCCTATAACTGAAGGTACTTTGTCTATTGGTGAACCGTGAACATTAATAGATGAAACTGAATTTTCATTTCCTTAATGATATTTGAATTCTATATTTTCCATTTCATAGTGAAGGTAGGCTAAATTAAGTCATTCAGATGAACGTACTTCTGATCAAGGCGTAAAGAATAACCTGAAGAACTCATAGCTAGGAGAGGCAATGTGGTTAAATACTGTGCTGGTTATTTTTCGTTTCCCTTTTGTTCAGTTTTATTATACCATTTGTCCTGGAACATATGGTTAACTGAAACTTGTTTCCTCTGAGTATTAACTTCACCTGGCTAAAACCTGAAAACCTGACTCATGGAATGATAAAATTAAGGGAAGACTTTTTGACATTCCTTGGATAAGAAATGCTGACCTGAAAGTTTGGTTAAAAAAAAGGCGGACAGACTGAATGCATATTGTTTATTCCCTTAACACTAGCAGTTACATGGCCATGGAGTCAGAAGGAAACCTCTGACTGAATGTTACAGCAATGACCAAGCTTAAATCTGTTTTAGGACAATCTCAGGATATCTGTGTCCCTCAGATTTATGACCTCTATATGTGTTTAACTATACCATGAGAAAGGAATTTTCTTAATTGAATAGGGTGTAAATACAATAAGATAAGAGAGTTGACAATGTTTCAGTTAAAATAACAATCCAGGATATCTGTCTTTTCTTTACCATTAACATGCCATAACATAGTGTATGTTCCCAAAATATTAAGATACAGAAAAAGCCCCATTATTCAAGATAGTGTCTTGGATTAAGGGTCTCATAAAGAATGTTAAGTCATCCCCATCTGACCTTGTTGACATAGGAAGAGGCCTGAGTTTGCTTCAGAGAACAAAGAGACCACTAGGTCCAGGCTCTTCTTCTGATTGATTAATTCAAGCTCTGGCCCTTATTAAAGTCCAAAAATGTATTAAGTGTTATCAAAAGCCAAAGGGGAGTCCGAGCTTCCCAAAGTAACTTAGTTATTTGTGAAGGATTTTTATGTCTCTGAGACTTTGGGAACCTGACTTAGTTTACCTATAGAATCTGTTTAACTAGATTTCCCTAGGGAATGTATGAGGTTATGATTGAGTTTGTTCAAATTTATGGCTTAAGAAAATATACTAAGTTGCTATATGTCAAAAATTATTTCTCTCTTTGACATTATTTTGTCTATAAAATGCTCCATTAGAATCCTAATCTTTGTTTGGAATTATTTTCCTACTTCTTCAACCTGTGCTTAATTAAGTATATTAAAATCTAGGTTTTTAACCTCTATAATTTCTCTGTTGTGGTAGATTTATTCAGCATCATGACATACCACATGAACTCAAAGAGGAGGTACTTCTTTCCTAACAGAACGAAAAGCATTGGCTTTAAAATGTTAGGACATGGATTTGAATCCTAGATCTGCCAGTTAGATTTAGTTCACTTTAGAAAGGGACCTTGGAGGTCATCTAGTCTAGAGGTCCAGAATGGTTAAGTTCCTTCAGGAATCTCCATTTTGAGGAAATGCTCAGGATAACCATGCTTTACTCCTCCATTTTACTTCCACCTCCTTTCTCAACTACACCATGGCCCTGCTTGGGTTCTCTTCTCAACTTCTCTTTTTTCCATTCTTTTCTTTCTTCTCCTTCCTTCTTTCCTTCCTTCCTTCCTTCCTTCCTTCCTTCCTTCCTTCCTTCCTTCCTTCCTTCCTTCCTTCCTTCCTTCCTTCCTTCCTTCCTTCCTTCCTTCTTTCTTTCCTTTCTTCTGTCTTCTCTCTCCCTTCCCTTCTCCTTCCCTTTTCTCTCTTTCTTCATCTCTTTCTCTGTTTCTCTCTCTTCCCCCCTTGCTTCTTCTCTCCTCCCTCTCCCTTTCTTTCACTTTCTTGCTTCCTTTCTCCTTCCCCCCCCTCATTAAAATGTTAGCTTCTTGAGGGCAGAGACTTTCTTTTTTTGCTTGAATTTGTGTTCTCAGACCTGTAAAGCACAATGCCTGGCACATAGTAAGCACTTAACAAATGCTTATTGACTCAAGTGACTTTCCAAGGTCAATCTAATAAATGGCAGGGTCAGGATTTAAGGTTACTTTAGAAATCATGTAATTCAGTCCTCTGATTTTGTAGATGAGGAAACTGAGGCCTAGAGAGGTCAAGTGCCCAAACTCACACTTTTTGAAAGTGGTAGAGCCAGGATTTGAACCTAGGCTCTCAGATTTCATATCCAGAGCTCTTTCCATTTTTACATTGCTTCTCACTTTTGTTACTTTGCCTCTAGGGGTCTCTTTTCTTCAGGTGTAAAATAAGGACTTTGGACTTGATAATTCTTAAAGTTCTTTCCATCTTTAAATTCTATGATTTGGAATTAGGTGTATATACCAGAGAGTCATTCTAATTTTGCTAATGATTATCCCATACAGAGGTGCTTGACACCACTCTCCCTTTTCCTCCAACCTCTTATTATACCATTCCTTAGGTCTGACACACAATTCACTATAATAGCCTCTGGGCATAGTAAAATTAAGACAGTTTTCCAAATCCTGCTTTATTTTTCTTATTGATACTCAGAATGGATTCTCCTTCTGCATTCTCTGGAGGAGGCAGAGAGAATGAGGAAGGTCAACCTGGATATTTGCTTTGCAGTGGTAATCCCATTGCTCTATCTTTTGCTTGCTACTTTCAGTTTGAATGATCATTGCCAATGGTTGCTGCCCCTGCCTAGCCCTAAAAGAGTGCTTTATTCTGAGGTCCACATTCTGGGTTGTGAATTTTAGTAGAGACCCAGCCAGCATGTGTGTATTATACACAGTTTGTATTACCTGTGGAATTAACAGGTCTAGTCTTAGGCAGTTTTTGAGAAAAAGCTTTTTTTTTTTTTGAATAACCTTTTTCTATTTTAGATTCATTTTCATTCACCTAAACTCAACGATTCCATTTTTCTCTAGGTCTCTGCTGCCCCCATTCCTTTCCCCCTGCTGCTGTCCATGGTTCTAACCTGGCTACCTTTTCCTCCCACCCAGCATTAGTCCAGGTAGATGGCATTTATCTCTTGTCTAAAACCAATTCTTCACTCTATCTCTTCTCTAAATACAATTCCAAGCACATATTCAGCATATGCAGCAAGGTAATCTGTGCTGAGCCTGAATTTCTCTACCTTGAAAGTTCCTTCTTCTAAAGGGAATGAGGGAGGTGGCTTGAAGGGCAATGAGCTATAGCAAAAAGGCAAGCTAGAAGGAGCTGAATCCCAGGTTTATCAGTCATAACCTTTGTGACCTTGAGGAAGCCCCTTCTCCTCTCCAAGTCTTAATCTTCTTGTCTATAAAATGAAGGGACTTAACTAAATAATCTCTAAGGTTTTTTTCCACTTTACAGCATATATGATTATCACGATCCTTTCATCATGAGGTGAGGCTAGTCCTGTGTCTTGTGTCCTTTTAGGTCTGTCTCCTTATGAATGAACTTGAGAGTTCAGTGTTGCAAAGGCTTGTATGTGTGTGGGAGAATTGGGGGTGATCTATCCAGTCAGCATCACCACCGTCTGGGAACTGGTACCTTCCAAGAAATTTCTTGGAACTAGTCTCCTAAACACCCCAGAATGTGCTGCATCTCCACTACTGAGTGTTGTCAAACCTCCTCCTCAGCTTGCCTGGGAGAAAGGAAGGGATTTCAAAGTCGAGCCATTTTTAGCAGTATAATTATCAGAAAATGTGTTCTTTGGGTAATTGTCTGAGTGGTAGGATTCTTCTTTTGACTTGTTCTTATGATGATTCATTTTTTTCCCATAGCAAAAGTCACTGGTTCCTCGTTTGGCATTTTCCAGGGGGGAACGCATAGGGGCCTCTTCAGCTTGGGTTTAGGAGAAAAATGTTTGACAAATACGCATGCAACCCCATAGTTATGGATTCATCTTGGAATTAGGAGACAGGGGTTAATGAGCCTTCAAGTGATGGAGATACAAAGAAAGGTAAAAGACAGTTCCCTGCTCTCAAAAAGAAATGGGGATGACAGTGCCCAGAAGGAAATTGAAAAGGCAGGAGAGTGCCAGAGGGTACCTGATGAGGGGGACATGATGATGGAGTAGAAAACAAGCAGAGCAGCTGATGGTAAATCTGACACTTTGAGCCTTCTATAAAGGGAGTGTATGGTAAAAGTTTTTTGCTCTGTACACCAATTCTCTAATCAGAGACAGAAGCAACGGAATACTAATGAGGCATAAGTAGCAAAATTCAGTCAATCTTCATGTTCGTGATGAGCTTACTGGTGATGAGTTTATCTGGAGCTAGGGATACATGGTGGTGATGATGATGATGGAGGAACATGATAAAGATGATGGAGTCACATCAAGCAGAGCAACTGGTGGCAAATGATAATTTGTGAAATGATAAAAGGATAAGGAAGGCAGTGAACAGATTGTAGGAATTTCTGGTTACTTCTTCAAGATCATGGGCTGCAGAAAGGGAAGAATGGGCATGATGCTTTCAAAGCCTGCCAGGAATTAATCCTATTCCAGTCCACCATTCAGCTGACTCCTCAACTGGAGAGTTTCAAGCTCTGTCCCAGTTTTTGTGAGTTAACAGGTAGGTGCTAAATACACCTAGCTTTCTTGAGAGGTCTGTCACAATTGGTGCTTAATATTTATTGAGCTTCAGTTTCCTGGTGGAATAGTGAAGAGAGTGCCTTCTAACTAATTACTGATACCCTGGACACAAGGGATCCATTTGATTCCAAGTCGTTGCAGCTGTTAATATACTCCTTCCTTCAGGGATCTGGAGGGAATGGTCTATTTTAATTGAGAGATGTGAAAGGGAGAGAAGGGATACATTAAGTAAAAGAATGGGGTTGCCTCAGGACACTTCTTTACCTGGAGCAAGTTTTGGTTCTGGTTGTTACTGGTCAGAACCATGTCCTAGTTGGGAGGCTTCCATAACCGTAGATAGGAAAGCAGTGGCTTGTGTTTGGGAAACGGCAGTTCTGAAGTCCTACTCTCTCTTCAGAAGCACTGTCCTCTGAATCTGACCATAATACTATAGTTTATCACTTTTAAAGGGAAATTATTCAATCCAACAACCATTTATAAAGCACTAATTGTACCTGCTACACTATACTAGACATTGGAGGACGAAGATGAAAAGTGCCATAGTGCTTATGTTCAAGGAACTTACAGCCTAATGGGGGAGGGATATCATGTACACAGACTGGTATGATGCCAAATGGATCGTACTAGGAGAAGAGAGTTGATTTAAAAGCACTGCTCACTTAAGGGGAGTGCGGTCAGAGAAGGCCATATGGATGAGTAGACACCTGAACTGGGGCTTGAGGGAAGATAAGGATTCTGAAAGGCACAGTTGAGGAGGGAGATTTTCTCAAATGCACAGGGAGGCCAAATTGAGCTGGGGGAACAAATAGTGATCCAACTGGTCAGGAATTTAGAATGTGTGAAAAGAAGCAATGTTAAAGAAGGCTAAAAAAGTAGATTGGAACCAGATTGTGAAGGGTCTTAAAATGCCAGGCTAAAGAGAGGCATTATTGTATAATGGATAGGATGATGAATTTGGAGTCAGGAAGACCTGAGTTCAAATCCTGCCTCAAGCATCTATCAGGTACATAATGACTATGAATGAATAACTTTCTTTCATGAGCCTCAGTTTCCTGAGCTATGAAATGGGAATGACAATACTTCTGGATGCTATTGAGGCTTACATGAGACAGTGTAGTAAACTCTAAAGTGCTATATACATGCCAATTTATAAAAATCTTTTTTCCCCACTTAATAGTATTTTATTTTTTCCAATTACATGTAAACATAGTTTTCAACATCACTTTGCTAAGATTTCCAGTTCCAAATTTTCTTTTCCTTCCCTCCTCTTTCCAAGATGGCAAGTGATCTGATATAGGCTATGCATGTACAATCATATTAAACATATTTCCACATTAGTCAACACATGCCACTTATAATAATTATTTTTATTTTAAAAAGGCACCATTATAGGCTTTTGAGCAGGCAAGTGACATGGTCAGTCCTGCTGGAAGTTTATTTTAGCCGTGGCATAGGGAATTATTAGAGAGGAGAGAGCTGGAAACAGTGAGAATAGGTAGGAGGCTATTAGAATAGTCCTGCAGACAAATGATGAAGGGCAATGTGAGAGCCTGAGATGTTGTAGAAGCAGAATGGACAGTACTTGACAGCTGATCGCCTGAGGGTGATAAGAAAAGAGATGGTGAAATAGACTAAAACATTAGCATAATGGGATAAAAAGTGCAATTAATATAAACAAGTATGAGGACTATAAAGAAATATGAAAAGGACTATGAAGTAAAACTTTAAAAAAGTATAACCAGAAAAGCAAAGTACATACTAATTAGGACCATATAAAAGGAAAGTAAATGAGAATAAACAGACTAAGAAAGAAACTTAATGGAGCTTTAGAAGGACTGACAAAAATTATGACCTTTTATGCATTGAAATTCATTTATTTAAAGTTAACAGTTTAAACTTAATAGTTTGTTTATAATAAACAATTTTATTCATAAAGGAAAGCAGAGCTTGAGGATGGCGTTTTGGGGGATAGCACACTAATGGGAATGTAGGGAGATGAATCAGAAAAGATCAAGAAAGAGTGATTGAACAAGGACAAAGGATAGTCACTGTAGCCAGGTGGGGGTGAGAGTACTCAAAGGGCAGAAATAATCAAGACTATAGGATGCTGAAGAACGATTAAGGATAATGACCTGATGAAAGACTTTTGGGTCCAGCAACTTAAGAAGTTATCATTGACCCTGGCCAGTCTCAGCACACTGCTGTAGATAGATTGCCATGGATTCAGGTGTGAATGGATGATGAGGAAGATGAGGCAGAGAGCGTAGAATACTCCTTCTAGAAGTTTTTATCAGGGACGGAGAGAAGAGATATAAAATGCAACTTGAGGGTGTGATAGGGTCAAAAGAAAGTATTGTATGTATGCGTGTGTGTGTGTGTGTGTGTGTGTGTGTGTGTGTGTTTTAAGAGGCTAGGAGACATCTGAGTACCTTTGTCAGAAACAGTGAAGGAACTAATAAAGAGGGAAAGATTGAATGGAGGAGAAAGAACAGGATAATAGGATCATGGGATCATAGATTTAGAGCTGGAGTGTAATTCTAAGGAATTTTGAATGTTACTTACAGTCTCTGGGGCGCTCTGGTGTCAGAATGCACAAGTCATGCCTCCTACATTGTTAGAGGCTATAAACAGCCCCACCTGGATGTTTATGTTAGACCAGTTCCCTGCACGTTAGTGGTGTGTGCGTGTGTGCGTGTGTGCATGTGTGTGTGTGCGTGTGTGTGTGTGTGTGTGTGTGCGTTTACTGGGGCATGCAAATCAATGACAGGTGTCAACAATACTCCCTCAGGGAGGTGATTATTGGTGCATCGAAGAACACAGATGCAAAGCTCACCACCACTGAAGATTTTCAAATTGGTTGCATTGTTTGCACATTGTCACATCACCCAGAATAATTATAACATCATGGGGGTGAAATTTTTGTGGACAGTGGGCAGAGGCGGAACCAAAACGTCAACCTAATGATAACAACATATTCTTAGAGCACTTTAAAGTTTAGAAGTCACATTTCCTCACACCAGCTCTGTATAATAAAAAGCTATAAAGTTCATTACATTTTTTTTGCACAAGAGTATGATTTTATTGGTGTAGAAAAACCAAATGGTTTTAACTTAAAAGTAATCTAAAATCTTTGAAAGTGGCCAGGATTCACTGAGAGGCTGAGTGACTTTCCCAAGGTCACAGGACTGGTCTGTGTCAGAGGCAGGACTGAACTGAGGTTTTTTGGACTTTGAGGCCAATTCTTTATTCATTAGACTGCTCTACCTTCCTAGAAAGTGCAACTTTTCTGTACTGATGCACTCATAGATCTGTACAAAACCAAATCAAGAGAAACAAATACTTGTACTTCCCTATTTCACAGGTTTGTAGTAAGGAAAATGTTTTGTAAATCCTTTGGTACTATAGGAATATGAATTATTAAGTTTAAGTTAGTCCTTTGGCTTGATCTTTATCCACTGTCCAAAAAAATTCACCCAGAATGATGGCATACTATGAGAAATAATTGTAGCCAGTTTGAAAATCACCAGTGGTAGAGAACTTCTGACCTAAATTTTAAATGCATATTGTTTTCCTTTGTTCTCAAAGAGGATCAGTGACATTGGGAGGGTGATGTCGACTTGTAAGCGATTTGGTTTAAGTGAGGCATCACTGTACAAACTCATCAGCCTCATTTTCTCTTCCAGCATCTTTTGAGTCCAAGATGTAGGTCAGGAAGACTAGAGATGGCTTCCATTGTAGTGGGAGACCCTAGCCTTTTTAAACTAAGTTCTTTCCTAAGTCTCAGTTTGCCTGAGGCAACATCTATTTGGTGATTTAAGGCTAGGTAAGAAATGAGGTAAAAGATGGCTCTTTTGCCTACTCAAAAAAAAAAAAATCAAACTGGGAGAGGAAGATTCCCTAGATTCTGGTCAGAACAGAAACAATCAATTACCTGGGGAAGGGGAGCAGTGCTATTACTATTAACATCTGCCACTGACTTGCTTATAGATGTTATTATACCCTCCTTATACTTGTAGACTGAGTGAGGTCTAACTGGTAGAAGGTTGACCTTGGAACCAGTTAGACTTGAGTTCACTGTCTATTCATGACACAAACTTATGACACTCTTAGCTCACATTTTCCCTAAACTGCCCCCATGCCCAGAATATATTGACTTCTCGTATATGTCTCTTAGAATCCCTGATTTCCTTCAAAGCTCAGCCTGAGGACATCTTCCTATACTAGACCCTTCCTGATCCTCCCAGCTTCCAGTGACTTCCCTTCTAAAATGACTGCATTTATTATGTATTTATGTGTCTCTTTTCATACTGTTTTCCATAAGATAGAAATTCTTGAAGACAGCAACTGTTTATTTTTTGTCTGGGATATAACCCCAGTATCTAACACAGTGTTTGATACATGGTAGGTGCTTAATAAATACTTTTTGATTAATGGAAGTTTATATGTCTCTATCAAAATATAAAATACTACAGATGGATAAACTGATGTTTGGAGAGGTTAGGTAACTTACCCTAAGTCAGAAAGCTGGTAAGTGTTAGAATTGAGATTTGAACCCGAACTACTCCAGTGTCTTTGCCAAGAAAACCCCAAATGGAGTCATGAAGAGTTAGATATGACTAAAGAACAACTCCCAATTTCAAATCTAAAGTTATTGCTGCTATACCATTCCGCCTTTCAAACCTCAGCCTACTTTTTGGATGAAATAAACTCTCTCTCTCTCTCTCTCTCTCTCTCTCTCTCTCTCTCTCTCTCTCTATATATATATATATATATATATATATATATATATATGTTTCATTCATTCATTTGTTTATTTATTTAATAGGGGTGAGTTCTGCACTTTAGTCAGATCATTTTGACAGCTGAATGGAAGATAGAGTAAAGGCCTCTAGGACCTTGTACTTGTCTTTGTGTGTCTGTGGGGTTGGGGGTATAGGCCATGATCTTTTTCAGGTCAGGTAAATCGCTATGGGAATTTACCTAGGAGGAAATTCAACCCTAGATTTTGCTGGCTGGTGCGTAGTTGAATATCTCCTGAAATGGTACCTCCATTTCAGTTAAGAAAGCAGAGCAAGGAAAGAGCACAGGATCTGACAAACACAATTTCAGACCTACCCTTGACAGGGCCAAGCATAACCCTTGAAGGCTTCTTTCTAATTCCATGTACTTTTCTACTGGGGGCAGCTCACCCCTAGAGGGAACATTTCAAGAAAAGTAAAAATACACTGGGACAAAACTTGCAGCTAGTTTGGAAAGCATTTCTTATACATAATTTATTTTTCAGATTTGTTCTGTGGCAAACACCTCATTAGTCAATGATAGAAATGGCACAGTTTATTTGTTATGTAGCACGGTTCTTGCAGGGCTCTTGATTTTCAAAGCTGGTAGGACTTGGTGGTGGGGGAAGAGGAGAGGATGGCAGGGGAGGGGATAGAAGAAGACGAGAGGATAGAGAAGACAGGAGGAGAGGAGAGGAAAGGATGGAGGGAAAAGAGAGAAGAGGAAGAGAGGACAGTATAGGAAGAGAAAAGAGAGGAGGAGAGGGGTGGGTTGGGGAAGAGAGCAAAGTTGAGGAGAGGAGGGCATGGAGGGAGAAGAGAGGAGAGGAAGAGAGAAGAGGAGAGAGGAGAGGAAGAGAGGAGAGCAGAGGAGGGGAGAAGAGGAAAGGAGAGGGAAAAGAAGGGGAGGGGAGAGAAGGGAGGAGAGAGTTCAGTTTTCCTGTTATTTTCCTCCTATAGCAGCACCGAGAAAAACAAAGCATACCTGAAACAAATCCTTACTGTTAAACAACAATTACCAAGTATTTATTAAACACTGATTATATGACATTGTGCTAGCATTAAGGATCACTTCTCCTTTCTTTCATGCCTGCTGTGCCCCAGCTCCCATTGCTATGTTGGTAAGCACTTTCTTCTATCACTATAGATGATGGCTCCAAATTTCTTTCCTTGTTGCTATTGGTTACCAAGGGTGGAAGAATCCTGTGACTCCTTCCCTAGAACTTGCAAAATGTGCAAGCTATTTCACATACTACTAGAAAAATGTCTGAATGTCTTTTTAGGTGTACAGCTCGGCTTGGAGGATTGACATGGGGACAAAAAAATAGGGACAAAGGATTCTTGCATAGTGGAAGGAGTTAATAATGGGGAGTCAGGAGAGCTGGCTTGTAGTCCCAGGTCCGCCACTAATTTAGTGTTTCTGTGGATCTCTGTTTCCTCATTAATAAGCAGCTAGGTGATACTGTGGATAGAAAGTTGAACATGGAGTCAGGAAGACCTCAGTCCAAATCCATCCTTAGATGCCTACCAGTCATGTAACTCTGGGTGAACCACTTAACTGCTAGTTGCCTTAATTTCCTAATTTGTAAAGTAGTCATAATATTAGCATCTACCTCCTGGGGCAATGTGAAATTCAACAGAGATAATATTTATAATGTGCTTAACACAAAACCAGGTGCTTAATACATACTTGTTTTCTTCCTCATTTTTTTCCTTTCTTTCCCACTCTCCCTCTTTCTTTCTTCTTCTTTCCTTCCTTCCTTCCTCAGTCCCTCCCTCTCTTCTTTCCTCCTTCCTTCCTTCCTCACCAATAAAATAATTGAACCAAGTAAACATGTCCAAAACTGGGTTCTACATAATCCTGATGCACTATGAGATATGAATAGAAATCCTATTTAAAAATTTCAGTGATAGTAGCATTAATTAATAATTGAAAACTAGTAAATGCTAAAAAATTTATAGTTTTACATACTTACAGATATACTCTTGAATAGAGAGACAGACACAGAGAAAAAGGCAGAGAAGCAGAGACAGAAACATACAAACACAGAAATAGAGTGACAAAGAGACGAAGAGACAGAGAGACAGAAAGAGACAGAACTGGACATGGTAAGTACTTTAAAAAGTGAAAATAGATTTGATTTAAATACAAGTAAAAATTATGTGTACTGATATGGGAATCATTTCTAACCCTGAGATCTATGTACAGCCAGATCAATGACTAGTTAGAATAAACATAAATATACACACAATAGGAATTTATAGAGCATAGATAGGGTATATATCCAGGTATGGTCCCTTCTGCCTTCTCTTCCCTCCTAGCTCACAGATACATACATGCCTATAATCAACACTGATGAAAAGAAAGCTAAAGATAAGAAGATACTTTGTGAAAATATAATAACTCCAACCGGTCATATAAATATGCATGCTATTTTGTCTCTGAAAAAAAGGAAAATGGAGAAATTTAAATATATTGATTATCACCATTTTTAGAAGTCTTTAACAGCTATCAGCCAGAAATTGCAATGAGCAGTCCAAAAGAACCCTGAAATCACTGTAGCTAGCAAGTACTTGACCTCCTTGCTAATTAGCAAGGGACGGCAGCCAAGGGCAATGCTGGTCTAGAGTACAAATTCATTTGGAAAATATTGTAGAGGAGGATGCTATAATATAGCCTCATAAAATAGTGAAAAGCGGTAGAGGGGAAAATGAGTTTATAGGAAAGCTTAACTAAGACTGTTCATATCAGGAGCATTTAGGAATAAAATCTGGAGAACAAATTGACACAAAATGGAACAGATTTCTAAACATCTCCATATTGATCCTGTCTCATCTTCTGTGTTACTGAAATGACTACATTTGTTCTTGAATCCTTCTATATACTGTGGGCCCTAGGAGGAATTAGAAATAGCACTTAATAAAATAACACTGAGAAGAATAGTTGGACCAGACTAAGTGCACAAAGAGGAAATTTGTGCAGGATGTGACACAGGTTTGAGAATATGGAGAGATCAATTTTTGAGGTGCATCCAAGAGAAGAAGATTCTAAATGATTGGTGAAAATTACTGAAAGGATAGCTGTTAACTCATCTTTGTGAAATCTTTATTATAGGGATGCTAAGGTTATCTCTGATGAAAAAGGGCAAATCTCAAGGGCATCTTTGATGAAAAAAATGAGAAAGGAACAAGCAGTTATTAATAGATGATTTCCAACAGAAGACCTCATGTTTACCATGATAGTGTTTCCTGAAAGTGGATGTATGGGGTGTTCAGGGAGGACTTGCAACTCTGGTGGGAGGGCTTGTTGAGCCCTTTTTAGGGCTGCTCAACTCCCTTTGGTGTCCACTTAGCTTTCTCCTGTGACTCCAAGAAGCTGTAGTATGCACATTGGCTTGGTAAACCATTTTGACAGATGGATTAAACCAAGTAGAGAGTAACCAATAGACCTCAAACCTGTCAGTGAGTTAAGGGATATCTAGGCATGTGAAGACCTCCCCTGGTAGAATGGACAGATAAGAACAATTTGTTCCAGTGCCATGAAGGTAGCTGAAGTAGAACTTGGTCAGACATGGATGATGTCAAGGACAACTACTGCACACTAGGCCATCGTCAGTCATCATGAATTTTGTTTTGCCACTGGACATCAATGATTCAAGAAGAGAGAGTGAGGCTGATGACATTGTGCAGCCTTGTCTTAAAACTAGTGCATGCACAAATTAAGACTGTATCCCAAGATATCACTGGTCCTCCTCAAAAACTAAGGACAGACACCAACAGTAGTTGTCTGAAAGTGCAGAAAATATATGATATTGCTATTTTATTTGTTGATTATAAGAAAAAACAATTTAATTGAGTAAAACAAAATATAGTCTTAAAGGCTCTCTCCCAAGAAGATTTCTTCTATGTGTAGGTATAGGTCATACAAGAATCCTTGACAGATTCCACTATGGAGAGAGTTTTGTTCAATGATCCTCTGATTCTCAGCACAGCTCATCAATATGATTCTTGTCACAGTGGATGTCCTGTGTGGAGATTTCTTATAGATGGTGAAATTCCCAATATGCTTCTGTTTGTGTGGGGTAGATTTTTAACCTTCAGAATATGATAGAGCCTACTCAGTGACATATATGTCTGCTTGAAAGAGATGAGTCTAGCAATTCACCCAGAAAAAAAAAAGACAGAGATTGCTCATTGATCAGATTATTGAAAGGCAGTTAAATGGATAGCCTGTTGTATTAGTCTAATGATACATATTACTAGGAAAGACACTGAAGATGGACAGCGAGCTGAGCCCAGATTTGAAGAGAAGAAAGAGAGTGGGATGGATTACATTTGAGAAATTGTGCAGTGTTCTTTCAGAGCTCTCAAACTGTCTCCTGCCATGAAAACACATTTTTAAAGCATCAATATTCTCTTAGGGATGCTATATGACTCTAAATCATGAAACATCACAAGCTCCAAGAATAAAAATTGTGAGTTACCCAGAGGGGAATGGAGAGATAGATACATGGTGGCTTCAGTAGACTACAACATAATACCAGTGACAACTTATGAGCAAAGTCATGCAAAAGACATTATCTAAGAAAGATATCTGGAAAAGGGGGCAGGCTGATCATTTAGATAAAAGAGGGATAACAGATTAATAGCCTGAATGCTGTATCGGTCGCCATGAAATGTTAAAAAATGCAGAAGAAAGCCTCCAGCATGTTAGATATTCTTTGTGGAGGATTGATGGGAGGACAGGGACATGTGGTATGAGTAGAAATGGTTAGGTTTCTATCTGCACCATTGGAGAGAATATGTACCCCAAGGAAATCATACATTTATTGAGGTATTGAAGTCCTGAAATATATAAAAATGTTCACAATGTGCATCAATTTAAAATCTGAATATAATCATTTCTTCTATTTTGCTTTTAAATCTCCCTTATCCCAATATTTCATATTTCCAGAACATCATTAATAGGTTCCCTCAATTTATTTCAAACCCGAATATGTTCCATGGCTCCATTAGTTTGGGAAATATTGAATTAGATCATAATATCATTGATTTAGAGCTAGAAGGGACCTTAGAAGTGATGTAGATCATCTCTCTCATTTTATAGTCAAGGATAAAGACAAAAGAGATTCAGTTACTTAATACAGCTACTGAAGATAGTAAGTAGCAGAGCTAAGATTCTAGCTGTGATATGGTTTCAAAGCCAATGTTCTTTCTACTGTAGTACAGTAGAATGAAGGAAGGAAGGAAGGAAAGAAAGAAGGAAGGGAAAAATAGAAGGAAAGCCCATCTGTAAAAGAAAGTACATTTGGCCATTAGAATAAGACCCACATGATTTTCCAGCTTCAAGTGTCTCAATATTAATAGACCTAAATGGCAATTGGAAACAGGGAGTGTCTTCACTTACATTTTTGTAAATGAACATTTTGCAAATGAAAAGTGGGAGAACCCTATCTGTTCTGGAACTCAAACCCTAACAATTGATTCCTCCATCATATTTATTTAAAACTTGATCCCAATTATCTTCGTCATGGAGGAGAGATGGTATCATTTGTAGCATCAGCTAATACCATCTTGAGAGTTCTCCAAATTGAACCCAATCCCTTACTTTACAAATGGAGAAACTGAGGCCTAGAGAGAGGAAATGATTTGCCCAAGATTCTTCTAGTTAGGAATCCTGTGGAATGGTTTTTCTGCAATGCTGGGTGTCCTATCCCACAACTGAGTCTCTTGTGTAAGTTTATATATTTCCCCCTCACCTAGATCTTGGATTTGTGCTCCTGGGAGGGTGGAGAGTCCCTGAGGGGTTCCACCAGTCTGTGTCTATCAGTCAGAGACCAGAGTAAATCAGAGTTACTCATCTAAGATGTTCAGATTGCAAGGGTTGGTGGCCACTGACAAGAATTGTCCCTAGATTTGAGACTAGTTTATTTTTTAAAAAAATATTTATTTTTAGTTTTCAACATTCACTTTTATAAGATTTTGAGTTTTAAATTTTCTCCCTTTCCTTCCCCTCCCCCTTCCAAAGATGACATACAATCTGATATAGGCTGTATATGTACAACCATATTAAATGTATTTCCATATTAGTCATGTTGTTAAGAAGAATTAGAACCAAATTAGAACTGTAAGAAAGAAAGAATGGAAGAAAATGAGAAAATAATATGCTTTAATCTGCATTTAGATTCCATAGTTCCTTCTTTGGATGTGGATAGCATTATCCTTCCTAAGTCTTTTGAAATTGTCTTAGATCATTACATTGTTGAAAAGAGTTGATCATCGAACAATGTTGCTGTTATTGTGTATGATGTTTTCCTGGTTCTGCTCTTTCCCTCAGCATCAGTTCATGCAAACCTTTCCAGGTTTTTCTGAAGTCCACCAGCTCCAGACTAATTTGTTCAGACATGTCTGAGCATATGGCTCTCATTAACCCTTCCCTCTGACATTCCCTATCATCATACCTCTCCATTGTTGCCACCCAGGAGGAGCATTCAGGGAAAAATGTATACTGCTTTAGAAGCTGTTAGGGTTGGGGAACCCCCCCAAAGCATCTAGGAGGTCCTACAGTCCCTAGAGTGAGAGGGGAATTCTGACCTGCTCCTGGATATCTGGTGCATTCCTAAAGATAGGATTCCTGGATGTCTGTTGTGTGCTCCTTGTAGTAGGATTCCCAGCTATCAGCAAGAGTGTCTTCCTGAGATGAAAGACCTTTCTTTTTCTTCTGATTCACAGCTGTCTTAGGATGAGACTTCTCATCATGCACATTAATACTTGTCCCCCCTTGTGGGACTATGACTGAGTAGCTTCTCCCCAGCCTCCTTTCAAATATGAACTGGTTTAAAGAAAAGACAAAGTAGGTCAGTCAGTTTATTACACTTATCTACAAAGCTGGTGTGGACTCAGAGCACTTTTGCTGAGAAGTCATTGACTCATTGACTGTTCCTAAGGAAATGATCTGGGGACCTATGATGTACTTCCCCGGTCATAGCTGTAAAAGAAAAACCTCTGCGTTACAGGTGGGTGCTGGAAGTGGGAGAAGGATTTGGTGAAGGGGAGAGAGTGTTCAGGGAAAGCAGCTGCTGCTTGTATTTGATCACAGATTCATGGAACATTAGCACTTAAAGGGACTTCAGGATCCATCTAGTCCAATAGTCCTCAAACTTTTTGGTCTCAGGACCCCTTTACACTCTTAAAAATTGTTGAAGATTCCCCAAAGAACTTTTGTGTGTGGGAGACTTTTTTCTATCAATATTTACCATATTAGAAATGAAAACATCTTAGTGTGACTATGAAAATAGTTTTGACCTTGCAGACCCCCTGCAAGGGCCTTAGAGGCCTTTGGGGCTCCCTTGGCCACACTTTGGGACCTGCTAATTGCCTCAGTCCAATTGCCTCACTTTATAAATGTGGAAACCCAAGTCCAAATAGATGATTTCTCCAAGGTCAGACAGGTAGTAAGTAAAAAGCCCAGGATTCAAATCCAACTCGTTTGATTCCAAATCCATGGTTCTTTATTGGACCAGGAGCAATCTCACTCTCCTTTGAACTCCCATTGCTCTGTACTTCTTTGAGAATATGTCTCATATATGGTTGGGTGCTGTAGTTATTTGGGGACTATAGCCTTCTCTCTCCTATTAGATTTTCATGGTCCCTCAGGGAAGGGATTTATCTTGTTAATAAAATTTGCACATGACTCAGAGCTAGCTGGGGTAACTACTGCCACACTGGATGAATGATTCAAGGTCTCTAAAGATCTTGATGGGTTAGAACACTGAGCCCAATCTAATAAAATGAAACTTAGTGGGGATAAATGTTTGAAGTAATCAGCTTCAGAAGTATGAAGGTGGGGAGGCATGCCTCGAGAGTAGTTTATCTTTAAAAGATCTCAACTTCTGTATATTGTTTGGATGTATTTGATTTTTTGTGACCCCATTTTGGGGTTGTTTTTTTTTTTTTTTGGCAAAGATACTGGAGCTGTTTCCCATTTCCTTCTCCAGATCATTTTACAGATGAGAAAACTGAGACAAACATAGTTACGTAACTTGCCCAGGGTCTAATAAATGTCTGAGGCTGGATCTGAACTCACGAAAACAAGTCTTCTTGATTCCAAGCCCAGTGCTCTATCCACTCAGCAATCTGGCTGCCAGGATTTTATTTAGTTGACTGAAATCTCAGTATGAGTTAGCATTTTGATACAAACGATAAGAAACCTGAAGAAGTCTAGGTTACTGTAAGAGAAACATAAATTTTTGTAATCTGGCTCTCACCCTCTGCTGCATGCAGATTACATGAAGATGTGACTCCTGATTGGCTGAGAGAAGGTTGAGCACTATGCTATATACTTGCCATAAAGGATTTACATGAATTTGTTACATGATTCTTGGGGGAGATAATGTGGAGAAGTGAACTCCAAGGCAATGGAGGTAGAAAGATTTTGAATAGTGAACTGTTGTCTTCTGAGTTATGTATGTATACATATAAATAATATGTATATATGTATGTAAATATGCATACATGTATGCATGTGTATATGTGTGCAATACTAGAGCCTATAAATGCACTAAGACTTTTGGGGCAGCCTGTATACATGTATCATATATTATATGTGGTATATATACACACATCATATTTATATTATATATGTACACACAAGTATATATGTATATATATGTATAAAATTTCTTCATAGAATGTAAATTCCTTAAGGGTATATGTATGTATACATATATATAAATATGTGTGTATGTATATATGAGTTTATGCTACTAAAGCCTATAACTGAACTAAGACTTTTGGGGTACCCTGTATGTATGTTATGTTATGCTACGCATGTTATATGTGTATATACATATGAATCTATGTATATGTTCTTTCTTCTCATAGAATGTAAATTCCTTAAGGGTAGGGAATATTTCATTTCTCTGTATATCCCTAGTGCCTAACACAGTGTTTTACATATACTAAGTGTTTAATAAATGTTTATAGGATAATTGATTGACCTAATGTGGTAATAGTTTGTGGTACTCTGCCCTGGACTTTTCAGATCGAGAGTACAGTTATTCAGTCATGTTTCAGTCATGTCCAAGTCTGTGACACCATTTGGGGTTTTCTTGGCATTGATACTGAAGTGGTTTGCTGTTTCCTTCTCTAACTCATATTACAGATGAGGAAACTAAGGTAAACAGGGTTAAGTGACTTGTCTAGAGTCACACAGCTAGTAAGTGTCTGAGGTTGGATTTGAACACAAGAAGATGAGTCTTTCTGACTCTAGGCCCAGCATTGTATCCATTGTGTCACCTAGCTGCCCCATATCTGGGGTATGTATTTTGGGAAATGCACTGAAAAGCTTGAGCACATCGAGAGGAAGGGCAATGCTGATGAGGAAGAGCCCTGAGATGATACTCTATGAGGACAGAAGGAGAGAACTGAGGATGTCAGCCTGGAAAATAGAAATTCAGAGGATAGGATTTCTGTCTTCAAAAAATAAAAAAGACTGTCCTGTGGGAGAAGGGTCTGTCTTCTGCTTGTCTCTTTAGGGCACAACTAGAGCCATGGCAGAAAGCACAAAGAGGAAAAACTAAGCTTCATGAAAAGGAAAATTTTCCAACCATCAAAGCTGCCCAGCAGTGGAATAGGCTATCTCAATGTGTTTCTTCTTGAATAAAAACTGAATGATGGATTGTCAGCTGCGTTATAGAAGGATCCTTGTTCAGCCATGGGTTGGGTTCGATGACCTCAGAGACTCTGCCTGTCTGAACTTCCATGCTCTTTTATCCAGAACACTTAGGGTTGGGTCTTTTATTCATTAGGCCTGAAATAAATTCTGTTGTTGAATGAGCAGAATGAAAAAAGTATGGAACCATTAAATAACAAAGCCAGGTCGTAAATGATTAAATACTCAAATGTGTGGGATGTAGAGACCACCACCAGTACTGACAATTGATACCAACTGAATAGAGTTTATGAAAGAAATACCTTTGGGAGTTCATGGCAGAGTAAGCGAGCCTTACTTCTCTCTGTAGAGCATTTCCTGCCAATACTGGCTAGGACCTAGCTGCTAGGTGGTCCCTGTACCACAAACTGCCAGAAAGGAAGCCAGGAGTCAATAATACAGTTGAGAGGCATTTTTACTTTCTCAGATCCCTAGGGTATCACACGGAGAGCTGTTATCTACTAAATGATACTGTAGGTAAGTAGTATTTTTACCAACAGATCCTCTAGGGAACAGAGAGTAAGAACCTAACTTCCAAGGAGCTAGTAAACCAACAGGAAAGAAGGGTTATAAACAATCCTAGGATCAGGTTTATTTCCCATCTTGGGGAAATTTTATTGTCACATAAATGTTCCCTTTCTTCTTTTTCCTGATTTGACTGATAACTTTTTTTATTTCACTTTTGAATTCTTTTATACTCTTCCTGATTATTCCATGTAAGGTGAAGCTAGAATTATTAAAAAGACAGACACAAATCTAGTGCATCAATAGTCAACAATTTTGTTTTTGCTATATGATCTCCACAACCACTTGACTGCTACACAATATACTCACCATAGAAGCAAGTAATAGGGAGAATGCTAGTCAGTAAAAACGAAGCAAAAAAGAGCTAATAGATATACAGACAGACTCGGTTCCACATTCACTACTTTGTTGTAAATGATCCCTTTCTTAAGATGGAGATAGAATTTTACCGGGAAGATAGTTCTTTTCTTAATAGTATTTTATTTTGTCCAATTACGTATAAAGGTAGTTTTCATTATTCACTTTTATAAGATTTTGTGTTCCAATTTTTTCTCCCTCTCTCCCCTTCCCCTCCCTAAGAGAGCATGGAATCTGATATAAGCTATACACACACAATCATATTAAACTTATTTCTACATTAGTCATGTTGTAAAAGAAGAATCAAAAGAAAAGGGAAAAACCATGAGAAAGAGAGAGAAAAAAAGAGAAAATAGTGTGCTTTGATCTGCATTCAAACTAAATAGTTCTTTCTCTGGATATAGATAGAATATTATATCTTGAGTCTTTTGGAATTGTCTTAGATCATTGTATTATGGAGAAGAGCTAAGTATATTAAAATTGGTCATTGCACAATGATACTGTTACTGTGTACAATGTTCTCCTGGTTCTGCTCACTTCACACAGCATCACTTCATGTGAATCTTTCTAGGTTTTTCTGAAATCTTCCTGTTCATTATTTCTTACAGAACAATTGTATTCCATTACATTCATATACCACAATTTGTTTAGCCATTTCCCAGTTGATGGGCATCCCCTGAACTTTCAGTTCTTTGTCACCACAAGAAGAGCTGCTATAAATATTTTGTACATGTGGGTCCTTTTCCCTTTTTATGATCTCTTTGGAATTCAGGCCTAGTATTGGTAAAGATATTTTTTTTAACTTATGCCAGTGCTTACCCTTCCATCTGCCCATTATTTTAATTTTCAGACTTCATAGGAACAGCAAAAAACACTTCTGGGTCATATCGCCATATGTGAAGGTCAAAAAATAGGGCCGATCTCTCCAAATTGCCCAAAGCATTGGGCATTATCTTAATATCTACCTACTGCCCATATACTCACTCTTTTCTTCTCATGCTTTACTTTCAAAATAAAAATGATGTTATCCTCATTTCTTCCACCTCCATTTCCTGTCATCATATAGGTTCTAAATAAACTCTTGTAATTTGATTAACTTGTTATTGACTGAATTGTCATGCCCATGCCCTTGCTAAGGCAGGTCCAGGTCTGGCTAGGCTTTGTGCCATTTGTAACATTATGCAGCGCCTAGTGGGAAGGTGATGGTGTCCCAAGAGAAGCACTTTAACTTAAGAGAGAAAGGAAATCTGTTGGCTCTCGTTCTTATGCTGAGTTAAATCTTCACATACATCAGTCATTCATTTGCCCCCTAAGCACTTTCAGAGCCCTCAGCCTGACTAGGTTTGAATGCTCAAGAGTTTGACTTTTTCTGGAGTTTGGAATGTGGGTTCTTCTGTGTTTTGCCATTCGAGAGCCTCTGAATCCCAAGTGGGCTTCACAGCATGTGTAATTCCAGAAAACAAGGAGTTATGTTTCAGAAGGAAAACATGAGAGAGCTTTAAACAAGTTAAAAATATTATATAAATGCCAAGTGTTTTATTAAAAGAGGAAGGAGAAAAATAGCTCACACTGTTTGTTTCTTTCCTTTATCTGCCAAAGGGTCATGTTAGTGAGAAGATGACATCACCACTGGGTACAGATCATTATTTCTATCACATGAAAGTGGGGGAGGCCGGGAAGGCACAAAGCAATAACAAATCTGCCTTTTTAGCTGGTGGTGTGAGTGTTCCTACCACTTCTTCATTATGGCTTTAGAACTAGAAGGAGGTCCTGAAGGTCATCACCCTCATTTTATAGACAAGGAAACTGAGGCACAGAGAGGTTCATTGACTTATTCGTAGTGACATGGTTAACCCTGACATCAAGCCATCAGGAGCAGCTGCACTGACTAGTATTGAGAAAGAATTCGCAGGTAGCTGGTGTTTGTTTGGGCAGTCTTGTAGAGCTCCTCTGAGAGACTCAGTTCAGAGGCAGCAAGGTGGCCCATGGCCTTGAGTGCTGGACTTGGAGTCTAGAAGGCCTGAGTCCAGATCCTATCTCAGGTACTAACTGGCTGTGTGAGCCTTACTGCAAGCTGCTTAACCTCTTTCAGCCTCAGTTTCCCCATCCATAAAACAGGGATAATAACTACACCTACCTGGCAGGATTGTTGCAAGAATCAAAAGAGATAACACCTGTGAAGAATTTCTAAACTTTAAAATAGTGTTAAAAAATGCTAGCTATTAATACCAGCATGTTTTGAGATAAGTCAGTATGTGACACACAAGCAGCTGTGCAGAAATTCAGGATTTTATGCCATTAGGAGGCATAGGCTGGTTACCTTTCTTTGTAGACTATGTATTTCTCAAATAGACTAGCCTGACACCAGATATGGTTAATATGTTTAAATAATGTTTTATGATAGTGGATTATTGGCAGTATGGCAGCCCAAACCATACTGCAGAATTTGTGAAGCAGCCTATTTGGAATGTCATTTGAGATTTGAGGGCTAGATCAGAGAGGAGGCCTGCTTCTAAGTCATTTCTGGATCAGTAACAGCTTCAAAAGGGGGTCCTTCTGAGATGACATTCAAAGTAATTTTTCAGTATGAATTGGGGCAGTGTTTCCCTAATATTTTCCTGGGCTTTAACATATCCCTGAACTTGGCAAAGCAGACAGAGACATATCAGGACACAGTCCCCCTCCATCCAAGCATCTGTTCCTATCACCAGCCACATATATTTATGCACAGTCACATACCAATGAAACTATAACTGAGAATTCTGTCTCAGTTGAGGCAAGTCGGGGATGAGGTCATGGACCACTGCAAGGTCCATTGCCGGCATTCATTGGGAGGTTGGTCCCCAAACCAAGTGGTAACCTATCCCAGACCTGCTGATGTGCTGGTGGGAGAAGGCTCCCTGAGAGACAGACCTAACTGGTGGGTTACCCTAATTATCCGGCATGATTAGAAGAAATGTGCCCCTTCTCATGCCAGTGTCCTGGGCAAAGGCCTAGTAGCCCCATGCTAGGAACAGTACTATGTCTACCATGTTCCTACTTCTTTACCATCATGATTACTCTGTCCTCTAATAAAAAATTGGGTGGGAGGAATCCTAGAAAATTGTGACATACTCTAAACATATTTTCATTTATGGAGAAGAGTCAAGTATAAGAGAAATTCTGCTGCATATACTACTATACTGTCCTTGAGGTTCAATGGGAGATTATCTTATAGGTAAGACCATTTTTCAATGGTCATTTTGGTTTATCAATCATCTTGGATGAGGTCTGAGGCTGTTATGATTAACAGTGAATTCTGCATTAAAATAAATCACATGCAAAGTAAAAGATGAAGCTCCAGTGTATTCATTTTAGCAGTATTTTTTCATTCTAGAAAACCAACCACTTGCACAAATTGTCTAGAGAATGTAAGATTTTTCCATCCTTGACTGAGTTTTATTTCAAATGCTTTTTATCAGCTCTTTGATAAGCTTTGTTTTGAGAGGTAGTATGGTGTAGTGGGTAGAGAGATGACCTTAGAGCCGGGAAAACCTGGGTTCAGCTCCCACATCTTATACCAGCTGCATGGCCCTGGGAAAGTCATTAGCTGTGTGGTGGTACAGCAATTCTGTAATACTATTGAGTTACTGAGAAAGCATCAGTTTACATTTTTAGAGGGAATTTCCTTATCCTAGGCATTCCCTATCCTGAAGAAATTCCAGATCCAGTTTCTATTCCTGTCCCCTTATTTTGACACAGCAGACATATCCCAAGAAATCCCCAAACAACATCTCTTAGCCCTTTCAAATTCCATTTCTTGAAAAGAGTTTAGCAAATCTCCGAATAGGTGATTTGGACTCTCTAGTTTTAGAGTCTACTATTAAATAGCAAAGAGCAGCCAAGTGATGTAGTGGGTAAAATGATAGGTTTGAAGTTAAGACTCATTTTTTCTGAGTTCAAATCTAGCCTCAGATACTTATTAGCTGGGTGACCCTGGGCAAATCACTTAACCCTGTTTACCTCAGCTTTCTCATCTGAAAAAATGAGCTGGAAAAGGAAAAAGCCAACTATTCTAATATGTCCACCATGAAAACCCCAAATGGGATCACAAAGAGCTGGACACAAATGAAATGACCAACAACAAAAAATTCATCCACAAAACGCTTTAATTCTTCGGTGCCTACGTTTCCCATCTGTGGTATCTGACCTCAGTTTTACTACTTGTTAATGTTGTCTTTTATTTGTTTTTATTTATAGCCCATCATGCAAATTATTCTTCTGGTGATGGTTTCTTCACTGCAACCCCAACCCAGATCTTCGTATGTTTCTTTGAATTCTTCATTTTATTTGTTCCTTACAAGAGCAGTAATGGTACATTATATCAATATACTTCTACTTGCCCGGACATTGTCTAGTCATTTGTTTTCAGCTTTTTCCTGCTATTATAAACAATGCTTCTGTGACTATTTTTGTATAAACGAATCCCTTCTTGGTGTCATTTACTTCTTTGCTGTACAAATCCAGTGGTGAGATTATTGCATCAAAGATAAAGACAATTTAGTACTATATAAGCTCTTTGTGGTAAGAGACTACTTTTCTTTTCTGGTTCTGGATCCTTAGCACCTAGTTTTGAATTGGGTAGGTACTGAAATTTTTGTTGAATTCGTTTAGATTTAGTAATTTTTCTCAGACAATTCCAAATTTTCTCAGATTTTTTGGTAAAAATTTATGAAGCACATGGACTTGGCATGTGCTGAACACTGATGATGCATTTCCCTCATCATGCTCCAATGAGGATACTTGTAAGTGTGAAAGAATATGTGAGTACTGCTTGTTGTTTCTCACTTGAGGCAAAGTTCAAAGCCAGGGAGTACACATCTGGATTGCACACTCAGCAAATGGTCTTAGCTTTGCACAGGTGTTCATTCATCACTCTAATTAGCTCTTCTCCCTGTTCTTTAGCAGGAAGAGGGTCAGGACCAAATCTATGCTTCGTGAGGTTTTTTTTCCTTTTGTCAAGAGTGCAAATTGCTGAGTGGGTCTGAAGTTACATAATTATTGTAACTATTTTTGTTTATAGGACATGTCTTCCTAGGGGACTCTGGGCACTTCACTGACTAGAATTAAAATTGTCATTTGGGTAGCAAGACTGGGAAGCACATTCTGGGACTGGAGCAAGTCAGAGCATTTCTTACTTCTAATAATGAAAAATCTGGTCTGGAGAAGTTAGAATCCTTAAATGACATTTGTCCTTACAGTATTTGGTAAGGCAGGTTTGTGCCTGTTGCATAGAGAGGGAAACAGAGGGAGAGATATTCAGAGATTTACCTGAGGTCACACAGCATTTTCACTGAGAGGAAAAATTCTAGGAGAAAATCTTTCTGAGTCTTATCTTACACAATATTGTGGTGCTCTTAATCATTGTACTTTTGGGAAAGGGAGGATATCGTGTCACGTAAGGACTGGTTTATGAAACTGGATGTGTTAGCCTATGTGATACAGTAGGTAGAGCACTGGCCCTGGAACCAGAAAGAGGAGAGTTCAAATCTGACCTCAGTCATTTACTAGCTGTATGACCCTGGACATATCACTTAACACCAGCCTGCATAAATGACATCTACTATCTTTGCCAAGAAGCCCCATGGACAGTTGGCTTATGGGGTCATGAAGCATTGGACATGACTGAACAGCAACAGCTTGTTAGCCTAGAAAAGAACAAAAGATTTGGGGAGGGGACCTGTCATCAGGCAGTCATCAGGTCTTTGAGGAGATGTCATGTAGAAGAGGGATTAGGGATGTTCCGAAGAATTAAACGTTAATTAAATTAATTAATAATTATTAATAATAACAAGTATTATAACAATATATAATATAATATATTATATATGTTATTATATATAATATATAATAATTATAATAAGTAATTGTAATAATATAATAATAAATAAATAAAGAATTAAATGTTAAATGTTTAGCAACTGGTTCTCCCCCCAAAAAAGTATGTACAACAGATTTTAAAGTTTAATGTGCTTTATTAATATTTTCTCCCTCATTTTTTAAGTCTAGAAAATCAACAAAATGCTCTGATTTATAGCATTTGTCAGTTTCTGAGGTGTAAAGGTTTACACTGAAAATTTTAACAGATAGTGGCTATTACGAGTTAATTCACACTTATTCCAAGGCATCACTTGGTTATTCTACTTTACCTTAGAGATTAAGACTAAGTACAGAAGATGAACAGAGAAAAATTTTGTCTTGTTCTTCATGAATTCAAGTCACTTTGCTCAGATAAGCTAAGTCCTCGATTGTGGAAAGACCTGGTAGATGTGATTGTTGAGCTTCAGAAGGTTACAAGTGGGAGGAAAGGAAAATGCTATTCTGATCTTCAAAAAAGGAAAAGAGAATAAAATCTCCAAACTGTGGACCAGAGAGGATTGACTAAATTCCCACGAAAATTCTAGAGGGATCATTAAGAAGATGATTGGCAACTATTATGAAGAAGGAAGGTGTGATGATGAAAATGGATGCTTTGTACTGTGTCCTGATGAGACCATACTGGATATGTTGTGGTTGGCTCAAGGTATCAGAATTTAAGAAAGACACGGAGAAGATAGTTGCCATTCTCTGGACACTCAGCATGGTGAAGGGCCTTGAATCCCTGGCATGTAAGAAACAGTTGAAGGAACAGAGGTTGTTTAGCATGAAGGAGAAAAGACTCAGGATATCATAACAGATATTTTCCAGTATTGGAATGGTTGGTATTTGGAAGAAAGGTCAGACTTGTTTTGTTTGGTCCTAAAGAGCTGAGCCATAAGCGATGGGAAGAAGCTGCACAGACGCAAAACTAGGATCCATGTCAGGGAAAGCAAATAACCAAGCAACTGCGTAACAACTAGCTTTCTAAAGTGGAATGGGTTCTCTCAAGAGGGGTGAGTTCCTCTTCATCAAAAATCTTTAAACAGAAGCTGGATAACCACTTGCTGGATATTTTAAAATATGTCTTGGGGAATAGGTTGGGTGAGATGGGCATGAAGGTCCCTTCTAAGTCTAAAATTCTATGATTCTAGATTAAAACATCACAAAATTGCAACTGTTCAAAAGTGTAATACGATAACTTTGGAAGAAGTGAGTCCCCCCCCTTCCATCTCCCCAACAAACAATTGGTGATATTCAAGAGAAATCTGAAGAACCACTTATTAGTGCCATTCTCATTCAGGTTTGCATTGGACTAGATGACCTCTAAGGGCTACTTCCAATTCTGAGACTCTGGGAGTCTGATGAGCTTTTTATTCGTTCATTTATTTATTTATTTGCAAAAGACAACTTGAGAAGTACAACTATATTCTCCACAATCACTGCTTTTTAATGACATGAGATTAGTGAGGGAGTTAGGTGGCACAGTGGATATACTGAGTTCAGATCCAACCTCAGATACAACTAATGTGACTTTGGATAAGTCACTCTGCTTGCCTTTGTTTCCTCATTTGTAAAATGTGAGTAATAATAGCAGTTACCTCCAAGGGTTATTGTAAGTATCGAATGAGATATTTGTAAAATGCTTGGTACATAGCAGGTACTATATAAATGTTAGCTGTTTTCATCATCATCATCATCATTATTATTACAAAGAGACTATGCAACTTTTCATGTAGAAAGATGACAAAACTGAAACACTATTATATTATAATTTTATATTTTATTGATGTTTTTTATTACTTTCATATATGTACATATATCATCTCTCTATTTGCCTATGTAATCTCATTCCTTTGACTTGGGTAGGTATTAGACTAGATGTCCTCTGAAGCACCTTCTAACTCCAGGATTCTGATTCAATACTAAACTGGTCTACATATAGGCCACTTTCGTCAAATAAGAGCTCTTGGGGAAAAAAACCTAGGTATATATTGAAAAAAGAATTATACAAAATCACTATACAAAATATACATTCACTGTGAATATTGTTAAATTTCTATTTAAATAAAGCTGTTTTATTCATTTTTATCATCACAATTCTCTTGCTTGGTCTTTATCACTTTAGTTGAGGTTGTTTTCCTGCTGATCTTCCTACAATATGGCATCTTCAGTACCATCCATCAGTACTGAGTGTAGTTATAAGGCTACCTTTTAGCTGTCTATAATCCAGATGTGGTGAGGGGAAATTACAACCTATGTTTGGATCATTATGATATTTCACTGGTCATGGGGATGGGTTTACTCTGAACCTTTGCGACTCTTACCTGGTCCTCTCTGTGACCAAGAGTATATGTTTCAAAAATAGCTTATCATCACTACTAGAGAAAAAGTCAAGACCCATCTTTTCCAAAGTTCTGACATTATTATTATTTATATTGTTAAATTTTTATTAAAACTTTGGTTTTTATATCACCTTCATTTCTAAATATATCTTTCTCTATTCTCAGAGAGTCATCCTTTTAGAAAAGAGTCAAAAAAAGAGGGGAAAAAAGCAGCTTAACAAAATTAACCCATATATCAACCAAGTCTGATGTGCAATGTTTCACTCCCGTAGTCCTAATCTTTGCAAAGAAGGGAGGGTCATCTTGGTCATAATAATTATTTTTCTGTTGTCATTCTTTCAATGTATATCATTGTAGTCATGGTGTATATTGTTTCCCTGATTCTGTTTACTCCATTTGGCTTGGTTCATATAAGTTTTCTCATAATTTTCTGAATTTTTCAATTTTTGGAACCATTTCTTTTAGCCCAGTAATACATGCATGTACCTCAATTTGTTTAGTTATTTTCCAATCATTTGGCACCTAATTGTTTCCAGTTCACCAAAGCCCATTTTCAACAGGTGGTGCATCAATGAAAGTATTGAGAGCAATTATCAAAAGTTTGAACTATTACAGTAAGTAGCTGGTTGAAAGATGCTATTGAAGATCATACCTGGATGCCACTAATAGGTATCATGCAACATGGAAAAACTGGGAAATGCGTTGTAGGATAAACTTCAGGACCATGTAACAGAATCACAGTATTTCAAAGTCAGTAGGGAACATAGAGGTCATTTAGTTCAATGTATCCCTGAACAACAAGCCCTATCTCATTGCCCTCAACATGAGTTTGTTTAGCCTTTATTGGAAGAGATCCAGCAATGGGGAATCTACTACTTCCCAAGGCAGCTTATTCTATTTTGAACAGTTAGGAAATCTGTCCTCTTATGAAATCTAAATTTGCCTCTCTCCAGCTTCCACCTGTTGTTCCTAGTTCTTCTTTCTGGGGCAAAGCACAGCAGGTCCATACTCTGTTCTATATGCTAGTTGTTCAGACCCTTGAAGAAACTTCTTATCTCCCTCAAGATTTCTACAAATGAGTGTTTGTGTATGTATGAGAGCTGATGGTTGATGATGACATATGTAGAACTAATGAGCCCAGCACCAAAGGAATGGTCAGTGTTCAACGAAAACTTAGGAGTTAACTTAGAAATGTTTTACAACATGAAAAATGGACAAATTCTTGCCAGTCACTCAATCAAATCAAGCAACAAGCGTTTATTAAATAATACTTAATATGTGTCAAGCACTATGCCAAGCAAAAGCAAAAATAGCTCCTTCCCTGAAGAAGCTTGCCTTCTATTAGGGGTACACAACATACATAAATCATAACATTCAAGATAAGTACAATGTAGATGAAAGATAACTTTGAAAACACCAGAAGCTTTAGGGACCTGAAGAGGTCTCCTGAAGAAGGTGATATTTGAGCTGAGTCTCAAAGGAAGCTAGAGATTCTGAGAGGTGGATGTTGGGAGGGATGGCATTCCATTTATGGGGAACAGCCAGTACAATGACATGGATATAGGGGATGAAATGTCATTTGCTATGAATAATAAGTAGATGAGTAGGGTTGTCGGTTTTGATAGAGGGGAATAGTATGTGAGAAGATTGGAAAGGAAGGAAATGGGCAGGTTGTGTAGAACTTTAAAAGCCAAATAGAGGACTTTATATTTCATACCCAAGGCAATAAGGAATTTAAATGGTCATATCTACCATTTAGGAGAAATATTTTGTCAGCTGAATGAATGGAGGATGGATTGAAGAGAGGAGAGACTTGAGGCAGGGAGATGAATTAGAAAGGTTGTTACAATTGGGTGGTGGGAGAAGGGGATGTAAATGAGAGATATTGTACAGAAAACTATTGCAAGATTTGGTAACTGGATGGATATGCAGGTGACTAAGAGAGAGGAATCAAAGATGGCACATAGGTTTCAAACTTGTGTACTAGGTGGATTGTGGTCCCCTCTACAGTAGGAAAATTCATAATTTAGTAGGTGTCAGGGGAGAGATTATGAATTCTGTTTTGGACATGATGCATTTGAAATGCCATCAACATCTAGTTCAAAACATTCAAAAGCCAATTGGTGGTGTGGGACCAGAGCTTAGCAGAGGAGTGTTGGATAAAATCATCTGCATAGAGAGAATAATTGAACCCATGGGACCCAATGGGATCACTAAGTGAAAGATTAAAGAGAAAAGAACAGAAGCTCAGGAGAGAGCCTTGGATGACACACAAAGTGAGTTGACATGGCACAGATGAAAAGGTTGAGAAGAGGTAATGAAATAGGTAGGAGGAGAAGCGAGAGAGAGAGAGAGAGAGAGAGAGAGAGAGAGAGAGAGAGAGAGAGAGAGAGAGAGAGACAGAGAGAGAGACAGAGAGAGAGAGAGAGAAAGGTGGGGGAGAGGAAAGGGTGTCAGGAGAAGCCTGGAGAGGAGAGTATCCAAGAGGAAGGGCTGTTAAAAGCTCCAGAGAGGATAAGAAGGATATAGATGAAGAAAACACCCCTAGATTTGGTAATTAGTCCTTGGTAACTGTGAAGAGAACAGCTTCAGTTGAATGATTAGTCTAGGAGGCAGATTGCAGAGGGTTTGGAAATCAGAGACAATAGTTATAGAAGACTTTTTCAAGGAATTTATCTGAGAAGAGTGGGCAAATATATAGGATGTAAAATGAAGGCATGTGAAAGGTATTGTTTTTAATGATGGGGGAGACGATCTTATTTGTAGGCAATAGGGATGGAGCTAGTAGAAAGAGAGAGTGGAGATGTGGGTGGGGGACAATCTACCGGAGAAGACAGAAGGAGTAGAAAGAGTGGAGTTGGGAAAAAGAGGAAGACCACTAGCCAGACACAACTCATTAAGAAAGGAGGAGGGGGAATTCTGTATTCAGTTAGAGGTACAAGATTGCCAGAAACATTACTATTAATTAAAATCATTCTAATCTAAGTAATTTTCTGCTTGGAAAGAGAAATGTTCAGAGTGAGTAAGTGCCCTTGTGCTATCTCACTAACATAAGTGACTTTTGAAGTTACAATTTATAGGATTCTTAAACAAAGAAGGTTTTTTGCAGTCATGACCGAGCAAGGGCCCAAAGTTGCAGTAACTGTTCAGTTAATAGCTTGCTTCATCAAACAGACATATAGTCTCTTAGTTTTTGACACGCCCTTAAAGAATCCTTTTACTAAAACCATTAAATTGCTTTTTGACCACTTCTTTCTAGCTGATCAAAGAGGAGCAGAGAAAGATAACTACATTAACTGAAGTAATGAGACCTTTTCTTTTTCTTAGGCGTATTATTACCCTAGTCCCTTCAGAGCAGGGGAAAGAAGGTAGTACTACTCTCAGGTGTAACTCTGAGAATATGAAGTAATAATTCCCAGAGCCCCATGTTTGCAGGAAGTCCCTAAGTAAATATCTCTTCAAGGTGGCTGCAAGGAACTGAGGGACACTTCCATAGCTTCTACCTTAGAAAGGAAAGGGTTGTTTTCTTTCCTTTCTTCTCAGCGGTACAAACATCATTTGGCCAAAGATGCTAAATATCTGTGGCCTGGAGAAACCAGGAAGGGTTGGTAGGAGAGATATCTTTTCCACTTCCACAATGTTTGATTTACTTTAGGTTGTCCTTGATATACCTCAGGCAGGGGATAGGGGAGATATGTAGGGATATAATATGAGGTTGTGGAGGAGGTCAATAGCATAAGGTAACATGTGCTAAATGTCGAATGAAGTGTATTAGTAATTGATACTACAGGAGTTCAGAAGAGGGAGGAATGGTTAAGGGACAGTCAAAAAGAACTTGATAGAGGAGAAAATGAGACTTCAAAAATAAACAGCTTACACGTATGTTGCTTATGGAACACTTTTTCTCAAAAATAGGTACCATGAAATAGGTAGTAGTCGAAATATTTCCCATTTTGCAGATCAAGAAACTGAAGCTCAGAGAAGTTAGGAAACTAACTGGTGGTCATATAGCTGGACAATGGAAGAGTTGAGGTTCAAACCTAGCATCTTGAGAGCAGAGATTGTTTTATTCTTTGTCTTTATATTCAAAATTGTAGTCCAGTGCCTGCAACATAGTAGGTATGCTTATAGATTGATTGATTCAGACTCCCAGTTCAGTGTTCCTTCCATTACACCATACTGTCTCACCAATTTAAGGATAAGATTTTTGTCCATCATGAAGGCACAGGAAATGACTGAAAGCAATAGAAGGAATGTAAGGACAATAAGTAAATGAATTTAGGTGGAAATGAGAATTTATACAGAGTAGTTGAAGGCACAGTGCCTGGCACATAGTAGGTGTTTAGGAAGTGTTTATTGATTTATTGAAGGTAAGTTTGGAGCCTTGAATGCTATATTAAGGAGGGTGTCCTATAGGGTTTTTGAGGAGGTGAATAACATGATGAAATTATCTATGTTTTAAGAATATTCAATTAATGTTGTTATTCAGGGTGACACTGAGGCTTGAGATATCCTTCCCTGTCACCTCTGATTTCCCTAGTTTCCTTCAAGTCCTACCTTCTGCAAGAAGTCTTTCCCATTATTCCCATCTCCAGAGCCTTTCCCTCTCAGATTGTCTTCCATCTACTCCAGATCTTGCAAATTATATCAGCATATATTTTGATATATTGTAGTTTTAAAGGGAAAGTTAGCATTAAGGAAAATAGGAAAAATACAGTTCAAGATCAAGTGTGAAAATGGTCAAAGGCTTGTGTACTTTCTTTAAGAAGATAATTAGGAAGTACTTTATGGGGAAAATATTGAACAAGATGACCAAAAATTTTTCCCATGATTTCTTTTTCTATTTTAAAATGAAATTAAACTAATTTATTTTTTAAACTTTAAATTCCAAACTGTCTCCCTCTCTCCCCACTCTGTAGCACTGGCCACTATTTCACACACACACACACCAGCATACTTCTATTTATTATTCTATTCTGTCTATTATTCGGTTTTTTTCTCTGGAGGTAGATAGCATCTTCCTTCATAGGTCTTTATAGTTTATTTGAATATTTATAATGGCTTAGTTGTTCACAATTTTTGGGGGACAGTATTGCTGTCACTGTTTATAATGTTCTCTTGGTTCTGCTTCTTTCACAATTCTTTATTTCATATCCATAATTTCTTAAGATGTGAAAATGCCTAGTAACTGATGTGAGACTGAATTCCAGAGGGTCATTTTAGTCCAGAGGTATCAAACTCATGGCCCTTGGGCTGCTTGCAGTCACAAAACTTCTCAGAGGGAATCAGATTAAATTATAATTGGGAAATGTTTAACAAAATTAATAAAAATACAGTACAACATAGATAATGTTAATTTGTGATTTTCTAGGGTAGTGTGACAATATACAGGTAGCCAGGATCCCATTGTCTTTGAGTGTGACAACACTGGTTGAGAGCAGAAAGGGACCCATCTAGTTCAGTTCTATTATCACAGTAGTCTGTATGTAATCAGAGAATTAACTAGTTAGGGCAAAGATCAAAATCAGCACCAAATTAAAAGAAAGGATAAAAATGAGAAGATATTGGATGTAAATACAGTTGCTCCAGCACTATATTTTTAAGCAGGTTGTTGATCACTTTCCCCAAAGGAAAATACAGAAGATTAAAGGCATTGACTGATGAACTCCAGTTTTTTTTATTAGTTTTGTGATTTCATCTGCCATGCATAGGAAGCTCCCAATACAGAATTTCCTCTACCAAGGAAGAATAACACCTTCTCTCTAACTTTGAGTCTTAGAGAAATGCATAGGGGACCAAGAGGTTAAGGGACTTGTCTAGGGTTAGAGAGCAAGTATTTATCAGAGGCAGAACTTGAACCCAGGTCTTTGTGGTGTAAGACAGAATCAATGAGGAAGCAGATAGGATACAGAAATTGCCTTATCAAGTAAATATTTTCTTTTCAAGTGGAGAGATATAGCATGCAAGGGCAACATCCATCTAAACTATGAAGTCATTTGCCAAGCCTAATGGAGAAAAAGGATGGAAAATTACAGAATCAGAGAATCATAGCATTTTAGAGTTGGAAGGGACCCCAGCAGCCATCTAGTCTAATTCATATGCAAAAGGAGGCCCCCCACTTCTTCCATGCCCCCCCCCCCACTATATTATAGTGACATGTGGCTGTTCAGCCTCTGCCTGAAATCTCCCATGAGGAGGGGCCCTCCCACCCCTCAAGGCAGCCCATTCTGCCTTTGGAGAGCTTTTATTATTAGAAAATTTCCCCTACCATCAAGTCTAAATGTACCTCTTTGTAATTTCTATCCATTGCTCCCAGTTTTGGCTTCTGGATTTTAACAGAAAAGTCTGCCACGTAAGAGCCCTTTACGTATTTAAAGATAGTTATCATGTACCTGCTGGCAAGTTTTGTTCTTCAGGCTAAGCAGTCTCCATTCCTTCAATGCATCCTCCAAGTACATGGATTCAAGGACCTTTGACTATCCTCCAGACACAGTCCAGCTTTTCAATATTCTCCTTATGCAGAGGCATCCCAAACTTTGAACACAGTACTCCAGGCTCCATATAATTAGGGCAGAGTACTGACAAACAATCAGCTTCTTATTCCCAGAAGCAAATTGGGTGAAGGGAGATCAAGAACGTCTTCTTGTGGAAGGTGGTGCATGAGCTATATCCTGAAAGGAAGAGAGAGACTTTAAGGTGGAGGAGAGAAGGGAGCGCATTTTAGGGATGGGAGAATTCCAGTGTAAAGCAGAGACCAAATATGAAGTACTATGAGCAAGGGAGAAAGAGGAGGTCAGCTTGACTGGATTGCAGAATGCTGGAGGAAGGAAACGCGGTTGTGAAACACCTGCTATATGGTGGGCTAAGTATCTTACAAACATCACCTTATTTGATTCTTACAACAACCCTGGGAAGCAGGTGCTATTATCATCCCCATTTTATAGTTGAGGAAGCTGAGGCACAGAAGTTAAGTGACTTGCCCAGGGTCACATAGCTAGACGGATTTCAACTCAGGTCTTCCTGACTCCAGACTCAGTGGTCTATTCACTGGGCTACCTAGCTGCCACCTGGAAGGGGAGGAATGACCAATGAGGTTGTAGAGTTTGGAAAGGAGAATAAAGTCTAGTGAAGTTGGAAAGACAGGTTAAGGCCAGATGGTGAAGGGTTTTACAAGATAAACAAGAGAGTTTATATTTTATCCTAAGGGTAATTAATAGGGAGCCATGAAAGTTTATTGAGTAGGCAGTCCCATGGTCAGAGGACTGAGAATAGAAAATCAAATTTGTCAGTTAAAAAATATCAGTAACTTTGGAGAGAGAAGTTTCAGTTGACAAGGAGGGAAGCAAGATTGGAAAAGGTTGAGGAGTGATTGAGAGGAGGAGTGGAAACACACATACATGCATGCATATATATATTATATATATATATGAGAAAGGGAAAGAGAGAGAGAGAGAGAGAGAGAGAGAGAGAGAGAGAGAGAGAGAGAGAGAGAGAGAGAGAGAGAGAGAGAGAGAGAGAGAGCTTTTTCAAGGAATTTGGCTGAGAAAGGGAGAAAAAATATGAGATGGGATTATAAGATCCAGTAAAAGTTTTTAAATGATGATTGAGACTTGGAGCATACTTAAAGTTATTAGAGGTTAACCCAGTGGGTAGGGAGAGGTGAAAGATTTGAGAGAAAGAAGACATGATTGAGATTGTAATCTGCTGGAGATTAATAGGGAAAGGGATCAAGCACACATGTAGAGGGGTTGGCCTTGGCAGGAGAAGGGCTCTCTATATCTCTGTCAGAGATTGGGGGAAAGGAGAAGAGAGAGGGAGATGGTATTAAAGGTGTTTGAGGTGAAGAGAATGGGAGAAAAGAGATGTTATGTCAAATAGTCTGTCTTTTCACAGTAAAGAGGTAAAGTTCAGAGGAAGTGTAGGATACCTGACAAAGGAAGAAAAGTTTTGGAATAGGTTCTGTGGATAGTGGGATAGGGATTTAGGGAGCAAAGGATTGCCTCACTATAGCGAGAGCCCAATTGAGGTTGGATAATGAGTGGATAATATAACCAGTCAGCACAGTTTTGAGTCTTCTTGCTCTGTTCAGAAGCCTGTAATAGGAATAGAAGAGGCAGATGATTGGAGTAACCCAGAGTTGATGCCTGGCAAGAGAGAAACTATGTTAGCACATTGGGGACAAAGAATTTGAAAGCAAAAGAAAATTTAGAGTTAAAATGTCTAGATATAGGATTAATATCGGAAAAGAAGGAAAATAAAGTCATTTAGGGGTAATGACTTGACAAAGTATTGGGGTAAGGAGTGATTGGGGAAGGATTAATAAAAAAGAGGAATAGGTTTAAGAGGGGTAAGGTATAGAGAGATGGAATAATAGGAGGTTTTGGTCAGAGAAATGCCAGTTTTTAATTAGAGTAGTGGAACACATGTGGGTAACAATGAGCTCCAGTGCATGATCATACTTATGTATTGTTGCATCTTTGGGCATGCAACAGGACCATTCCCTGACTACTTCATAAAGAGGCCTATTCACTCAATGGGCATTACCTCCCTCTAAGTGAATATCTGAAAAGGTCAAGTTCCCCCATTGCATCCTGGGTCATCTCCAGTCATCCTGGTGAATATCTGGTCACTGGATCCAGAGGGCTCAGGAGGAGAAAGTGAGGCTGGTGATCTTGCACAGCCCTCCTTCAAAACAAGGTCCAGTGCAAGTCATGCCATCATTTCTCTGATATCATGGTCTCCTTTGAAAATGAAGGACGAACACAACAACAACTGATGTATGGCTGAGGGAGAGTGAAGGAGAAGGTCACGAGATTTAAGGAGGCAGAGGAAGTGTGAGGTTAAGGAGTTGTAGGGAGCAGTCACGTAAGTGTTGGAGTTCTCTATTGTAAAGACAGGAGGTGGAGAAGAGAGGAACACAGTGAACCGGTTGTTGAATTCCTTGAGAAAAAAGAGAGAATGTGTTGGGGCCAGGACATAATAATCACCATAGTTTGAATTGGGTAGAAAATTTTGATTCAGGGTACTTCGAGGTATGATATAATAACAATAGAGGCAGCTAGATGACAGAATGGATAGAGTGCCTATCTTGAAGTCAGGAAGATTCATCTTCTTGAGTTCAAATTTGGCCTCAGATACTTATCTAGCCGTATGACCCTGGACAGGTCATTTACCCCTGTTTGCCTCAGTTACCTTATCTGTAGAGTGGAGAAATCTGGAGAAGGAAATGACAAACCACTCCAGTATCTTTGCCAAGGAAAATCCTATAACAGGGTCAGAAAGAGTCACACACAACTGAAACAACTGGACAATAGCAATAATGATAATAACAAATTCATTTAGAACTTTACAGCTTACAAATCATTTTATATATTATTTCATTTGATCCTTACAACAACCCTGTGAGGTGGGTGCTATTATTATCTCCATTTTACAACTGAGCAAACTTGGCTAGGGTTGCACAGTTAGCAAGCTTCTGAGACAGTATCTGAATCCAAGTCTTCTTGTTTTCAGGTGCAGTGAGAGGATGACTGGGAATGCCCTGTTGTCAGTGATGAGCCAGGTCTCAGTGAGGGTTTGTAGATGGAAGATGTGTGAGAGAAAGAGGTCCATAATGAAGACCTCTTTTTTCCCCATTTTGGAATAGGAATTCCAGAGGGCACAGTGAAAAAAGTGGGTGGAGGAGGATGGTCGATGAGGTCTATGCCACTCTTTGCTTAAAAAGGATTAAATTCATTGCAAATTGGAGGAAATACCCCTTAAAAGAGTAATCATAATACTTAGAACTGTAAGAAACTCTTCTAGATAAGTAAGCAGAGGGGAAATTGAATTGCTAGGGTCACTCAGAAAGATGTGGTAGAGTCAGAGTTTGAACTCAGATCTCCTGACTCAAAAACTCTGCACTCTATCCATGTTTCTGAACTGTGTTTTTAAGTTGTTTTATTACAGACTTGATGGCTTTCATATATGTGCATTATTAAAAATAGAACATTTTGGCATCTTCCATTGTCTTGGCCCCCGAGGTTGCTCTGGTAACCACTGCCGAGGCTCCAGACAGCTGTTTCCCAAATTTTCTAACTTATTCCCAGACTTTCAAGTTGGCAAGCAAACACGTTTTTCAGAAGGTACCTTGAGTCTAAGGTTAAAGCTTACCTCTCAGATGAACAGAAAAGCACATTAAAGCTATTATAAAACAAAGAACACATTTTATGTAGTGTTCATCACATGAATTTTATGGAGTATAGAATAATTAACAAGAGAACCAATTCCAAGGGTTCTAACCTGGCGTCTATGAACTTCTTTTTAAAAATGTTTTATAACTACAGTTTAATATAATTTTCTTTGCAATCTTTGTATTTTTATTTTACATCATACTAGGAAGAGACCCTTAGGCCTCACCTGACTACCATATGGGTCCATGGTAGAAAAAGGATTAAGAACTCATCCTAGATGGTGAGGGGAAACATAACCTTGAGTGCTCTAGCAAGATGCCAAACCTACATGTCCTCCCTATATACCCAAGCTGCCTGATGGCATCTAATTGCAATAACAAGGAACCTTGAAGGAGAGACAGGAGGCAGCATGTGCCAGATCAGTCAAACCCCTGCTACCATCTTCACCATCATCTCCCCTCCAACTCCAATAGAGACAGCCAGTACCCTGAACTACCAAGGGCCTTAGGTATAGCAGTGTTGTCCAAACCAACTGATCTTCTTCCTGCCCAGCTAACATCCTGCCTTCTACAAGATGTCTTTTCCAATCCCTCTTAATTCTAGTGCATTCCCTCTGATGATTTATCCTGTAAATAACTTTATTGTACATAGTTGCTTGCATGTTGTGACTGTGAGCCTCGGGAGGGCAGGGATTTTTTTTTAAACTTTTTTTTATATCCCTAGAGCTTAGCACAGAGCATGGCACATAGCAGATACTTAACACATGTTTAGTGACTCACTAATGGTTTTAGTTTCTAACTATTTCAAACCTCTTATCTCCATCCTATCTCTTGATTTTGCAATAGGAAGACATACTTAAGCTATTTGCAGAGGGTTGTCATCAACCTTACTCCATCTCAAAGGTCAAATGGCATGTTTACTCAGAATTCTCACATCTTTCTGATGTTCCTGTAGAGGATGTCTCAGCTCACACTTCCAACTGTTAGGACTCTCTGAATATGATCCATATGAGAAAGAATCGACCATAACGTGCTATGTCAGGCTCTTTGAAAGTCCTACCAGTGAGGATAACCACAGGATGACTTCCAAAGTCTATCTTTCCATGAATGCTTCTGAGGCTCTTTTAGGTTTATGCTTTCAATCTCTTATTGGCAGCTAAAGTCTGGAAAATGCAGAGAGAAAACAGAAGTAGACAGCTACTTTAACTCTAATCTGAGGCTCTAGTTGGCCAAGTGGTTCTCAAGAGTATCCCCTTGATACTCTTAAAAATTACTGAGAGACTCCAAAAAAAGCTGTGTTTTACTTAGGTTATATCTAGGACTATTTACAATATCAGAAATAAATTTCTAAAATATTTATTAATTCCTTTAAAATAACAATAACAAATATGTTAACATGTTTTTGAAAAACAACTATTTTTCAAAACAAAAAAATTTTAGTGAGAATGACATTGTTTTGCTTTTTGTGAGTAAGTTTCTTTAATCTTTGGTTTAATAGAAGACAGCTGGATTCCTTTATCTACTTCTATATTTAATTTGTTGCAGTATGTTGTTTTGGTTGAAGTAGATGAAGAAAATGTGACCTCATACAGATATGTAGTTGAGAAAGGAGGAGTATTTTAGTTAGCAAATAATGTAAGAATATTATTATAAAAATTGTTTTGATCTCACAGATCTCCTAGAAGGATCTCGAAGATCCCCATAGGGTCTGCAGACTATACTTTCAGGGGTGGGGTACCTGTAGCATTCTTTGATCACACTTTAGGTCCTGAGGTCATGGGTTCCCCACCCCTGCTAGGACTATTCTACTTTATTACTCTATCTCTCTATAGAATGTTATAGTTATATGTAACATAAGAATGTAATTATGGTAGGGATATTGGTTACATTTGAAAAACTGGAGATTGGCAGAGGCACATCAAGACTGTAAATGGGCAAATGTCAAATATTTAAAAAGGAAAGAGGGAAGATTCAAGTTATAGTCCTTATGGATTTGCCTTTGGTTCTTGGTAAAATTAAAATGCTTCTTATTAAAAAATAGTTTGTAAGCATTTAGAAAGGAAGAGATGACCACTATGAGGGACTATGGCTTTATTAATAGCAGCAATTCCATACTAGCTTCATTCCTTATGTAATATGACAGATCAAGGAAATGTCATATATAAAAATCCCTTCTTGCCTTTGTGTGCAAGAAGAAAAAGTGTGCATTACATAGTAGGTAAACTTAGAACTGGATCACTATTTAGACAAAAGAATTGGCAGAGTGACATCATTGTTTAGTTTAACACATTCATGGATGACTTGGATGAAGACATAGATTGCTCATCAGTTTTCACAAGATGATACAAAATTGGAAAGGATGGCTAACACACTGAATGATGACTCAAATCCAGAAAGATCTTTTCAGTTTTCAACTTTAGGTTAATTAAAAAAAAATTAACTTAATAAGGGTTAAGTGTAAAGTCCTTATGCTTATTTACAAAAATCAATTTTGATAGTATGAGATGGGGGAAGCAAGGGTAGAAAAAAACGTTCATTTGGAAAAAGATCTTGGAAGTAATTAACAAGTGTAATTCAGAGCAAACAGAGAAAGTAAAAAGAATGATCAGAAACTAATACACAGTTCTATACCAGCAGAATAGAATTCAAAGGACATTGATGAGACTCTGTAAAAATACAGAAAAAAGCAAATTAAGAAAACAAGAAATATAGATCTTAAACACCAATCTCAGAGAAAGAAATCTTGCAAAACATAAATGAACTACCTGAACTGGGTGGAGGGTGGAGACAACTTGGGTCAGATAGATTCAGAAGGGAAAGAAATACTATTGAGTATCTAAAGAATAATTAATGCCTATGCTGAACAAAATATAATGAACAATAGAGTAGAAGGTAGCATACCAAATTTCTTTTATAAGATAAACATAGTTTAGAGAACCCAAACTGAAAAGAGATAAAGCAGAGAAATATAAGTATATGCATAGTTATAGCTATATAACTGTATATATGTATATATAAAGAAGTGTATATATATATATATACACATACATACATGTAAGTATAATATATCTCAGTCTTACTAAGAAATATTGATGAATATCTCTTAAATAAAATGCTTGCAAGGAAAACTGCAGAAATATATCTCAAAATAATTAATTTTGATCAAGCTGAATTAATCTCAGGAATTCTAGGATGGTTAAAATTTGGAATAAAATCAGCATAATGAATCATATAAACAATAAAGATAAGAAAAACCACTAATTTATGTTTAAAATCCTAGAAAGCACAGGACCCTTTTTTAATATGATCAAAAGCATATATTAAAAACCAGGAGCTGATGTTGTTGGTAGAAAAAACACTAGAAATTTTCCCAGTACAAACAGGGTTAAGGCATAGATGCTCCTCTATTCATATTATTTGAAATAATTCTATAAATACTAGCTATAGGAATAAAACATGAGAACAAAATTGAAAATATAAAAATAAGCAAAGAAGAGACAAAACTATGCCCTGTTTGAAGGATAGAAGAATGCCAACTGGAAGAGACCTTAGTGACCATATAGTTTACCCTTCATTCTACAGATGAGGTTCACACAGATTATGGGACTTACTTAAAATCATATGGCAAGTTAATAGCTAAGCCTAGTCAAGAAGAAACTAGGTGTGATAATGGCTAAAGTTCTGATCCTGAAGTCAGAAAGGCCTGAGTTGGAATGTAGCCTTAGACACTTTCTAGTCTATATGATTCTTGGGCAAGTTGCTTAACCTCTGTTTGCTCCATTTTCTTTAACTGTAAAATGAGTCACAGAAAGAGTTAAATAAGATAAATACAGGCCATGGATAGAGTTTTGCTTTGCTGATTTTAAGAAAACAGCATCATAGGGTGCTTGGAGGGGAGTGATGTATAATAAGACTCGAATAGTAGGAAGGATGTGGTTGTGAGAAGCATTAAATGTCAAAGAGTGAAGGTTTCTATTTTATCCTAGATTATAATAGGAGGACACTGGAGTTTATCAAGTAGGGAAGTTACTATGATCACACCTGTACTTTAGGAAATTACTTTGGCAGCTGTGTGGAGGATGGATTGGAGTCACAGGGCGATGTCGTTGGTCCTGTTCTGGAAAAAAGACCTACTACAAAAACAAACAAAAGCCTCCTATTTGCTCTCCTTACCTTTACTACAGAGGAAAGGTGAACTATGGTGGTAGCTGTGTGAGCGGAGAAGAATTGAATATGAGAGACATAAAAGAGCTAGATTTGGCAATTGATGAGATATGTGAGGTGAGTGAGAGTGAAGAGGAAAGGATGTTACTGAGGTTGTGAGTGTGGGTGACTGTGATGATGTGGTACCCACAATGGCAATAGAAAATTTCAGGAGAAAAGAAGATTTTTCATGGAAAATGAATTATAACAGGGTCATAAAACTAGGTGGGAACAAAGTTGGGAGTAGAATAGGGGTCCAATATAATTTTCACTATGGTATATGATCTTTCTTTGTCTTTGCTGATGGGTAACAATGTTGTAATTTGATTTTAATTCTTTCTTCAAAATAATGATGATGATATGTAACATTTTTATAACTCTTTAAGGGTTTGGAAAATGCTTTATGTATATTTTCTCATTTGATACTCATAACAACCAGATGAGGGAGGAACTTATTTTACAGATGAGGAAATTGAGGCTGATGAAAGTTCAGCGCAGAGTCACACATCTAGCAAGTGTCTGAGATAGGATTCAAAGCCAGATCTTCCTGGCTCCTAGTTGAGCGCTCTATCTACCATACCACAGAGGGCTCTTGAGTGGTCTTGCCAATGCCAACATTAACCAAGTTGATATAGATGTGATTTTCATTTTATAGTATGTTCACTTGTTCTGCCTTTTTTCTCCATGCCCCATGAAATTTAGCATTATGCCTACTTCACATCTATTCGCCTAGTAAATGCACATTTCATATTAATTGATGATGGTATGATGGTGACAGTTGCTTTGCCCTCTTAAGTGCCAGTACTCACTGTCTTACTCAATCCTTTCTCCTGTTTATTTGAGCAAAAATTTCTCCAGCCTGCAGCACATAACAGATAATTAACACCACCTAATAGCTGCTAAGTAGGGTAATCATCTCTTGTTATCCTCACAAAGGCTTTCATTTTCAGGCTAATGGTGCTGTGTTGAATCTCAGGTTAACACTAGGCATGCTCTATTGAGACCAGCTTTCCAATAAAAAGGGAGTAATTCTCTGCTCTGAAAATAGTAGTCCCTTCTACATAAAAGGTAAGCCTGGCTGTAAAATCTCATGTGGGTAAGACCCCTTGGGCGGTTGAGTGGGGAACTTGGTGTGCAGTGATGCAGGGAGAAGGTGGCTTTTTTTCCATTCAATAAACATTTAGTGAGAGCTTACTCTGTGTAAAGTTAGATTCTACGGAAGATACAAAGATGAATGATGTGTGAGGTCTTGCCCTCCAAGACTTTACAGTCTGGTAGATTTTATGCTCTCCCTCCTTTCTCTGATATATCCATCCATAGGAGCTTTCCCTCCATTCACCCTTAACCTCCAGAGGGAGTTGTGGGCTCCATAGAACATGACATTGGCTGTACTTGTGACTGTGTCTAAATAGCCTTACTTTGGCTTTATGGAAAAGTTTTGTGGTCAGCAGAGTAATAGAAGTGATTTGGGATCCATTGTGCATACCCTGGAAGAGTGGCATGATTATTTTTGTACCTGAGCCATCAGGTGACAGGTTGCAGAGGGCGGTCTGAACATGCCTAATTTAACTCCTAAAGTTATCCTTTAAGTTATTCTGCAAATATTTCCCATGATATATACTTTCCTTTCTACTCTTCAATTTGTAAGTAAAAGTATGCTTCAAAATTATTTCTATGTGCTGTAGTGGATAGTCTGGACAAAGAGCTTAGATAGCATCCAGAAAAAAAGAAAAATGAAAAGCAAGGGAATTGTGGTAGAAGTAATATATGCCATGTAGGTTAGGCTGCTTTTCTCTTTTAAAATTACTGAACCCATTCTCAAGACTTAATTGCTTTAGAAAACCAAGGCCTAGTCTGTGGCTTACCTTCATGGTGGCCTAAGTACAAAAGGCAGATGAGGTGGCACGAATTAATTACTTTCCCTCAGGTTTGACCCACATGGCCAACAGAGAGCCAGGGAAACTTTACTCAAATGCATCAATGGTATATCCTTGCTGAGTATCCTATCTATGCTATTTCTAAATTAACATCCTTTTGTCAACAGATGATCTCTGTATAAATGTCTCATCTCATTCTGGTTTTGAACATGAAGGACAAGAATAGTCTTGAGTCAGGGCTGGTCTACAATAGGGTGAAACTTGGGACATGGGGTGTGATCTTTTGACCCCCAGGCAAAGTTGTGAAAAAAGGTGAAATTTCTTCTCTTTTCTTTGCCTCCACCATATCCTGCTCCATGCAGAGGAGTCGATGTACTGTGTATCACTAGTGTGAAAGTGGCCAAGGCATGTTCATTTCAATTCAATTTAGTAAACATTTATCAAATGTCTACTATGTGCTAAAGGCTGGGGATACAAATAAGAAAAAGAAAGACAATCCTTGTCCTTGAGGAGCTTATGATCTGATGGAAAAAGCAGACCCTCTCCAGGTCACTGAGGGGAGAGTAGTTGATGAGAATCCTAGAGAGGAATAATGAAACTAGAAAATGCAGAACCCCTCAACAGGAAAAATGACAGACTAGTAGAAATGAGGCCTGTTCTCCCTCCAGCCAGTCATTGCCTTGGGAAAGACAGAGGACTAAGGGTGGAGATTGGACAACTTGACTCAGGAGACTTTGGCAAAAAATGTTACAAAGTTTACTAGCTATTCCCTAACCTTTCCAATCCCACAATCTCATTGAATCAGTCAGTCATTCAATTCAATGAGTATTTATTAAAGACCTACTATGTGCCAAGTACTATGTAGTTACTGAGGTTACAAATAATGAAACAATCCCTACTCACTTAGTGGGATAGAAAAGAAGTATATCTAGTTAGCATAAAGTGAATAAGTGCAGATCTAGGCAAAAGAGGTAAATAGAAAGTAGTTTGGGAAGGAAGGCATTAGCCACTAGGGCTTGTAGCAAGCCCTTTTACTTGGATAAGTAAAGGCTTCATGCTGAAGATGGTTCCTGAGCTATGTCTAAAAGGAAAAGAGACATTTGATTGATGCTAAGGTAAAGAAGGAGTTCATTACAACCATGTGGAAAGCAAAAGCAAAGGCAGGTATAGATTGAAGAGGGCATGGCGGGGGGTAATATGTAAGAAGACAAGGAAGGTAGGAAACCGCTAACTTGTGAAGGGTTTAAAGCTGAACAGAGGATATTAAATTTCATCCTGGAGGTAACAGAGAGCCAGGAGATTAGATTTGTGTTTTTGAAAGTCGATTTGACCATTGTGTGGATAGTAGACTGAAGTAAGGAGAAATTTGATTTGGAAATTAACCAGGATATTGCAATAGTCTGAATGTGAGATGTCAAGGGCTATGACTAGGGTGGTGGTGGTATCAGAGAGAAAGGATTGTATAGGACAGATGTTGTGATAGCAAATATCCATATCATCTATATCTATACACATACCGATATGCACAAATATATAGAAATACAGATATACATGAACATATATACACAAATATATGTATATACACAAAAATACACACACACACACATTGCCAGGAGGCAGAGACAAGAACATGCCAGGCCTGGGACATGGTCTATGGAAGATGTGTATTGCTCCGTTATACATTCCACCATCCTAGGGTTTCTTTTCTACACCCTATTCCCATCATCTTGCTTCTTGACCCTGGTTCACAATTTCCTAGTTATGACTCTGCAAAGAATGGGGAGTCCTCTTTCTCCTCTTACTGTCAGGGTTCTCTCTTCTACTTCCTTACCAATATTCATTTCCCCACAATGGCTGTGGTGATGATTGTACTAGGCTGGACACCCATAGCCTTAAGCCCCAGAATTTCTGCCATTATAAGGCCTTTATACACAGGATGGCCTGCTGTAATTCAGTTCAAATCAACATTTTTTTTAAACATCTTACTATTTTCAAAGTACTAGGGGATGAACATTATAAAAGGTATAGCTTCAATTCTCAAAATATCTGCGTTCTAATAGAAAGATTCAATATGCATACAAATAACTATAAGCCACATCAGAAATTGTGAAGAGCACAGATCTTTGAGAAGTTCTAGGGGTAAACTTTCAGAGGGGGAAAAAGGACTACCTAGCAAGGCATTTATGCCCTAGCTAGGTTGTGAAAATTTCTCCCCTGACTCATTCCTCCATGGAAGTATGAACACAATTTAACCTTATAAAAGCAAGTTGGTTTCACTTTAGAAGATTGGTATCTCTGTCTCAGTAGATAAAATAGACGAGACTGCTTGAGGCACAGAGGTTAAATGACTTCCTCAGGGTTGCACAGCTAGTAAGTATGAGACCCCCAAATCTTGTGTCCATCTCTGCTACCCTCCTCCCCCTGCCGCAGTACTCCTTCACCTGCTGTGGGTCCATGCCTGGTGCTTCCAACTCCAGTCTTTGGTCGAATAACTCTCTGTGATCCTCTCTCCTCTCCCTATTCTCTTCCGCATATTGCATATTTCCCACCACCATCCCACTCCTCATCCCCATTTGCCATCTGTTTCTTTACTCTTTATGCTGTTTAAAAATGTATTTGAAGCTTTACTCCCCACTTATTGACATTTGGGGTCTTTTCTGGCAAGTATCCCCAAACTGGACATATCTGTCCCACTCTGCTCACCCCAGAGGGACCCCCTATGATCCCATTTCCCTAGCCATAAACTATCAGTAACTGCAACTGAGAATAGACATCATTTGTAGACACTTCTACCACTGGACAAATAAGGCAAAATGAATTCATGGGTAGAAAACAAGGGTGGATAGTTGAACCCCATGTCCCCTTCCAGGAGTTTTTTTTTTTCCTTTTTTTTCCTGGGTTACAATAAATTAATTAATAATTCCAAAAAATAATTGGCATTTCGCTATGTTGCTCCCAATAGCATTAACACTAAAACAACAGGACAAAGAAAAGATGCTTGTGTAAAGTGTGTATGTTGTTTTTTGTGTGTATATTGTTTTTTGAGTGTTATTTTAAGGTTGGATCTGTGATTTCTTGGCATATACAGGACAAGGAAATCAGAGGCACAGATCTCTACCTGCAGACACAATGGCAAATTTAGAAGTGATCACAATACAACTTTCTGTTAAGACTACGGAGCCATTGATTACAATATCAATATGCTTTGGAGTATTCTATTCATTGAGGAAATACATGGATTTAGCTTTTGTATGTCATAAGTACTCTTAAATTATTTTATGGTTATCTTCAGTTTGCCGAAACTCCTTCCACAGGATGTCGTCATTAATGGGAAAGGTTAAAAAAAAAAGAGAAAATATTCAAAGCTATTTCTCTCTCTGGATAGCAATCCCTGGGGGGCACACTCCAATATCAGATGTAAAGATCAAAAAATTGTGTACAGATTACTCAGAAGGAAATGAATTTTGTGCCTGATGCTTGAAGCTCTCCAGCATGGAATTCTCAAACATCAAAATTCTTGTTACATTTCACAGGTGAACTATTTGTGTCACTTTTAAAATCCTCTCTAGCTCATATTTTATGAAGGCAGAAATCAAAAGGAATTCAACAGTCAAACGAGGCTTCTTGTGAAACTTCTTTTCTTTGCCTTATGTGTCTGTGTTGAGAAAGTTGTGAGTTTCTTTTTTGCTTAGATATGAAACAAAATCCCTTTGTAGAAAAAAACCTGAATATCTATTGTTCCATTGAAGATGTCTTTTATTGCTTCTCTTTAGTGGGAAAGTTTGAGGAAATTTCCAATTCTTTTTTTTTGTATAAAAAAAAAAGGATTCCTTGGCTTCCTCTTCAGATAATGCTCCTGATGTGCCCATTGGGTGACCTAACATTGTTAAGCTTATGAGACTAAGATTAGAGGTCTCTCCTAGTTTTATCAATCTGGCTAAAAATTTTTTGTCAGGTGGACCAGTAATTCTCACACGGACATTACATTTCTGTTTGATGGTGGAGATTTGGGATCATGCAAATAACTTCTGGATTTGCTGACACATTTTGGATGGTCCCATTTAATACCTTAAATTCTCCTATCATTTGTGAAGGCAGTGCTTTAATAGCATAAGCTTTAGAAGACCATGGGGGTCTCAGAGTGACCTTTAAGAGATATCTGTAATATGTTCATTAATATTTCCCCATGGCTAATAGAATTTGAGAGAAATATGAAAAGTTTTGTACTAAATGCAACTAAATGCAAGTTACCTTACTCAAAGATGTTGTAGTCCACTTAACCTGCAAGATTCAGGCTGTGTGTGGCATGCACATGGTGCGCATTTGGCAAATTCATCTTCTTACGGGGTGCTTACTTGTACTTCTTTGAAACTAGCCAATGAATTTTTTGCCTTCTCATATATGGCTTTAGCCATTTGTATTTTTTCCCATTAATTCCATCTAATCTTCATTAATGAGGGTTTTGTTATACTTTTAATGGTTATGAATCAAGTCTTTAAAGCTCCTTTTTATGCAAACCCAGTCATAGATATATTGATATATTGATACAGCCGTGCTTGGTAGGCAATCTGAAGGACATAGTTAAATATATGCATACTTTTATGGAGCTATAATCTCACCCAGGTGATTCCCTCCAAAGATGCAAATCACAACTCATGCCCTCTCATTCTTGAGGTGGTAGTCCTTGCTCTTAAGTCAACAAGTTTTTATAAACAACACGTTTTATAAAGTGTTCCAGGCATATACAAGGCCTGTGCTAATTGTAGAGGATACAGAGAAAGGCAAAAAAACAAACAAAAACCCCCCAAATCCCTGCTCTCAAGGACTTCATTGTTTAACAGGAGAGATAACATACAAGTAATTATGTACGAACAAGAAATAAGAGATAATCTTATTAGAAAAGGCACCAAGATTAAGAAGGACTGGCAAAGTCTTCTTGAATAAGGAGGGGATTTTAGCTGAGATATGAAGGAAGAGATGAGGAGGAAAAACATTCCAGGCATGGGGGATAGTCAGTGAAAATATCTGGATGTGGGAAATGGTATATCTTGCATGAGGAACAGCAAGGAGGCCAGTGTTATTGGATGTTAGAATACATGGAGAGGAGGATGATACCTTAGACTGACTGGAGAGGAAGGAAGGGGCTAGGTAATGATGAGATTTAAAAGTCAAACAGAGGATTTTACATTTGATCCTAGAAGTAATTAATGGAGTTGAGTGACTGGTGTGGCTGAGTTGGTCAAACCTGTACTTTCAGAAGATCAATTTGACAACTGAGTGGACTGGAGTCTGCTCCAGTCTGAGGATGGACTGGAGTAGGAAGAACCTTGAGTGAGGTGGATCAGCCAGCAGGTTATTTCAGTGGTCTAGAAATGAGGTGATAAGATCCTGTGTCAGTGTCAAAGAAAAGAAAGGGGAACAGAAGAGATGGTATGAAGGAAAAATGAGTAGCGCTTGGATATAGGGTGTTCTCTATAGTACTAACACTAAGTACTGAGAACTTTTGATATTGCGTGATTAAGAGTAGCTCAGTTGGTAATCCCTTGCCCCTGACTTGGCAGTGGCAGAATACATAGAAAAATGTCCCAAGATGTCCAAAGTGGGGTCCTGTAGATGGGATATAGGGGTGTGCTGGAGTCAGCTCATGCTTACTCAGGAAAGTCAATTGTTCAATTTTCAGTATGAACATTTACACTTTGGAAATCAGAAATAAAAATGAGGACCCCTTAGTTTTACCATTTGCCCTGTAGCTATATTCTGAGGTCATCATATCCTTACCATTTGCTATGCCCTTGTATTCTGGCTCCTTGGGCACTGCGATCAGGCCTTCTGACCTAAGGACCCCTAGACTCTGCCATGTGACTTGTTTCTGCATCCTTAGGACTTCTAATCCTTTCCTTCTGCCCCATGTTGTTGTGATTTAGTCAATTTTCAGTCATGTCCAACCCCATTTGGGGTTTTCTTGACAGAGATACTGGAGTGGTTTATCTTTTCCTTCTCCAACTCATCTTATAGATGAAAAACTGAAGCAGACAGGGTTAAATGACTTACCCAGGGTCACCAGATAGTAAGAGTCTGAAGCCAAATTTGAATTCAGGAAGATGAGTTTTCCTGAATCCAGGCTGGACACTCTATCTATTGTGCCTTCTAGCTGCCCTTTTGGTAGCACAACAGGGGCCTAATAAATATTTATTCCTTCCACCAATCAATTATGACCTTTCTTTTACAGTCCTATATTCCTCTCATCAGATCCTTTATATCATTTCTTCTGTGTGGTGCAAAGCAGTTTCCTTTCCTAAATCTAGAAACTCTTTACTAAAGTCTCCAGTGCCTCATGACAGCCTGGAAGTGAAGTAGGAAAAGCTTCACTGTAGTCCTGGAGATGAACTGTATGTTTATGGTTTGAGTCCAGGCCTACAGGTCTACAGGCACATCACCAGATTGGCTGCAGGGTGATCAATGTCCTGACCTCAGCACATCTCCAAGATCATATATTAAATCATAGAGGAGGTGTGGTATGCCACAGCGAACAGATAGCCCATGCCCGTGATAACATAAACCATTGAAGTACCGTATTAAAGCTATTTCAGAAATTGTTTCACCTTGAACTTTGTTGCCCGGCAAGCCAGTAGACTCACCTTGGATTTTATTAGATGTCATTTATAGAATCATTGTGCTTTGTAATATTTCCTTCACTACTGCTCTGATTACTAATTAGCTCCATAATGTCAATAAAGAGCCCAGCTCTCAGACATTCAATTTTTCAGTAGAAGCTCAAAGTGCTAGTTTATTCTTTGCAAAGGAAAGAATAGCCTGTCAAATACCGCTGTGAACATCCTGCCCATTTTTTTATTGTCCCTTCTAATATGATTCATTGTTGGATCTCATCAAGGGTGCATCCTCCTTGCATTCTTTTTTCCACCTATTTCTACTTCAGAACACAAGTATAACAATCTAGCGGAATTTTCATAATTCCTATGTGTGGGCTCTTTTAACCCATCCCGAAGATCTGCAGGTGGATAGTTTGTTGTTGGAGACGCAAGTCAACATAAAGGTTTGTTTGCTGTTTAATACATCATCTAGTCCCAGTGGACTAAATTTCCTTTGGAAGGCAATAGCTCATAAAGTAATGTTAATCATCCCAATCAAGTCCATCTTCTGACCTTGATTGTTAATATTTAGCCATGATTGAGCATCATTGACATTTAGTGGAATATTAAGATTTTCACTGTTTATGGATTGCCTGCCACTGTCAGACTATTTTTTATCAATATTCTTATTTGGTGAAGATTTACAGGAAATCTTGTCAATTCCTGCTGCTGTTTTCAGAAGCAGAACTTTCACCTTCATTAAGTGCTAATAATTAAAGTCTGTATACTGCACATAGATCCCATTCCTCCAGGAAGAATTTTTTCTTCTATAGTTAACTATTTCTGCCCTTGCTGGAATAGTCTGTGTACTTCATCCTTAGTCCTTTCTTTTTCTTTCTTTCTTTCTTTCTTTCTTTCTTTCTTTCTTTCTTTCTTTCTTTCTTTCTTTCTTTCTTTCTTTCTTTCTTTCTTTCTTTCTTTCTTTCTTTCTTTCTTTATTTCTTTCTTTCTTCTTCCTTCCTTCCTTCCTTCCTTCCTTCCTTCCTTCCTTCCTTCCTTCCTTCCTCTCTCTCTCTCTCTCTCTCTCTCTCTCTCTCTCTCTTTCTCTCTCTCTCTCCCTTTCATTCTCTCTCTTTTCTTTTCTTTGCAACTTGGTCACAAGACAGTCATTGTGACAACATTAAGACCTCATCTACTTACATACAATCAACGAACAGTTCACTAAGCATTGACTCTTTGCTTGAGACGTGCGAGGTACCATATTAGGTTCTAGAAATACAACCATGAAATTCAAACAGTTCCTGTCCTTGAGGAACTTAACTTTTTTCTGGAAGGATACAATATGTATGGAGATAAGTAAATGCAAAAGGAAAAGGATAATTGCAAAATGGAAATAACACTAACTACTGGGGTTTAGGGGTGGGGAGTATCAAGAAAGGCCTTGGGTAGATGGTAGCACTTGAAGTATAAGCAAAACAATGGATGGACAAAATTGTTTTCTTTTCTTTTTTTCCCCCTCCTTTGTCTAATTCAGGGCTGCTGGGTGGATGGAGAACTAGACTCTAAGACAGGAAGACTTGAGTTCAAATCCAGCCTCAGACACTAGCAGTGTGACCCTGGGCAAATCCATGAACAAATTCTGTCTCGTTTCCTCATCCGTAAATGGGGTTAATAATAAATAGTACCTACCTCCTAGGGTCATTGTGTGGATCAAAGGAGATAATATTTGTAAAGCACCATATAAATGCCAGCTCTTATTACTAATTAAGAGTGATGCAATATCAGATGATCTTAGACCACCCCTATTTAGTCACCTCCCCGCATATGCCTATTAGAATTCAACAACAAACATTTATTAGTCATCTGTTACACAGAAGGAATTTTACTAAATACTGGGGATACAAAACCAAAATAAAGCAGTCTATACCCTCCAGAGGAATGTATCTATTGGAGGAGATAACATGTATACAGTACATGTATACATGTATTTACTGTGACCAATGATTCCATAGATGGATGGTGCAGTGCTGGTTGAAGGAGGACCTCTGTTTTCTTGGTGTTGGTTGTCAGGCCAAAATTAGCACAGGTGGAAGCGAATGGATCCATGTCCTATGACATCTTGGCCTAGAGGCTGCACTGAGGGTACCATCATCTAGAAACAAAAAGTTGCACACCAAGTTTCCTTCCACTCTGGTCTTGGCTTATAGCCTTTTCAAGTATAATAACTTACCAGCAGTGTGGAAGCTGATCTTAATGTTATTTTCACACTCATTGAAGGTGTCTGACAACATTGCCAAAAACATCATGCTGAAAGGCATGGGAGCAAGCACACAACCCTGCTTCACTCCACTGGTAACTGGGAAAGCATGAGAGAATCATCCTTCATTCAGCACCCATGTGACCATGCCATCATGCACCTGGCATGCAATAGTGATGAACTTTTCTGGGCAACCCAATTTTGCCATGACCTTCCATAGACCTTACAAATGACAGTATCAAAGACCTTCATCAGGTTGACAAATGTTTGTACAAGCCTCTCTTCTTCTCCTGGCAGTTTGCATGCTGTGAATAAGTTCACTAACCTTGACGGTATACTCTCCAGGGCTGTCCACATAGATGATGAGGTTGATGCATGCATCACCAGAGCTAGCTCAGTGTTTGGGAGGCTCTGAAGAAAAGTATGGGAGAGAAGAGGTATTAGACTGACTACCAAACTGGAGGTCTACAGAGCTGTTGTGCTGACTACATTGTTGTATGCCTGTGAAACCTGTACAGTCTATCATTCACTGAAAACTGAACCACTTTCACTAGAATTGACTCAGGAAGATTCTGAAGATCACCTGGAGAGATAAAGTACCTGACACTCACGTCCTCTTTAGAGCTTAACTGCCAAGCATTCCAATTCTATTGCAGAGAATTCACCTCCAATGATCTGGCCACCTAATTCAAATGCCAAATGCCTGCTTATCCAAAATACTATTTACGGAGAACTTGCACGGTGTAAGCGCTCACAAGGTGGTCAGAAGTGCTATAAGAACACTCTCAAGGTATCTCTAAAGAATTTAAATATTGTCTGTGAGATGTGGGAGATGCTGGCACAGAACTGTTCAGCATGGCATGCCTCATCAAAAATGGTGCAAGGCAGAATGAACAAAGCAAAATCCTAGGAACACAAAGAAAATGTGACCTGATCATATTTGGAGCCGCTTCCCCTCTAAATATCCTACTGGACCATTTGTGCTGATCTGTGGTGATGCCTTCTGAACTCAGATTGGACTGATTAGCCACAGGTGAACACAGCATACCCTGACTCCAATATTGTGATGTCACTGGTTTTCTTCAAAAATAAAGGACAAAGAACAACAAAGAAAGATAGTATAAAAATAGACATTTCAGGCAGAAATGCTCTTCATCACTTTGAAAGATGGAAACAAATATTTGGAATTATTTCCATCAATGTTTGACTGCCAAGAATGGTGCTGGACAATCAGTGGCATGAAATCATATGTAAAATGGTTGTGCCTAATGACAACTGATATTCTTTGTCAGGAAATGCTTGAAGGTAGAGAGAAAAAATATGCACATTGGCACTTGTGTAGACAAAAATTACAAATATAAAGGGGTGGGCCTGAGGAGTTCCTGGTCAACTGAGAAATTTCTTAAGTAACCTGATAAGGCTGTGGGGTATGGGTCATGTTACTTCCCAATACCTAACACTGTTTCTGGTATTTAATAGGTATTTAATAAATGCTTGTGGACTTATTGATCAGTTGACCAAATTGAAGAAATTCCACAATCAAACTGATGAGATTAAAGGCCATTGATCAGGAAGCATATGAGAAAAAATAATGGGATGTAATGAACTCCTAGTGATTGATTGAGTGAGAATTAGCCACACCCTCTTTTGGCCTATTAAAAAAGGCACCTCAGCCCCTCCTTTCTGGGATCTCACCTCTTGAGGACTGGCTTGCCTTTTGTTTTCCACTTTCTTGCAAAGTATAATTGAGGCAATTTCTTTCCTCTTCTTACTAAAAGTAGCTATGCTGACTTAAGGATGAAAGAAAACAAGTATTTATTAAGGTCCTCCTACGTTCCAGTTAGGTGTGTGAAGAGTTTTATAGATACCCTCGTTTGATCCTCACAGCAATTCTGGGGCTAGAAGTACTATTGTTATCCCTATTTTACAGATGGGGAAACTGAGGTAGATAGCCATCAAGTGATTTGCCTAGGGTCATACAGCTAGGGAATTAAAAATTCCCCTCTTTTACATTAGAAGTCTGTGATCTCTTTTATGTGCATTTCCTCTCCATCAGAGCAGATTCCAAACTACTGATGCCTTCTCATCCAATACAACTCTTGTTCACGCATCTGTGGGATGAATCAACCAGTTATATATATATATATATATATATATATATATATATATATACACATATATATATATTATATATAATAGGCATCTGTTCTGTGTCAGACACTATCCTAGGTCTTGGGGTTACAGAGATAAAAATAAAACAATACTTGCCCCAAAGAGCTTCTGTTTTCTTTTGAGAAACAATAGGTACATGCACAAGCATATACAACATGGAGACAAAATAAATACAAGGTAAATGTATGAGGTGGGAGAGGAGGCAAGAACTAGTAGCTGAGGACATCAGGAAAAACAAAATTTTGGAAGAAACAAGGTGTTCTAAGAGGCAGGTGAGCTTGGAGACCTTCCTCTAGGCCTTTTAAAAAATATTTTGGTGAGGCAGAGGCATAATAGGTAGAGTGCTAGACTTGGAGTTGGGAAGACCTGGATTTAGGTCTTGCCTCAGGTATATATCAGCTATGTTTCTCTGGGCAAGTCATTTCACACCTTCCAGACTCTGTTTTCTCATCTGTAAAATTGAGATAACAATAGCATTTCTCATAGGGTTGTTGTGAGGAGCATTTGGGATAAAACAGGATGTGACAAAAGTCTCATAGGACAACTTGTATATAAAAAGTGTTTTGAAAATTTTGAATGTGAATTGTTGCTGTTTCTGTTGCTATCATCAGCCTTTAACTAGCAAAATCTTTGGCTCGTGGGGAAGTATCTTTACTGGAGTGGTATGGCTCTAGATGGAAGGAAAGTGGGTGTAATCTGAGGGTCTGGCTAAGGTATTTCTGGATTGACTATGGGGTATTGATATCCCAGAGCTGACACAAAGGGATGAATCAGTTTCTATTAGAGTCCAGAATTGAGGGGTTCTACCAGAATTTGGAAACTAAAATGCAGAGAATGTCACAGAATTGTCTGAACCCAAACTGCTTCCTGGAAGCTTAG